>JALAZF010000085.1:14157500-15357500 GCA_022829125.1 Lathyrus tuberosus | reverse complement strand
AAAAGATTGGGGCTTATAACACGAGGGTAGGCCCAGATGATTTTTCCGTTTAAAATGGCGATCGCGCCGAGATTTTCTTTTAACGCAGAGGGACTTATACAATAAGTGAGGCCCAAAAATGATTTTGGTTAAAAGGGGGTTGGGTCTTACACTCTATTAGAGGCCCAAAAAAAGTTTTGAATGGGTCTTATAGCTCAAGGAGAGGCTCATGGTTATCTTTCAAAAGGCGACGATCGCGCCGTTTGTTTTTGACGGTATCGGGACTTATACAATACACTGTGGCCCAAAAATGATTTGGTCAAAAAAGTATTGGGTCTTACACTCTATTAGAGGCCCAAATGTTTTGAAAATGATTTATGAGGGTTGAATTAATCCAAAAACCCTAATTTGTTTTAAAAAATGTGTTTTAATTGAATAAAAATTCAATTAAAATGATCAAAATTGTTTAACATAGGAAAAACAAATTGTAATATTGGATTAATGCTTAAAAAATTAAGTATTGACCTACAAAATAATTAGAAAGCATTAAAAGTTGCAAAATCAATGTGGAAAAAATATTTAAAATGTCAAAAACAATTAAAATATTAATTCTTTGCAAAAATATCAATTATATAAAATAAATAATATTTTTGGGATTTTTTGGGAAAATAAAATATTTTAACATTTTTTTGAATTATTAAAAAAAGAATCAACTCAAAATCATTAAAACTCAGAGAGAAATTAATTTTTGAATCAATTAAACAAAAATCACAAAATTCAAATATTCAAATTTCTGAAAATGGCGCCAAGAACACACCAAGAACACGCGCGTGTTCTGAGTTTCCCAGATTTGCGTTTTCCATCCAATCTCACTGAATACTTAACCATATCATGCAATCCACATACCAATCAACTCGTTTCAACCTCACGATCTTGTCTATAACACTTAATTTCATTTAAATTAAACATAAAACATGAAATCACGAAGAAACCTCAAGAACCCTAATTTCTGCATGAAGGCTAGGATTTTTGATACACGATTCAAACAAATCAATTAATTGAGGGAAAACATTCCATGCATGATTATGAACATATGGCCAAATTATTGTGCAGCAAAAATTGCATGGATCATAGAGTTAGAAGAGCTCATGCTTACCACTTGCAGCTGGTGATCGTGATTTGTGTAGGAGGTGTTACAGTTGTGTTGTGATGATCTGAACAGCTTCCCTAGGTGCTATGGAGTGTGTTTGAATGCTTGGACTTGATGGAAATTGGTTGGATCACTTCATGGCATCTCAACTGCACTTTGGTTAAAACCTTGAGCAATTGACTGGTGATTCTGAGAAATCAATGTTCCAGTTGTTGTTTAAGTGTTTGATCAGCTCATATGTGATGTATATGAGGTGTGTGAGTGATTGGTTTGAGTGGAATTGCCCTCTAGCTCAAAACCCGATAGTTACCTTGCTAAGAAAGGCATTTTTGCCAAGAGAAAGAGATTTTGAGAAAGGCAAGTGTTGTAGGCCTTTGGTGTACTTAAACTGAACACAATTGAGCTCTATTTATAGTAGAGCAAGTTTGTTTTGCAAGGAATAGTGAATGGCAACTGCTAAGTAGGTTTGGCCAATGTTGGCAAATGAAAATCCAAGTCTCCTCTAGCCATTGACTAGAGGTTAGGGCACAGAGCTTTGGTTCCCTTGGTCTTGGATAAGTCTTGACTGATTTCAGATGAGAATGGCTCATTCCATGCCACCTTGATGCCTCCATTGAATGCTTCAATCCAAAATTGGAGTCTTGTCCCTATTTTGGCAATTCTAGGTTCAACATGCTATTTCTTGTTCCATGGACTTTGGAGGCTTGGCTCAGTGATTGTCCCCTTTAGATTCAATCCTCTGATGTGTCCAAGTGGATAGGAGCATTTGAATTTGACTGATTTTGGCAAATCGAGCAAAAATGCAAATTCTGCCTTGCCTTGGCAGATTTCAGCAAGGCAACTTCCCAATGTCATATCTCATGATTCAAATGGAATTTGGTAATGTTCTTGGCCATTTTGGAAAGCCCTTACATGATATAACAACTGTTTGAACATGTTTGGTTTTGATCTCTTTTGAATCCAAGTGAAAAACCCCCCTACATTTGGCAAAAAGTAAGGTAAAATCTGACTTAGTGAAATTTTCACTAAGTGTTGGAACAAAGTGTTTTCTCTTGATTTTGATCACTCCATAATTCAAAATCCATGATGAATTGGACTTAGGTCTAGTTGAAGTTTTTGTAGAGGGCAATGAGATCTACAAATCAAACTTTGAATGGGGCACAATGGCCTTGTGGTTTAGGAGTTATGGTCCTCCAAAGTTGGTGCGTTAGTGGCACTTTTTCATGACTTAGAAAAATTTCTAAGTTTTATGGTTACCCCTTTTACAAGTTATCCAACTTTTTTTTATTTTTCTTGATGAATGATGATTCAAATCATACATTAACATCATTTTAGGGTTAAAAATCCATTTTGGTGAAAAATCTCAAAAAGTCAAAGTTGACTTTTGTGCACAGTTGACTTTTTATCAGATGAATTCCAAACTGTGCAATTCTTCATGAAATCATGTCCTTGACCTAAATCAAACTTGATGGACATGTTCCATGGGTGTTATAGGGTATATTGATTCATGTCCTAGGGCTTGGGAGCATGTCTAGGTCAAAAGTCAAAGTTACAGTTGACTTTCCTCGCGAAACCCTAATTGTGGTGCCGATGAAATTGAGACTTGTTGCTCAAGCTTCTTGGATTAATCCATGGTTCCAAATGGATCAATATAGTTCATTAGAGACCCTCAAATCATGTCTTGAGGTCTTGGTTCATGATTTGTCCCAAAAGTCAACTTAGGGGTGAATTAGGTCAAGAAACCCTAATTCCTGATTTTTGATGAATGCACCCCCTAAGGCAAGATTGACTTGATGATTGGGTCCATGAGCTTCCATGGAGTATATTAGGTTAGGTTTTGGATCATTGGCTTGTGCCCAGATGAAAAATTTCCATCTGGAGGCCCTGGTCGACCAAAACCCTAATTTGGTGACACTGTCGATCTTGAGACTTGATCCACCTAGAAGGGAGCAGCCTTGTGCTTAATCCTTGAAGTGGGAGTCCTTTTGATCCATTGTGGATGTTTGAGAGGTTAGAAAAGTTAAAGATCATGTCATTCCTTGATTGATCCTTTGTCTAAGAGCTCTGAGGGAGGGCTTGAAACCCTAATTTTGATTGTAGTGAATGCTCACCCATCTTTGGGGAGACTGATGAAGAATGATGGTTCCTCCATATTGTGATGATGATTTTCACAATGATGGGAAATCTTAGTGGTCAAAATTTGGGGTATGACAGATGCCCCTATTTAATCTTCTTGGACACGAAGGTGTGAATGACGAAGGTATTCGGGCATTCGGGGTGCAAGAGGATTAAATATCGGAATACTCGAAATTTTGATGGTGGTTATGAATGGTAGCTTACGCATTCATCTTCTTTAGCTAAGCAATGATGCTTAGAAAAGGTAAACTTCCCCTCGATCCTGGTCTTTAGCCAAGGAACTGGTCTCAGTTTTCTTTTGTCAACTTCCCCTCGATCCTGGTTTCCTACCAAGGAACTGGTCTCAGTTGCTGAAACCAACTTCCCCTCGATCCTGGTTACCTACCAAGGAACTGGTTTTAGTTTCTGATTTAAACTTCCCCTCGATCCTGGTTTCCTACCAAGGAACTGGTCTTAGTTTCTTTTGTCAATAAACTTAATTGACAAGGGACGCTATGCGTAGCGATTTTCCTCAAACTTCTCGCCAAATTTTCCTGGGGAGATGTCATTTGACGGAAAAAGTTTTGATGTCAGACTTGCTGGGGAAACCCAGTCATCTGAGCTGTAGAGTTGCACAAACTTCTATGTTGGAGACGCCATTTGTTTCTACTAGGGAAAGCGAGTCTCTTGGGAGACTGCTGTCGTTTGGGATCTTACATCATACTTTTCTCGAGATCTTCCCAGAGAAATGCCATATGATGGGGTCCAATTTTGAGGTGCCGATGACCTTTTCACCAGCGGGTTTTTCGGAGCGAAACTGCCATGCTGCCGAATCTCTGATTACAAGGTTTTCTCTGTGGATTTTCCTTAATCCGGGAAAGTAAGGATATCATCTTCAATGGCGAAGAGTGATGCTGACTGAAAGTTCCTCTGGTCTTTCGGAGGTTCAAGTTATCAAAGTGGTCGAGGATCCAACTTTAATCTAGAAATAAAACTGGAGGAGAGAGATTGTTCAGACGTAACGTTTCCTGACGAGGCAAGAACTGACAACTCGATTGAGAGAACTTCTATCACTAGGGGACAAGACCGACTAGAGTGATAGTGATGCAATATGAAATGTGAATGCAAATCAATAATGCATGATGTATGTATGTTTATGCTGACAAAACTGACGCGACATACAAACTGACGGGTGAACACGACTGGATATTCGGCCATCGCGGGGCGTAGAAGTACCGTTGGTTCAGAATAGCAATTCCACCTTGCTTAGGAGAAATAGTCCCTGTTGGGAGCTATGTTGGTCGGGCTTAGGAGATAAGAACTCGGTCGAAGCGTGTCAGACGAAACAAGGTCTCTGACACAATTGGTCTCTTCATTCAGGCGTACTGGGTTAGAAGGAGTACTTTGATTCTGCACTTTGAAGTTCGCTTACTTCTGAAGAAGCGGTTGATGTTCCTTTGATGTTCAACAGTCAAAAGAAATTGCCGTCTTTATTAAAAAGCAGAAAAAGTTTTAACAAGTAAATTCATTTTTGTTTTATTTCAAGAATCGTTAATCATGTTAACAAACAAAAACACAAGGGCTCAAATTTTATTGATGAAATGGAGATCAGCCAAACGCGTGATTCCAAAGAGTATATACAAAGTTTGAAAATGGTAATTTACAGGGAAAAGGGCTACGTTGAAACATAACGACCACTATCCTTCTACCAACTTTGAATTCTGGGCATCCTGAGCTTCTGTCGAAGATGACCTTGACTGGAGTTTTCTGACAGATGATGTAACTGCTGCTGCTGAGGGATTTGCCTCTGTTGAACATAGTTACTTGCCATTATCCCTAATTTTTGCCTGGATTGTACTATGAGATTTCCAATCCATCTGGATGATTTTCTTTCTCATGTCTCTAACTTTTGCCTGGATCGCCCTTTCAGGTTTTCAATCCACCGAGACGTTTTTTTTTAGTTTAGGCGAAGTATTTATTGACTACATCAACATTTGTGGGGTAGGCAAATTCCTTTCCATCTATGGTTGCAAGTCTCAAGGCGCCGCCTGAGAAAGCTTTCGTGACCACATAGGGGCCATCATAATTCGGAGTCCACTTACCTCGCGAATCAGTGAGAAATGACTGAATTTTCTTGAGCATGAGGTCTCCTTTTCTGAAAACACGAGGTCAGCCCTTTTTGTCAAACGCCCTCTTCATTTTCTGTTGATACAACTGACCATGGCATAGTGCCGTGATTCACTTTTCTTCGATCAGATTTAATTCGTCGTGTCGGCTTTGACACCATTCAGCTTCGGTGAGCTTAGCTTCCATCAATACTCGGATTGACGGGATCTCTACTTCTATGGGGAGCACTGCTTCCATGCCATATACTAGAGAGAAAGGGGTAGCCCCTGTTGAAGTGCGGACAGATGTACGATAACCATGAAGAGCAAAGGGTAACATCTCGTGCCAGTCTTTGTAGGTTACAACCATCTTTTGAACAATCCTCTTGATGTTCTTGTTAGCCGCTTCTACCGCTCCGTTCATCTTGGGTCGGTAGGGAGATGAGTTATGGTGTTTGATCTTGAACTCTGTACACAACTCCTTCATCATCTTATTGTTCAAGTTGGACCCATTATCAGTAATGATCTCGCTTGGAACACCATAACGGCAGATGATATTGTTTTTGATAAATCGGACCACCACTTGTTGGGTTACATTGGCGAATGACGCTGCTTCGACCCACTTGGTGAAATAGTCAATGGGTACCAGGATAAACCGATGTCCGTTTGAAGCCTTGGGCTCAATCATGCCAATCATGTCAATTCCCCATATCGAGAATGGCCATGGGGAAGAGAGAACTTTGAGATGTGACGGCGGTACATGAATTTTGTCGGAGTATATCTGACACTTGTGACACCTCCTCATGTACTTGTAGCAGTCAGATTCCATAGTCAACCAGTAGTACCCTGCTCTTAGAATTTTTCTCGCCATTGTGTGTCCGTTGGCATGAGTGCCAAAGGATCCTTCATGAATTTCTTTCATAAGCATATCTGCTTCTGATCTGTCTACGCATCGGAGCAAGACCATGTCAAAATTTCTCTTATAGAGAGTATCACCGCTCAGGAAGAAGTTTCCAGCCAGTCTTCTGAGGGTTTTTCTGTCTTTTCTTAGTGCCCCAAGTGGGTACTCTTGTTTCTGAAGGAAGCATTTGATATCGTGATACCAAGGTCTGTCGTCTAGGACTGCTTCAATCGTGAAGATGTAAGCGGCCGTTCAAGGCGCATGATGTCGATCTTAGGTATGTCATTCTATTGACCTACACTAATCACGGAAGAGATAGTGGCTAATGCATCAGCCATGTGATTCTCCTCGCGAGGGATATGATGAAACTCAACTCTGTCGAAGAAGGGTAACAACCTTCTTGCATAGTCTTTGTAAGGAATCAGTCTTGATTGGTATGTGTTCCAATCTCCTTTTATCTGATTGATAACCAGGGCTGAGTCGCCATATACGTCCAAGTTTTTGATCCTTAAATCAATTGCTTCCTCGAGACCCATAATACAAGCTTCGTATTCGGCCTCGTTGTTTGTACATTTGAACGTAAGTCGAGCGGTGAAAGGAATGTGGGTACCCTAAGGGGTAACAATGATTTCCCCAATTCCGTTTCCGTAATGATTAACTACTCCGTCAAAGATAAGTCCCCATTGGGAACCTAGTTCTGGCCCTTCACTGGGTAGTGGTTCATCGCAGTCTTTCATTTTTAGATACATGACATCTTCGTCTGGGAAGTCGAACCCGATTAATTCCTGATCGTCAATCGGTTGATGAGCCAAATGATCGGCTAAAATACTTCCCTTAACGGCTTTCTGAGCATGGTACTCTATGTCATATTCTGATAACAGCATCTGCCAACGGGCAATCCTTCCCGTGAGAGCAGGCTTTTCGAAGACGTACTTGATTGGATCCATTTCGGAGACCAACCAAGTAGTATGACGAATCATGTATTGGCGAAGATGTTTGGCTGCCCAAGCCAAAGCACAACAAGTTTTCTCAAGCATCGTGTATCGAGTTTCGCAGTCGGTGAACTTCTTGCTCAGATAGTAAATGGCAGACTCTTTCCTTTTTGTTTCGTCCTGTTGGCCAAGTACACATCCCATTGAGTCCTCTAGGGTTGTGAGGTAAATGATCAGTGTCCTTCCTTCCACTGGAGGTGATAGAATCGGAGGATTCAACAGATATTCCTTAATACTGTCGAAGGCGGTTTGGCAATCTTCTGACCAAATGCAATCCTGGTTCTTTTTGAGTAATTTGAAAATCGGCGCACAGGTCGCGGTCATAAGGAATATGAATCGGGAGATGTAGTTCAAACGTCCCAGGAATCCCCTGACTTGTTTTTCAATTTTCGGAGAAGGCATTTCTTGAATGGCCTTGACCTTGTCAGGATCAACCTCAATTCCTTTCTGGCTGACGATGAACCCTAATAGTTTCCCTGAACGGACACCGAAGGTGCACTTGTTGGGATTCAAGCGGAGCTTGAATTTTCTTAGACGTTCGAACAATTTTGACAGATGTTCAACGTGCTCACTCTCTGTTTTAGAATTTGCAATCATATCATCGACATATACCTCGATTTCTTTGTGTATCATGTCATGAAACAGAGTAGTCATGGCCCTTTGATAGGTTACTCCGGCATTCTTCAAACCGAACGGCATTACCTTGTAACAAAAGGTACCCCATGGGGTAATGAACGAAGTTTTCTCCATGTCTTTCGGCGCCATTTTAATCTGGTTATAGCCCGAGAATTCATCCATGAAGGAGAAAACTTTGAACTTCGTTGTGCTGTCTACTAGCATGTCAATGTGTGGTAAAGGAAAGTCGTCCTTTGGACTTGCCTTGTTTAGATCCCTGTAATCGACACACATTCTGACCTTTCTGTCCTTTTTGGGAACGGGTACAATGTTGGCTAACCATTGAGGATATTCATACGTGGCGAGGAAACCCGCGTCAATCTATTTCTGCACCTCCTTTTTGATTTTGATGGCCATGTCCGGATGAGTACGTCTCAACCTCTGTTTTACTGGCGGACATTCCGATCTTAACGGTAAGTGATGTTCCACGATGCTGGTATCCAACCCTGGCATATCTTGATAGGACCAAGCGAATACATCGAGAAACTCTCTGAGAAGCTTTATCAAACTCTTTCTGGCAGCTGGACTGAGCATTGCCCCAATCCTGATTTCTTTTCTCTCTTTTTCTGAACCCAAGTTTACCGTTTCCAACGGCTCTTTGTGAGGTTCAATGGACCTTTCCTCTTGTCTGAGTATTCGGGAGATCTCTTCTGGAATTTCGTTGTCAACTTCTTCTTTAGCCTCGAATACCGGGAACTCAAAGTTGGGAGAAGGCATCGGATTGTATGTTTCAACGGGGTTTAAAACAAGCAATTTGCATGACGGTATGATTCGTGTTTAGAAGAGATAGAGAAAATGCAAGTGTGTGCAGTGTTTTATTTTACTGCTTGTTTTTATTTTTAATTTTTTTTTTAGGATTACCATTTTCTGAAAAAATCAAAAAGAGAAAACAACAATTAATGCGGAAATTACATAACGACGTTATTTTATTAATGAACAAGTCGATCCTTGAAACTACAGCTCTATAAAACAAAACTCTGTCGCTTTGGGCAAAGCGAAGAGGGAAATTTACAGAAAGCGAGCCCTATCAAAACATCTGTTTCACCTGGGCAGGGTGAAAGGTTAAAGGACGGCAATTACTTTGACTGATGAACGACCTTCGGAACATCGACAACAACCCATTGGCGGCGAACTCCTCGGTGAATCACAAAGTTTGGTACCTTCCTTGATTTGTCTTCAGAAATGACGCTGATTTCTGGTGGAGCAGGATCATTGGAATCTGTCTCCCAGGCAGAGTTGTCGTAGGAGAATTCCTCTGTTGCATTTTGCATAGCATTTGTGCTCTCAGCTGTATCTCCCCATCCAGTTGGCTGGATGTCTTCGAACCTGATACGAGAGCTTTCGGGCGCAGTGTACTTGACCATATAGTCGTATTTTCCACTCGGTTGTCCCAAAGTGTCCCAAACTTCTTTGGAACTGGAGGAGTCATCTCTCTCGATGACGTTGACCTCGGGAAAAGCATAGTTGATGAATTCAAGTCCTGCAAACGTTGCGAATTCATCTTCATGTTGAGTAGTTTCTGAATGACCTGAGTGTTGATCCCATGACATGGTGGGGACACAGGTATTCTGTTCAATGATGGCCAGCCGATTTTCATTACTCGGCTGACTCTCTTGCCCCAAGTTTCCTGGGTAAGGTTGCCACATTAGCAAACCATCCATTGGGCCATAGTAATTGTGGTCAAAGTTGTCTTTCATCAGAGTGTCTTCCTCTAATGAATTTGGCGGAGCACGACATCCTTCCGGATCACAATCTCCATAGATCATTTCGACATCTGACCTGGGTATAAATCTCAGACTCTGTGCGGGATAGCAAAATGGCATAGGCACCTCTTCCTGAGACATATAACCATCCTCATTAAGGTAGGACTTCCATTCTTCATATGTGTTGGAGGGATCTTCCTCATTGATAGCATGTACTGCTTGAGACACTGGGTGAAGAAAACCTCCACTGTGGAGGAAGTTTTGAAGGGGATGAAGACTTTCATCATTGGCAGCTGTCTGGGTACAGGTCACAGAAAAACCAAGACCCTTCTTTGTTGTATTGCTAGTAGGAATGACAAGTTGTCCCCATCATGTTGTATCGGTACTCTCGACCGCTTTGATAGCATCTTTGTATGAGGAAATCGAGGTTCCTCCTTTGAACTGATTGTTCTTGCTTACCGACAGTGCTTGGAACTGAGTTCCAATAACCTCCTCGGGTTCTATACCAGCAGATGATGACAAATTGCTAACAAGCAAGGCCTGTTCTCCACAGACTGTGACAAGTTGATCGTTCTTGACGAACTTTAGCTTTTGGTGGAGGGTTGAAGTAACTGCTCCAGCCTGGTGTATCCAAGGTCTTCCTAATAAAAAACTGTATGTTGCCCGGATGTCCATGACCTGGAAAGTGACTTGGAAAGTGTGAGGACCAATAGTTATGGGAAGATCAACTTCGCCGATAACTGTTTTTTGGATCCGTCGAACACTTTGACGACGACCTCGCTGATTCTCATCGGAGGGCCTTTGAATGATAATCGCATCAAAGTGGACTTCGGCATAACATTCAGGGCTGACCCTGTGTCTACCAGTACGCTGGCTAAAGCATCGTCCTGGCAGTTAACTATAATGTTGAGCGCCATGTTATGACGACGATCCTCCTCGGGTAATTCCTCATCACTAAATCCCAAATTGTTGCAGGAAGTGATGTTAGAGACAATGCTATCGACCTGTCTAATTGTTACATCCTGTTCCACAAAGGCTTGCTCCAAGACTTTCTGTAGAGCCTCCCTGTGGGCTTCTGAACTGAGTAACAGTGATAATACCGAGATCTTTGAAGGAGTCTGTAACAGTTGATCAACAATGTTGTATTCACTCCTTTGGATGAGCTTCAGCATCTCATCATTATTTTTCGAAAGGTCGGGATTACTGGATTGACCGACTGATGGATCGAGAGCTCCTATCTGAAGTTCCTTTTCTTTGTTAAGTTCCCCAACCCCTCGGTTGAAGATTCGACCGCTCCGTGTTACACGACTGATGTCTGCAATATTCACGACGGAGGGTAATGGAATTTCCTTTCCATTTTCAACTGTCGTTGCACCGTATTTGTAAGGGATAACCTTAGTTGATTCATACGGTAGTGGTCCCGGTAGATAGATAACTACATGAGCCTTCTGATTTTTATGACCATCATAATTAATCTCGATCCGCTCCCGGTTGGGAACTTTAGATTCGTCAAGTAGAGGGATAATGGCAAAAACATCCCTGGTCCTGTGATGACCAGAGATTGTGACAACATCCTCAACTTGCTCGACAAGGTAGTTCGGCGTCCAGTTGATGGGTCCAGAACCCGGATATGGACGAATTTCTCCATGATCCACCTGACCCTGAAGAGCTGCTCTCACAAGGTAACACCCTTGGTTACTTTTCGAACAGACACCACAACGTTCATAGTTGTGTGGTGGCACCTGGCCACGCCCACTTTGAATACAATGTAATCTCACTAGGTTAGCTTCCACTGATCGGACATCCTGACTCTGACGCCGAGTGGGGTTTCTGTTATTGATACTAATTTGCTGAGTATCTTCATCCATATAGATTGGCATCCACCAGTGATTTAACAAGTACTGAAGTGCCTCCTGGACAAGGGTACAACCTCGATCGTTTTCGTAACCCGCCTTACAGCTTTGATAGTCGTGTGATATTAAGAATTCGAGTCAGACCTGTTCAGTATGTAACTCTACCAGGTTGGTATTCATCACGCGAATATCAAAAATCTGAACCATGTTGATTTGATAGGAATTCCTATCATGGTAGCCTTGGATCCATCCAAGATCCATCTGACGCTGGAGGGCCTCCTGTATGAAAGAGCATCCCTGTTTGTTTACCGAGCAAATCAGACAGGAACTGTAATCGTGCCGCGGCAGATTATGATACTGGCTTTGCCTTGAGTGTATCGCCACCAAGTTGACATTCATTGCACGGATATCGTGGTTCTGAATGACGTTGGAATTCGGGTAGACCATGTTAACTCCACGAACTCGGTGCTCTTGGATCCATCCGAGATCCATTTGTTCCTGTAGGGCTGATTGCACTACAGAACATCCTTGATTGTCTTTAGAGCAGGTATCACACTGGTGATAAATATGAGGTGGCACATGGCCATATCCGCTCTGTTTACAATGCATCTTGACCAGATTGGTTTTCAACAAGAGTACATCGTGAATTTGATAGACATCGTTAGTCTCTCCTTCTATCAAATTGACTGTAGCCTTCTCGTGTTGAGGCAGCGGATTCGTGAGAACATTAGGATTCGTATCCTTGAAGGATAAGACCCCGCTCCTAACAAGTTTTTGCACGTCGGACTTGAAATTGAGACAAGTCTCTATGTTATGCCCTGGACCTCCTTGATGATAAGGGCAAGTTTGATCCACCTTAAACCAAAAAGGCGGATTTTCCGGTACTGTAAGAGGATATTTAGTCTGAATGTGCCCCTTAGCCAGTAGTAACGGAAACAACTCTACGTACGACACGGGTATAGGATCAAATCCTGGTGGCCGTGTTGTACGGTTGTTGTATGGAGGACGAGCCTGCTGAAGAGGATGTTGTGTCCTTTGTTGATCAGGTTGCCTCTGCGCAACCTGAGGTTGATACGTAGGAATAGACGCAGGGTTGATAGCAGGAGTCACAGCTGCTACCGGTTGATAACGTCGCCTTTGCTTTCCGAGAGAGATATTCCCAATATCCTGCTCTTTTTTCTTAGGGAGAGCCCTACCGTATTTTTTAGTACCGCTCGTCGATCCAGTGTCTTTTACCAAACGTCCTTCTCGGACAGCTTCCTCAAGACGTACGCCCATGCCAACCATTTCGGTGAAATCACTGGGCGCACTGGCAACCATTCGGTCATAGTAAAATGAGCTTAAGGTCTTTAAGAAGATCTTTGTCATCTCTTTTTCCTCAAGAGGTGGACAAATTTGAGCGGCAATTTCACGCCACCTTTGAGCATACTCCTTAAAGGTTTCCTTATCTTTTTGCGACATCGATCTGAGTTGATCTCTGTCGGGTGCCATGTCCAAATTGTATTTGTATTGTTGGACGAAGGCAGTGCCAAGATCTCTGAATGTGCTAATCGTGGCACGGTTTAAACCCATGTACCATTTGAGTGCGGCACCGGTTAAACTATCCTGGAAGTAGTGAATCAGTAGGTCCTGATTTTCTGTCTGAGCTGACATTCGCCGAGCGTACATCACCAGATGGCTTTGAGGGCAAGAGTTACCCTTGTACTTTTCAAAGTCGGGCACTTGGAACTTGTGCGGAACTTTCACATTGGGGACCAAGCAGAGGTCTGCGGCGTCCTTTCCAAATAAATCCTGACCGCGAATGGCTTACAGCTCCTTCTGCATTTCCAAGAACTGCTCCTGGAATTCCTCCATTCTGTCAAACATAGTTTCCTTCTTACCAGAAGGTGTCTGTGGAATCTGTCCTTTCGGGATAGTGTGCACCACAGAGGGTGGTACCGTGACTACGGCAGTAAATCTTGGCGTTTCCCGAAGTTTGTAACCTTCAGGAGTCTTCAGTATGCCCCTGGCATCTTCGCTTTCCCGAAGTTTGTAACCTTCAGGCCCAACGGCTTCTGTTGTGATTCCCTGATCTTTAGTGATCGGCGGAACATTTCCTTCCGGGATATAGTTAACAGGCGTGCCCCAAGGACGATCTTTCGGCATTTGATACCTAGGATCGAACTTTTCCACTATGGGCGTTGAGGTGATCTCCGAGATCACAGTTCGTTGTAGCTGAGCTTCTGCCATGGCTTGCATGTCGTTACGAAGCTTTCTCATATCCTCTCTCAGAGCGTCGATCTCTTCCTTCAACTCTCTGTTTTCTTCCTCAAGATCATCCATCTTTTTTGACGATTGGCCCGAGTATTGTACGAATGAGACAGTTTGACTCTAGAATCGAGACACAAACATGAGATTCGTAGGTAAGAAGAATTCGCGATGTGAGAATGATGAATGCAATGATTATATTAATTGTTTATGGTTTAATCAAAATAAACTTCGACAATTAGATTGCAAATATCAAACTGTGGGGAAACCCCTTTTTATTGAAATTCAAAGGATTACAAAAATGGAAATACAGTAGATTACAAGGTGCAGAAACAGAAACCTAAACTAATGGGTCTCGAGTCCTCTCTGAAGAGAAATCGGGTGCTGATTCTGGTATCTTCCTTTTCTTTGACCGGGGCTCTTGGGCCGTTGTTGGGTTGTCATTCCTTTGCCAGGTGAAAGGAGCGAGCAAATTCCTTTGGTCATCTTGATTCTCTACAGCATGTTGCTCCAAAATTTCAATCAGAGCATCTTTTTCTTTTAGTAATTGTTGTATTTTGATGCACTCTACATCGAGGGTGCGGTACTTGTTCTTCCAAGACCTTCTTTCCCGTTGAACTTTGTTGAGAGTAACCTGAAGCTTTTCAGTTTCCGTCATGAAGTACATGACAGATTCCCTCGGCGGAAGAATCCCGTAACGAGGATAAGGTATTTTTAGCTTGAGAGCTCTAGTTTGTACCCAATGGAGATAAGGCTCCACCGAGATACAGTCCGGTTTTCCTAGAGACTCTCATCCTTTCTTATGAACCTGCTTCCAAGCGTGCACTATTTCCATCTTTAGTGCTCTGTCGTTTTCTCCTTCCTTGAAGAAAAAACCTTCCAGATGAACACCCCGTGGGACGTGTCTCATCGGGTATCCGAATTGACGATGAACGAGAACTGGATGATAGTTGTTTCCTCCCTTAGTTCCTATAAGGGGTACGTTGGGGAAGTTTCCACAACGGTCAATGATCCTGATCCCATCATAGATCCTATTACACCAATCTATATCAGAGTTGGTAAGAGACATGATCTTCTGCGACCAACGTAAGGCACTCTTGCAATCCCAAAAAGCAGCAGACTTGGGCAAGTGAGAGATAAACCATTTGTAAAGTAGAGGTACACAGCATGTGATCTCCCCTCTGCTGTACAAATTTCCCAAGTGTACAGAATGATACGCATCTGCGAGCAAAGTCGGCACAGGGTTTCCAATGAGAAAAACCTTAATGGAGTTAATATCGACGAAGTTATTGATGTTGGGAAACAAAAATAACCCGTAGGTGAGCAAGACAAAGACGCTTTCAAAAGAAGTCACGTTTCCTATACTGGCAAAATATAGGGCTTTCTTTGTCAAGAATTGGACTGGCAAACCTTGGATGCCACCCCTGGTAGTTAGGTGAGTCCTGACCTAAGACTCATCCAAATGAATTGCTCTTGCAATGGTCTGATTCTTTGGAATTTCTTCCAGTCTAGAAAATGGAGCTCGATCTGTAATGTGTAGATCAATCAGATGAAAATACTCCTCCAGCGTTGGTGCTAACTGGTAATCCGGGAATGTGAAACAGTGATAAACTGGATCATAAAACTGAATGAACACATCCATGATTCCTTCAATCACATAGACTCTTAATAGTGGTAGCAAACCTTCGTGCTCGGCTCTGAAAGCCTCAGGGTTAGTAATCATCCTTGCTAACCTTCTCAAATCCTCTAACTTTGGAACCTTGAAGGTATACGTATGAGTTCTCCTTCTACCAAAATCCATTAGCACAATCCTTTTCTCTGATATTTACAATCACAGTCTTAGTTTAATTTGAAAAACAGAGAGACTAGAAGAGAATTTTTTTTGAATGCTTTAATGTTTTTTAAATGAATGCATGAATGCAGCACACAAAAACATAGAAAAAACATGAGGTCAAAGGGTCGTTGTCATGAAGTCAAGGCTCTACCCATCCCCAAAGGTTTATACTAGGGTGATTTTTGTACCTGTACTCATTATCATCAGCTCCTCCCAGGAAAGCAAAACAACAAGCGGAACGCCAGCGAGTTGTAGAGCAATCTTAGAGTAAGTGCCATTCACCGAGAATAGATCACCAGCCTCAAATGAGGGTAGTATCGCGTAACAACTATTTCTGATAGTTTCCGCACTACAAAAGGGTTTGGCTCCTCAGCTTCTCAGACTTAACAATCGGCCCATTGTCTAGGTGAGAGAATGGGTTGCATTGGTCAGCCTCCACTGAGGTTGATGGTCGACCTCGTCGCCATAACTTATCTTAAGTGTATACTCGATCTTTCCACATGCGGCATCACACGCATTCCCATTAGCAGAAAAATAAACACGTATAGCAATTAGGAAAAGCAGTATATATATATTTGTCCTAATCATCCTAGACCTTTAAAGCTAAGAATCCTAGGTTCCTAACAGAAAATGGGTTCCCCGGCGGAAGCCCCAATCTGTGGTATTCACACAAGAGATGAAAGAAAAGAAAAGAGTGCCCCACGGTGGGCGCCATTTTTCTGTAGCGAGCGATTTTGGACGCGGTTCTTAAGCGCTGGTCGCTCTCTGCGATTGAGTTTACTACAGGTCGATTCATTTTTTATCCTATTAAAGCTGATGAAGGAAGGGAAATAGATGTCTCCAATTAACCCTGCTTTGCATATTGAGTTTAAACAGCGGTCTGTTAGGTTACGAATGCTATTAATGTGGGGGGGCCCTTGTACTGGTTATTTGTATTTTCGCCAATACGGTTTTCTTTCTTTCTGGGATTTTCTGGCGGGGAACAAGGATTAGGATGCTAGGACTGATGCTTTTGGTAGATACATGAGAGTATGGGATTTTGGGTTTTTGTTTAGTGTGCTCGCTAAGATTTTTCTTTCAAACTTATGCCTACGTATTCCCGTTTACCGAAACAGGGAAATCAGAGCGTTCGTAGTTCCTCCTATTCTATGGGAGGAAATGGGTGTTTTGGTGTCTTGTTCAAAGCCCAAGACGTGAAGCAAAAGGTAGTTTGTATCTTGTTCAAAGCCCAAGATGTGAAGCTAAAATGGTGTTGACTTTAGAGAGAATTTGTCATCTCTAAAGAGGGGTTTGTATGTCACAACTATTTTATAAAGGAGAATTACTTTAACCGGGATATGTGAATCCGGCAATGCCATAATTTCCTTTATAGGGGATTTTAACCTGAAGGAGAAGACTTTAACTCAGTGTAGAGCAATGCCATCTTTCCTTAGGAATTTCTCATGCTAAAAGAGGGACAGTGGCATGGATGTAGATGATCCAGAGGCTTGCCGCTTACAGCGATTAGATGAAAGGGAAGGAGTTGTTGATGTTTGTATACTGTGAACGAGGCACAACTTTGATGCTAAAAGGTTAATTGGATTAACCAGTGGTTTTCTTATATAAATCCTAAGAGGAGCCGATTATGTTTCTCGTACAAAGCCCGAGAGAGAGGCTAAAAGGTTTTTGACTCAACGAGGGAATCTTTTGGTATCTCGTATAAAGCCCGAGATGGAGGCTAATTAACTCAACAAGAGAGTTTTTTGTATCTCATACGAAGCCCGAGATGGAGGCTAAAATTTGTTTGGCTCAATAAGAACCTTTTTGTATCTCGTATAAAGCCCGAGATGGAGGCGAAAGGGTGATTGACTCAACGAGGGAGTCTCTTTATGTGTCTCGTACAAAGCCCGAGAGAGAGGCTAAACGTTGTTTGACTCCACTGGGGAGAATCATTGTATAAAGCCCAAGAGAGAGGCTAACTTCACCGGAGAAGGATCATTATACAAAGCCTAAGAGGACGCTATGGTTACTGTTTCAGTTGAGTGACAGGTCCAGTATGCTGATTTAAAGAGAAAATCAGTTCTTATATGAGCAACACTGTACTCGAGGATTTGATTCGAGGATCCGGGCTATTCCTGTTCTTTAATGAATTGGGAAATCCGAAGGGTATTGAGACTGTCTGAGTCTACGGGTTTTCTTCCTATTTAACGAATGGGTCACTTGAGAATGTCTTTGAGACTCAAGGATGTTAGATTGTCCGTGTCTAGAGTTTCATCTTTTGTACTATGCTTTGAGAAACAATAGTAGACTCTTTGAAAGGACTGTTCTATGCAGATGACTAATTTCTGTTCCTATACCTCTAGGAGGTCGTCGGGACAATTTGTACGAAGCCCAAGAGGAGTCTGGAAGCTTTTAAGAAGCCGATCGGTCCTTGTACGAAGCCCAAGAGGAGGCTATCATTCCCGGAGGAAGAATCATTATACGAAGCCTAAGAGGAGGCTGTGAATACTTCTAAGAAGCCGGTGGGTTCTTGTACTAAGCCCAAGAGGAGGCGGGGTTGCTTTTAGGAAGCCTGTGGGTCCTTGTATGATGCCCAAGAGGAGGCTGATGCTTTTAAGAAGCCGATGGGTCCCCAAACCCCGAGAAATTCAAGGCAAGCTATTCACAAGGAATAGATCAAGTCAGGAAAGTTCGAGAATTTGGAAGAAACTCAAGAGATGCCATTCACGGAGAAAAGATTATCTCTGGGGAGTAGAGTTTCTTGACAAATGCTTTTAAGAAGTCGATGGGTCCCCAAACCCCGAGAAGTTCAAGACATGCCATTCACCGAGAATAGATCAAGCCAGGAAAGTCCGAGAATTTGGAAGAAACTCAAGAGATGCCATTCACGGAGAAAAGATCATCTCTGGGGAATAGAGTTTCTTTGACAACTTCTACGAGTGACAGTCTATGAAAGGGTTCACAGAGAATGTTGCCTTTCATGTCTCCATATTGTTTAACCCCAAGAGGAGGGAAGACTGTGTCTGGTAATCCTATGGGGATCTAGTTTAGACTATTTCTAAGAGTGATCAACGGGCTAAATGCTAGACGTAGTTGCCGGGGAAACTCTAAATATCTATACTATTATTACACAGTTGATATGAGTTTATGAAAGAAGACTTACAGTGAAACAGCCCCACAATACAGTTATATGTATATGAAAGCGGTAAATGAAAGCAATAACCACTTACTCGGTTGTAGAGCTTCCTTGCTGTTTGGTTAGTTGTTCAACAAAGAAAGATTGAAAACAACAATATATTCAAAATCAAAGGAGAAAGTGCTTTGAAAAAGAGAGATTTGGGGCTTACAGCTCAAGGAGAGACCCAGGGTTTTATCAGTGAGCGCACTGTTTGAATTTGTACAGAAGGACTTATACAAGTGACTGTGGCCCAAAATGTTTTCTGTACAAAGGGATGGGTCTTACACTCTCTCAAGAGGCCCAAAAAGTTTTAAAGGAAAAGATTGGGGCTTATAACACGAGGGTAGGCCCAGATGATTTTTCCGTTTGAAATGGCGATCGCGCCGAGATTTTCTTTTAACGCAGAGGGACTTATACAATAAGTGAGACCCAAAAATGTTTTTGGTTAAAAGGGGTTTGGGTCTTACACTCTATTAGAGGCCCAAAAAAAGTTTTGAATGGGTCTTATAGCTCAAGGAGAGGCCCATGGTTATCTTTCAAAAGGCGACGATCGCGTCGTTTGTTTTTGACGGTATCGGGACTTATACAATACACTGTGGCCCAAAAATGATTTAGTCAAAAAAGGATTGGGTCTTACACTCTATTAGAGGCCCAAATGTTTTGAAAATGATTTATGAGGGTTGAATTAATCCAAAAACCCTAATTTGTTTTCAAAAATGTGTTTTAATTGAATAAAAATTCAATTAAAATGATCAAAATTGTTTAACATAGGAAAAACAAATTGTAATATTGGATTAATGCTTCAAAAATTAAGTATTGACCTACAAAATAATTAGAAAGCATTAAAAGTTGCAAAATCAATGTGGAAAAAATATTTAAAATGTCAAAAACAATTAAAATATTAATTCTTTGCAAAAATATCAATTATATAAAATAAATAATATTTTTGGGATTTTTTGGGAAAATAAAATATTTTAACATTTTTGTGAATTATTAAAAAAAGAATCAACTCAAAATCATTAAAACTCAGAGAGAAATTAATTTTTGAATCAATTAAACAAAAATCACAAAATTCAAATATTCAAATTTCTGAAAATGGCGCCAAGAACACACCAAGAACACGCGCGTGTTCTGAGTTTCCCAGATTTGCGTTTTCCATCCAATCTCACTGAATACTTAACCATATCATGCAATCCACATACCAATCAACTCGTTTCAACCTCACGATCATGTCTATAACACTTAATTTCATTTAAATTAAACATAAAACATGAAATCACGAAGAAACCTCAAGAACCCTAATTTCTGCATGAAGGCTAGGATTTTTGATACACGATTCAAACAAAGCAATTAATTGAGGGAAAACATTCCATGCATGATTATGAACATATGGCCAAATTATTGTGCAGCAAAAATTGCATGGATCATAGAGTTAGAAGAGCTCATGCTTACCACTTGCAGCTGGTGATCGTGATTTGTGTAGGAGGTGTTACAGTTGTGTTGTGATGATCTGAACAACTTCCCTAGGTGCTATGGAGTGTGTTTGAATGCTTGGACTTGATGGAAATTGGCTGGATCACTTCATGGCATCTCAACTGCACTTTGGTTAAAACCTTGAGCAATTGACTGGTGATTCTGAGAAATCAATGTTCCAGTTGTTGTTTAAGTGTTTGATCAGCTCATATGTGATGTATATGAGGTGTGTGAGTGATTGGTTTGAGTGGAATTGCCCTCTAGCTCAAAACCCGATAGTTACCTTGCTAAGAAAGGCATTTTTGCCAAGAGAAAGAGATTTTGAGAAAGGCAAGTGTTATAGGCCTTTGGTGTACTTAAACTGAACATAATTGAGCTCTATTTATAGTAGAGCAAGTTTGTTTTGCAAGGAATAGTGAATGGCAACTGCTAAGTAGGTTTGGCCAATGTTGGCAAATGAAAATCCAAGTCTCCTCTAGCCATTGACTAGAGGTTAGGGAACAGAGCTTTGGTTCCCTTGGTCTTGGATAAGTCTTGACTGATTTCAGATGAGAATGGCTCAGTCCAAGCCACCTTGATGCCTCCATTGAATGCTCCAATCCAAAATTGGAGTCTTGTCCCTATTTTGGCAATTCTAAGTTCAACATGCTATTTCTTGTTCCATGGACTTTGGAGGCTTGGCTCAGTGATTGTCCCCTTTAGATTCAATCCTCTGATGTGTCCAAGTGGATAGGAGCATTTGAATTTGGCTGATTTTGGCAAATCGAGCAAAAATGCAAATTCTGCCTTGCCTTGGCAGATTTCAGCAAGGCAACTTCCCAATGTCATATCTCATTATTCAAATGGAATTTGGTAATGTTCTTGGCCATTTTGGAAAGCCCTTACATGATATAACAACTGTTTGAACATGTTTGGTTTTGATCTCTTTTGAATCCAAGTGAAAAATCCCCCCACATTTGGCAAAAAGTAAGGCAAAATCTGACTTAGTGAAATTTTCACTAAGTGTTGGAACAAAGTGTTTTCTCTTGATTTTGATCACTCCATAATTCAAAATCCATGATGAATTGGACTTAGGTCTAGTTGAAGTTTTTGTAGAGGGAAATGAGATCTACAAATCAAACTTTGAATGGGGCACAATGGCCTTGTGGTTTAGGAGTTATGGTCCTCCAAAGTTGGTGCGTTAGTGGCACTTTTTCATGACTTAGAAAAATTTCTAAGTTTTATGGTTACCTCTTTTACAAGTTATCCAACTTTTTTTTATTTTTCTTGATGAATGATGATTCAAATCATACATTAACATCATTTTAGGGTTAAAAATCCATTTTGGTGAAAAATCTCAAAAAGTCAAAGTTGACTTTTGTGCACAGTTGACTTTTTATCAGATGAATTCCAAACTGTGCAATTCTTCATGAAATCATGTCCTTGACCTAAATCAAACTTGATGGACATGTTCCATGGGTGTTATAGGGTATATTGATTCATGTCCTAGGGCTTGGGAGCATGTCCAGGTCAAAAGTCAAAGTTACAGTTGACTTTCCTCGCGAAACCCTAATTGTGGTGCAGATGAAATTGAGACTTGTTGCTCAAGCTTCTTGGATTAATCCATGGTTCCAAATGGATCAATATAGTTCATTAGAGACCCTCAAATCATGTCTTGAGGTCTTGGTTCATGATTTGTCCCAAAAGTCAACTTAGGGGTGAATTAGGTCAAGAAACCCTAATTCCTGATTTTTGATGAAGGTCACCCCCTGAGGCAAGATTGACTTGATGATTGGGTCCATGAGCTTCCATGGAGTATATTAGGTTAGGTTTTGGATCATTGGCTTGTGCCTAGATGAAAAATTTCCATCTGGAGGCCCTGGTCGACCAAAACCCTAATTTGGTGACACTGTCGATCTTGAGACTTGATCCACCTAGAAGGGAGCAGCCTTGTGCTTAATCCTTGAAGTGGGAGTCCTTTTGATCCATTGTGGATGTTTGAGAGGTTAGACAAGTTGAAGATCATGTCATTCCTTGATTGATCCTTTTTCTAAGAGCTCTGAGGGAGGGCTTGAAACCCTAATTTTGATTGTAGTGAATGCTCACCCATCTTTGGGGAGACTGATGAAGAATGATGGTTCCTCCATATTGTGATGATGATTTGCACAATGATGGGAAATCTTAGTGGTCAAAATTTGGGGTATGACATCATCTTGTAGATTAACTGAGGACCTATCTTCAGATTTGTCTTTGAAAACCTGTTCTGCAGTAGGCATCTCAGTATCTCTGGCGATGTCAACTACGATTTCTTCCTCGGCCGGGTCTGTCCTTTGGTCAGCTACGTTGGTGGGCGAAAGTTCAGCAGTGGCCTTAGGAGGAGATTTCTCATGAACATCAACAGGTTAGCTCACTTCTCCAGCAGAGCCTTTTGTGGAACCCATGGGAGAAGTTCCAGAAGGGCTTGTCGGATGATAGGTAGGGTCACTGCTGGTGGTGGGAATGATCTGGTGCACAATGGGACGCCCTTGCGTGTCTTTGGCACTCTAAGAAGAAGAAATCAAAACAGGTTAGAAGCATATTAGTCTAAGAAAACTATGAAGTTCAAACGAAGAAGAAATTGTGTATCTTAAGATTTGCAGTCCCAGGGCTAGAGTTATCACTCTCTACCTGATCAGGATTCTGCTTATTGACTGGTTCTTTGTTGGCAATCGTAGTATCAATTTCTAATATCCTTGGGGTGGGTGGTTTCGTCACAAGTGATTTGACTGGTTTTGGTGGAAAGCTTCATCATTGATCTTCATTTGCCTCTTTTTCTTCTTGAGGAGTTTGGTTTGGTCCAGCGAAACATCCCTATCATCGGATTCAAGTATTTGAACCTCAAGTTCTTGTTGCTTTCTCTTCTTATGTGTCGGAGGAGGTTTCTAATTTCCCTGCAAAATAAGGTATATCGTATTTTAGATAATAAAATGAGTAGGAAACAATAATAAAAAGAAAGCAATAGGGAGCACAAGACTCACCTTTGCAATGGGTTTCTTGGTGTTATCCTCTTCATTTTCTTCGACGGCTCATTTCTCGACGGGGGAGGGTTTCTTGGCTGGAATCTTCACAGTTGCAAGAGAAAGCAATGCAGTTAATATAAGCAAGAAGGAAAATATAAATAAAAGGAAAGAAGTAGTGTCGAAGAAACTCCCATTCCACACCTTCATATATCGAAGACTCCACACGAACGTGTTATATGCCAATATGAAGATGGCCTTTGAAATTGTCTGAGCTATACTTAGTCGGAACCACTCGCTTAGCGCATTTCTGGTAATCTTGGCGAAGATTTTTCATAAAATTCCCATAGACGAACTAGTCTGGGAATGGAGGGCTGAAAGCCACACTAAAGTCAGCAGTTGGCAGTCGAGGGAATTTTGGAGGATAAAGATTAAAAGCTAACTTGTAACGTTGATCAGGTCGAACGTACGAAGGAAGTTTAAAATCATCTAATTTCTTCGTGAATTTTTCCTTTAAGGTTACTGCTGCTTCGCTAATGGTTCGGCTAAGCTCATTTGGCCTATAGGCAGTTTCAAAGTATTTCTGGAATGCTTGGATCTCCTTGATATCTATTGAAGTACCTTTCTTCACTTTGTCCTATACAAGGGAAAAAGCTCTGGTTAGTTGAAGGTTGAAAGAAGACACATCGAAAAATTTTGTGTTATAGTATTCCCTCCACCATTCGTCGAACTCCTTGGTGTAGAGGAAACATGGTTTGAAGGCTACAACATCAAACTCAGTGAAGTTAGAAAACTTGGCAAGCAGCTTGGTACATTCTGCTTCGTTATGCCACATATTGTAATGGATCAATGAGCCTTTCTTAGGAAAGAGAGGTCTTGGTTTAATCTGAATCAAACCAAACTGTCGAGAGACAAGATTTGGTTGATAATTGATAAGAGCAATTCGGAGTTTGGAAGGATTGAGCCTTGAAGCCAATAATCTTGGCGTCAGGAAAAATTCCCAGATGTCGAGAGATTCGCTTTCCTGTTCCTTCGACTCAGGAGGAAATCTTCTTCTAATCCATTCATGGCGTACTTTCCTGTTTGCGAAACGGGCCATGTTGGAGGTAAAATTATGCCGCTTCACAAACATCATTACATAACAGGTGAATATTTGCTGAAGACTCATTCCTTCATCGTTAAGAGTCAACAGCGCAAGCCTTGTTCCTTCCACTCTCCTATCTTTTACAGAAGCTTCATTGACAGGGTTTCGACTAGGAAGCGATTCTTCGAAAGTGGTATTCAACCATAGATGTAGTAGCCAAAAAGGTCCTGAAAGGAGCAAGCTTGATTTCGTCTTGATTGTCTTCAACGCCGTGACACCTTCGCTAAGGGACTCATATAGGTTGGCCAGAATAATTTCACTGAGACAAAGGTCATGTCCAGCATGCAACTGGTTCTCCATGGTTAAGTATCTCTTTACCACTTGAAGAGACCTTGAACAGAAAACATAGCGCGAGAGCCATAGAGCCAAGAAGGCAACATGTTCTTGGTCGGAAACCTCTGTGGTTTCTTTGTCACGGTAATGGGCTATATAAGTGGTGAAGGGTGTTTTTCTGGTGTCGAAACCTATTGAGTCGTCAGCTAAGAGATTGAAGTCATAATCTACTCCAATGGGTTTCAAGCCAGTAATGGCAGCTGCGTCGAATAGGGTTGGGGTAACCATTCCACATGGGAGATAGAAGTTGTTGTAAGTGATGTCCCAGAAATAAAGGGAAGCAAGGAGCATCGAAGGACAATAACCTGGCCCTACTTTCGACAATTGGATAAGGTCGTAAATGCCCATTTTCTTCCAAACTTGGGACTTGGCTTTTTCTATCTTTGTCAGCCAAGCCAAGTAGTTAGAAGCGTCTTTCGACAAAGGGCATGATCTGAAAACCCTAAAATTATTATTCATGTACTTTAAGTTGATGGTGTCCCTAGAGGGTACAGTCGAAGGCGAACCTTGGCCATCTACCTTATATTTTTCATCAATCAGAACTTCCTTATCGGTCCTAGGTCTTACACCGTTAGCTATGGGTTTGTAACTGTGATAAGCTGGAAAAAAAACTCCCTAATTTTAACATGATCAGCATTTAGATCAGGTAAAGGGCCTAGCATGGCATGGGTTTTACCAGATATAAAAATAGGGATGAGTACCTGGGATTGGTAAATCCTGCGTTTTTCTTCCTTATTTGGAGTTCTGGGATGTATTGTTGATTTCCAACCACGCTTGGACCTAACATCCTGTGAACTGGGGCGAGTTCTTTAGACTTCTGAGAGCCTTTTGTTTTCTTGCTGGTTTCCTTGGAAGTTGCTAAAGTAGAAGCCATTGTTGCAATGAGTGTGAAGAAAAAATGGAGAAAGATGAAGTTTTGAAGATGATACGTTTCAAGAAATTCAGAAAGTGAAAAGAAAAAGTAAAATGGTAACTTTTTCACTTTTTTATAGGTGAATTGAGGTGAAACAGTTACTATGCATGACTACTGTACCTCATTAATGGTGACAAGATCGTGGGACACGTGTTGCGTGGAAACGACGTGATAAGACGGTGGTAGTTAAGCTTCTGGCCCACGATCTACTAGGGACTAGAAACGTGATGATTAGAAAGATTTAGGCATGGGAGTGAAGAGACATTTCAGAAAAGGTGTCATGATAACCCTAACGTCACAATTATGCTGAGTCATATGAACAGTTATGACGTCGAATTGTCTATGGTGTCGAATCATCCTATAAAAAAATGCCTTTTTCTCCATTAGATGTCGGAAAGGACATTTTTGGGGGGTAATTTGTTGGCTCATAATTTCGACGCCTAGTTTAATTCATTAACAAATAAGGGAAAATGAAATTTTTTCCAAGTTATGATAAATTTCGACTAGGCAAGTTCGATGTTGGAAGCTCAGTCGAAGTCATTTCTTACGAAAGGAAAGATTACTAGGTAGACTTAGGAAAATTTCCTAAGTATTAAAGTGATATTTCGACGGGATGTTATGGATGGTATTTTCGACTTGAGTTTTGAATTTGAGCCAAGGAGGGAATGTTGTCCTTATCTAGTTTTCAAAAGAAGGATACGTGGAGTACGCTGGGAAGTCGAAGGCATGTCGAGTTCCATTTGTCTTCATTTAGGGGAAAGGTCGTTAGAGGCAGTTATATTGATTCAATATAAATAGGAAGTCTTAGTGTTAGGATTTCACGTGTATTCAAGTTTGTACAAAATCACTCAAATACTCAAAGTACCCGTGTGTAGAGAAACGAGTTTTGTTAAGAAAATGTAAGTTTAATAAACACCAGTTTATTGGTTTACATTTTTATAAAAGTCAGTTTATGCTTTTGCCCAGAAATTTGTCTTTATTTTTATGCAAGTTACTTTCTGCATCTTTTATTGCGCTTTAAACCATTCCTTTGTCATATTTCCCTTTAATTTCGTGAAGCAAACTGTTTTCTAAACATGAATGTTGTCGAAGCATCCATTATTTCTCAAACATTAAAATAAAAAACACTAAGCACATGTCCTAGGATTTACTAGTTGATAACCAATATTTGGAGACCAGCGGTTGTTTACCAATTTTCACGGTAAACAAATACATGTTTGATAGAAAACAAACATAAGTTTATATTTGAGATTGATACTTTGATTAAATTTTTAAATCAATTAATTGACTCAAATTTATAATTGACTCAAATTTGAATTTAAATTATAAACTTGTGAAATTATGATATTTTTAAATTTTTTAGGTGTTAGTGATTTTTTTTGATACCGAGTCATCCGGTTCGACCGGTTTAATACCTGTTGCAGTGAGAATCGGATATCAAGCTATTATATTAACTTGAATCACAAAACATTGAATGTTCACCACCGAACTTTAATTTATCCAAAGGAAAGGGAAAAGATCGAATAAAACCCTAATTGTGCAATGTAGCAACAGTACAAAGAGATCTAAAGGTTCAGGGGTTGGTTATACTAAGGGAAGGTATTAGCACCCTAAGTATCTATAGTACTTTATAGGAACCTCTTGAAGTATTTGTGTTATGTTATTGTTTGTTTGTTATTGATTTGAAAATATTCTATAGGGAAAGACCTAGAGGTTTTACTAAGTATGTTCGCCAAGACTTCGCGGTCTTATGCCTACATATCCGTACAAGAATAGAATCAGAGCAATCGTAGTTTGCCTTAACAAGGGCGAAGAACACTTGATTATGATCAAGGTTCCTAGAGGAAGGTAAGTTTTTATAACACTAACACTTACATAGAGTTTACAAATTCTAACCTAAGGCTAAGTTGAAAAGTTAATGGCTTAACAAAGTCATAAGGGAAGTTGAGGTAAGGCTAAGCTACCTATGACATAAAGTCAACAAAAAGATCTTTCCTTTGGATTTAGGCAACAAAAGAAAAGAAAAGGGGATGAAAGCTATCAAGCTAGGGGTGACTTGACAAAGTCAAAACCAAAAATGAGTTCATGGGTGAATGGATGAGATGAACAAGAATGATATTCAAACATGATATCAAAGTAAACATGATAAGGATGGCATTCAAACATGATATCAACCAAGATGGATAAAGAGTGATGATATTCAAACGTGATATCAACCAAGATGGATAAATAGTGATAAAGATGATATTCAAACATGATATCAACCAAGGTAAACAAACATGAATGACTTAACAAAGTTATAAATAAGGCATGGTAACAACCAAGGATGACATACAAACATGGATGATAAAGATCAAAGCATACATGTGATGTGTTTCAAACAAGAGTGAGGTGTCATGGTATAATGAGATATTTATTCAAGACATGGTTATAATAATAACATGTATAACATAAACACATAGGTAACAACATGTGAGCATGCAAAAGAATGTGACGACATTTAACAACAACATCATGAAGCACATAACAATATCATGGTTATGGAAACAAAGTCAACACGTGAATCATGGATGAAGAGTTCAAGTATAAAACTAGGGTAAACATGAACTAAAATCAAGGTTAGGACATGGATTAGGGTTTGCTAACACCACTTAATCATGAATACAAAGCAAACATGGACAAGTTGTAACAACACTTAATCATGAATATAATTTAAGATTCAACAATCATGGACAAGTTATAACAACACTTAATAATGAATAAATTTTAAGAGATGGTTCAAAACATCAAGGTAACAACCAAGGTTACATATTAAGGTTCATGGTGATCACATTCAAGGGTTAAAACATCACAAGGGTTTGAACATGGTAAGCATACAAGTTTGGAATCATACAAAGACATGTTGTCAAAGTTTAAGGTATTTATGAACACATAATCAAAGGTAAACAAACATAAGGGCATACATGCACACAAGGGTTCAACAACGTATGAAAGAAATCACAAGTATCATGGCAAAGGTCAAGAGACAAGTTTCACAACCAAACAGGGAAAAACAAGTCATTTACACATAAAAAGTATGCATTAAAGTACTTTAAACTAAGGCAAAACTCAAAGAATCAAGTTATCAACACACATAAAGTTCACACATGGTGTATTATATTCATACAAGTCATCATGATCAAGAAAAATTAAAGAACAAGTCAAAGAAAAGCAAATGATGACCTAAAAAACACCTAAAATGTCCCTTACTTAACTAAGAAAAAATGTATGAAAAATAAATATTTTTGGAAAATTCTTCATGAATTCATAAAATAGATAAGATTATGAGCAAGTGAGAAAAATAAGGGCCCAAAAAGACCAAAGGAGCACCAAGTTATGGTCATTTGAAGTTGTGAAGAAAAATGAAAATACAAGTGGTAAAAAAATAGTTTTGCTTCAGCCAAGGTTTGAACTCATGTCATCCAGATTCTAGGCCTAAAACATATCCACTGGGCCACGCGCGTGTATTTAATATATGGTGCATTCACACAATAATATACTAAGCATGCTTGAAAATATGTAAAAACATAAAAGGATCGAAAGGGTCTGGGGCGAGGGGGATTCGAACCCCAGACCCTTCACTCAAACACTCTTCAAACATGCACGCTATTACCACTTGGGTGGTGATACATCCAGTGGTATAAATGCAAATAATCAATTAAACATTAATAGCACATGATAAAATAAAAAATGCCACATCAGCATCATCACTAACCTCACGTACCCTCTCTCTCTCTTCTCCCTCGTGCTTCTCTTCTTCTTCATTTTTTCTTCCAAACTTTCCACCATTATATCTCACTCATTACTCAATGATTTTCAAAGTTGTAAAAACCAAAATCACTATATTTTTCCAAGGAATCCAATGGTAAAATTTTCATGATCTAATACTCACTGCACAACACACACGAAGGGCAAAACCAGACCACAAACCCTAGATTTATAACATCAATATTTTCTTATATGAACATGATACAAAACAAACAGTAATAGGAACACAACAAACACAATAGAGTCTATATTTTTGCTTCAATAAACAGTCACAAATGATGCATGAATCAAAAGTTTTAAAGTGCAAGAACACCTACCTATTGGAGTAAGGTCCAATGCCTCTTCAAAATGGTTACAGAAACAAGATGAAGATCCTATGAGCCTCCTTGATCCTTAAAGAGAGTATTTGAATGGTTAGTTTGGCCTGCAACAACTTGTATTCTTTCACACGACCCTTTTTGAAAAATATGAAAGTGAAAGTGGTAGATGATGATATGGATGGTACAGAAATGATTTAAGTGTTTGGATGGATTATATATGACTTATAGAAGGTGTTTGGATGGTTAGTTGAGAGAAAACTCCACAGGAATGCAAGTTAGAACTTTTAGGTTTTTGAACTTACTTTAATGGTGGTTTTTATAAATTTTGATGTATAGGGAAATTACTGAGGTTTTGAGGAGTCTTTCTTGTGTGTCTTGAGGCTTAGAAGTGACCTCTATTTATAGGAGAAGTTGAGGGATTGAGAACTGATCGGAATGCAATGTTATGGAGTTTTTGTTTGGTTGAGATCAATTGGCGTGGTTTCATGAAAGTGTGAAGTTCCAAGGCAAAGTACCATGCTATCTAGAGTGGTTGGAAGCTTTTTGATTTTGCTTCTGCAGAAGAAACAATCACAAAGCTCCATACAAGTTGACTTTGTGATTAAAGCTTCTTTTCAAGAATGGAAGTGTGATCTTTTTGGCAAAATGCTCCATAAATGGCATAAACTCTTGGATAATGCTTCAAATCTTTGTGTAATGCCTTAAAAATCTATGTAATCTTCTGATTAATGAGAGATTTTCAAGTTACATAACCTGTAATCAAGGGATTTGTAGATTGGAATTGATTTTTCTTAAGTTCTTGACATGAAAATGACTTAAAGCTCAAGTTTGGAATGTCAACTTCTTCTCTTCGAATCTCCTAGCTCAAGCATGGAAAAAATGAGTTATTTGACTCTTTGGAAAGCTTGAAACATTCTCTACAACTTTCATGTTTTGAGTTTTCCTTGAATAAAAATGGATCATGGTGAAAAATGGCCTCAAAGTTGGCTACTTTACAAGGCAGATTTGTATGAAATTTTTTCTAAATGTCCAAATTTCAAAAGTGATGAACCTCCAATTTCATGGCTTCATATATATCTCTCAATCTATGCACTTTTTGGGAATTCATCCTCAGGGACAAAGTTGTAGTATGAAATGATCTCTTCAAATTGGCCTTTGGAGAAAAGAAAATGGATGATTGGATTGGAAGTTATAGCCTTGGCAAGTTGGACGAAAACCATTGTATTTCCATAACTTAGAAAATTTTCAAATTCTCTTTTGTTGCCCTTTTTGCAAGTAACACTAATTCTCTTGATTTTTCTTGATCAAATTCAACCATCAAACATATTTCCAATGGAATTTATCCTGAGAAGTTCAATTTTGATCAAAGAACCTAAAAGTCATAGGTTTGACTTTGCAATGATTGACTTGTTTATCAGATGAATTTTTACTTCTTGATCTTCAATTATTTCCATCTCTTGAGCTATTTGAACACCATGGATGGACTCTAAAGATGTATTTGAGTGTCTTGAATCATGTCTCAAGGCTTGAGATCATGTCTTGACCAAAAGTCAAAGATGTAGTTGACTTTGGTTGAAAAACCCTAATTTATGGCCAGATGAATTTGAATCTTGGAAAACTTGTAATGAAGCCATATTGCACTTGATTATTGATGGAGGGAGATTTCTTGAGTGTATGAGAACTTGATATACTAATGATCAATCCAAAAATTTGACTGATCAATTCCTTGAGCTTCTTGAGGCAAACCCTAGTTCACAGATGAAACAAAGCAAAGCCATATCTTGATAATTAGTTAGCTATGCATGAATGATTGACCTAGAATATTATGCAAATGATGATGGAATCTAGGGGTAAAATTTGGGATATGACAATACCTATATAATTTTATTATAGTGACATGTTTATTCAACCGAGTTTTCTGATTTAGTCATGGAGTTCGCCCAGTAATCCAGTGGTTCGACCTATGAATCAGTGACCCAATACTCTCACCGATTCGATGACCGGTCCGATTTTTAAAACATTGCTTAAATAAATCTAATAAAAATAATGACTACTCAAGCCGCTAAGTTATTGCATAACAAGTCTTTTGGCTCAAACCTAGCTATGGAAATTGACATTTCTAAAGCTTTTGACACTTTAAGTTGGATTTTTCTCATTAATATCCTCAAAAAGTTTGGGGTTGATGACATTTTTTGCAACTGGATCATGAGCATTAAGTCAACCACTCTTTCAATCTCTCTCAATGGGAGCATGCATGGTTACTTTAGTTGTAAGAGAGGGATGAGGAATGGTGGCTCACTCTCCTCTTTTCTCATTTGCATTGTCGAGGAGGTTATAGGTAGGAACATATCCAAGCTTGCCAATGATGGGGTGCTTGAACTAGTCATGGCTACCAGGGATGTTAGTGTTTCCCTCTCACATTCTTTATGCATGTGACAAAAGGAGTCCCGGTCCAATTTCTCAAGAGTATAACAATTATAGTATTTAGCATTCTTTATGCAGAAAGAAGTATTTTAAAAATTTAATGCCATTAAATAAACACAAAATGAACATTCTCCTTAAAAACTAACCTAAAGATAAGATTAGTTTGAAGTAAATACTTCCAAAATGGTGAAGACATCACTTATGTATATCTTACTACATCATCCATAAAGTAACATTATTCCAAATACTTCTTTAAAATAATAAACCAAAAGATAATCCAAAAACATAGAAGCTTCAAGACATGAATTATGATGATCTTTAAGGTAGAATCTATATGCCAAAGATTCCTTGCAGCTCAATTAACTGAAGCCATGTGTCGGATCAAGTCAACCACACGTGAACTGCATTTGAAACCAAAAGAAAAAACATCATTAAAAACCAAAACTAAGGATTAATTCAAAGTACACATAATAACTTCATGAATATGTGTCATACTCATACCTATATCCCCATTCATTGTCATACCAAGACACAAGTTTCACAAAATTGTTATTCAAAGAAATTCCTGCCTTTGCATCAAATATGCTTGACCTGCTGTCACCAACAAAATCAGTAGACACAACATCATCCTCAGTGTAACCTAGGATGCCCTTCAATTCTCCCTCAGATGCTTCCCTATGAAAAAAAAAATTAACAAGAGAAAATTAGCAGCAACTTGATTATTATATCATTGTAGCTTATAAGAAAAAGTTTATTAATTATTACTTAATTGCAGCTTTGATTTCATCATAGCTTGCTCCTTTTTCGAGCCTGACGGTAAGATCAACCACCGAAACATCTACGGTCGGAACTCTGAATGACATTCCTGTTAACTTGTTGTTCAAGGATGGAAGTACCTTACCAACAGCCTGCAAAAAATATTAAGAAACATGTATGATATGTCCATAAACGTTTTTGTTTTGAGCTTATGACTCTGTTTGGTAGAAATAGCTGATAACAGTTAAGTTAGCTGATAGTTTATAGCTGATGATTGATATCGTTCAAATTTGACTATGTTACAGCGTAATGCGCTATAGTGCTATATAGTCAGATAGATACCTTTGCAGCTCCGGTACTGCTAGGGATGATGTTAACAGATGCAGCTCTACCACCTCTCCAATCCTTATTTGATGGTCCATCCACAGTTTTTTGAGTGGCTGTATATGATAAACAAGTTAGTTATTCGCGCTTAACTTAGATGTTTATTCAATCCGAACGTAAATTATGCATAAGATTTCAAACTTACCGGTAATAGAGTGAATAGTACTCATGAGACCTTCAACAATTCCAAATTTGTCATGAATAACCTGAAAATATTTCAACAAGAACATCAAATGAGATTTTAAATTTTTCTCTACATGAAAAAAAAAAGTGCTTCTAGATTTAAGCACTTAAAAGAAGTAGTATTACCTTTGCAAGTGGAGCAAGACAGTTGGTTGTGCAGCTAGCATTAGAGACAATATGAACATCTGACTTGTACTCTTTTTCATTCACACCAACCACATACATCGGTGCGTCCGCGCTAGGGGCGGAAATAATTACCTTCTTTGCACCACCCTAATTTCAAAGAACATAACCATAATTTAGGAGAAAATAAAGAAGGATCTAAATTATAAACTATATTGCAGATCGTGGAAAATAGTCATTTGTTCATATTCTGCTACGATGCAACGCTATAGCGTTACAATAAAGACTAAATGTATATTTTTTTGAAAATATATTGATTTGTTCAAATTCTGATATGCTATAACTTTAATGGCAAACCTTCAAATGGGCAGAAGCCTTGGTTTTATCGGTGAAAACTCCGGTAGACTCAACAACATATTCAGCTCCAGCCTCGCCCCATGGAATTTCTTCGGGATTCCTAATAAACAAGAAAAAAAATTTCTTCTGTATTCAAATAATTTAGATTCTGTTTGGCAAGGCCAAATCGCTAACTTATAACAGATAACTTATAGCGTTCAAGTTCGTGCGATCAAAGTATAACTGTTTGATAATGTTTATCGCGAACTTATAGCATATTTTCTCTAGTTTATAGAGATTTTCATAGATGCTACGGAAAGTTACGCTTGAGTATATAGCTTACAAAAATCAACGTATATGCTATCTGCTAACGGTTAGGACATACCTGCAACCAAAAACAGCGACGGGACTTGCGCCAAAAAGGAGAGTTTTGTTGTCCTTAACTGAAATTTCACGGTTTTTTAGAACGCCGTGAACTGTGTCATACTTGAACATGTATGTCTGTAGAGGAAACATTGTCATGTTATTATTAATATGAATAAAGTAACAAAAGATTGATTATTAAGAAACCAACATTAACTACGAAAAATTCACACACAATATTTGGAACATGAGACTAAGTATGTGTTTGTTTAAGCAACGATCACTAAGGGTAAACGCGCGTGTCCATTTCAAAGCTACGGTTTGTGTAACTTGTTAAATTTCACAATGAGAAGGTCAAAATCGTACATTTGAAGTAATTGGAAGCGATTTCGAAATAGAAATTAATTTAGTACTTGTTTGATTTCATAAATTGATAAAACGCGCCACAAATACTCAAAAGCTAGTATTTGTAGCTTCAGAAAAATCATGGTCATAATACATTGGGGCGCAAGAAACATAGATTAAACGCATATCCAATCAGACATTTAGTAGTTTGCTTACCATGTAATCCGTTGTGATGAAAGGATCATTAACGGCAACAAGCTCCACATCATCTCTCTCCAATGCCACTCTGGCCACCAAACGACCGATTCTTCCAAATCCTTTATTGTCACAAACAATCATATTTAAACGCATAACTTACATAGAAGATAGATCACGACCACACTCGTAGACTCACATGATATAACATATCAGATTATTTTATCTTAAAATAAAAATTTATAAAACTAATTTATATGATAATAATTTTCAGTTCTTCAATCAATTTTATAGAAAATGTATCAATAAAATGTTATTGAATATAGGAGCTATACTCACTATCAAAACATGTAGATAGATCGCGACCACACTAGCAGACTCGCGTGTTATAACATATCAGATAATTTTATCTTAACGTAAAAATTTATAAAAATGATCTATACGACAATAACTGTCAATTCATCGGTCAATTATATAGAATATGTATCAATAAAATGTTATTGAACAAAAAAAATGGCATTATTGGAGTACCATTGATGCCAATCTTGATCTTCCCCATGAGTCTTTGTCACTATGATTTAGTTAGCAAGAAAAAAAGGTGTAGTAATCAAAGAGAAGTGAGAGTACTGTTGATACATATATATTGGACATAACATAAGAGAAAGTTGTGGTGTATCATCCATAAAATTTGTGTTTCATCAATGCATCCTTTGATATCGAGAGAAATTAAGGTTCAGACACACAAAGTATAACTGTCCCCAAATAATTGGATTTCAAGATGAATCATTCAAACGATACAATACTATTTTTTTTTTACTAATTATTAAGTAATTTTAGTTTTTTCTACTAAAAATTAAGAGAGACATAGAGAATGGAATAAATAAAAAATATGAAGACATGCCTATAGAGAATACTCATAATATTTAGGTATTATGATGTCTTCATAATTTTACCATTGGTGTATTTTTGTAATATTTAATTTTACACTTATGAAGTAAGTATCTCTAATCATTAAAAGTCTCTATGGCTAGTACATGGGTGATTGTCTTACTATTTATTATAAACAACTGTCGACCTTCTTCAAACAGATATCACATGAATCGTGATAACACGTGGTTATGTAAATAATTTTAGCCAAGACATTTGATAAGAGTATTTCTTAATACACCACATATGTTTTTTAGGCACCACGCGAAATTTCTTTTTGAGCCACAGTTTTCGGATATGCACATTCGGACGCACCATTTTTTTTAAAAACGTTGATTTGTTCTGGATATGCATATCAGAAATAATTCCTAATCAGATCAGGAAAAATAGCAGAACTTTATTTTTTTCAGGAGAAGGATTCCCAGAAGTTCTATAAAGTTTTGATTTTTTAAAACTGATTTTTCCTGATTTGCACATTAGGAATTATTTCTGATATGCACATCCGGAACAAATCAAAGAAACTGAGGGTAAAAAAGAAATTTTGCGTAGTGCCTAATAAACATATGTGGTGTATTAAGAAATCCTCTTAGATAAACTCTTTTACATAATTTTCAAATTGAAAGTTTAGTAAGTAGCTAATTTGAAAACCATATTTTGATTTTTGAAAACTAAAATATATAGAGATTAAGTACAATAATGTTAAAATATATAAATAAATATGTTTAGCTTGAGCGATATTAAATGTGTAAACAATATTTTGTTTTGTAGTATCCCCCACAATTTTAAAGACATTTACATTTTCTTATTTCGGTATCAACTTTTGCAAAAATTCTTTATACCGACCATTTCTATCACATCTCGTCGTGGTAAATGTTAGTGTTCTATCAGAACCAAAATCAAATATCCCAACCCAAAACATAATTTATCACCTTTCGCACAGACTCATTTAAGCATATGATCATGTAACGTAAACTTATGTTCAATGTTAAATTGTTTTTCAACATCAACCTATACAACATCAAGTTGGGAAAGTCCTGACACACCACCTTTTAATGCATTGGTTGGGTTGACAATGTAACGCCCCCGGTTTTGTTAAATTTATTTAATTAAGTCGATTTAATTATTTTTGTCTTTATATTATTTTATTCTTGGTTTTTTATTTGGTAAATGTGTTATGTTTATCGTTATTATGTTTTATCGCGTTTTGGGAACGTTTGCGAGAAAATTGAGTGTAGGGGTATTTTGGTCTTTTTGGCTTGGTTAGATATTGTTTTTCATTTAAAATAGAAAAAATTAAGGTTAGAAAGAGAGAAAAAGAAGTTAAGAGAAATAGAGAAGGAGAAGAAGAAAAAGAGGAAAACTTGGAGTGTAAGAAACCGATTCAACTGACACTTTGAAGCTCGATTAATCGGGTAAGGGTGCGAAACTCGGTTATGCTATGCTTGTGTATGATTGTGTATGTGTGTGTTAGAATGTTTGCTGGTTTTTCCTAGCTTTTCAATTCTAGGTCGAAATGAGAGAAAACGATAGAAATCAATGTTTTCGCGGTTGAAATGCGATATAAATGTTGTAGAATACTTGTTACTATGATTGAGATATGTTCTGGTTGTTATGTTATGGTTTGGAAGTGTTTTGGTGGAGGAAATGTTGGGTTGGAGTGAACAACAGCGCTGCTGAGATTTTCTGGGTTCGCAGGTTCGCACTGCGAATAGTGTAGCAAAGGGGAAAGCGAAGGTTCGCGGGAGGTTCGCATTGCGAACTTTCTGCTGTTTTTTCTCTGCCACGGTTCGCAGGGAATTCGCATTGCGAAGGGGAAAGCGAAGGTTCCCTGGAAGTTCGCCTTGCGAACTTTATGCTGTTTTTTCTCTGCCATGGTTCGCTGGGGGTTCGCATTGCGAATAGGAAAGCGAACATGACAGATTTTCCATTCTGTTCTTGTCATAACTTTTGGGTCGTAAGTCGGATTGAGGCGCGGTTGGATGCGTTGGAAAACTAATGAGATGTTATTTCTTATAAAAATGGTTTTTAAATTGGTGGCCGATTTATTTGTGTCGGGAACTTGGAATAGTGTCGTTTTGTCGACTTTTACCGTCGTAATTGTGTGCGATTGATGTGTTATCATGTGGTATGCTTTTAATATATATCGTATAGCTTGTGTGTTGTTGTATGATGTGAATGCATGTGGTGAAATGTTGTGATGATGGTTTGTGGCCTTATGGCAAATAAATGCATTGCGTTATGTTTGATTGTATATGCATGATTATGGATGTTGAAATGGTTCACATGGTTGTATATGTGTATGCATTTGATTGTCATGAGTCATTGTATGTCAAGCAACATGATATGCATTTTGTGATGTCGTGTGCCCTTGTGAGGTGTGAGCGACGAAACGATTCCAGAGGGAATCTGCTGTAACGGTCGTGTGCCTTATACAAAGAGGACCTAAAGTGACGTTATAAACGATCGTGTGCCTTATACAAAGAGGACCTAAAGCGATCGGATCGTGTGCCTTATACAAAGAGGACCTAAAGCGATCCATAAACGTCGTGTGCCTTATACAAAGAGGACCTAAAGCGACGGGGAACATCGTTTGCCCGACCGGGAGTTACACTAAGTAACAAGCGATGATTCCAATAATTCTTGAGTGAATTAATGATGAGAATGATGGATGGAATGGTACCCCATTGCAATGCATAGAGTCGTTTTGTCGGTCTCTGTGCATTTGCATAAGTCATGAATGGATTGATTATGTGTGGGATTTGTGAATGGAATTGATGAATTGATATATATATATATATATATATATATATATATATATATATATATATATGTTGGTAATAAATGTATTGAGCATGATTGATATGCCTTTGTGATGGATGTATGAGATATGAATTGTGTTGTTTTGTATTTGAATTATGGTGTAAGTTGTGGTGAGAATGTTTTACATGTGTATTTTGTGTTATTACATAATTGTATGCAACTATATTATAATTGTGTTTCTCACCCTTCTTCTATTTTGAATGCTCTATGAGGCATTGCAGATTAGATGCTGGAGGTCTTTTTGTGAAGATTATGTCTTCATTCTTTTGTCGGTCGGCTCTGATTTGTAGCACCGGGTAGTCGGGGAGATCGTTATGTGACATTATGTATATATATCTTTTTGAATTTTACCTGTATGACTCTGTATATGACAGACAAACTTCTATGTTTATATATATGAGATTTCAGTTGTAGATTTTTTGCTTTTATTCTGTATCTAAATTGTGGGTGTTAAGAACTGAGTTCCTCTGTTCATGTTGCTACCTGATTGTTGCATATCTTTATGAGCAGGTTATTATATTTCATCATCGTGATGTGACGTTCCGTCTATGCCATGAATGTTTTAATTCTACTCTGATTATTTGTTATCGCTTTAATTACTCGGGTTATAGATTAGGGGTGTTACATTAAGTGGTATCAGAGCCAGTTTGTGTCAGTCCGTGCCAGTCTGTGTCGGTCGTTTTGACCAAGTTGTTTGTTGTGCGTCAGGTGTGTTCTGGCGAGCTGATTGTTTAACCATAGTTACTGTTATTGGATATGAACAGAATATGGCTGGAAGGAATGATGTTGCTCTTGCAGCTGCTATGCAAGCTATGGCTCTGGCTGTGCGGGGTGCACCTAATACTGGTGGGAATGATGAGTTCAAGAAGAACAAACCGCCTATCTTCAAAGGAGGACATGATCCTGATGGTGCTCAGATTTGGCTTAAGGAGATTGAAAGAATCTTTCGAGTGATGGACTGTGCTGAGGAACATAAGGTGAGATTGGGTACTCACATGTTGCAGGAGGAGGCTGATGATTGGTGGGTTAGTGTGCGTCATGTGTGGGAAGCTACAGGTGAAAAGGTCACTTGGGCTTTGTTTAGCAGTGAGTTTTTGAGGAAGTATTTCCCTGAAGATGTTAGAGGAAAGAAAGAGATAGAGTTCTTGGAGTTGAAACAGGGTAACATGTTTGTTATTGATTACACTACTAAGTTTGTAGAGCTTGTTCAGTTTTATCCACATTATGCTGAAGCAACTGCGGAGTTTTCCAAATGTGTGAAGTTTGAGAACGGGTTGCGTCCCGAGATCAAGCAGGTAATTGGTTATCAAAGAATTAGGAGGTTTTCAGATTTGGTGGATTGATATAGAATTTATGAGGAGGATAGCAAAGCTCGTTCTACTCATTATAAGAGTATGAACGAAAGGAAAGGAAAGCAACCGTTTCGTGGTGGTCCTTATGTGTCACCAGCTGACAAGGGAAAGCAAAGGGCTAATTTTGATAAAAGGCCAAGTTGGGGAGGTACGTATAATCCTCTGAGATGTTTTAGGTGTGGTGACTTAGGACATCGTCAGTTTAAATGTAGAAAGGATATGATGAAGTGTTCCAATTGTGGAGGTATAGGACATGTAGCAGCTGATTGCAAGAGGAATGTGATGAAGTGTTTCAACTGTGGTGAACCTGGTCATATTAGTACGAAGTGTCCGAAACCAAAGCAAGCTCAAGCTGGAGGGAAAGTATTTGCATTGGCAGGAACTCAGACTACTAGTGCAGATTGTCTGATCAGAGGTACTTGTTTTATTAATAGTACGCCTTTAGTTGCTATTATTGATACCGGAGCGACTCATTCGTTTATTCCGTCTGAGTGTGCGCAGCGTTTGAATCTTTTGTTGTCGTCGATGGGTGGAGAGATGGTTATTGATACTCCAGCAATGGGGTCGGTAACTACTTCTCTAGTTTGTTTAAGTTGTCCTTTGACCATTATGGTAAGGATTTTGCTATGGATTTGGTGTGTCTGCCGTTGGAGGGTTTAGACGTAGTTCTGGGAATGAATTGGTTGCAGTTCAATCGAGTTCATATCGATTGTTATCATAAGTTGGTAAGATTTCCTTCTCTTGAAGAAGACGAGGAATCGAGTTTCTTATCTACCAAAGAGTTGAAGAAACTTTTGGCGGATGAAGTTTAGTTGTTCGGGTTGTTTGCATCGTTGACTGTGGATAGTCAAGTTACAATTGATGTGTTTCCAGTCGTGTGTGATTTTCCAGAGGTGTTTCTGGAGGATATTTCTGATGTGCCTCCAGAAAGAGAGGTGGAGTTTTCCATAGATCTAGTTCCTGGTACTAGACCTGTATCTATGACACCATATCATATGTCGGCATCTGAGTTGGTTGAGTTGAAGAAGCAGTTGAATGAATTGTTAGAAAAAAGGTTTGTGAGGCCGAGTGTATCGCCTTGGGGTGCTCCAGTTTTATTGGTGAAAAAGAAAGATGGAAGTATGCGATTGTGTATTGATTATCGCCAGCTGAATAAGGTGACGATTAAGAATAAGTATCCTCTTCCGAGAATTGATGATTTGATGGACCAGTTGGTAGGTGCTTGTGTGTTTAGTAAAATTGATTTGAGGTCAGGTTATCATCAGATTAGAGTGAAATAGGAATATATTCAGAAGACGGCTTTTAGGACACGATACGGACATTACGAATATTCCGTGATGCCGTTCGGGGTTTCTAATGCGCCGGGAGTGTTTATGGAGTATATGAATCGCATTTTCCATGAGCATTTGGATCAATTTGTTGTTGTGTTTATCGATGACATCTTGATTTATTCTAAGTCTCGGGAGGAACATGCAGAACATTTGTGTATTGTATTGCAAATCTTGAAGGAAAAGAGACTTTATGCCAAGTTGTCCAAGTGTGAGTTATGGTTGTCAGAAGTGAGTTTTCTTGGGCATGTGATTTCAGGTAATGGTATTGTTATGGATCCATCCAAAGTAGATGCAGTTCTACAATGGGAGGCTCCTAGATCTGTTACTGAAATTAGAAGCTTTTTGGGTTTAGCTGGATATTATCGAAGATTCATTGAAGGCTTTTCCAATTTAGCACTTCCTTTGACCCAGCTGACTTGTAAAGGTAAAGCGTTTATTTGGGATATTCAGTGTGAGGAAAGTTTTAGTGAGCTGAAGAGAAGATTGACTACAGCTCTGATTTTGATCTTACCGAATCCTAGTGAACCGTTTGTGGTGTATTGCGATGCGTCTTTGATTGGTTTAGGTGGAGTGTTGATGCAAGAAGGTAAGGTTGTGGCTTATGCTTCGAGGCAATTGAGGGTTCATGAGAAGAATTATCCTACGCATGATTTGGAATTAGCTGCGGTGGTTTTTGTATTGAAAATTTGGAGACATTATCTTTACAGTGCAAGATTCGAAGTCTTTAGTGATCATAAGAGTTTGAAATACTTGTTTGATCAGAAGGAGTTAAATATGAGGCAACGGAGATGGTTGGAATTTTTGAAGGACTACGATTTTAGCTTGAATTACCATCCGGCTAATGTGGTAGCTGATGCGTTAAGCCGGAAATCTTTGCATATGTCCGCTTTGATGGTTAAAGAGTGGGAACTTTTGGAAGCATTTAGATATTTGAGTTTGGTGTGTGAATTGACATCTGACAGCGTGAGGCTTGGTATGTTAATGGTCACTAATGAGTTTCTGTTGACCGTTAGCGAGAAACAGAGGCTGGATGTGAAATTTGTTGATTTGATGACGGTTGGAGATAAAGGTGTGAATGGTGACTTTAAAGTGGATAATCAGGGTGTTTTGAGATTCCGTGGTAGAATTTGTATTCCTGATGATTCGGAATTGAAAAAGATGATTTTAGAGGAAGGACACCGGAGTAGTTTGAGTATACATCCGGGAGCTAACAAAATGTATCAAGATTTGAAGAAGATCTTTTGGTGGTCCGGATTGAAGAGGGATGTGGCTCAGTTTGTTTATGCGTGTTTGACGTGTCAGAAGTCAAAGGTAGACCATCAGAAGCCTAGTGGATTATTGTAACCGTTGGATATTCCCGAGTGGAAATGGGACAACATTTCTATGGATTTTGTGACAGTGTTGCCGAATACTCAGAGGGGATATAATGCCATTTGGGTGGTTGTGGATAGGCTGACTAAATCGGCGCATTTCATTCTGATTGACATCAGTTTTTCTTTGGAGAGGTTGGCTGAGATTTATATTCGTGTGATTGTGAGATTTCATGGTGTTCCGTTGTGTATTGTTTCAGATCGAGATCCGAGGTTTACTTCTAGATTTTGGGAAAGTTTGCAAAAGGCGTTAGGTTCCAAGTTGAGATTGAGTTCTGCTTATCATCCTCAGACGGATGGTCAGATCGAGAGAACTATTCAGTCATTGGAAGATTTGTTGCGGGCTTGTGTTCTTGAGAAAGGTGGTGCTTGGGATAGTTATCTTTCATTGGTGGAGTTCACGTATAACAACAGTTTCCATTCGAGTATTAGAATGGCACCTTATCATGATCGAAGGAGGAAAGATCTTGAGATTCGAGAAGGCGGTCATGTATTTTTGAGAGTTACATCGGTGACGGGTGTTGGACGTGCATTGAAGTCGAAGAAACTTACTTCTCGGTTTATTGGTCTGTATCAGATATCCGCGAGAGTGGGTGTTGTAGATTATCGGGTGGCGTTGCCGCCGAATATTTCGAATTTACATGATGTGTTCCATGTTTCACAGCTTCGGAAGTATGTTCCGGATCCGTCGCATGTGATTCCGATGGATGAGGTTGAGGTAAGGGAGAACCTTACGGTTGAGGCATTACCGGTGGGGGTTTTGGATCGCGAGTTGAAGCGGTTAAGAGACAAGGATATTGCGCTTGTGAAAGTAGCGTGGGGAGGTGCTGTTGAGGGCAATTTGACTTGGGAGTTGGAGAGTCGGATGCGGGAATCGTATCTGGAGTTGTTCGTCTCAGGTAATATTTTCGAGGACGAAAATTTCTAAGTGGGGGAGAGTTGTAACGCCCCGGTTTTGTTAGATTTATTTAATTGAGTCGATTTAATTATTTTTGTCTTTATATTATTTTATTCTTGGTTTTTTATTTGGTAAATGTGTTATGTTTATCGTTATTATGTTTTATCGCGTTTTGGGAACGTTTGCGAGAAAATTGAGTGTAGGGGTATTTTGGTCTTTTTGGCTTGGTTAGATATTGTTTTTCATTTAAAATAGAAAAATAGAGGTTAGAAAGAGAGAAAAAGAAGTTAAGAGAAATAGAGAAGGAGAAGAAGAAAAAGAGGAAAACTTGGAGTGTAAGAAACTGATTCAACCGACACTTCGAAGCGCGATTAATCGGGTAAGGGTGCGAAACTCGGTTATGCTATGCTTGTGTATGATTGTGTATGTGTGTGTTGGAATGTTTGCTGGTTTTTCCTAGCTTTTCAATTCTAGGTCGAAATGAGAGAAAACGATAGAAATCAATGTTTTCGCGACGTTATAGACGATCGTGTGCCTTATACAAAGAGGACCTAAAGCGATCGGATCGTGTGCCTTATACAAAGAGGACCTAAAGTGATCCATAAACGTCGTGTGCCTTATACAAAGAGGACCTAAAGCAACGGGGAACATCGTTTGCTCGACGGGGAGTTACACTAAGTAACAAGCGATGATTCTAATAATTCCTGAGTGAATTAATGATGAGAATGATGGATTGAATGGTACCGCATTGCATTGCATAGAGTCGTTGTGTCGGTCTCTGTGCATTTGCATAAGTCATGAATGGATTGATTATGTGTGGGATTTGTGAATAGAATTGATGAGTTGATATATATATATATATATATATATATATATATATATATATATATATATATATATATGTTGGTGATAAATGTATTGAGCATGATTGATATGCCTTTGTGATGGATGTATGAGATATGAATTGTGTTGTTTTGTATTTGAATTATGGTGTAAGTTGTGGTGAGAATGTTTTACATGTGTATTTTGTGTTATTACATAATTGTATGCAACTATATTATAATTGTGTTTCTCACCCTTTTGCTGTTTTGAATGCTCTATGAGGCATTGCAGATTAGATGCTGGAGGTCTTTTTGTGAAGATTATGTCTTCATTCTTTTGTCGGTCAGCTCTGATATGTAGCACCGGGTAGTCGGGGAGATTGTTATGTGACATTATGTATATATATATATATATATATATATATATATATATATATATATATATATATATATATATATATATATCTTTTTGGATTTTACCTGTATGACTCTGTATATGACAGACAAACTTCTATGTTTATATATATGAGATTTCAGTTGCAGATTTTCCGCTTTTATTCTGTATCTGAATTGTGGGTGTTAGGAACTGAGTTCCTCTGTTCATGTTGCTACCTGATTGTTACATATCTTTATGAGCAGGTTATTATATTTCATCATCGTGATGTGACGCTCCGTCTATGCCATGAATGTTTTAATTCTACTATGATTATTTGTTATCGCTTTAATTACTCGGGTTATAGATTGGAGGTGTTACAGACAACATCATGATGCACTATACCTATAACTATTGAAAATGAACAACATTCAAGTAACCATTTCAAATATCTAGAAGTTACTATCTAAAGAAAGTTTAAAATGTTTTAGATGGTATCTTCTAGACAACTTCCTCATTGCATAAAAAAACAAATTATGAAAAAATGAGAAGAGATAGAGATGTATATTACTCTAATTTAGGATAATTATGAGATTTATGATGTCAAAATACAATTGAATTTTGTTATCAAATGCAATAATTGAATAAGAAAGAAATAGTTTTAAGAGGATTTTAGAAAATATGACATACGATCTTGAGTGAAATGATTTAAGAAACTAATCATGCAAAAACAAATGTTACGATCTAAAAGTTAGCCTCAAGACTATGTAATTTTGTGTCTGAAAGTTATCATAAAGTTTGAGAAATACAAATATATGATGTAATGCACAATCCTTTTACTTTTTCCATCTTTGTTCAATGGACTTTATTTAATGGTCCATTTGTATTCCAATCGTGTCTCAAATAATGACTTATTTTTAAATTAGAAATAACGTGAGTGTTATTAACTACACCACGTGTAGTGATCATACACTCTATGGAAATTTCAAAATATTCTTCCTATACTCCATATTTTAATCTTCAATGCGCCCATTCTTCAACAAAATCACTTCATGACTAAGGCACCCTCATTTTCGTCATAAAATTGGATTGGATTCTAATTTGTGTATCATATGTCCATATTCTAATCTCTTGATATACCATTTGACAGTAAGTTAGATCAAATTTGATATGTTTGAATAAAGTTCAATTATAAGTCATTTATAAACCAATTCCATAATAAACCACACACATTTGTCACTCAATAATAAGATCAAAATAGAAGAAATACTATGTATATACAAATGATAGGTCGTAATCAATCTAATTATAAATCCTAATACAAAAATGTCAAAATATACAACATAAAATCTCATTACAATATATATCTAATGCCCCCGTTCCTCCTCTATCGTTGTTACTACAACATGTGTCATGCCTCTGCTAAGATGGCCTGTAGAGTGACCATATGAGAAATTGCTTCCTCAAACTTGCCCAAGTTATAACCTATTTATTAAGAGTCACAATGCAGTGACATGCAGGTAGCAGATCAACAAAATTGTCCACCCTCGTTTACACATTCTCTAAGATTTTTTGATTAGCTAGCCTCGAGGGTTCTCTCTCTGCATTCGGTGTCATGGAAGGATTAATACGTTATAAAATCATTGGATGTAGTTGTATATTGTACTCCATGGATGAGGATCTACTACACGACGTATATTCTCTGGTACCAGATGATCAAACTACGCAGCAAAGATCTCATCAACATCCATGTGGAGGATAGTGGCAAAGCAACAATGAAGAGGTCTCTGCGTATACCCTAGATACATCCAGAGTATAATTTTATCACCTCAAAGGGTTGTGTCTCAAGAAGATCTTCGTTCGACATGAAACTAAAATCATATGCCACGATGCAGTTAAGAGAAACTCGGAACGGCTCGGTCGCCTTATTGCCTCTAAGTGGGATGATTGAGCATGCACGTGGCAATGCCTCAAAGTAGTCATCCACATATGACCAGTCAGCGAGACGTGGAAAATACTGGTGGATCATGCATGAAAATGAGTCGGATGGAATATTAGTAACAAAATAATGTAGCATATGTATTATGACGTTAATATCAATAAAGGTGTAAAAACATTACCATAAATAGACAGTTCTTTCCAGTTATCTGCAAAGTCTTCCATATACTACCCTAAGCTAGCTTGGAGTAGTGGTATGCCAAACAAGAAACCCCCCAATTATACTCATGGATCCTCTTCAAGACAATAAAATATCTAAGGTATATAACGTCGACATAGGTCGCACTTTTATCCATAAAATGCACGTGTCGACTAAAACTAAGATGTGTGACCTTAATGCACATGCTCGGTGGTATGCAACCCGTGCATCATCACCATCAGCATCCATAGCTACAACCAGATGGTGCTCATACAAATCCACCAAGAATGAAAACCTAACATGACATCCTCATGTGTTATTTAACTCATGCTAAGCTTTTTCCAAGTTAGCTCCCAAATAAATCACCATCATCTCCATTGTTTCGGATCTGCTGGTCCTAGAGTAATTTACTAATTTTTCCTAGATAGAAAGATGAAGGATACATGAGATATCATTAAGCGTAATATACATCTCACCTATCGAAAGATGAAATGATAACATCTATGTGTGTCATATCTCGACAAAAGAAGCCAATAAGACATGTAAGGTCTAAGGGGCCTCTTGGGAAATCCTCTGGGGCATTTGGGGCACTAACGACTTCTACGGAAGAAGAGGCTTCTAGGACAGCAGCAAAACGTGAATCTGAGAAGACGGTGTTAGACACCCGTTAACCCATGAAGACGATCCCTCACCAGCAAAAGAAGTCTCTCCAATAGCTAGTCGCAAGGGTCTAGCTTTCTCCCTACGAACAAAAGCATGTTGGGACACTCTACTATGTCTTAGTCTTTGCTGGTTGTCAGAAATTTTATGTGCAATCAAACAAGCACAATATAGAGATGTTATAACATCAAAACATAAACAAGCCAAATAAAAAATCACATAATAAGTAACTCCATATTCCAATTTGCAGACTAAGGGTACGGATTGTACAAATTTGTATTGCATGTGAACCAGAACCAGGACTTGAGAACATAGCATACAATTCCTAAACTTTAGTGCTTAAAAACACAAAGCAAGGTAGTTTAGGACAAACACAACAAACATTTATATCTCATTTAAGCCTAAATAATCATACCTATGGTCTATTTAGGTAATGCATGCATTTGAAATAAAAAAAGAAAGAGGATGGGTAACTTTCCAATCCAATGCAGAAAAGTTTTAAATTAATGCAATGTAGTAGAGTAGAGACGTGATAAACTTCAATGCAATGAATAAAAGCTATGAGAAGACTTGGAAATAAGGAAAAATTGATCTGTAATCGCAGATGAGTACCTTCTCTTTGTATTCTCTATTTTTGCTCTTTTGTAGAAACGAATGTGAAGAGAGAGGACAAGGCGCGAGTTACTTAAACATAAGTGTTCAGATTTCAATCTCTATACTAAATTCAACGTTTGAAATCCAATTTTTAAATTGTGTGGACTTGATTCCAATTTGAATGTGATTTGTTATATGCGTCCAGTTTCCAATTTTCAAAGTTTTTTAATATGTAATTTTGAGGGACGTTATTTCTAATCCCCGTAAATGATTTAAGTTTTAGAATTTCGTCAAGGTACGTGAATAACACATAAGTTATAAGACATGTTAAGTGGTTTCACAGTCGGCCTTATGCATGAGCAACAAACTCTACAACATAAGGCTCCAAATTTTGGTAGTTTCAAATTTTTTTTTCCATTAATATTAATTAAAAAAATGCCACAATAAAATCCAATAAATTTTTAAAAAAAAGTTATGATAGAAACTCAATATATTAAAAAAATGAGATTGATTAAAATTCAAAATAATTATAATTAAATATATTTTTGATTAATATATAATTATGGTTTTGATGTATCACTTTTAATTATTCTATTGCATTTTTTTTAATTTGAGCTCGTTTTTTAATTAAAATGAGGCATCTGAGTTGATTGAGCCAGCCTAGAATGGTTTGATTGGAATGTAGTTTGAGGCATTGCTGAAATAATGACCACTTCTATTTTGTATCATTTGGACTTTAATAAATGGAACGGGTGTTTTCAAATCAAAAACTGATTTCAATTTAAAAAATCAAAATTAAAACTGATTTTTTTTTTTAAATAAAAAGAATTAAAATCTAAAATAGAAATCCACCCCGAATGAAGTCTAAAATGATTACATAAACTCTATTTGGTAAGACACAATTTTGAGTTTATAAGCTCATAACTTATAACTTATAAGCTTATATGACAATTTAGACCTGTTTGATAACGGTTTTTTCATCACGAGCTTATAACTTATTTTTCAGACGCTATTTCAAATAGATTTTACCGTATAGTTTATAACTTATCATTTTTTTCTTCCTTTTTTATTCTTACTATTTTAACAAAAACCCACTTTTATCATTTATAATATATTTTAATTTAAAATAAAATAATTATGTATTAAATATCTTTTATGTCATTTTACATTTATAAGTTAGTTGAACCGCTAATTTTACCAAATACTTTAATTAGCTTATCAACTATCAGTCTCAACCATCAGCTATAAGTTATAAGCTATCAGTCATCAGATAAGTTATAAGCTATAAGCTATCAACTAGCTTATCAGTCAACCGCTATTTTTACCAAACAGACCCATAATCAACTTGGAGATTTTATTGCAATTGGAGGTTCTATTGCAAGAATCTTTCTTAATTTTAAGAAATTACTAATTTCATCATAAGGGGTGGAAAAACATCCTATAGAAATCTTAAATTGTTCCTCTGATTTTGGAGATACATCTCCAAGCACATAATTCCTTTAGTCAAAATGTAAAAAATGAGCCACACCTAATATATTTTTCAAATTTTATTTCGGAGATGCGTTTCCGGAATAGTTCAATATATACCTCATGCATTCGTTAATGAAACGTCCTTTTTTGACCTAAATTGTTTTGAAGATGCATCTTTGTATCCACACCAGACAGAATTCAGAGATGCATCTCCATAACCACACATGACAGTAAATTTTAAGTTTGTTTTAGTGATGCTTAGATGAAATTGACGATATATTAAAGTTATATTATGATGAATTAGACCATACAACCGATATGAAGAAAATGACATATAAATTAATAAATGCAGAGTACACAATGAAGTTGAAATAAGTCAAAATAAAATACATACAAAAATGTATCCAGAGTACAAATGCATTAAACTACTGCGCATGACACTCAGACTCGGGACCCCCTGTTCCTACGCTGCCTCTTGTAATGCAGTGCCTCATGTATCTCCGCCATCATGGAAGCTACAACACCCCTGATCTCAGAGCCATCTGGAAAGAGTCCTCTGTAAATATCCACCTGCCCAATCTCCATGATACACCGACATCTAGGAAACACATCAACATCATGATCTTCAATAGCCTGCTCCTCCTCTAGTATCTCTTTATGAGCTGACCTCGATGGATCTCCTAGAGCATCCTGTATCATATAAGGATATGACATCCTGAAGAATCACCGGATGTAACCGTCTGCGTAGCTCCACTCACTAGGAGTTATGATACTCTGTGTCTCCTCCAATACCAGATGATTAAGATAATCATCAAACACAACATTCATATCTCTACGTGTCATAGCGGGAGGAGGAAACACAAAAGGGTCTTTGGGAATATGTTGCATGTAGCTAAAGTGACGCGTGACACGCTCAAGCTGATGAGGATACATCAAACGTAAACTACAAGACAACCATCCAGAGTAGAAGGCAATGTCCTCCAAGGGACACGTCTCACGGTGAGTGACGTAAGAATGAAAGTGTATGTCCTCTGCTACCAAGCGGTTAAGATTCACTCGGTATGACTATGTCTCTTGATTCCCTCTGAGCGGTACGAATGCAAAAGCACATGGCATATCCTTAGTGTATGTTGGAACATATGACCAGCCGGATATGCGTGGGAAGTACTGGAGGACCCAAGCCTAAAAATGGAACAGATGAATCATTACTAATGGTGTTGCAAAAGTGTTATGAAAATGGCATACAAATACTAAAAGACCAAGAAATATTACCATCAAAAGTGTGATGTTGCTTGTCGCCTGTTTGGTCTTCCACATACAACCTTCGGATAACTTGGAGTACAAGTAGACCAAACAAGTAGCCCCTGAGTTGTACTCATGAATCCACTCGAAGTCATCAAAGTATCGCAGCTAGATGACATCCACATAAATGGCACTCTTGTCTACAAAAATGACAGTTCTAACCAAATACAACATTTATGCTCTTATAGTGTATACTTTATGTTGCATAACTTGCTCGTCATCATCATTAGTCTGCTCTGATCTAAGTAACTCATATGTATACACCTTTTCCAAGAATTGAAGCCTAGCATAAGCCCCTCGAGTGGTTTCAAACTCCTTCATGTAATCCTCTGGGTCAACTCCCAGATGGTCTAACATCATCTCCAGTGCATCACCTCTGTTAATCTTCCCCTGATTTAAAATTTCCCCTCTAATTGGAAGATGCAGCAGACATGAGACATCGTCCAGTGTGATAGGCATCTCACCATGTGGAAGATGAAATGAAGACGTCTATGTGTGTCATCACTCTACAAACGCGGACAACATAACATGGTTAGCCGTAACATAATCGGTCTTGCACAAGTCTCTCATCCTAGATAGCCACAAAACATCCTGAAACGACTACTCACTTGGATGGTGCAGGCCAATAATCGTCCACCCATGGTTGATGAATTTTGGAGCATCCCGATCCTATAGAAAAATAAATCATCGTCACAAACTTTTAATATTATAACAAACATGATTTAAAAAGAATGAATCCAACTAAATTTTACCTCTTCTCCCAGACATTTATAGAAATATGTTTTGCACAAAGAGGCATGAATGACAACTCTGACAGGCCTCCTCTGAACCCCTCAGGTGCATCTTGTACTTAGGGTGCCTCTACTGCCTCCTATGCCTGGGGTGCCTCACAACCTCTACCACCTCATATGCCTCAGGTACCTGTAGTGCCTGAGGTACCTCCGTGACTCGGGTACCTCTACTGCTTCGGGTGCCTAAATAGGTGAAACATGTCATCTATGGAAAGATAGAGGTTGGGATGCATGAGTAGGTGACACTTGTCTTCTACGAGAATAAGAAGAAGGCGGAGATACATGATCCCTAGAAGTTGATGCATCCACATAAAATGAGCTAGAGGTATCAAGAGTCTGTGATGGTTGACTCTTTTCTCTCTGAACTGGTGCATGTTATGCAATCCTATCATGCCTCAGTTGGTTTTTCCTATCAGTCATAATGTTTATAAGTAAACCACACTGTAGCAAGAGATTTTGGACGCGGTTCTTAAGCGTTGTCGCTCTTTGGGGTTTACTACAGGTCGATTCATTTTTTATCCTATTGTGAGCTGACTAAGGAAGGGAAATAAATGTCTCCAATTAACCCTGCTTGCATACTGAGTTTAAACAGCGGTCTGTTAGGTTACGGATGCTATATGGTAATGGGGCCTTTCTTTCTTCTTACTTTATTAAGGTGGAAAACTGGGACTATTCATGGGGAATTTGTCAGATTGGGTGGAGATAGGGGACTTTAGGTTTTTTAATTAGTGTGCTCGCTAAGATTTTTCTTTCAATCTTATGCCTACGTATTCCCGTTTACCGAAACAGGGAAATCAGAGCGTTCGTAGTTCCTCCTATTCTATGGGAGGAAATGGGTGTTTTGGTGTCTTGTTCAAAGCCCAAGACGTGAAGCGAAAGGTGATCTATATCTTGTTCAAAGCCCAAGATGTGAAGCTGAAGGTGGTTTGTATCTTATTCAAAGCCCAAGATGTGAAGCTGAAGGGTCTATTTGTATCTTGTTCGAAGCCCAAGATGTGAAGCTAAAAGGTGTTGTCTTTAGAGAGAATTTGTCATCTCTAAAGACGGTCTGTTTGTCACAACTATTTATAAAGGAGAATTACTTTAACCGGGATATGTGAATTCGGCAATGCCATAATTTCCTTTATAGGGGGGTTCCAACCTGAAGGAGAAGACTTTAACTCAGTGTAGAGCAATGCTATCTTTCCTTAGGAATTTCTCATGCTAAAAGAGGGACAGTGGCATGGATGTAAATAATCCAGAGGCTTGCCGCTTACAGCGATTAGATGAAGGGGAATGAGTTGTTGATGTTTGTGTACTATGAACGAGGCACAACTTTGATGCTAAAAGGTTGATTGGCTCAACTTGGGTTTTCTTATACAAAGCCTAAGAGGAGGCTATTGGCCCAACAAGAGGGAGTTTTTGTGTGTCTCGTACGAAGCCCGAGAGAGAGAGGCTAAAAGGGTTGACTCAACAGGAGAATCTTTTATACTCAACAAGAGAGTGTTTTTGTATCTCGTACGAAGCCCGAGATGGAGGCTAAAGATGGTGACTCACTAAGAGAATCTTTTTTACTCAACAAGAGAGTGATTTTGTATCTCTTACGAAGCCCGAGATGGAGGCTAAAAGGTGATTGACTCAACAAGAGAGTCTTTTATACTCAACAAGAGAGTGTTTTTGTATCTCGTACGAAGCCAGAGATGGAGGCTAAAAGGGATATTAGCTCAACAAGAGAGCCTTTTATACTCAACAAGAGAGTGTTTTGGTATCTCGTACGAAGCCCGAGATGGAGGCTAAAAGTTTTGACTCAACAAGAGAGTCTTTGTATCTCGTACGAAGCCTGATATAGAGGCAAAAAGGGTACTGTTTCAGTTAAGTGACAGGTCCAGTATGTTGGTTAAGAGAAAATCAGTTCTTATATGAGTAATGTTGCACTCATGGATTTGATTTGAGGATCGGGATTGTTTCCTGTTCTTTAAGGAAACGGGGAATCCAAACGGTATTTGAGACTGTCCGAGTCTGCGGGTGTTTCCTTACTTGAGAATGTCTCTGAGACTCAAGGAAATTAGACTGTCCAAGTCTAGAGTTTTATCTTTTGTACTATGCTTAAAGAAACAGTAGTAGTACGTTCACGGTAGAAAGATCTAGACTCTTTGAAAGACTGTTCTATTAAGATGACTAATTTTTGTTCCTATACCTCTAGGAGGTCGTCGGGACAATGTGTACGAAGCCCAAGAGGAGGCTGGAAACTTTTAAGAAGCCGAGGGACAATTTGTACGAAGCCCAAGAGGAGGCTATCATTCCCGGAGGAAGAAATCATTTATACGAAGCCTAAGAGGAGGCTGTGAATACTTCTAAGAAGCCGACGGGTCCTTGTACAACGCCCAAGAGGAGGCGGGGATGCTTTTAAGAAGCCTGTGGGTCCCCAAACCCCGAGAAGTTCAAGACAGGCTATTCACAAAGAATAGATCAAGCCAGGAAAGTTTGAGAATTTGGAAGAAACTCAAGGGATGCAATCCACAGAGAAGAGATCATCTCTGGGGAGTAGAGTTTCTTGACAATTCCTAAGGAGGACAGCCGAAGAGAAGACTCTATCTGGTGCTCCTTGGGGGATCTAGTATTGTCTATTTCTAAGAATGATCGAAACGGCTTTACCTAGTGCTAGACGTAGTTGCCGGGGAAACTCTAAATATCTATACTATTATTACATAGTCGATATGAGTTTATGAAAGAAGACTTACATTGAAACAGCCCCACAATACAGTTATATGTATATGAATGCGGTAAATGAAAGCATATAAACACTTACTCGATTGTAGAGCTTCCATGCTGTTTGGTTAGTTGTTCAACAAAGAAAGATTGAAAACAACAGTATATTTCAAAATCAAAGGAGAAAGTGCTTTGAAAGGAAAGATTGGGGCTTACAGCTCAAGGAGAGGCCCAAGGTTTTAGTAGTGATTGCACTGTGATATGAGTTTGTACAGTGGGACTTATACAAGTGACTGAGGCCCAAAAAGTTTTCTGTACAAGGGGAATGAGTCTTACACTCTCTCAAGAGGCCCAAAAAAAATTATTTAGAGAAAAGAAGCGGGTCTTACTACGCGAGGGTAGGCCCAGATGATTTTGTTTAAAAATGGCAATCGCGTCGAGGTTTTAGAATGTACAGAGGGACTTATACAATAAGTGAGGCCCCAAAATGGGTTATGTAAAAAAAAGGGGTTGGGACTTACACTCTATTAGAGGCCCAAGTGAGTTTTAAGAAAAGAAATGGGTCTTACTACTCGAGGGTAGACCCAATGGTTAATTTTGATAAGGGCGACGATCGCGCCGAGGTTTTGGAAACACCGTGGGACTTATACAAGTGATTGAGGCCCAAAATTTTGGTATTTACAAAGGAATTGGGTCTTACACTCTATTAGAGGCCCAAAGGTTTAAAAATGAAAAGAAATGGGACTTATAGCTCAAGGAGAAGCCCAATGGACTTTTTTGTTAAAAGGCGACGATCGCGCCGAACTTTGTAAATGTACCGAGGGACTTATACAATGTCTGAGGCCCAAAATATTTTATTTACAAAAGGGATGGGACTTACACTCTATTAGAGGCCCAAAGTGTATTTTAGGAAAAGAAATGGGGCTTACAACACGAGGGGAGGCCCAGATGATTTTCAGTTTGAAAATGACGATTGCGCCGAGATTTTTAACGTATCGGGACTTATACAATAACTGAGGCCCAAAATATTTTTGTACAAAAAGGGTTGCGTCTTACACTCTATTAGAGACCCATGAGTGTTTGAAAATGATTTGTGAGGGTGAAAATCAAAGAAACTCCAATTTCATTTTTTGAAGGGCATTTTTCAAAGAAAAATCAAGTAAAAAATGATAAAAATATCAAATAAAATCATTAATCATGTTATAAACAATGATTATGGTTTATGAAAAAGTATTTTATCCACATGAATATTTAAAATCATTTTAGTTTTAAAATTCAAGAAAAAGAAATCATTTTAAAAGCATTTAAAACAATTTAAAACAATATTTTTTAATATATTAAAAATATATCAAATAATAATATTTTTTGTGATTTTTTTGTGGATTAAAATATTATGGAGTATGAATAAGAAGTGTGTAAAACAAAATTGGAAAATGATGATTTTTGCTATGTAAAAGAATTGGGTGAGTTTTGAAGATAAACTAAGAAAAAGAGGAAAGATGTCACAACATCACATTCGACATCTTTCATGAGTTTTGAAGATAAGAGAAAAGGGAAGATGTCACAAGATCACATTCGACATCAAAACTGAAACTTTAGTTTCAACATCTTTTTATCAAATTTCAAACATTCATAACTCTCTCAATTTTTAACGAAATTGAAATCCGTAAGAACCTGTCTTGACCGATTTTTCACAAGGAATCTAATGGTATTACTCATGCACACTGAAACTTAATGTACAGACCACACAAAGCAAAAAACCAGAACTGCATGTTGATTTTAAACATCTTTGCTTATCAAACTTCAAACATTCATAACTCTCTCAATTTTTAACGAAATTGAAATCCGTAAGAACCTATCTTGACCAGTTTTTTTGCAAGGAATCCAATGGTATTACTTATACATACTAAAACTTAATGTACAACACACACAAGCCAAAAAACTAGAACTGCGCCTTAAGTTTAAAACAACATAAATTCTACATATAAACATGTTAAAGTGCAAACAGTAGGAGGATCATAACATACACATTAAGGACTACATTTTTTCTCCAAGAATTGTTCAATATGATGTATGTATGTGGACATCAAAGGAAAGCATAATTCAAAGAATTTAAGTTGTGAATTTTACCTCTTTTTTGGAGATTTTGTGCAACCTACCAAGTGCTTTGTTCCAGAAATGATTTTATGCTTTGGACACCCTCAAATGACCTCTTAGAAGCTTTTAGGATGGTTGGAATCAGCTGGAACCTGCAAAAACACAAACTGGCCCTTTCTTGTAAAAGGGGTTAAAGTGGCCAAAATGCCAACTCTCTCAAATGGTGTTCCAGATGTGCGGCACCATTTGGGATAGTTCAAGGATGATATTTGGAGTGTGTTTGAGTTTTTATCTGGTTTGGAAAGTGACTGAATCAATACATGGCTTGAAAAATGCAAAAAGTCCAATTTTGAGGTTTTGAGAGGTGACTTTGTGATTTTGGTGTTACAGGTCACTTGTGATAGTTTGGATCACCTACATGTGATGTTTATGAGGTGTTAGGATCATGAGATATGATGGAAATGCTCTCTAACTCAAAAACTCAGAATTACCTTACTAAAGAAGGCAGTTTGGAGTGAAAGAAGTGATTTTGAGGAAAGCATCTGTTTGATGGCTTTGGTGTACTCAAACTGAGCACAAATGAGCTCTATTTATAGTATAACAAGTTTGTTTTGGCAGCAATAGTGAATGGTGGCTGCAGCAGAGGTTTGTTCAATGTTGGCCAATGAAAATCCAAGTCTCCTCTAGCCATTGACTAGAGGTTAGGGCATAGGCTGTTGGTCCCCTAGTTGTTGGAGGAATCTTAACTGAATTCAGTTAGAGGAAGCTCAGTTCATGCCACCTCTAAGCATCCAATTAATTCTCCAAACTAAAATTGGAGTCTTGTCCCTCTTTTAGGGTTTTTTAGATTTGGCATGCTACTTGTGGAATCTTGGACTTGGGAGGCTTATGGATCAGATCATACCCCTTGGATTTGATCCTCAGATGTGTCCAAATTGATGACAAGGCTTGGAAATTCGTATGGCACAATAGATGTGCAAATCTGTCCTGAAACATATCTTAAAAATCAACTGCAACAAGCCTTGTTGTAAAATCCATAACTTCTTGCTCAAGAATGATAAATGGTTGTTCCATGACTCTTTGGAAAGCTGAGATGACATACTTCAACTTTGATGTTTGACCCTAGACTTGGTTCAACTTGGATCATGGAGAAAAACATCCTTGAAGTTAGGACATTCTTGCTGGAAAAATATTAATGATGTCCTATGAAATGTTGGAACATCTGACATTAAGAACATTAATAATTCCAAACTTTAATCACTTGTATCTTTTAATCCACTATGATATTTTTAGTTGAAGTGAATTGCATCTTTGATGCTTGTCTTGCATGGTGACAAAGCTTGAAAATTGTGTGGCACAAGAAAAAGTGCACAAAGTCTGTCCTAAAAAACAGCTGCAGCAAGCTTTCTTGTAAAGCCCATAACTTCCTGCTCGAGTGTGATAAATGGATGTTCTACAACTTTCTGGAAAGCTGAGATAACGTACTTCAACTTTGATGTTCAAGGTTTGTGAAGATAAGACTTGTAAAGTTGTCAAAAATGACCTTGAACTTGTGTGATCAAATCTGTCCCAAAAGTTGTCATGAAAATTCTGTTTTATCAATGCTTTTGCAGAGACCATAACTTTCTGCTCGAGAATGATAAATGAGCTTTCTAGGACTTTCTGGAAAGGTGAGATGACGTACTTCAACTTTCTTGCCCAGGGTTTTTCCTGAATCAACTTGGATCATGGAGAAAAACATCCTTGAAGTTGGGACATTCTTCCTGGAAAAAAAATTAATGATGTCTTATAAAATGTCAGAACATTGGACATTAAGAATTCCCAACTTTGATCACTTATATCTTTCAATCCTTATGATATTTTGAGTTGATTCCTTCTACAATGTTGAAGTATCAAATACCCTCTTTAAAAGTAGCTCTTACGCAAAACCAATGGATGCTTGGGTCAATAGTTACAACCTTGAAAAGTTGTGCACTTGAACATGATTTTAACTTAGAAAAAATTTCTAAGTTTCTTTCAATTTGATCAATTTTGCAATTTTGCATGATTTCTTGATTTAAATTTGATCAAATTAAATCATCCATCATATTTTCTTGAGTAATGGCTTGTGAAGCTCAATGTTGACCAAAAGTCAAACTTTGACTTTCTGCGTTAGTTGACTTTGTATTAGATGAGCTTGAGGCTTTATCCACTTGGAATGTTGCACTCTTGTGCCTAATTCTTGATGTGGGAGACCTCTTGATCCTTTATGGCTATTTGAGAGGCTAGACAAGTTGAAGATCATGTCATTCCTTGATTGATCATTTGTCTAAAGGCTCTGAGAGGGCTTGAAACCCTAAGCTTGATTGTAGTGAATGCTCAACAATTCCTTGAGGAGATTGATGAGGCAAAAAGGTACATCCATATTGTGATGATGATTTACACAATGATGGGAAATCTTAGTGGTCAAAGTTTGGGGTATGACAGATGCCCCTATTTAATCTTCTTGGACCCGAAGGTGTGAATGGCGAAGGTATTCGGGCATTCGGGGTGCAAGAGGATTAAATATCAGAATACCCGAAATTTTGATGGTGGTTATGAATGGTAGCTTACGCATTCATCTTCTTTAGCTAAGCGATGATGCTTAGAAAAGGTAAAATCCCCTCGATCCTGGTCTTCAGCCAAGGAGCTGGTCTCAGTTTCTGATTTAAACTTCCCCTCGATCCTGGTTTCCTACCAAGGAACTGGACTCAATTTCTGATGTCAACTTCCCCTCGATCCTGGTTTCCTACCAAGGAACTGGTCTTAGTTTCTGATTTAAACTTCCCCTCGATCCTGGTTTCCTACCAAGGAACTGGTCTTAGTTTCTGAAGTAAACCTCCCCTCGATATTGGTTTCCTACCAAGGAACTGGTCTCAGTTTCTGAAGTAAACTTCCCTTCGATCCTAGTTTCCTACCAAGGAACTGGTCTCAGTTTCTTTTGTCAATAAACTTTCTTGACAAGGAACGCTGTTTGTAGCGGTTTTCCTTCAAACTTCTCGCCAAATTTTCCTGGGGAGATGCCATTTGAGTGGAAAAAGTTTTGATGTCAGACTTGCTGGGGAACCCATTCGTCTAAATTGTAGAGGTACACAAACTTCTCTGTTTGGAGATGCCATTTGTCGATTTTACTGGGGAAAGCGAGTCTCTTGAGAGACTGTTTCCGTTTGGGGGTGTTACATCATACTTTTCCTGAGGTCTTTTCAGAGAAATGCCATACGATGTACCCCAATTTTGAGGGGCTTTCTCTGGGGATTTCCTTAATCCAGGAAAGAGAATATATCATCTTCAATGGCGAAGAGTGATATTTGTTGAAAGTTTTCTTGTTTCTCAGAGGTTCAAGTTATCAAAGTGGTCAAGGACCGTCTCTAATCCAGAGATAAACGGGAGAGAGATTACTTAGATGATTCACTTCCTAATGAGGAAAGATCTGACAACTTGATTGAGAGGACTTTTATCACTAGGGGACAAGACCGACTAGAGTGATAGTGATGTAATATGAATATGAATGCGAATCAATAATGCATGATGTATGTATGTATATGTTGACAAAACTGATGCAACATACAGACTAAAGGATGAACACGACTGGATACTCGGCCACAGTGGGGCATGTAGAAATATCGCTGGTTCAAGATAGCAATTCTGCCTTGCTTAGGAGAAACGGTCCCTGTTGGGAGCGACGTTGGTCGAGTTTATGAGATGAGAACTCGGCCGAGGGCATCAGATGGGAAAGCCGCATCTGATATAGTTGATCCTTCGTTCAGGCGTACTGGTCTAGTAGGAGTACTTTGATTCTGCACTTTGAGGTTCGAACACCTTTGGAGAAGCGACCGATGTTCTTCTGATGTTCAACAGTAAAAAAATTGCCATCTTTATTTAAAAAGCAGAAAAAGTTTTACAAGTAAATTTATTTTTGTTTTATTTTCAAGAATCGTTAATCATGTTAAAAACATCATTCTGTAAAGCTAAAACAAGTAAGAATTACAAACAAAAGCACAAGGGCTCAAATTTTATTGATAGGATGGAAATCAGCCGAACGCGTGATTCCATAGAGTATTTACAAAGTTTGAAAATGGTAATTTACAGGGAAAAGGGCTACGTTGAAACATAACGACCACTATCCTTCTACCAACTTTGAATTCGGTACATCCTGAGCTTCTGTCGAAGATGACCTTGGCTGGAGTTTTTCTGATGGACGACGTAACTGCTGCTGAGGGATTTGCCCCTTTGTTGAACGTAGTTACTTGCCATTAATCCCTAACTTTTGCATGGATTGTACTTGGAGATTCCCAATCCACCGGGATGATTTTTTATCATGTCTCTAATTTTTTCCTGGATCGCCCTTTCAGGTTTTCAATCCACCGAGACTTTTTTTTTATTTTTAGTTTAGGCGAAGTATTTCTTGACTACGTCAACATTCGTGGGGTAGGCAAATTCTTCTCCATCCATGGTTGCGAGTCTCAAGGCGCCGCCTGAGAAAGCTTTCTTGACCATATAGGGGCCGTCATAATTCGGAGTCCATTTGCCCCGGGCATCAGTGAGAAAAGATTGTATCTTTTTTAGCACAAGGTCTCCTCTCCTGAAGATGCGAGGTCGAACCTTTTTGTCGAACGCCTTCTTCATTCTCTGTTGATACAACTGACCATGGCATAGTGCCGTTATTCGCTTTTCTTCGATCAGGTTCAATTCATCGTGAGACTTTGACACCATTCAGCTTCGGTAAGCCTGGCTTCCATCAATACCCAGATTGATGGAATCTCTACTTCTATGGGGAGCAATGCTTCCATGCCATATACTAGAGAGAAAGGGGTTGCCCCTGTTGAAGTGTGGACAGATGTGCAATAACCGTAAAGAGCAAAGGGTGGCATCTCGTGCCAATCTTTGTAAGTTACAATCATCTTCTGAACGATCCTCTTGATGTTCTTGTTAGCCGCTTCTACCGCCGCGTTCATCTTAGGTCGGTAGGGAGATGAGTTATGGTGTTCGATCTTGAACTCAGCACATAACTCTTTCATCATCTTATTGTTCAAGTTAGATCCATTATTAGTAATGATCTGGCTTGGAACACCATAACAGTAGATGAGATTGTTTTTGATAAATCGGACCACCACTTGTCGGGTTACATTAGCGTACGATGCTGCTTCGACCCACTTGGTAAAGTAATCAATGGCTACCAGGATGAACCAATGTCCGTTTGAAGCCTTAGGCTCAATCATGCCAATCATGTCGATTCCCCATATGGAAAAAGGCCATGGGGAAGAGAGAACTTTGAGATGTGTCGGCGGTACATGGATTTTGTCGGAGTATATCTGACACTTGTGACTCCTCCTCATGTACTTGTAGCAGTCGGATTCCATGGTCAACCAGTAGTACCCTGCTCTTAAAATTTTTCTCGCCATTGTGTGTCCGTTGGCATGAGTGCTAAAGGATCCTTCGTGAATTTCTTTTATCAGCATGTCTGCCTCTGGTCTATCAACGCATCAAAGCATAACCATGTCAAAGTTCCTCTTATAGAGTATGTCACCGCTCAGGAAGAAGTTTCCATCCAGTCTTCTGAGGGTTTTCCTGTCTTTCCTGGATGTCCCAGGTGGATACTCTTGTTTCTGAAGGAAGCATTTGATATCGTGATACCAAGGTTTGTCGTCTATGACTGCTTCAATCGTGAAGATGTAAGCGGGCCGTTCAAGGCGTATTATGTCAATCTTAGGTGTGTCATTCCATTGACCTACACTAATCATGGAAGAGAGGGTGGCTAATGCATCAGCCATGTGATTCTCTTCACGGGGAATATGATGAAACTCGATTCTGTTGAAGAAAGGCAACAACCTTCTTGCGTAGTCTTTGTAAGGAATCAATCCTGATTGGTATGTGTTCCAATCTCCTTTGATCTTATTGATAACCAGGGCTGAGTCGCCGTATACGTCCAAGTTTTTTATCCTTAAATCAATCGCTTCCTCAAGACCCATGATACAAGCTTCGTATTCAGCCTCGTTGTTTGTGCACTTGAACGTAAGTCTGGCAGTGAAAGGAATGTGGGTACCCTGAGGGGTAACAATGATTGCCCCAATTCTGTTTCCGTAATGATTAACTGCTCCATCAAAGATAAGTCCCCATTGGGAACCTGGTTCTGGCCCTTCACTGGGTAGCGGTTCATCGCAATCTTTCATTTTTAGATACATGACATCTTCATCTGGGAAGTCAAATCCAATTGATTCCTGATCGTCAATCGGTTGATGAGCCAAATGATCGGCTAAAATACTTACTTTAACGGCTTTCTGAGCATGGTACTCGATGTCGTACTCTGATAACAACATCTGCCAATGGGCAATCCTTCTCGTGAGAGCAGGTTTTTCAAAGACGTACTTGACTGGATCCATCTCGGAGATTAACCAAGTAGTGTGACGAATCATATACTGACGAAGACGTTTAGCTGCCCAAGCCAAAGCGCAGCAAGTTTTCTCAAGCATCGTGTACCGAGTCTCGCAGTCGGTGAACTTCTTGCTCAGATAGTAAATGGCAGACTCTTTCCGTTTGGTTTCGTCTTGTTGGCCAAGTATACATCCCATTGAGTCCTCTAGAACTGTGAGGTAGATGATCAGTGGTCTTTCTTCCACTGGAGGTGATAGAATCTGTGGATTCAACAGGTATTCCTTAATACTGTCAAAGGCGGTTTGGCAATCTTCTGTCCAAACGCAATCCTGGTTCTTTTTTAGTAATTTGAAAATTGACGCACACGTCGCGGTCATGAGGAATGTGAACCTGGAAATGTAGTTCAAACGTCCCAAGAATCCTCTGACTTGTTTTTCAGTTTTCGGAGAAGGCATTTCTTGAATGGCCTTGACCTTGTCAGGATAAACTTCAATTCCTTTCTGGCTGACGATGAACCCTAGCAGTTTCCCCGAACGGACACCGAAGGTGCACTTGTTTGGATTCAAGCGGAGTTTGTACTTTCTCAAACGCTCGAATAGTTTTGACAGATGGGTCACATGCTCCTCTTCCGTCTTAGATTTTGCAATCATATCATCGACATATACCTCGATTTCTTTGTGTATCATGTCATGAAAAAGAGTAGTCATGGCCCTTTGATAGGTTGCCCCGACATTCTTCAAACCGAACGGCATTACCTTGTAACAAAAGGTACCCCATGGGGTGATAAATGAAGTTTTCTCCATGTCTTTCGGCGCTATTTTGATTTGATTATAGCCCGAGAATCCATCCATAAAGGAGAAAAGTTTGAACTTTGCTGTACTGTCTACCAGCATGTCAATGTGTGGTAAAGGAAAGTCGTCCTTTGGACTAGCCTTGTTCAGATCCCTGTAGTCGACACACATTCTGACCTTTCCGTCCTTTTTCAGAACGGGTACGATATTGGCTAACCATTAAGGATATTCTGACGTAGCGAGGAAACCCGCGTCGATCTGTTTCTGTACCTCCTCTTTGATTTTGATGGCCATGTCAGGATGAGTCCGTCTCAATCTCTGTTTTACTGGCGGATATTCCGACCTTAACGGTAAGTGATGTTCCACGATGCTGGTATCCAACCCTGGCATATCCTGATAGGACCAAGCGAATACGTCAGGAAACTCTTTGAGAAGCTTTATCAAACCTTCTTTGATAGTCGGACTGAGTAGTGCCCCAATTCTGATTTCTTTTCTCTCTTCTTCTGAACCCAAGTTTACCGTTTCCAACGACTCTTTGTGAGGTTCAATGGACCTTTCCTCTTGGCTGAGTAGTCGGGAGATCTCTTCTGGAATTCCGTCGTTAACTTCTTCTTTAGCCCCAAATACCAGGAACTCAAAGTCAGGAGAAGGCATCAGATCGTATGTTTCAACGGGGTTTAAAACAAGCAATCTGCATGACGTGATGATTTGTGTTTAGAAGAGATAGAGAAAATGCAAGTGTGTGCAGTGTATTTTTCTTTTACTGCTTGTTTTTATTATTGAGTTGTTTTTTAGGATTACCATTTTCTGAGAAAAGCAAAAAGAGAAAACAACAATAAATGTGGAAATTACAGAACGACGTTATTTTAATAATGAACAAGTCGATTCTTGAAACTACAGCCCTATAAAATAAAACTCCGTCGCTTTGGGCAAAGCGAAGAGGGAAATTTATAGAAAGCGAGCCCTATCAAAACATCCGTTTCACCTGGGCAGGGTGAAAGGTTAAAGATGGCAATTACTTTGACTGATGAACGATCTTTGGAACATCGACAGCAACCCACTGGCGGCAAACTCCTCGGTGAATTACAAAGTCTGGTACCTTCCTTGATTTGTCTTCAGAAATAACGCTGATTTCTGGTGGAGCAGGATCATTGAAATCTGTCTCCCAGGCAGAGTTGTCGTAGGAGGATTCCTCTGTTGCATTTTGCATAGCATTTGTGCTCTCAGGTAGATCTCTCCATCCAGTTGGCTGGATGTCTTCGAGCTGATATGAGAGCTTTCAGGAGCAGTGTACTTGACCATATAGTCGTATTTTCCACTTGGTTATCCCAAGGTGTCCCACACTTCTTTGGAACTGGAGGAGTCATCCCTCTCGATGACGTTGACCTCAGGAAAAGCATAGTTAATGATTTCTAGTCCTGTAAACTTTGCGAATTCATCGTCGTGCTGGGTATTTTCAGGATAACCTGGGTGTTGATCCCATGACATGGTGGGGACGCAGGTATTCTGTTCAACAATACTCAGCTGATTTTCATTGTTCGGATGACTTTCTTGCCCCAAGTCTCTTGGACACGGCTGCCATATTGGCAGGCTATCCATCGGGCCATAATAGTCGTGGTCAAAGTTGTCTTTCATTAGAGTGTCCTCCTCTAATGAGTTTGGTGGAGCACGGCATCCTTCCGGATCACAATCTCCATATATTATTTCGACGTCTGACCTGGGTATAAATCTCAGACTCTGCGTGGGAAAGCAGAATGGGGTATGCATTTCGTCCGTATAGATTGGAAGCCACCAGTGGTTCAACAAGTGCTGAAGTGTTTCCTGGACAAGGACACAACCTTGATAGTTTTCGCAACCCGATTTGCAGTTCTGATAATCATGTGATACCAGGAACCCGAGCCAGACCTGTTCTGCGTGTAACTCCACCAGGCTGGTATTCATCAAGCGAATATCGAAGATTTGAATCATGTTGATCTGATAGGGATTCCTATCATGGTAGTCCTGTATCCATCCAAGATCCATCTGACGCTGGAGGGCCTCTTATATGAAAGAGCATCCTGGTTTGTTTATCGAGCAAGTCAGACAAGAACTGTAATCGTGCCGCGGCAGATTATGATACTGGCTTTGCCTTGAGTGCATTGCCACCAGGTTGACATTCATTGCACATACGTCATGGTTTTGAATGACGTTGGAATTCGTATAAACTATGTTAACTCCCCGAACTCGGTGCTCTTGGATCCATCCGAGATCCATCTGTTCCTGTAGAGCTGATTGCACCACAAAACACCCTCAATTGCTTTTAAAGCAGATATCACACTGGTGATAATTATAAGGTGGCACGTGGCCATATCCACTCTTTATACAATGCATCTTGACCAGATTGGTCCTTAACAAGAGTACATCATGAATTTGATAGACGTTGTTAGACTCTTCCTCTATCAGGTTGACTGCAGCTTTCTCGTGTTGAGGCAGCGGGTTCGTGAGAACATTGGGATTTGTATCCTTGAAAGATAAGACCCCGCTCCTAACAAGCTTTTGCACGTCAGATTTGAAATTGAGACAGTTCTCTATGTCATGCCCTAGTCCTCCTTGATGGTAAGGGAAAGTCTGATCCGCTTTGAACCAAAAAGGCGGATTTTCCAGTACTGTAAGAGGAGCCTTGGTCTGGACGTGCCTTTTGACCAGTAATAACGGAAATAGTTCCGCGTACGATACGGGTATAGGATCAAATCCTGGTGGCCGCGTTGTACGGTTGTTGTTGTACTGAAGATGAGCCTACTGAAGAGGCTGTTGTGTCCTTTGCTGAAGTTCCTGTTGATTAGGTTGGCTCTGCACAACCTAAGGTTGATACGTAGAAACAGGCGTAGGGTTGATAGCAGGAGTTACAGCTGCTACTGGTTGGTACCGTCGCCTTTGCTTTTCGAGAGAGATATTCCCAATATCCTGCTCTTTTTTCTTAGGGAGAGCACTACCGTATCGTTTTGCACTACTTGATGATCCAGTGTCTTTAACTAAACGTCCTTCCCGGACGGCTTCCTCAAGACGAACTCCCATACCGACCATTTCGGTGAAGTCACTGGGTGCACTGGCAACCATTCTGTCGTAGTAAAATGAGCTCAAGGTCTTTAAGAAGATCTTTGTCATCTCTTTTTCCTCAAGAGGTGGAGAGATCTGAGCGGAAATTTCACGCCATCTCTGAGCGTACTCCTTAAAGGTTTCCTTGTCCTTTTGTGACATTGATCTGAGTTGATCTCTGTCTGGTGCCATGTCCAAATTGTATTTGTACTGTTGGACGAAGGCAGTGCCGAGATCTCTGAAAGTGCTAACCGTAGCACGGTATAAACACATGTACCATTTTAATGCGGCACCGGTTAAACTATCCTGAAAGTAGTGAATCAGTAGGTCCTGATTTTCTGTCTGAGCCGACATTCGCCGAGCATACATCACCAAATGACATTGATGGCAAGAGTTACCCTTGTACTTTTCAAAGTCGGGCACTTGGAATTTGTGCGGAACTTTCACATTGGGGACCAAGCAGAGGTCCGCGGCATCCTTTCCAAATAGATCCTAAACGGGAATAGCTTGCAATTCCTTTTGCATTTCCAGGAACTGTTCCTGGAACTCGTTCATTCTTTCGAATATGCTTTCGTTTCCACCAGAAGGTATCTGCGAAATCTGTCCTTCCGGGACAGTGTATACCATGGGTTATGGTATAGTCATTACGGCCGAGACTCTCGGTGCCTCCCGAAGTTTGTAACCTTCAGGAGTTGCTGTCATGCCCCTGGTATCTTCGCTTTCCCGAAGTTTGTAACCTTCAGGCCCAGCGGTTCCTGCAGTGATTTCCTGATCTTCAGTGATCGGCAGAGCATATCCTTCCGGGATATAGTTAACAGGCATGTCCCAGGGACGATCTTTCGGCATTTGATACCTAGGATCATACTTCTCCACTATGGGCGTTGAGGTGATCTATGAGATCACGATTCTTTGTAGCTGAGCTTCTGCCATGGCTTGCATGTCGTTACGAAGCTTTCTCATATCCTCTCTTAGAGCGTCGATCTCTTCTTTCAACTCTCTGTTCTCTTCCTCGAGATCATCCATCCTTTTCTGACGATTGGCCCGAGTATTGTACGAATGAGACAGTTTGACTCTAGAATCGAGACATAAATGTGAGATTCGTAGGTAAGAAGAATACGTGACGTGAGAATGATGAATGCAATGATTATATTAATTGTTTTTTGGTTTAATCAAAATAAACTTCGACAATTAGATTGCAAATATCAAACAGTGGGGAAACCCCATTTTATTGAAATTCAAAGGATTGCGGAAATGGAAATACAGTAAATTACAAGGTGCGGAAACAGAAACCTAAGCTAATGGGTCCCGAGTCCTCTCTGAGGAGAACTCGGGTGCTGATTCTGGTACTTTCCTTTTCTTTGACCGGGGCTCTTAGGCCGTTGTCGGGTTGTCATTCCTTTTCCAGGTGAAAGGAGCGAGCAAATTCCTTTGGTCATCCTGATTGTCCATAGCATGTTGCTCTAAAATCTCGATCAGAGCATCCTTATCTTTCAGCAGCTGCTATATTTTGGTACACTCCACGTTGAGAATGCGGTACTTGTTCTTCCAAGACCTCCTCTCATGTTAAACTTTGTTGAGAGTAACCTGAAGCTTTTCAGTTTCCGTCATGAAGTACATGACAGATTCCCTTGGCGGAAGAACTCCGTGACGAGGATACGGCATCTTTAGCTTGAGAGCTCTAGTTTGTACCCAGTGGAGATAAGGCTCCACCGAGACACAATCCGATTTTCCTAGAGACTCCCGTCCTTTCTTATGAACATGTTTCCAAGCGTGCACTATTTTTGTCTTTATTGCTTTGTCATTTTCTCCCTCCTTGAAGAAAAGACCTTCCAAATGAGCATTTTGTGGGACATGCCTCATCGGGTATCCAAATTGACGACGAACGAGAACTGGATGGTAATTGATTCCTCCCTTAGTTCCTATAAGGGGTACGTTGGGGAATTTTCCACAATGGTCAATGATCTTGATTCCATCATAAATCCTATTACACCAATCTATGTCCGAGTTGGTGAGAGACATGATTTTCTGCGACCAGCGTAAGGCACTCTTATGATCCCAAAAAGCAGCAGACTTAGGCAAATGGGAGATAAACCAATTATATAGAAGGGGTACACAGCACGTGATCTCTCCTCCACTGTACAAATTCCCTAAGTGTACAGAATGATACGCATCTGCGAGCAAAGTTGGCACAGGGTTTCCAATGAGAAAAACCTTAATGGCGTTGATATCGACGAAGTTATTGATGTTGGGAAACAAAAATAACCCGTAGGTGAGTAAAACAAAGATGCTTTCAAAAGCAGTCATGTTTCCTATACTAGCAACGTATAGAGCATTTTTTGTTAAGAACTGGGCTGGAAAACCTTGGATGCCACCCTTAGTGGCAAACCTCGTCCAAATAAATTGCTCTTGCAATGGTCTGATCCTTTGGAATTTATTCCAGCCCAGAAAATGGAGCTTGATCAGTAATGTGTAGATCAGTCAGGTGAGAGTACTCCTCCAGCGTTGGTGCTAGCTGGTAATCTGGGAATGTGAAACAGTGATAGACCGGATCGTAAAACTGAACGAGTGCATCCATGATTCCTTCAATCACATGGATTCTTAACAGAGGTAGCAGACCTCCGTACTTGGCTCTGAAAGCCTCAGGGTTAGTGATCATCCTCGCTAACCTTCTCAAATCCTTAAGTTTTGGAACCTTGAAGGTGTACTGGTGAGTTCTCCTTCTACCGAAATCCATGAGCGCAATCTTTTTCTCTGACATTTGCAATCATTGTCTCAGTTTAATTTGAAAAAGAGAGACTAGAAGAGAAAAATTTTCTTTGTTTTAATGTTTTTTAGATGAATGTATGAATGCAGCACACAAAAACATAGAAAAACATGGGGTCAAAGGGTCGTTGTCATGAAGTCAAGGCTCTACCCATCCCCCAAAGGTTTATACCAGTGATTTTTGTACCTGTCTCTCAAATTCATCAGTTCTTGTCGAGAAAACACCAGCGGGCCGGGAACCGTGCTAGGTGATGTTTTTTTGAAGAACCTTCAGAAGAGGGTGGTATCGCGTGACAACCATTTCCGATATTTTCTGCACCACTAAAAGAGGTTTTTCCTAGGTGTATACTCAATCTTTCCACATGCGGCATCACACGCATTTCCATTAGCAGAAAAATAAACATATATATATTAATTAGGAAAAGAAGTATATATATATATATATATATATATATATATATATATATATATTTGTCCTAATGTCCTAGACTTTTAAGAGCTATGAATTCTATGTTCCTGATAGAAAATGGCTCCCCGACAGAGTCGCCATTCTGTGGTACCTTCCCAACTTAAAGGTTTTTGACCTAAGATCCTAGTGAAGTCAACAAAAAGTCCTATTCCCAGTGAAGTCACGATGACTTGTCCAAGGTAATTGTAAGAAAGAACATGAACGGCCCCACGGTGGGCACCAATTTTCTGTGGTGGCCACCGCCATGAAAAAGATTTGTCCAAGGTTTTCAACTTAAACGTTAAGAAAGAATGAGAGGCCCCACGGTGGGCGCCACTTTTCTGTAGCGAGCAATTTTGGATGCGGTTCTTAAGCGTTGTCGCTCTTTGGGGTTTACTACAGGTCGATTCATTTTTTATCCTATTGTGAGCTGACTAAGGAAGGGAAATAGATGTCTCCAATTAACCCTGCTTGCATACTGAGTTTAAACAGCGGTCTGTTAGGTTACGGATGCAATATGGTAATGGGGCCTTTCTTTCTTCTTTCTTTATTAAGGTGGAAAACTGGGACTATTCATGGGGAATTTGTCAGATTGGGTGGAGATAGGGGACTTTAGGTTTTTTGATTAGTGTGCTCGCTAAGATTTTTCTTTCAATCTTATGCCTACGTATTCCCGTTTATCGAAACAGGGAAATCATAGCGTTCGTAGTTCCTCCTATTCTATGGGAGGAAATGGGTGTTTTGATGTCTTGTTCAAAGCCCAAGACGTGAAGCGAAAGGTGATCTATATCTTGTTCAAAGCCCAAGATGTGAAGCTGAAGGTGGTTTGTATCTTATTCAAAGCCCAAGATGTGAAGCTGAAGGGTCTATTTGTATCTTGTTCGAAGCCCAATATGTGAAGCTAAAAGGTGTTGTCTTTAGAGAGAATTTGTCATCTCTAAAGAGGGTCTGTTTGTCACAACTATTTATAAAGGAGAATTACTTTAACCGGGATATGTGAATCCGACAATGCCATAATTTCCTTTATAGGGGGGTTCTAACCTGAAGGAGAAGACTTTAACTCAGTGTAGAGCAATGTTATCTTTCCTTAGGAATTTCTCATGCTAAAAGAGGGACAGTGACATGAATGTAAATAATCCAGAGGCTTGCCGCTTACAGCGATTAGATGAAGGGGAAGGAGTTGTTGATGTTTGTGTACTGTGAACGAGGCACAACTTTGATGCTAAAAGGTTTATTGGCTCAACCTAGGTTTTCTTATACAAAGCCTAAGAGGAGGATATTGGCCCAACAAGAGGGAGTTTTTGTGTGTCTCGTACGAAGCCCGAGAGAGAGAGAGGCTAAAAGGGTTGACTCAACAGGAGAATCTTTTATACTCAACAAGAGAGTGTTTTTGTATCTCGTACGAAGCCCGAGATGGAGGCTAAAGATGGTGACTCACCAAGAGAATCTTTTATACTCAACAAGAGAGTGATTTTGTATCTCGTACGAAGCCCGAGATGGAGGCTAAAAGGGAGATTGGCTCAATAAGAGAGCCTTTTATACTCAATAAGAGAGTGTTTTGGTATCTCGTACGAAGCCCGAGATGGAGGCTAAAAGTTTTGACTCAACAAGAGAGTCTTTGTATCTCGTACGAAGCCCGAGATGGAGGCTAAAAGGGTACTATTTCAATTGAGTGACAGGTCCAGTATGTTGGTTAAGAGAAAATCAGTTCTTATATGAGTAATGTTGCACTCATGGATTTGATATGAGGATCAGGATTGTTTCCTGTTCTTTAAGGAAACGGGGAATCCAAAGGGTATTTGAGACTGTCCAAGTCTGCGGGTGTTTCCTTACTTGAGAATGTCTCTGAGACTCAAGGAAATTAGACTGTCCAAGTCTAGAGTTTTATCTTTTGTACTATGCTTAAAGAAACAGTAGCAGTACGTTCACGGTATAAAGATCTAGACTCTTTGAAAGACTGTTCTATTAAGATGACTAATTTCTGTTCCTATACCTCTAGGAGGTCGTCGGGACAATTTGTACGAAGCCCAAGAGGAGGCTGGAAACTTTTAAGAAACCGAGGGACAATTTGTACGAAGCCCAAGAGGAGGCTATCATTCCCGGAGGAAGAACTCAGTTATACGAAGCCTAAGAGAAGGCTGTGAATACTAGTAAGAAGCCGACGAGTCCTTATACAACGCCCAAGAAGAGGCGGGGATGCTTTTAAGAAGCCTGTGGGTCCCCAAACCCCGAGAAGTTCAAGACAGGCTATTCACAAAGAATAGATCAAGCCAGGAAAGTTCGAGAATTTGGAAGAAACTCAAGGGATGCAATTCCCAGAGAAGAGATCATCTCTGGGGAGTAGAGTTTCTTGACAATTCCTAAGGAGGACAGCTGAAGAGAAGACTGTATCCGGTGCTCCTATGGGGGATCTAGTATTGTCTATTTCTAAGAATGATCGAAACGGCTTTACCTAGTGCTAGTCGTAGTTGCCGGGGAAACTCTAAATATCTATACTATTATTACACAGTCGATATGAGTTTATGAAAGAAGACTTACAGCGAAACAACCCCACAATACAGTTATATGTATATGAAAGCAGTAAATGAAAGCATATAAATACTTACTCGATTGTAGAGCTTCCATGCTGTTTGGTTAGTTGTTCAACAAAGAAAGATTGAAAACAACAGTATATTTCAAAATCAAAGGAGAAAGTGCTTTGAAAGGAAAGATTGGGGCTTATAGCTCAAGGAGAGGCCCAGGGTTTTAGTAGTGATTGCACTGTGATATGAGTTTGTACAGTGGGACTTATACAAGTGACTGAGGCCCAAAAAGTTTTCTGTATAAGGGGAATGGGTCTTACACTCTCTCAAGAGGCCCAAAAAAATTATTTATAGAAAAGAAGCGGGTCTTACTATGCGAGGGTAGGCCCAGATGATTTTGTTTAAAAATGGCGATCGCGCCGAGGTTTTAGAATGTACAGAGGGACTTATACAATAAGTGAGGCCCCAAAATGGGTTATGTAAAAAAAAAGGGGTTAGGACTTACACTCTATTAGAGGCCCAAGTGAGTTTTAAGAAAAGAAATGGGTCTTACTACTCGACGGTAGGCCCAATGGTTAATTTTGAAAAGGGCGACGATCGCGCCGAGGTTTTGGAAACACCGTGGGACTTATACAAGTTATTGAGGCCCAAAATTTTGGTATTTACAAAGGAATTGGGTCTTACACTCTATTAGAGGCCCAAAGGTTTAAAAATGAAAAGAAATGGGACTTATAGCTCAAGGAGAAGCCCAATGGTCTTTTTTGTTAAAAGGCGACGATCGCGCCGAACTTTGTAAATGTACCGAGGGACTTATACAATGTCTGAGGCCCAAAATATTTTATTTATAAAAGGGATGGGACTTACACTCTATTAGAGGCCCAAAGTGTATTTTAGGAAAAGAAATGGGGCTTACAACACGAGGGGAGGCCCAGATGATTTTCAGTTTGAAAATGGCGATTGCGCCGAGCTTTTAAACGTATCGGGACTTATACAATAACTGAGACCCAAAATATTTTTGTACAAAAAGGGTTGGGTCCTACACTCTATTAGAGGCCCATGAGTGTTTAAAAATGATTTGTGAGGGTGAAAATCAAAGAAACCCCAATTTCATTTTTTAAAGGGCATTTTTCAAAGAAAAATCAAGTAAAAAATGATAAAAATATCAAATAAAATCGTTAATCATGTTATAAACAATGATTAAGGTTTGTGAAAAAGTATTTTATCCACATGAATATTTAAAATCATTTTGGTTTTAAAATTCAAGAAAAAGAAATCATTTTAAAAGCATTTAAAACAATTTAAAACAATATTTTTTAATATATTAAAAATATATCAAATAATAATATTTTTTGTGATTTTTTTGTGGATTAAAATATTATGGAGTATGAATAAGAAGTGTGTAAAATAAAATTGGAAAATGATGATTTTTGCTATGTAAAAGAATTGGTTGAGTTTTGAAGATAAACTAAGAAAAAGAGGAAAGATGTCACAACATCACATTCGACATCTTTCATGAGTTTTAAAGATAAGAGAAAAAGGGAATATGTCACAACATCACATTCAACATCAAAACTGAAACTTTAGTTTCAACATCTTTTTATCAAACTTCAAACATTCATAACTCTCTCAGTTTTTAACGAAATTGAAATCCGTAAGAACCTATCTTGGCCGATTTTTTACAAGGAATCCAATGGTATTACTTATACATACTGAAACTTAATGTACAACACACACGAGCCAAAAAACCAGAACTGCACCTTAAGTTTAAAACAACATAGATTCCACATATAAACATGTTAAAGTGCAAACAGTATGAGGATCATAACATACAAATTAAGGACTACATTTTTGCTCCAAGAATTGTTCAATATGATGCATGTATGTGGACATCAAAGGAAAGCATGATTCAAAGAATTCAAGTTGTGAATTTTACCTCTTTTTTGGAGATTTTGTGCAACCTACCAAGTGCTTTGTTCCAGAAATGATTTGATGCTTTGGAAACCCTCAAATGACCTCTTAGAAGCTTTTAGGATGGTTGGAATCAGTTGGAACCCGCAAAAACACAAACTGGCCCTTTCTTGCAAAAGGGGTTAAAGTGGCCAAAATGCCAACTCTCTCAAATGGTGTTCCAGATGTGTGGCACCATTTGGGACAGTTCAAGGATGATATTTGGAGTGTGTTTGAGGTTTTATCTGGTTTGGAAAGTGACTGAATCAAGACATGGCTTGAAAAATGCAAAAAAGTCCAATTTTCAGGTTTTGAGAGGTGACTTTGTGATTTTGGTGTTACAGGTCACTTGTGATAGTTTGGATCACCTACATATGATGTTTATGAGGTGTTAGGATCATGAGATGTGATGTAAATGCTCTCTAACTCAAAAACTCATAATTACCTTACTAAAGAAGGCATTTTGTAGTGAAAGAAGTGATTTTGAGGAAAGCATCTGTTTGATGTCTTTGGTGTACTCAAACTGAGCACAAATGAGCTCTATTTATAGTAGAGCAAGTTTGTTTTGGCAGCAATAGTGAATGGTGGCTGCAGCTGAGGTTTGTTCAATTTTGGCCAATGAAAATCCAAGTCTCCTCTAGCCATTGACTAGAGGTTAGGGCACAGGCTGCTGGTCCCCTAGTTGTTGGAGGAATCTTAACTGAATTCAGTTAGAGGAAGCTCAGTTCATGCCACCTCTAAGCATCCATTAAATGCTCCAAACCAAAATTGGAGTCTTGTCCCTCTTTTAGGGTTTTTTAGGTTTGGCATGCTACTTGTGGAATCTTGGACTTGGGAGGCTTATGGATCAAATCATACCCCTTGGATATGATCCTCAGATGTGTCCAAATTGATGACAAGGCTTGGAAATTCGTGTGGCACAAAAGATGTGCAAATCTGTCCTGAAACATGTCTTAAAAATCAGCTGCAGCAAGCCTTGTTGTAAAATCCATAACTTCTTACTCAAGAATGATAAATGGCTGTTCCATGACTCTATGGAAAGCTGAGATGACATACTTCAACTTTGATGTTTGACCCTAGACTTGGTTCAACTTGGATCATGGAGAAAAACATCCTTGAAGTTGGGACATTCTTGCTGGAAAAATATTAATGATGTCCTATGAAATGTTGGAACATCTGACATTAAGAACATTAATAATTCCAAACTTTAATCACTTGTATCTTTTAATCCACTATGATATTTTGAGTTGAAGTGAATTGTATCTTTGATGCTTGTCTTGTATGGTGACAAAGCTTGAAAATTGTGTGGCACAAGAAAAAGTGCACAAAATCTGTCCTAAAAAACAGCTGCAGCAAGCCTTCTTGTAAAGTCCATAACTTTCTGCTCGAGTGTGATAAATGGATGTTCTACAACTTTCTGGAAAGCTGAGATAACGTACTTCGACTTTGATGTTCAAGGTTTGTGAAGATAAGACTTGTAAAGTTGTCAAAAATGACCTTGAACTTGTGTGATCGAATCTGTCCCAAAAGCTGTCATGAAAATTTTGTTTTATCAATGCCTTTTGCAGAGACCATAACTTTCTGCTCGAGAATGATAAATGTGCTTTCTAAGACTTTCTGGAAAGGTGAGATGACGTACTTTAACTTTCATGCCCAGGGTTTTTCCTGAATCAACTTGGATCATGGAGAAAAACCATCCTTGAAGTTGAGACATTCTTGCTGGAAAAAAAATTAATGATGTCTTATGAAATGTCAGAACATTGGACATTAAGAATTCCCAACTTTGATCACTTATATCTTTCAATCCTTATGATATTTTGAGTTAATTCCTTCTACAATGTTGAAGTATCAAATACCCTCTTTAAAAGTAGCCCTTACGCAAAACCAATGGATGCTTGGGTCAATAGTTACAACCTTGAAAAGTTGTGCACTTGAACATGATTTTAACTTAGAAAAAATTTCTAAGTTTCTTTCAATTTGATCAATTTTGCAAGTTTGCATGATTTCTTGATTTAAATTTGATCAAATTAAATCATCCATCATATTTTCTTGAGTAATGGCTTGTGAAGCTCAAAGTTGACCAAAAGTCAAACTTTGACTTTCTGCGTCAGTTGACTTTGTATTAGATGAACTCGAGGCTTGATCCACTTGGAATGTTGCACTCTTGTGCCTAATTCTTGATGTGGGAGACCTCTTGATCCTTTATGGCTATTTGAGAGGATAGACAAGTTGAAGATCATGTCATTCCTTGATTGATCATTTGTCTAAAGGCTCTGAGAGGGCTTGAAACCCTAAGCTTGATTGTAGTGAATGCTCAACAATTCCTTGAGGAGATTGATGAGGCACAAAGATACATCCATATTGTGATGATGATTTACACAATAATGGGAAATCTTAGTGGTCAAAATTTGGGGTATGACACACACAAGTGTTACACTTATACATATGAAACACAATGAGTTAAAGCAAAAATTGCCAAAAAAAATGCACCGAAAAATTCTAGAGATGCATCTTCGATTCTGGGAATCAAAACGTTGGAAAATTTTGGAGATGCATCTCTGAAATTTTGTGCAACTTACATCAGCGTCAATGGCGGAAATACAGTTGCCCAAAATAGGAAAAATAGTGCATTGATCAATAAAACTATCTATAAAACGCGTTTCTCGTTTATCTAACATGTATACACTACCTATTTCATTACCTAATCGTCAATTTCTACAAATTTAAATAGAAACTCAAAAAAGTTTAGGAAAAAGAAAATAAAACTTACAAGCTTTGAAGTTGCTGGAATGATTTTGAGACAATGTGAGCTCTTTGATGGACTTGATGTTGATGAAAGAAGCTTTGAAGTTGGTTGAATGATTTTGAAAGAATGTGAGTTGAGAGAGTTTGAGAAACTTGAGAGTGTTTTTAGAAGTGAGGAAGGAGAAAGGGTTCTAGCGCGTTTTTGAACAAATAACATCCAGAAATGCATCTCCCTAAATTACACGGAGATACATTTCCGTAATTATTTTTACATGGCTTTAAGGTTTTGATCGTGAAGGCTGGATCAGATCCTGTAGAATCAGGCCGCCACGTGCGTCAGGGATGTTGGTCGTATGGAGAGGAGGGGGTGTACCTACAAGGCACTCCGACGCTCAAGTGAGAAAAGGTCAGAGAAAAGGGGCAAGTACAAAGTATGAATTCTTAGGTTGAATATTGGATACCTGACCCTCTCAAGCGAGAGGGTTTATATAGAGCCCCCAGCGCGTGGCCAACGGTCCTATTTTCGGGGCGAAATAACCGTTTTCCCCAAAGAATAGGTAACCGCCCAAACTAGTCGTTATGTCGGGCAGGGTGCCTGAAACTAGCCGTTATGTCGGGCATAGGCGCAGTTTCGGGCACCTGCCCTTTGCTGTTCGGGCAGTGAGGAAGCCGTGCATAACGGGCATCGAAGCCGGGGAGGAACGTTGCATTCCTTGCCCGGTTGGAGGGGCAGAAAGGTCACTTTTGCCCCTCTGTGGATTGGACTTAGGCAATTTGGGTCGCTCTGGAGCAGAGGCGGATTGGGCCAATTTTAGCCATTGGTCCAGTCCAGAACAGGAGCCCCCCAAGTCGTTGCTCCCGAGCATGGGAGTGGTGACTTAAGGACTGCTCGTTGCTCCGGGGATCCAGCATGGAGTTGTTGTTTGTAGACGAGGGGGGTAGTCTCAAGGTGCTCGTGACCCCCTATATCCGTGAGATTCGTGGTCGTGAACTTTTTGCCCGGTATTCGGGGAGACTAAGAGTCAGACAGAATTGGAAACGATGGGACGCCACGTGTACCTAGAGCTCCGTGTAGCAGTTAATAGGCAATGATGGCTAGCGGATAGTCATGATGGCCTACGGGCGCGTGGTTGCACGTGCCCCTTTGTATAAAAAGGGGGGAAACCGTTTCATTTGAAACTTTTCCTTTCTGATTTCTCTCCGTCTCTTTCAGTTCTTGCCCGTCACCGTCTTCAGGCTTTCCAACCACCGTCACCGGCTTCGAGCAGCTTCTACCCTCTTCTAAAATCAAGTAAGTTTTCCGATCTGTAACTTGTTTTTACTCCCTTTATTGTTAGTGGTAGATTGTATGCCGTTAGGGTTAGCTTTAGATGACAAAATAGGCGGATTTCTGGCGAGTGTTGGTGGTGGACGGTGGTTGTGCCATTTTCCCGCCTCCAGCACTTCGCCGGAGTATGTAGTATGTTCAGCGAGGAGGGTGGTCCACGGCGTAGTTGTAGTAGTTGTGCATGCGTGACCACCGTGTTTGTTCATCTTCTGGTAGAACGATGAGTTTTCTAGTAGAACGTTTCTAGATTCCGGTGAGGCTTTACGGTTTCCGGTGGAGCTTCAAACGGAATCTGGGCATGAGTGCGGGGAGGCTCCTCGCGGGAGGATGATATGTTTCGAGCATCTCCTCGCGGGGAGGTTTTAGCTTTTCTTTTGATGTCAGGGCTTAGGCCGGGGACACTGTCCCCAGCCCTTCGCGCGCTTTTTCACTTGACTTAGCAGTGGAAGGGTGGATTTAATTTGCTGTTGAATTCATTGTCTTCTCTGCTTTTCAGGTGATCGTAATGGCGACGGGCCAGACAGAGAGGTTATTCTGGACACGTCCAAGGAGGAAACCGGCTCTGAGGAAAATAGTAGCTCGACGGCTTCGAGCTCGGTGACCTCAAGTTCCTCCAGCAATGCCGGGGAGGAAGAAGAGATGGATGTCGTAGAGGAAGACGTCGAAGGGTTCTCCGCAGAGGAGTGGGAGGTGGCCGAACCTTCCGAGCATATTTCTACGTTCGTAAAGTCTTTGGCGAACGTCTTTACGGAGGTAGGACCAGAAGGGGAGTGGAAGGTGCACTTCCCTACTTTGAACGAGCGGGTCTGCACGGATTTCGGGGACCGCTTCACAATGTACGAGTATGCCTTCAAAGAGCTGGGACTGAGGCTGCCTTTTACTGATTTCCAGCGGTCGATGTTCGAGCATCTAAAGCTGGCCCCTTCTCAACTGCACCCTAATTCGCTGGCCTTCATCCGGGCTTTTGAATTGGTGTGCGAGCATCTCTCTCTGGGGACTACTCTCCCTCTGTTCTTCGCTGTTTTCCATCTTCAAAGGCAGCTGGCGGGGAAGAAGTATGGTTGGGTTTCTTTGAAGTAACCTCGCAAGCTTTTCAAGCCGTTCTCGGAGTCAATCCGGACTTTCAAGGAGCGGTACTTCGTCGTTGAGCTCGTGTCCGAGGTGGCCCAGGACAGTACATATGTCTAGGAAATCGAGGTTGACGAGGATGGAAATGAGCTGCTTAACGAGAAGGGGAAGTATATTGGGCAAAGGCTTTACAAGTTCCCCATCCACTGGGCACCCGACCATTTCTACAAGTTCCCCACCCCATCCATTCGCATCCAACGGTACAAACGCGAGAGTGGCGTAGAAAACACAGAGTCGCCAGCAATGTGTATTTATCCCGAGAGAGGGAAAGGAAACACTGCATAAACCTGAAGAGAAAGGGGGAAAGACATGGTCATCGCAACCATAGTCCAGGTTCGGGAGTCGGTTATGCGAGGGGAAGGTGTTAGCACCCCACGCATCCATCGTACTTGATGGGATCCACGCTTGTTGTCTAAACGGAGGGTGAGCTGTCCTACTATCTATGGCTGTACAAAAGAAAACGGGGATGGGGGTGACTAAGACGGACTCGGTAGGACATATTCGATGCCCTAGGCCTACGTACTCCCTCAGTGCAATGGGAAAGTCAGATTCGACGTAGTTCGGACGGGAACTGTGGGGGAAGTTGCTCGCCAAGACAATCGCTGTCTTGTGCCTACATATCCTCAATCAGACGAGAGAGAGGAATCAGAGCTAATGTAGTTCATGGGTACAACCACGGATGGGTAAGTGTTTTTTACGTGAGCGACGAGCTCTTTTCTGAAAATGAAATTTGAAACCCAACAATCCCAAAGGATAAAAAGATTTGAATTTGTTTTTGTGTTTTTTAGACAGAAGTGTTTTCTTTTTAAGTTAGTTCATAACTTGCATTGCACCAAAGTCTAGGGCACAGAGACGAATACTTAACAAATCGTCCCAAGACAGGACGCCCGCTAAGCACTCTAGAAAGATGAGAGGAAGCCCCTCATTTCTCATTCCCCACGCTTAAGGCTCGTGCGCAATACACTTTATCTTTATTAAGTGTTTTCAAGAAGTTTTGTGATGAGAAGAGAGAAGACCCAAAGGAAACTATAAAGGGAAACTAAGAGTCCTAATGTTATCATGCCTGGGTGACCTACGGTTAGTGAGGTTTAGGAGGGACAACTACATAAAACCTAAGGCTAATCCTACTCCAAGCTTAATCAAAAATTAAGTTGGACTAGGTAGCTCTAAAGGGAGAGAATCCAAGACTTAAACAAGTCTTGAGATTCATGGGAGAAAGAGAGTGAAAGAGAAGAATGAGAAAGAGAAGGATGAGATAAGAAACAAGATAGGGCAGCAAGCACATCATATCAAGTATATCCAACTTACATCAATAAACAAGTCTCAAAGATCATGCAAAACATCTCAAGTAAGCATGCAAAGGTAATCATGAAAGAATGCAAGCATACTTATATGAAATGCACAATTAAGCACCAATGAACTTCATATCAAGATGAAATAAGAAAAATAAGATGAATATGAAAGTAAGTCAGAATCAAGATCATACCATCATCAACAATTCTCATGTGCAAGAGAAGATCAAAACATGAAACATTATGCACCAAAGAAAGTCCACAAAAGGAAGTCAAAGTTCAAGCACTTAAAGCATACCCAAACATGACCCACAAATTGTAAAATTTGGTCACAAGGGGCCTCAACCAGGGGTAAACATCATATCAAATACTCATTCAAAGAATCCAGAAGAAATTCAAACAATTAGGCATGGCAAAACAATTAGGGTTAAGAGATGTCAAGAGATGATCATGCATAATTCACTTAAGCACAAATAATCAAACATATATCAAATGACATTCAAAAATTGTGGAATTAAAACCCAAGTGACCTAAGTCAGAAGCTAGCAACATGCCAAAAGATCACACAAAAAATCACAGGTTAAGTACCTCAAACAATGCTTCAAATTTGCATAAGAACAAAGAAGAACAATGCGCAAATAGAGGGACTAAAATGCAATATGAAATGAGTTTAAAAATGTGAGAAAAATGTTTTTAGGAACCTCAAAGTGTCCTATGAAGTATACAAAAAGAATGGGATGCAAACTATGTACCAATGATGAGAAATAAAATCAACAAGATCAAGTGTGCACAAGTGAAGAAATTCACAAAGAGATTCATCAAACAATTAATTCAGGTGCGGAAAATAGAAGAAAATATGGAAAATAAAATTTGACAAAATTTTATAAAATCCTAAAGATGATCCATGAATATTTTCATAATTTTCTGATGCATTAAACTAATTTTAAAAATTAAAATGCAAAATGTATCAATCAAATAAAATGACAATAAAATGAAAATAAGCAGAGGGGTGCCACAAGCAAGAAAATCATGTTAAAAACTGGGTTGAACCAAAGGAGGAGGGTGTGAATAGAAAAAAGCCCAAAGCGCTTCCTACCATAGGCTCTGAGTCAACAATATTGACTCAATCATTGCCACAGGATTGATCTAAAGATCCACACGTAGTCAATAATCCAAAAGTACACATGATTAAAGGCTCAGATCTATGCACACACGTTAACAATGATGAGCAAGCAAGCATGATGATTAACCTGGCCTCCATAGAAAGTCACGTGAACAACACATGTTTTTTTAATGCGTTGGCAAAATCAACACCATCAGATCCAATCAACGTGTACTAATGAGTCAACAAATCACAAAATCAAGCAAGATGAGTGATCAGATATGTGTGTGCATAATAAAAACCATGGAATATACACACACAATCAATAAAACACGTGAGGATTTTAAATGATCTGGCTGAACGTGAACCATCAAATCTGGACCACCAACGGTCCAGATTTCATCTTCTTCCTTTAAACCCTCACCGGCCTGAAACATGACCAGACGCCGGAGCCCTAGCTCCGGTCGTCTTCTCCGGCAACCTCAACATCAAAATTTCTCAGAAAATCACAACTCCACCACCATTCAACTCAGAATTCAACAAGGATCATGAATATCACACTCAAATCAACAGATCATGCATAGATTAAACAAATCGAAGACAAAAAGTTTGGATCTAAAAACTTTAGATCCACAATACAGCCATGATACACGTCCAAAATCAAAATAAATCGCATCAGGATGATCATCAAAGCATGAGGAACATTATACACACAAGAAAAACAAGTTATAAGATCATGAAATTCACACTAACCTGAAACTTGAAACAAGCAAAATACTCCTAGAAACCCGGTGTAAGAGTGTTGATCTTCCTCTTTTGAGCTCTATTTGCAAAATAAATGCAAATAGAAGCTTGAATCAGGCTGGATCTTGAGATTTGATGAAGAGCAACTCAAACTCGAATTTAATGAAAACTTCACTCTCAGCTTGAATCAATGGTGGATTCTTACTCCTTTCACCTCACTGATCAAGAATATGCAAAGAGAATTCTAAGAACCCTTGCGAGAAGAGAGATTCGAAGAGAAGAAAGTGTGAGCAAGAATTTTGAACCTGAGCAAATGGGAGTGCATGAGGTCTGAATGAATGCGTGAACCTTCTTATATACACTTGGTTAACACTTTAATCATAATCAGGGTTTTGTTAAACCCTTGATTAAGGCTATTGAAAGTGTTTTGCAAAATTGCAAGTTGTGATGTACACACTTAATCACACGTGCCAATGTCATGGTAAAAGCATGATTCACTCACATTTCGTCTGTTGATCACACATGAATGGACTTGGGCTTTGTAATGACTTGATTTATGAGATACGATCCATCTTGCCATTTTGCACATTGTGAAAAAAGTGAGGTATATGGCATGAAATGAATTGATTCAAAGGCCAAATCTGGTCCTCATGGAGTGTACTTGAATATGGAAATATGAATTGAAGCATTAGAGGTAAGTACAAGTCATTTTGAACCAAAATGCAAAAGGTGGAAAAATGGATACATGTGAAAACCCTAAAAAGCACCTTGCCTTCTTTTGGTCATATCTTGAGTTTCACAAATGGTATGAAGATAATCTAGTACTTTTTGGAAAGGGGAGAAAGAGATCTTCAACTTTCATGTTTGAGGAAAATTCATTTGAAGCTTCTCTGATGATGAAAAATCAAGTTGAAGATGGTTTGAAAAGTTGCCAAAAATGGAAGTTTCACATTATAGGTCATTTTCCAAAAATAGTAACTTTTGCACAAACTCTTGACTCTTGATGAATGGTATGAATCCTAGCCTTTGAGGACCATATGAGGGCATAAGACCTTTAAAATCATGAAGAGGACCTCAAAATTCCATGGTTGACTTTCCTCCTTACAGTTGACTTTTCTTGGTTCACAAGCAACTGATCCACTGAACATCTTCCACAATGAACCACTAGCCAAGCCTTCCTCTATGAGTGTTTGGGAGCATATGGAGCCCATGAGAGCATGCTTGAATCCACAAAGTTTTCTCAAGAAGCTCTTTGAACCCAAGAACCCGAATTTGGTCCCTCTGGTTAGGAGGGAAAAATTCACTTGAAATCCTTTGCCATTCTTGATCTTATGAAGATATGATTACCTCCACAAAACACCTTGAGGCTTGAGACTCCTTTGAGATGAACCAAGTACCTTGATCCCATGCTAAGAACCAATGCTATGCACAAATGCTAATGCAAGAAATGCAAAGAAACATAAGCCAGTTAGCTTCAAAACAAAAGAGCAAATTTTTGGGTGTTACAGCTGCCCCTATTCAATCAACTTGGTCCTTAAGGTATGATAGCAACGGCTGTCATGCGTTCAAAGGATTCATGGAGATTGAATACCAAAAGAAACCTGAAATTTGCAATCCTCAAAGGAGGGACGACTCCACTGGGGAACAAGCAATAAATGCTGCACTGTCACAACACGGACGAGTGTTAGCCATGCTGGGGATAAACACGGATGGGTGTCAAGGAATCAAAGATATCAGATACGAGCGGGTATCGAAAAGATACACTGACGGGTGTAAAAGGGTTCAATACGGACGGGTATTGAAAAAAATACATGGACGGGCGTAAAAGGGTTCAATACGGACGGGTAATGAAAAAATACACGGACGGGTGTAAAGAGGTTCAATACGGACGGGTATCGAAAAGATACACGGACAGGTGTAAAGAGGTTCAATACGGACGGGTATCGAAAAGATACACTGACGGGTGTAAAAGAGTTCAATACGGACGGGTATCGAAAAGATACACGGACGGGTGTAAAGAGGTTCAATACGGACGGGTATCGAAAAGATACACGGACGAGTGTAAAAAGGTTCAATACGGACGGGTATCGAAAAGATACACGGACGGGTGTAAAAAGGTTCAATACGGACGGGTATCGAAAAGATACACGAACGGGTGTAAAAAGGTTCAATACGGACGGGTATCGAAAAGATACACGGACGGGTGTAAAAAGGTTCAATACGAACGGGTATCGAAAAGGTACGCGGACGGGTGTAAAAAGGTTCAATTTACTGGGGATTGGCCTTATTGGGGATTAAAATGATGAACTGAACATGGACGGGCGTTATCAACAGGTCAATACGGACAGGTATTGAAATCAAAGGTTCAAACACGGACGGGTGTCGAAGGAAACACGGACGGGTGTCAAGGTAAAAACCTTGAACGGATGAATCAAAAGACCACCTGGACGAAAGGGGTGAAAAGAGATCATAGGTTCACAATCCTGGCAAAACACTCTGCCGTGGGACTGTCAAATATTTCTTTGAATGACTAAACCCAACACTTGTGGAGTAAAGTCGAATGATATTTTCCTGAAATCCAGTTTTCCCGACGAAGGAAAACTCAAACCTGGCTTATGCTTCGGATGCATATGTTTGAATTTTATCGTAATGCTCCACACGAAGTGGAAATGCTACGCATTTAGGAGGATGCCATGTAAAAAATGCTTATACAATGCAAAAAGACCGTCCCAGTGAAATAAATGCTGAGGACAGAAGCAGCTCCACTGAGGATGACAAACTATATTGTCATCAAACCAAAGAAATCATGTTGAGGAAAACTTCACCCTGCAGGGGAAGATCACAATCACCAATTCTACTGGAGATGGATGAATCTCTGAGAGAAAACCCACTCAATCGGGGAGGAACTAAAAACTGAAGATGGAAACTCCTCCGCCGGGGATGACCAAATGTTTCAGAACTTGGATTCAAAACCTGCTGGGGATACTAATCGCCAACAAACTCTGCTTGGGGATAAACTGAAAGAAACTTTGAGGAAAATAGATTGCCCCATGCTCAGTGGGGAAACACTGTCTTTAATCAACGAGGACACTCTATCAGACTCTTGCAGGAGAGGCTGTAAAAATAACAACTTCTGGCTACCTGCTGAGGAAAGATGAGCCAAATCACAACTCTGGCTGGGGGTAAACCTCTTATATCCTGCTGAGGGGGACGATCCTCAACGACTCCACTTGGGGAATTACCTTTTTATACTCTATTGAGGAAGACGATCCTCGATACTCTGACTGGGGAGAGCAGCAAACTGCTGAGGATGATCCGACTTCAAAGTTGGGGAGCAAATCTACTGGAGAAGTACACCTGTCATTCTGCAAAACCAACAGAAAGGTCTACGTGCAAAAAGGATTACTTTGATTATCATCATAGTGACTGTCGTCTAAGCAATTGCCACTGTTTTCCAACTTGTTTCACAAAGCTCAACATTTTAGCATGTAATGTTTATCAAAAATATCGGACATTTTCACAAACAAAACAGGTAAAACAATAAACAAAAGCTCTTTGACTGAAATGCAAATTTTATTGAATGGTCAGCTTGTAAATAGGCATTTACATTTGGAAGCAATTCCTGAAAAGAGGTAATTGCGCAAAAAGTAAAAGAAAATACACATGTCGGCAATATGGGGAACAGACATCCACCATGACTCGACTCAGCTATAACCCATATGACTTGTTTATCCGCAGATGCTTTGGCCTTTGAAGATGACTGACTGGACTGATTCCTTTCCTTCGAATTTTCCAAGTGTGAATAGTGATCACAGATCGAACGCGGATCGTAGTCTTTGCTTTTAAATCCCTAACTTTTGCCTGGATCGCCCTTTTCGGGTTTTCAATCCACCGGGATACCCATTTTTGCCAAAGTTGCCTTTTCAGGTTTTCAACCTTGCGGGTTTATTTCTTCTTCCTTTTTATCCCTAATTTTTGCCCGAACCTTTTCTTTTTATGGTTCGCCAGGATGCCCCATTTTTGCCTGAACCTTCTTTTTATGTCCAGCGGGTCTTTTTTATGCAAAGTATTTTTTGACTACATCCACGTTCACAGGGGACGTAAAATCTTCGCCATCCATAGTTGAGAGTAATAAGGCTCCACCAGAGAAAACATGTCTTACTACATATGGCCCTTCGTAATTCAGAGTCCACTTGCCCCTGTGATCTATTTGAGGAGGAGTCATCCTTTTCAGGACTAATTCACCAGTTTGGAAACACCGAGGACGCACTTTCTGATCAAATGCTTTTTTCATCCAGCTCTGATACAATCGGCCATGAGCAATGGCTTTCAATCTCTTCTCTTCAATGAGGTTCAGTTCATTCAGCCGGGAACGCACCCACTCAGCTTCATCAAGCTTCACGTCTGTCAGAATTCTCAAAGAAGGAATCTCAACTTCTAATGGCAGAACTGCTTCCATACCATACACCAGTGAGAAAGGGGTTGCCCCAGTTGATGTGCGTACTGAAGTACGATATCCGTGCAAAGCGTAAGGCAACATCTCATGCCAGTCCTTGTATGTCACTACCATCTTCTGCACAATCTTCTTTATGTTCTTATTAGCCGCTTCGACAGCCTCATTCATCTTCGGGCGATAGGGAGAAGAATTGTGATGTTTAATCTTAAAGCTCTGGCATAACTCCTTCATCATCTTATTATTCAAATTTGAACCATTATCAGTAATGATTCTCTCTGGGGCTCCATACCGGCAGATGATGTCCTTCTTAATAAACCGAGCTACCACTTGTCTGGTGACGTTGGCATACGATGCTGCTTCTACCCACTTTGTGAAATAATCAATGGCAACCAGAATAAAACGATGTCCATTGGAAGCAGTCAGCTCAATCTTCCCAATCATGTCAATGCCCCACATGGCAAAAGGCCAAGGTGACGATAAAACATTCAGAGGAGTAGGCGGTACGTGCACCTTATCAGCATAAATCTGGCATTTATGACATTTCCGGGCGTATTTAAAACAGTCAGACTCCATAGTCATCCAGTAATACCCCGCTCTCAATAGTTTTCTTGCCATAGCATGCCCATTGGCATGAGTACCAAAGGAACCTTCATGAACTTCTTCCATTAAAAGGCCTGCCTCGTGTTCATTAACACAACGTAGCAAGACCATGTCAAAGTTTCTCTTGTATAACACATCGTCTTTGTTCAAAAAGAAGTTTCCTGATAACCTCCTCAATGTCTTCTTATCCTTGGAAGATGCCCCAGCTGGGTATTCTTAACTCTTCAGGAATACCTTAATATCGTGATACCAAGGCTTGCCATCTGATACACCTTCAACCGCAAATACAAAAGCAGGTCTGTCCAAGCACATGATTCTGATTGAAGGAGTTTTATTCCAACGATTCACTTGATACATCGAAGATAACGTTGCCAACGCATCTGCCATCTGATTCTCCAAGCGAGGTATATGATGGAAATCTACTCTGTCAAAGAAAGGTAATAACCTTCTGGCATAGTTGTTATAAGGTACAAGATTCGCTTGACGAGTTTCCCATTCACCTGTAATCTGATTAACCACCAACGCAGAATCACCATAAACATCGAGGTTCTTGATTCTCAAATCAATTGCTTCTTCTAACCCCATGTGTCATACCCCAAATTTTGACCACTAAGATTTCCCATCATTGTGCAAATCATCAGCACAATATTGATGTACCTTTGTACCTCATTAGTCTCCCCAAAGGTGGGTGAGCATTCACTACAAACAGGATTTAGGGTTTCAAGCCCTCGCAGAGCTCTTAGACAAAGGATCAATCAAGGAATGACATGATCTTCAACTTGTCTAACCTCTCAAATATCCGCAATGGATCAAGAGGACTCCCACTTCAAGGATTAAGCACAAGGCTGCTCCCTTCTAGGTGGATCAAGCCTCAGGATCGTCAGTGTCACCAAATTAGGGTTTGGTCGACTAGGGCCTCCAGATGGAAATTTTCCTCTGGGCATGAGCCAATGCTCTAAAACATAACCTAATATACTCCATGGAACATCATAAACCCCATCATCAAGTCAATTTAGCCTCAGGGGATGCATACATAAAAAATCAGGAATTAGGGTTTCTTGACCTAATTCACCCCTAAGTTGACTTTTGGGACAAATCATGAGCCAAGACCTCAAGACATGATTTGAGGGTCTCCAACATATCACGTTGATCCATTTGCAACAATGGATTGACCCAAGAAGCTTAAGCAACAAGTTTCAATTTCATCCGAACCACAGTTAGGGTTTCGCGAGAAAAGTCAACTGTAGCTTTGACTTTTGACCAGGACATGCTCCCAAGCCGTGGGACACGATTAAATACACCCTATAACACCCATGGAACATGTCCATCAATTTTGATTTAGGTCAAGGACATGATTTCCTAAAGGATCGCACAGTTTGGAATTCATCTGATAAAAAGTCAACTGTGCACAAAAGTCAAACTTTGACTTTTTGAGATTTTTCATAAAAATGGTTTTTTAACCCTAAAATGATGTTAATGTGTGATTGGAATCATCATTCATCAAGAAAAATCAAAGAAAGTGGGATAACTTGTAAAAGGGGTAACCATAAAAACTTAGAAATTTTTCTAAGTTATGAAAAAAAGTGGCAAGGGTACCAACTTTGGAGGATCATAACTCCTAAACCACAAAACCATTTTTCCCCATCCAAAGCTTGATTTTTAGCCCTCATTACCCTCTACAAAAGCTTCAACTAGACCTAAGTCCAATTCATTAAGGATTTTGAGTTATGCTTGGATCAAAATGGCTAAAAACTTAAAATTGACATTTTTCAGCACTTAGCTAAAATCTGCCTTGTAATTTCAGCACAATGTCCCAACTTCAATGCTGTTTTTCTCCATGATCCAAGTTGAACCAGGTCTAGGGCCAAACATCAAAGTTGAAGTACGTCATCTAAGCTTTCCGAAAAGTCCTAGAACGTCCATGTAGCATACTCGAGCAGGGAGTTATGGATCTTACAAAAGGGTTTGCTGAAGCTGAATTTTTCAAGGCAGATTTGCACATTTTTTGTGCCACACGAATTTTCAAGCCTTGTCATCAGTTTGGACACATCTAAGGATCAAATCCAAGTGGGATGATCTGATCCATGAACCTCCCAAGTCCAAGGAACAAAGAAAAGCATGCCAAAGCCTAGAAATCCCTAAAAGAGGGACAAAACTCCAATTTTGGTTTGGAGCATTTAATGGATGCTTAGAGGTGGCATGGACTGAGCCATTCTCATCTGAAATCAGTCAAGACTTATCCAACAACTAGGGAACCAAAGCTCTGAGCCCTAACCTCTAGTCAATGGCTAGAGGAGACTTGGATTTTCATTGGCCAACATTGGCCAAACCTCTGCTGCAGCCACCATTCACTGTGGATCCCAAAACAAACTTGCTCCACTATAAATAGAGTTCATTTGTGTTCAGTTTGAGTACACCAAAGCCATCAAACAGATGCTTTCCTCAAATTCTCTCTTTCACTCCAAAATGCCTTCTTTAGTAAGGAAATTCTGAGTTTTTGAGCTAGAGAGCAATTCCACTCAAACGAATCACACACACACCTCATATATATCATATGTAAGCTGTGCAAACCATCAAAAGTGACCTGTAATCACAACATCACAAAGTCACCTCTCAAAACCTCAAAATGACACTTTTTTGCATTTTTTAAGCCATGTCTTGATTCAGTAACTTTCCAAGCCAGATAAAATCCCAAACACACTCTAAATATCATCCTTGAACTGTCCCAAATGGTGCCACACATCTGGAACACCATTTGAGAGAGTTGGCATTTTGGCCGTTTTTGACCATTTCGCGAGAAAGCGCACAAACTTGCTCCAGAGGTTTCCAGCCGATTCCAACCATCCTAAAAGCTTCTAAGAGGTCATTTGAGGTTGTCCAAAGCATCAAATCATTTCTGGAACAAAGCACTTGGTAGGTTGCCCAAAATCTCCAAAAAAGAGGTAAAATCCACAACTTGAATTCTTTGAATCATGCTTTCCTTTGTTGTCCACATACATGCATCATATTGAACAATTCTTGAGGCAAAAATGTAGTCCTTAATGTGTATGTTGTGATCCTCCCACTGTTTGCATTTTGACATGTTTTTATGTGGAATTTTGGTTATTTCAAAACCATGTACAGTTCTGTTTTTTTTTCATTGGTGTGTTCTATACATTAAGTTTTAGTTTGCATGAGTAACACCATTGGATTCCTTGCGAAAAATCGGTCAAGATAGGTTTTTACGGATTTCAATTCTGATGAAAATTGAGAGAGATACGCGCGTTGGAAATTTTACGCGAAACGCCGTCGAATTAACGATAGCGGTTCTGGTTTTTTTCGCTTTGTGTGTTCTGTACAGTGAGTTTCCGAGTGCGTGAATAATACCATTGGATTCCTTGCGAAAAATCGGTCAAGATAGGTTTTTACGGATTTCAATTCCGATGAAAATTGAGAGAGTTACGCGCGTTGGAAATTTTACGCGAAACGACGTCGAAAACACGTGCAGATTTGGTTTTTTTATTTCTGCATTTTGTGTGTTAATTTTCTGTGCGCGTGAGTAATATCATTGGATTCCTTGCGAAAAATCGATCAAGATAGGCTCTTGCGGATCTTGATTCGGTTAAAAATCGAGAGAGTTACGCGTGTTGGAAATTCGACGCGGAACAATGTTTTTACAACGTAGCAGCTCTGGTTTTTTTATCTCTGCGTTTTGTACGTTGAGTTTCGGCGTGCGTGTGCGATACCATTGGATTCCTTGCGAAAAATCGGTCAGGATAGGCTCTTGCGGATCTTGATTCGGTTAAAAATCGAGAGAGTTACGCGTGTTGGAAATTCGACGCGGAACGGTGTTTTTAATCGATAGCAGTTTTTGTTTTTTAATTTCTGCGTTTTGTGTGTCGATTTTCCGTGTGCGTGAGTAATACCATTAGATTCCTTGCGAAAAATCGGTCAGGATAGGCTCTTGCGGATCTTGATTCGGTTAAAAATCGAGAGAGTTACGCGTGTTGGAAATTCGACGCGGAACGATATTTTAAAAAACGATAGCAGATTTTTCTGCGTTTTGTGCGTCGATTTTCCGTGCGCGTGAGTAATACCATCGGATTCCTTGTGAAAAATCGGTCAGGATAGGCTCTTCCGGATCTTAATTCCGATAAAAATTGAGAGAGTTATGAGTGTTTGAAATTTGATAAAAACGTGTTGAAAATTAAAGTTCCGGTACTCGTTTTTACCCCAAAAGAAATGTCGAAGATGATATTTTGATATCTTTCCTCTTTTTCTTACTTTTTATTTTCAAAACTCAACCAATTTTTTTCACATAGCAAAAAATCATCATTTTCCAATTCGTACCCCATAATATTTTAATCCACAAAAAATAAAAAAAAAGTATTATTTTTAATATATTTAAAAAGAGTGTTTTATATTGTTTTAAATGCTTTTAAAATGATTTCTTTTTTTTTTCTTGATTTTTAAAACCAAAATGATTTTAAATATTTATGTTGATAAAATATTTTTTTTTCATAAACTTTAATCATTATTTAATGATTTTATTTGATATTTTTATCATTTTTTACTTAATTTTTCTTGAAAAAATGCCTAAAAAATGAAATTGGGGTTTTCTTTGATTTTCACCCTAACAAATCTTTTTTTAAACACTTGGACCTCTATTAGAGTGTAAGACCCAATCCCTTTTTAACAAAACTTTTTGGGCCTTACTTATTGTATGAGTCCCTCTGCGTTAAAAGAAAACTTCGGCGCGATCGCCATTTTCAAACGAAAATCAACTGGGCTTCTCTTTGAGCTGTAAGTCCCATTTCTTTTCATTTTTTAACACTTGGGCCTCTATTAGAGTGTAAGACCCAATCCTCTTTTAACCAAAACAATTTTGGGCCTCACTTATTGTATAAGTCCCTCTGCGTTAAAAGAAAACTTCGGCGCGATCGCCATTTTCAAACGAAAATCAACTGGGCTTCTCTTTGAGCTGTAAGTCCCATTTCTTTTCATTTTTTAACACTTGGGCCTCTATTAGAGTGTAAGACCCAACCCTTTTTTTAACGAAACAATTTTGGGCCTCAGTTATTGTATAAGTCCCGATACGTTAAAAATCTCGGCGCGATCGCCATTTTCAAACTGAAAATATTTCGGGCCTCTCCCTGAGTTGTAAGCCTCATATTTTGTACAAAAATACACTTTGGGCCTCTAATAGAGTGTAAGACCCAACCCCTCTTTTTTTATATTTTCTCATTTTTCATATTATTTTTTAATGATTTAGAAAATTAATAACTCCCTCAATTTTGATTATTTTTTATTGGTTCTTTTTCTGAAAAATCACAAAAATAGTAAAATATTTTATTCTACAAATAAATAAAATTTATATTATTTATTTAATATAGTTGGTATTTTTGTGAATAAATTCATTTTTAATTGTTTTTAAGCATTTTAAAAGTGAATATTCATCTTGAAAATAAAGACTATGGGCCTCCCCTCGTGTTGTAAGCCCCATTTCTTTTCTTTAAACTCTTTTGGCCTCTAATAGAGTGTAAGACCCAATCCATTTGTAAATACCAAAATTTTGGGCCTCAGTCACTTGTATAAGTCCCACGGTGTTTACAAAACCTTGGCGCGATCGTCGCCTTTTTCAAAATTAACCATTGGGCCTACCCTCGAGTAGTAAGACCCATTTCTTTTCTTAAAACTCACTTGGGCCTCTTGATAGATTGTAAGACCCATCCCTTTGTACAGAAAACCTTTCTTGGGCCTCAGTCATTTGTATAAGCCCCTCTGTACAAATTCAACAGTGCGCTCACTGATAAAACCCTGGGCCTCTCCTTGAGCTGTAAGCCCCAAATCTTTCTTTTTCAAAGCACTTTCTCCTTTGATTTTGAATATACTGTTAATTTCAATCTTTCTTTGTTGAACAACTAACCAAACAGCATGGAAGCTCTACAACCGAGTAAGTGTTTACCCGCTTTCATTTACCGCTTTCATATGTATATAACTGTATTGTGGGGCTGTTTCACTGTAAGTCTCCTTTCATAAACTCATATACATATAACTGTATTGTGGGGCTGTTTCACTGTAAGTCTTCTTTCATAAACTCATATCAACTGTGTAATAATAGTATAGATATTTAAAGTTTCCCCGGCAACTACGTCTAGAACTAGGTGACGCCGTTTCGTTTATTCGTAGAAATAGACAACTAGATCCCCAATAGGATCACCAGATACAGTCTTCTCTTCGGCTGTCCTCATTAGGAATTGTCAAGAAACTCTACTCCCAGAGATGAATGTATTCTCCATGAATGGCATCTTTGAGTTTCTTCCAAATTCTCGAACTTTCCTGACTTGATCTATTCCTTGTGAATAGCTTGCCTTGAATTTCTCGGGGTTTGGGGACCCACGGGCTTCTTAAAAGCATCGGCCTCCTCTTGGGCATCGTACAAGGACCCACAGGCTTCCTAAAAGCAACCCCGCCTCCTCTTGGGCTTAGTACAAGGACCCGCCGGCTTCTTAGAAGTATCCACATCCTCCTCTTAGGCTTTGTATAATGATCTCTTCCTCCGGGAATGATAGCCTCCTCTTGGGCTTAGTACAAGGACCCGTCGGCTTCTTAAAAGATTCCAGTCTCCTCTTGGGCTTCGTACAAATTATCCCGACGACCTCCTAGAGGTATAGGAACAGAACCTAGTCATCTTCATAGCACTGTCTTTTCATAGAGTCTACTACTATTTCTCAAAGCATAGTACCAAAGATAAAACTCTAGACACGGACAGTCTAACTTCCTTGAGTCGCAAAGACATTCTCAAGTGACCCCTTCGTTAAATAGGAAGGAAACCCGCAGACTCGGACAGTCTCAATACCCTTTGGATTTCCCGTTCCCTCAAAGAGAAGGAAATATCCCTGATCCTCAAATCAAATCCCTGAGTACAATGTTGCTCATATAAGAACTGATTTTCTCTTTAAAATCAGTATACTGGACCTGTCACTCAACTGAAACAGTTACCATAGCCTCATCTTGGGCTTTATTCAATGATTCTTCCCAGCGAAGCAAACGTTTAGCCTCCATCTCGGGCTTCGTACGAGATACAAAATCACTCTCTTATTGAGTATAAAAGACTCTCTTGTTGAGTCAAACCTTTCGCCTCCATCTCGGGATTCGTACGAGATACAAAGACTCTCTTGTTGAGTCAAACCTTTAGCCTCCATCTCGGGCTTCGTACGAGATACCAAGACTCTCTTGTTGAGTCAAACTTTTAGCCTCCATCTCGGGCTTCGTACGAGATACAAAAACACTTTCTTGTTGAGTATAAAAGACTCTCTTGTTGAGTCAAACCTTTTAGCCTCTCTCTCGGGCTTTGTACGAGACACATAAGAGACTCCCTCGTTGAGTCAATTACCCCTTTCGCCTCCATCTCGGGCTTTGTACGAGATACATAAAGGTTCTTATTGAGCCAAACAAACAATCGCCTCCATCTCGGGCTTTGTACCAGATACAAAAAACACTCTCTTGTTGAGTATAAAGGATCCTCTTGTAGGATTAACCCCTTTTAGCCTCTCTCTCGGGCTTTATACGAGATACCAAAAGACTCCATCGTCGGGTCAAAACCTTTTAGCCTCTCTCTCGGGCTTCGTATGAGACACATAAAAACTCCCTCTTGTTGGGCCAATAGCCTCCTCTTAGGCTTTGTATAAGAAAACCACTGGTTGATCCAATCAACCTTTTAGCATCAAAATTGTGCCTTGTTCACAGTATACAAACATCAACAACTCCTTCCCCTTCATCTAATCACTGTAAGCTGCAAGCCTCTGGATCATCTACATCCATGCCACTGTCCCTCTTTTAGCATGAGAAATTCCTAAGGAAAGATAGCATTGCTCTACACTGAGTTAAAGTCTTCTCCTTTAGGTTAAAATCCCCTATAAAGGAAATTATGGCATTACTAGGATCCGCGTATCCCGGTTAAAGTAATTCTCCTTTATAACCAGTCACCCAATAGTTGTGACAGACAAACCCTTCTTTAGAGATGACAAATTCTCTCTAAAGTCGAGGCCCTTCAGCTTCATATCTTGAGCTTTGAACAAGATACAAATAGACCCTTTAGCTTCACATCTTGGGCTTTGAACAAGATACAAACTACCCTTTAGCTTCACGTCTTGGGCTTTGAACAAGACACCAAAAACACCCATTTCCTCCCATAGACTAGGAGGAACTACGAACGCTCTGATTTCCCTGTTTCGATAAACGAGAATAGGTAGGCATAAGATCGAAAGAAAAGATCTTAGCGAGCGCAATCAACAAAAAACCCAAATCCCATATCTCCATCAATCAAAAGCAGTAATTCAAAAGCATCAGTCCTAACATCCTAACCCTTGTTCCCCGCTAGAAAGTCCTAGAAAGAAAGAAAACTGTATTGGCGAAAATACAAATAACTAGTACAAAGGCCCCCCACATTGATAGCATTCGTAACCTAACAGACTGCTGTTTAAACTCAGTATGCAAGCAGGGTTAATTGGAGACATCTATTTCCCTTCCTTATTCAGCTCACAATAGGATAAAAAATGAATCGACCTGTAGTTTAAGCTCAACCGCAGAGAGCGACCAGCGCTTAAGAACCGCGTACAAAATCGCTCGCTACACCATGATGCATGCTTCATACTCTGCCTCGTTGTTGGTGCATACGAACGTTGATCGGGCAGTGAAGGGTATATGAGAACCCTTTGGAGTCATAATGATTGCCCCGATTCCATTACCATATGAATTAACAACCCCATCAAAAACCATTTTCCACTGAGATCCAATCTCAGATCCTTCATCAAGCAAAGGTTCTTCACAATCCTTCATCTTCAGATACATGATATGCTCATCTGGAAATTAAAACTTCTTCGGTTGATAATCCTCAATTGGATGTTCGGCAAGATATTCTGACAAAACACTTCCCTTAATGGCCTTTTGGGAAACATACTGAATATCGTATTCCGTCAGAACCATCTGCCAACAGGCTATTCTACCAGAAAGTGCTTGCTTCTCAAACACATACTTGATCGGATCCATCTTTGAAATCAAGAGGGTTGTGTGGTTTAACATATACTGCCTCAAACGCTTAGCGGCTCAAGCGAGTGCACAACATGTTTTCTCCAGCATCGAGTACCTTGACTCGCAATCAATAAACTTTTTACTCAGGTAGTAGATGGCGTGCTCCTTTCTACCTGACTCGTCTTGTTGACCGAGCACACAACCCATTGAATTCTCAAGAACTGTGAGATACATAATCAAAGGTCGTCCTGGCACTGGTGGTATAAGGACCGGAGGTTCCTACAAGTATTCTTTAATTTTTTCAAACGCCTTTTGACAATTTTCATTCCACCTGACCGCTTGATCTTTTCTTAACAACTTGAAGATTGGTTCACACGTGGCTGTGAGATGCGAGATGAACCTAGCAATGTAGTTTAATCTCCCCAAGAAACCACGAACCTCTTTTTCTGTTTTTGGCACAGGCATTTCTTGTATGGCTTTTACCTTCGCAGGATCAACCTCGATACCTTTTTCACTAACAATAAACCCCAGCAATTTTCCTGATCTCACCCCGAAGGTGCATTTGTTTGGATTCAACCTCAGTCTGAATTTTCTCAATCTTTCAAATAACTTCTGAAAATTCACCAGATGTTCTTCCTCCGTCTGTGACATCGCAATCATGTCATCAACATAGACCTCAATCTCTTTGTGAATCATATCATGAAAGAGAGTCACCATCGCCCGCTGGTAAGTTGCCCCTGCATTTTTCAATCCAAAGGGCATCACTTTTTAGAAAAAAGTTCCCCACGGTGTTATGAATGTTGTTTTCTCCATGTCCTCTGGGGCCATCTTGATTTGGTTATACCCAGGGAAGCCATCCAGGAAGGAAAACACCGAATACTGAGCAGTATTGTCAACTAACACGTCAATGTGAGGGAGCGGGAAATCGTCCTTTAGGCTTTCTCTGTTCAAATCCCTGTAATCAACACACATCCTGACCTTCCCATCCTTCTTAGGTACAGGCACGATGTTAGCAACCCATGGAGGATAGTTTGTTACGACAAGAAAACTGGCATCTAGCTGTTTCTGAACCTCCTCCTTGATTTTGACAGACATCTCCGGTTTAGTTCTTCTCAGCTTTTGTTTGACCGGAGCACAACCTTCTTTAAGTGGTAGTCGGTGTACAACAATATCAATATCGAGCCCAGGCATGTCTTGGTAAGACCAGGCGAAGATGTCCACATACTCACGGAGCATTTCAATCAATCTTCCCTTGACACTGTCTTCCAATGCAGCCCCGATCCTTACTTCCTTTCTGGCGTCCTCGGTTCCCAGATTCACAATCTCAATTTCCTCCTGATGAGGTAGGATGACCTTCTCCTCTTGCTTTAATAATCTGGCCAACTCTTCGGGCAGTTCACAATCTTCGTCAGTCTCTTCTTCAGCCTGATAGATTGGATTGTCAAAGTCATACCGAGCTATAGCTGAGTCATGATCGGTGTCATCTGAACAAAGAGACCTGCATGATTGATGAGGTATGTTTTATTATGTATGCAATAAAAGAAACACATTACCATTTTGATGTGGGTTTTTAATGCATAAAAATAAAACAGAAAGACAGAGATCAAAATATTTGAGTGTGAAAAGTCCTTTATTGATGATGAAGTAAAACATGCAACAGTTAAAAGCCCTACAAATAAAATCACTACGTCTTGGGCAGAACGCATGATTAACATAATAGGAAAACAAAGCAATTACTCGACGCTAGTCACTTGAATGACTTTTTCAGAAGACCAGTTGCAAAGACTTTCTCCTGGGACGCAAGGGCGGATCCAGCTATCCATATCACAATCACTGTCCCCTTCTTCCTCAATGGCATTAAATCTGTCAAAGAAAACACCGGCACTGGTGAAACAGACTGGGCCATAGAATTTGGGAGGATCCCTGGCTCTCCTGGGTGGCTTGTATCCCAATCCATAGGTATTCCCTTTCGGCTGAACTTTAATCACTTGGCCCCACTTCTGTGAGCTACCAGCTTCGACTATAGCCTTGGCGTCTTTAAACGAAGACATAGAAACCTCAGGTTGATCTGCCACTGCGGGCTGCTCTATGGTCTCAGACTGATCCTCAAACTGAATAACCTTTTCAGACACCTTCACTTTTTCAAACCCCTGACACAATGTCTCATGGATTTCACCATCCACTTCCACGTATTTAAAGGTTGACAGCTGACTAATCATTATGTCCTCCTCTCCGCACACTGTCACCACGTGACCATCAACCATGTATTTCAGCTTTTGATGCAAAGTGGAGGTTATAGCGCCTGCACCATGGATCCAAGGACGACCCAACAGACAGCTGTATGCTAGCTGAATATCCATTATATAAAATGTTGCATCAAAGATTTCCGGCCCAACCTTGATCGGAAGCACAATCTCACCAAAGACAGATCTCTTCGAGCCATCAAAAGCTCGTACCACCAAGTCGCTTGGTGTACAAATAAGTCCCCTGGTATCTAACTTCATTAATGCTTTCTTTGGCAATACATTCAACGATGATCCAGTATCAACCAACACATGTGACATCAGTGAACCATGACACTCAATCGAAATATGTAGGGCATTGTTATGATTCCTCCCAGCGGGAGTCAAATCAAGATCTGTAAAGCCCAAGCCATTACCCGCATTCACGTGCGCCACAACCCCTTCCAGCTGGTTAACAGAAATCTCCTGGGGCACATATGCCGCATTCAAAACTTTCAGAAGAGCATTCCTATGAGCTTCAGAACACAACAGCAACGACAGAATAGAAATCTTGGACGGGGTCTGATGTAACTGGTCCACGATCTTGTAATCACTCTTTCGGATGAGCCTCATAAACTCCTCTACATTTTCAGAAAAAGCATCACCAGCCGGCTTTACCGTAGAATCCACAATCCCTGGAGTCTGGACAGAACCATCCATTACCTGTTTTCCCTTATCTTGCCTAGAAGTACTGGGTTGATCATTAACAGGAGTAAGCACTCTACCACTTCTCGTTATAGCATCGGTCTCAACTTTAGCTTCTGAACTAGTAATCACTGGTGGAGTTGCCATTAATTCTTGCTTTTGCCCATTGACAAACACCTCTGCGCCATAATTCCAGGGAATAGCCTTAGTACTTTCATACGGAATGGGTCCAGCCCTTGTAATGACGACTGGAGGTGGCCTTGCCAGACCAGAAATAGTAATTGTTTTGAACGGAATAGTGATAGTAGCAACCTTCTCACTAACAACCTCTTCTTGCTGATTACCTCTATCAAACTGTAAACAACCCTCATCAATCAGATTCTAGATACCCATCTTCAACGAATCACAACCATTATCCTTCGTCAAACAATCTGAACAGTTCTCATCAGAACCCGGATAGACGCCACCCTTCAATAACCTGTTTTTAACCACAGCCAGCGGAGTCTTCAGCTCCTCAACATCCATGATCAAATTCAAAGCTTCCCATTCCTCAATTATCGCATTCACCCTCGGCCCATTGTGATTAGGCATCGGGTTTTGAATAACATTGGGCCCATCATTCGAGAAATTGATAGCCTTGGAGTCTACAAGGTCTTGCACCTTGTGATGAAATGCCCTACATTTCTCCACAGTATGCCCCGGAGCACCAGAGTGAAAATCGCAGTGTGCGTTAGCATCGTAGCCTCGTGGGAGTTCCCCTGATGGTGGAGCCAGGGTACGGAGCTCAACTAGACGCAACTGCAGCAAATGTTGCAACAACTGTGCATACGACGTCGGTGGTTGCTCAAAATGCCTCTCTGCATTTCTTTGTCTATTCTGATACTGGCCCTGCTGCCTGTTCTGATTAGCATTATTCCTTTGTTGTTGTGATGGAGGTAACGTTGCTGGGATAGTTACCGATGCTACTTGTTGACTATTGTTCTGGCGCTGTTTCCCTTTTCCCTTGTAAGATGATACAGCATTGGCCTCTCCTTTCTTCTTATAACCATCAAATGGCTTCTTTCCATGCCCGGAGGACGATCCGTCACCACTAGAAACTTTTCCAGCCTTAATTCCAACCTCTACCTTCTGTCCGATCGCAATCACATCTGCAAACTTGCCTAGTGAACAATGCAATAGCTTTTCATAATAGTGCTTAGGCAGTGTGTCCATAAACATATCCAACATCTCCTTCTCCAGCATTGGTGGCAGTACCCTAGCCGCCAATTCATGCCACCTTTGCGCGTATTCTTTGAAACTTTCATCATTTTTCTGGGACATGCTCAACAGCTGAGTTCTGTTGGGAGCCATGTCTGTGTTGTATTGGTAATGCTTGATAAAAGTTGAAGCTAACTCTCTCCAAGTACGAACATCTCTACTTTCCAGCGCCATATACCATTCCAAAGACGCGCCTGACAGGCTATCTTGGAAAAAGTGCATCATTAGCTTTTCGTCCTTGGCATGGGCAGCCATCTTCCTGGTATACGCCTTTACATGAGTTCTCGGGCAGGTAGAACCATTATACTTCTCCAGTGTAGGAATCTGAATCTTGTGCGGAATGACAATATCAGGGACCAACCCTGGGTCGTCCAAATCTATTCCCAGATCATCCTGCTTCACAACCCCTTTCAGTTGCGCCTCGATTAAACGGATCCTCTCATCACTGACCACAGGAGGGCCAGCGTCCAAGCTTCTGACTGAAAAAACATCATCCTGTTGATCATCAAAATAATGGCCATGGATAGCTCGAATAGTGCTTCTTTCTCCAACCACTGAAGGGATCCCACCCTGTCCACCAGCACCAGGGATAGGAATGTTGGTACCAGCACCACCTCTGCCCGGAGGAATAACATGATTAAGAAGACCACCGTGTAAGATACCATTTTCATCAGCCTGCGCCACCAAAGGCTGAACTAGAGTTCTGAATTCATTCTGGCTCTGCACCACACCTTGCAGCATCTCCATGAATTGATCGATGCGAGCTTGCATAGCTGCCATCTCTGCCTGAACTTTGTCCATCACTCTACTTTGATTAAGCCTGGTAGAATACCGATGAGCTGGTTGATCAATCCTGACTGTCAAAAAGATAGAGCATAAGAAATCCAGAGAATCCGAGATAACCAGCTATGCAAAATGAGATGATTATGCAAATGCAAATGCACACATGTATAAACATTATCAAGGCGATCTATCCCTTGATTCCAATTTTAACAACAGAAGAGAACTGAATTCCTGATCATATAAAGAGAATAAGCATCTGTTACAACACAAGTCTGAATAAGCATAAACAAAGACCCCGACCAACAAGCCTGGCGGTGATCCCGGAAATACAAAGAAAACAGCAGCAAGGAAACTAAGGCATATCATCAAGACTCAGCCGTGCTAGAATTCCCCATTCGTCATTCTTTTTGCACCAATTCTGCACTTACTTAAGAAGCTTCTTGGTATTAGGATGCTTTGGTCTCTGAATCAACTCCTGAATCAAAAGATCCCTCCTGTGCAAGATTCCTGTTAAATAACGACTATGCAATTCCCAATCATCTTCTCCAGAAGCTCCACCTGAACTTGGACCTTCGCTTCTGGCTCTTTGCACTTCGGCTTGGATCTTCAGCTGTTCCATATCTGCCATGGTTTCCTTGAGCTTTTCCTCAATTGTTCTCCTCTCAAAGATCCCTGCTAAAATCTCCTTATCCTTTTTCCGAAGCTTTGTCTTCAAACCTTCAATCTGCTCCAAATACTTGTCCTCTTTCAACCTGTTGGCAGTAATTACTGTATTCCGATGGTCACGGAACCTGTGAATTCTTGACATAGCATAAGCCAACTCTTTCTTTTTGGGTGAAAGGACCTTGCTAAGACTTTTCAACGCTTGAGCCACTTTCTCTCTGGCTGTGGCTTCTTTAGACAATTCTTTCTCCTTCACAGCCAAAAGTTTTGATTTCAACCTGGCAACATGAATAGCTTCGCCTTTTTCGTGCTTCAACTGACCAACCTCTCTGCCCAGCTCACGATTCTCCTCTCGGAGTTTCTCCTTCTCAGCCCATAACTTATCATACTTCTCTATATTAACAGTCGTGGGAGCCTCGATTATCAAAGGATACAAAGGTGGTTCCACCGGGAAGGGAAGAAGCTCCTCTTCTTCTCTTTTCTTAATCCACTCTTCATAGGAAGGAAAAGCCCAATTATTACATTTCCGGAATGAAGTTTTTCCTTTCTTGGTCACCTGCTTCCAAGCATTCACAATCTTCCTTATCATCTCTTGATCCCCAGTACCATTGAAGAATAAGGACTCTCTGATATCTCGCTCTTCAGGTGGACCTCTCAAAGGATAACCAAACTGCCTGATAACAAGGGAATGATTATAGTTAATTCCGCCTTTTCTCCCTATCAAGGGTACATTAGGGAATTCTCCGCACTTGCAAATAATCTCCATCCCTAGCAAGTCATGGTTGAACCAAACAATGTTATCAGCAGTCAAGCCCATTAACCTCTTTGACCACTTCAGAGAATCTCTCGTATCAACGAAAGCGCCAGCTTCGGGGAGATGACTCAGAAACCAAGTAGATAAGAGTGGTGCACAGCAACTCACAGTTTTTCCACGCCTATTTTCATTATTGTAGTGGACTGAGTGATACACATCACCTAGCAAAGTAGGTATAGGATTCTTTGAAATAAAGATTCTGACATAATGCATATCCACCAGATCAGGAATATTGGGAAACAGGACAATCCCATAGATGCACATGGCCAGAATAGCTTGGAAAGCAGTCCAATTCCTCTCCTTAACATGTGTGCAAGCTTGATCAAACAAGAACTTCAATAAGAAACTCTTAGCTCCTTGTTTCTCCACAATATTACTGCTCAGAGCGGATTCACCAATATGAAGAGCAATGGCCATTTCTTCTATCCCGGGGCGTTCTTCAGAAAAGAATACTATGTCGTGCCTGATGGGGATTCCCAAAATAAATAAGAACTCCTCCAACGTTGGAGCCAAGATGTAGTCTGGGAAAGTGAAGCAACGTAAAGACGGATCATAGAACTGAAGAAGTGTATGAATGACATCCTTCTCATACTTGGAGATATTGCAGACAAACTTCAGAAGTCTCCCATACTCTCCACCGAACTATGTACGAACTCCGGGACCAGCCATACTAATCAGCTTGTGAATCAACGTCAAGGTCGGGTCTGGGAACGAATAAGCAACAGTCTTCTTTCTCTGGACATCCATGTTAAGGCAACCTCCAAAAACCGGAATCAAGAGTAAGATGCAAGCCCTGAAAAATGTCAAACATGTTAGAATGCAAGAAAAATGATATGCACATGCAAGCATGGGATCAATGCATCACTGCTGGATGTGCTGTGTTGTTAACTGAACGAGAACCACAACCCAGAAAACCAGAATTCTAGAATACCGAACCACTGAGATAACCAGAAACCCAGATAATCAAACACTGATGAGAAATCTAGAAAACCGAGTAGGTTTAAGGTTTCGATTTCCTGCAAGCCTGCAAACACCCATCCCTTCTCACATGTGAGTTCTAGAAAGGCGAGGATCCTCAATATCACGGGCTCTCAGGTCGATAAATGATGATACGTTCACCATTTCTGGTTTGGCATCATCATCAATCGAGGAGGCCTCAACGGATTCCCCTCAAAAGTAAGGTCATCCTATGCAAGTCCCTTAGCATTGGGTCCTCGGATCGACAAGTGTAATGGGTTTGCCATTTCTGGTCTACCATTATCACAGGTCGGGAGGAGAGGCGCAACTGAGGTATCGGAGAAACGGTCACCAGAGTCGACAGATCTCTAGATCGACACCCTGAAATGCGCGAGACACACGCGTCAGAATGCGTCCCAAGATAGCCTCGTCTGGTTGTGAATTTCGTGAACACACAAACGCACAAAGATGGCATGTAGGTCCCACTACTCTCCACTCTAGTCCTAGGGTGTACTCAAGCCTGGGTATTGGGCTTATCTCTCGGAACAACCCAACCTGCCAAACAGAAACCAGCCAACACAACACAGCAATATCCAATATGACAGTAATAAAATGAAATACGATGCAATAAAAGCTGTAAAACAGTAATATACAACATAATAAAGCACAACAAATAAACACCCAACGAAAAAAACAAACAAGCGCTAGGATCGACTCGCTAAAGGGGATGGACCAGCAAGAGGTCAACCTGTCCCCAGCAGAGTAGCCAGCTATCGCTCCCGAAAGATTCGCATCCAATGGTATAAACGCGAGAGTGGCGCAGAAAACACAGAGTCGCCAGCAATGTGTATTTATCCCGAGAGAGGGAAAGGAAACACTGCATAAACCTGAAGAGAAAGGGGGAAAGACATGGTCATCGCAACCATAGTCCAGGTTCGGGAGTCGGTTATGCGAGGGGAAGGTGTTAGCACCCCACGCATCCATCGTACTCGATGGGATCCACGCTTGTTGTCTAAACGGAGGGTGAGTTGTCTTACTATCTATGGTTGTACAAAAGAAAACGGGGATGGGGGTGACTAAGACGGACTCGGTAGGACATATTCGATGCCCTAGGCCTACATACTCCCTCAGTGCAATGGGAAAGTCAGAGTCAACGTAGTTCGGACGAGAACTGTGGGGGAAGGTTGCTCGCCAAGACAATCGTTGTCTTGTGCCTACATATCCTCAATCGGACGAGAGAGAGAGGAATCGTAGCTAATGTAGTTCGTGGGTACGACCACGGATGGGTAAGTGTTTTTTACGTGAGCGACGAGCTCTTTTCTGAAAATGAAATTTGAAACCCAACAATCCCGAAGCATAAAAATATTTGAATTTGTTTTTGTGTTTTTTAGACAGAAGTGTTTTCTTTTTAAGTTAGTTCATAACTTGCATTGCACCAAAGTCTAGGGCACAGGGACGAATACTTAACGAATCTTCCCAAGACAGGACGCCCACTAAGCACTCTACAAAGATGAGAGGAAACCCCTCATTTCTCATTCCCCATGCTTAAGGCTCGTGCACAATACACTTTATCTTTATTAAGTGTTTTCAAGAAGTTTTGAGATGAGAAGAGAGAAGACCCAAAGGAAACTCTAAAGGGAAACTAAGAGTCCTAATGTTATCATGCCTGGGTGACCTACGGTTAGTGAGGTTTAGGAGGTACAACTACCTAAAACCTAGGGCTAATCCTACTCCAAGCTTAATCAAAAATATAGTTGGACTAGGTAGCTCTAAAGGGAGAGAATCCAAGACTTAAACAAGTCTTGAGATTCATGGGAGAAAGAGAGTGAAAGAGAAGAATGAGAAAGAGAAGGATGAGATAAGAAACAAGATAGGGCAGCAAGCACATCATATAAAGTATATCCAACTTACATCAATAAACAAGTCTCAAAGATCATGCAAAACATCTCAAGTAAGCATGCAAAGGTAATCATGAAAGAATGCAAGCATACTTATATGAAATGCACAATTAAGCACCAATGAAATTCATATCAAGATGAAATAAGAAAAATAATATGAATATGAAAGCAAGTCAGAATCAAGATCATACCATCATCAACAATTCTCATGTGCAAGAGAAGATCAAAACATGAAACATTATGCACCAAAGAAAGTCCACAAAAGGAAGTCAAAGTTCAAGCACTTAAAGCATACCCAAACATGACCCACAAATTGAAAATTTTGGTCACAAGGGGGCTCAACCAAGGGTAAACATCATATCAAATACTCATGCAAAGAATCCAGAAGAAATTCAAACAATTAGGCATGGCAAAACAATTAGGGTTAAGAGATATCAAGAGATGATCATGCATAATTCACTTAAGCACAAATAATCAAACATATATCAAATGACATTCAAAAATTGTGGAATTAAAACCCAAGTGACCTAAGTCAGAAGCTAGCAACATGCCAAAAGATCACACAAAAAATCATAGGTTAAGTACCTCAAACAATGCTTCAAAGTTGCATAAGAACAAAGAAGAACAATGCACAAATAGAGGGACTAAAATGCAATATGAAATGAGTTTAAAAATATGACAAAAATGTTTTTAGGAACCTCAAAGTGTCCTCTGAAGTATGCAAAAAGAATGGGATGTAAACTATGTACCAATGATGAGAAATAAAATCAACAAGATCAAGTGTGCACAAGTGAAGAAATTCATCAAACAATTAATTCAGGTGCGAAAAATAGAAGAAAATATGGAAAATAAAATTTGACAAAATTTTATAAAATCCTAAAGATGATCCATGAATATTTTCATAATTTTTTGATGCATTAAACTAATTTTAAAAATTAAATGCAAAATGTATCAATCAAATAAAATGACAATAAAATGAAAATAAGCAGAGGGATGCCACAAGCAAGAAAATCATGTTAAAAACTGGGCTGGACCAAAGGAGGGGGGTGTGAATAGAAAGAAGCCCAAAGCGCTTCCTACCATAGGCTCTGATTCAATAATATTGACTCAATCATTGCCACAGGATTGATCTAAAGATCCACACGTAGTCAATAATCCAAAAGTACACATGATTAAAGGCTCAGATCTATGCACACACGTTAACAATGATGAGCAAGCAAGCATGATGATTAACCTGGCCTCCATAGAAAGTCACGTGAACAGCACATGTTTTTTTAATGCGTTGGCAAAATCAACACCATCAGATCCAATCAACGTGTACAAATGAGTCAACAAATCACAAAATCAAGCAAGATGAGTGGTCAGATCTGTGTGTACATAATAACAACCATGGAATATACACACACAATCAATAAAACACGTGAGGATTTTAAATGATCTGGCTGAACGTGAACAATCAGATCTGGACCACCAATGGTCCAGATTCCATCTTCTTCCTTTAAACCCTCACCGGCCTGAAACATGACCAGATGTCGGAGCCCTAGCTCCGGTCGTCTTCTCCGGCGACCTCAACATCAAAATTTCTCAGAAAATCACAACTCCACCACCATTCAACTCAGAATTCAACAAGGATCATGAATATCACACTCAAATCAACAGATCATGCATAGATTAAACAAATCGAAGACAAAAAGTTTGGATCTAAAAACTTTAGATCCACAATACTGCCATGATACACGTCCAAAATCAAAACAAATCACATCAGAATGATCATCAAAGCATGAGAAACATTATGCACACAAGAAAAACAAGTTATAAGATCATGAAATTCACACTAACCTGAAACTTGAAACAAGCAAAATACTCCTAGAAACCCAGTGTAAGAGTGCAGATCTTCCTCTTTTGAGCTCTATTTGCAAAATAAATGCAAATAGAAGCTTGAATCAGGCTGGATCTTGAGATTTGATGAAGAGCAACTCAAACTCGAATCTGATGAAAACTTCACTCTCAGCTTGAATCAATGGTGGATTCTTACTCCTTTCACCTCACTAATCAAGAATATGCAAAGAGAATTCCAAGAACCCTTGTGAGAAGAGAGATTCGAAGAGAAGAAAGTGTGAGCAAGAATTTTGAATCTGAGCAAATGGGAGTGCATGAGGTCTGAATGAATGCGTGAACCTTCTTATATACACTTGGTTAACACTTTAATCATAATCAGGGTTTTGTTAAACCCTTGATTAAGGCTATTGAAAGTGTTTTGCAAAATTGCAAGTTATGATGTACACACTTAATCCCACGTGCCAAGGTCATGGTAAAAGCATGATTCACTCACATTTCTTCTGTTGATCACAACTGAATGGACTTGGGCTTTGTAATGACTTGATTTATGAGATATGATCCATCTTGCCATTTTGCACATTGTGAAAAAAGTGAGGTATATGGCATGAAATGAATTGATTCAAAGGCCAAATCTGATCCTCATGGAGTGTACTTGAATATAGCAATATGACTTAAAGCATTAGAGGTCAGTACAAGTCATTTTGAACCAAAATGCAAAAGGTGGAAAAATGGATACATGTGAAAACCCTAAAAAGCACCTTGCCTTCTTTTGGTCATATCTTGAGTTTCACAAATGGTATGAAGATAATCTAGTACTTTTTGGAAAGGGGAGAAAGGGATCTTCAACTTTCATGTTTGAGGAAAATTCATTTGAAGCTTCTCTGATGATGAAAAATCAAGTTGAAGATGGTTTGAAAAGTTGCCAAAAATGGAAGTTTCACATTATAGGTCATTTTCCAAAAATAGTAACTTTTGCACAAACTCTTGACTCTTGATGAATGGTATGAATCCTAGCCTTTGAGGACCATATGAGGGCATAAGACCTTAAAAATCATGAAGAGGACCTCAAAATTCCATGGTTGACTTTCCTCCTTACAGTTGACTTTTCTTTGTTCACAAGCAACTGATCCAATGAACATCTTCCACAATGAACCACTAGCCAAGCCTTCCTCTATGAGTGTTTGGGAGCATATGGAACCCATGAGAGCATGCTTGAATCCACAAAGTTTTCTCAAGAAGCTCTTTGAACCCAAGAACCCTAATTTGGTCCCTCTGGTTAGGAGGGAAAGATTCACTTGAAATCCTTTGCCATTCTTGATCTTATGAAGATATGATGACCTCTACAAAACACCTTGAGGCTTGAGACTCCTTTGAGATGAACCAAGTACCTTGATCCCATGCTAAGAACCAATGCTATGCACAAATGCTAATGCAAGAAATGCAAAGAAACATAAGCCAGTTAGCTTCAAAACAAAAGAGCAAATTTTGTGGTGTTACATACGAGAAGCTGGTGAATTGGGTCAACTCCTTCAGTCTTGCTGAGTGCTGGACGAGCAAGGGCAGCCCTATCTTCGAGGAGGATGGGAGCCAGAGAGTCGAACGCTGGTTCATCCTCGTTAAGGCACTGCTGGAGTACAAGACTCCCGCGGATGCTGAGAGATTGCTTGGTAGTCTTATTTACTTAGATTTTGTATGTGTTATCTCTTTTCCTCGTAGCTAACGTGCTCGTTTTTTTTTATTTGTGCAGGTGAGATGCCTCAGGCTCGCGATCGCATGGTGGGGAATGTTATGGCGAGGAATAAAGCTGGAGCGGCTCCTCCTAAATCTCGGTCTGCTGATGCCCGTGCTCCTCCTCCTGTTCAAACTGTCACGGGGACCTCTTCTTCTCCCTCTCCTGTTCCACGGGGATCTCCTCTGTCCTTGACCGGGCGGGCGAAGTGGCCAAGGACATCAGACGGTGTGGACCTTACCCGGGTGCCGGAGAAAGGGAAGTTTGAGCTCCCTCCGTGTATCCTTGATAGGCGGTTTTTCGAAGGTAACTCTTTGGTCGTCCCCCGGGCGGAATCCCTTTGCTTGGAAGGCATGGATCGCCCGAGCAAGAGGGCGCTGGTGGCCCAAGATGCTTCTGCCCTGGTCAGGATGCTGGAGATGGCTGCTGTCTACGCAGAAGGGGACTCTGCACTTGAGTCTAAACTCAATGCTGCTCGGGCTTCTGAGGCGGCCCTCAAGGAGGAAGTTAAGAGTGCCCGCGAGGCTCGGAGAAAGGCCGAGGAGGAGACGGCCAGGCTGAAGGAGGATGTCTCCAAGCTGGCGGTAGAGAAAAAGGCGGCCGAGGAGCTGAACAAAGAGTTGATGGCAGCCAGCGCCCCGGGTGCCGACGAGCCGGATAATGTAAAAGAATTGAAGACTAGGTCTGAACTGGTTGCCCACATCCTGCTGGCCGAAGATGATGGCATCGTCGTGGCAGAGGAGTCTTTTCAAAGCGCCGTGGCTCAATTGCGGGTGGTGAACCTTGGGCTTGAAATCTCTGCCGAGGGTACTCACTATCTTGTGCGTGTTGAGGATGGTCGCATTGTCTTGCCCGAAGGTCTCCTTGTCGTTACCCCTGAGGATCATCCCACAGAGGAGCAGAGACCCGAGCCAGAGTCAACTGAGCACGCTGATGAATGAGGAATTTGTCATTTTTTGATGTTGTTGTAATGAGTCCGGCCTGTGTGCCGTTGTAATTTATTTTTGGGGGGGCATGGCCCCCGTTTTATGTAACAACGTACAATTATGGTCTTTGCGGCCACTTGTTAAATTATCACATATTTAGTTCTGTTGTTTGCATGACTTTACTTGCTTTTATTTTTGCTAAGTGTTGTATGCATGTTGTGAATGTATGTCCGCCCGTAATAGGGGGTACTTGACTTGTGTGACTATTTCTGGGGGGTTGCTCGTAATAGATGTGTTCGGCAGTGTGGGTAACTGGTCGAACTGTCGGGGGACGGAGCTCAGGTCGCGTTTGAGGCCTGAGTTCGCGGCGTGAACGTCCCATCGCGAGCTGGGGTTCTGTCAATCGTGGTACTTTGACGATGGCGATGCTCGATCGAGGACCGCTTTCGAGCAATTACCCGGCTCGTTACTAAGCGGGGCTATGCTTTAATCGTATGCGACGCTTGTACCTAGACGTGCAAAGTGGTTGGTGGCGGACGTTCGTCGTTGCGACGAGTCGGACCAAGGACTTAGCTGTAGTATTGTTTTAGCTTTTCTGTGTTCCATGGTCGAGCGAGTTCTTCCCCAGTGAGATGTTCTAGGTAGTAGGCCCCATTTTCTGTTTTTGCCCGGACGCGGTAGGGTCCCTCCCAATTGGCTGCTAGTTTGCCTTCGCGAGAGTCTTTGTGGTTTCTTCTTAGGACAAGGCTTCCCACGTCGAACTTTCATCGTATCACTTTGGCGTTGTGCCTGATGGTGATCTTTTGTTTCAGTGAGGCTTTGCGGAGAGCTGCCCCAGTTCTAATTTCCTCGACGAGGTCGAGTTCTTCCCTTAAAGATTCGTCGTTCATCTCCTCGTCTAGGGGCGACTCTGTTCGCCTAGAGGGCACGTGAACTTTGACGGGAATTACAGCCTCAGTTCCGTATGCTAAACGGAAAGGTGTTTCCCCGGTCGTTGAATAGGGAGTTATACGGTATGCCCAGAGCACGCTGTGTAGCTCCTCGACCCATGTCTTCTTTGTTTCGTCCAGCCTTCGCTTGAGGCCTCGAAGGATGACTCGGTTAGCTGCCTCAGCTTGCCCGTTTGTTTGAGGGTGTTTGACGGATGCGAAGTGTTGCTTCGTGCCCAGTTGGGCGACGAAGTCCTGTTAGTTCTTGTAATTGGCTACAATTTTGTTAAAACAATGTTGTTGTCATGTGATGGTTATTCAAGATGTTGAAACAATATGTTCTTGTTTACTGCATTCAACATGTCGGATAAAGATGTCCCATCCTGGATCATAGGACATCGCGTCTGTTATTGGATTGAAAGAAGATTATGTTAGTTGTTATTTGTTATTGAATATTCTGTGAATATTTAGTTACCCTATGTGGCGTCCAAAGTAATTGGGTTGAGATTTTGTGTTGGTTTTCGGATTTTCACTACTTTCTAAATATGGAGACATATTAGGAAACATTTGATTGAAGACCTATTATATAGCAGAAGGTTCTGCTGATTTGTAGCGGCTGATATGCTGTGATTTGAAGCCCAAATCTAGTTGGGATGTAGGTTATAAATAGGGGTGTTTGTAACCTGATTCAATAACGATTCCAAGATGTAAAATTATTAGGGTTTCGTTCTTGTGAACCACTCTCTAGGAGAGTTGGTATGTGTGAACCACTCGGATTGTGAGATGGTCACTGTACTCCTCGAAGCTTTTAAGCAAGAGTGAGTGTTGTTCTTGGAGGAAGCTGTTAAGCAACTCTGAGTATTATTCTTAGTCATGTGTGTCATGTCTAGGTATTGTTATTGAAGTGTGTCTTCTATTTTTCTGTGATTGAAGAGCTGTTGGAAATCAAGTTGTTGATGCAGTGGCTGAGGTGTTGACTGCTAGACATCATTGCGATGATTGGATGTGAGATGGAGCCTCTTACCTAGGGAGGACTTAGGTAGAAGGGTCATTGGGTAGTTATTAAGTTAGGAGATTGTCAACTTGGTTGTTGATTCTGTAATTTGATACTGCTAAGAGTGGACTTCCTTCCTGGCTTGGTATGCCCCCAGATGTAGATTGTTAGATCGAACTGGGTGAACAAATTCTGTGTGTGGTTTATGCTTTTTAATACTATTATTGGTTATACCTTGCCATATTTTCTGTAACAGACCAGATGTCTCGACATCCTGTAGGACATCTGGGATCTGTCATACACGAATTTCAATTGGTATCAGAGCAGGCATCCTGTTCGTTTTTCTGGGTGAGATCCTAGGGAAGATACTTTCTGGTTATGAGCAAGGTAGGTAGTACCTACTGAAAGGTTGTTTGAACTTGGAGAAGTTCATATTATGGTTTGAATGGTCCCTAGAAGTGGAGGATGGATTGTTCATAACATGGTGTGTATTGGACCTGTCTGTAGCTTTGGTGGTGAGCTGCTGTGTGGTTTGATGTATTTTCAAACCTATGGATTGTGGTGTTTGTGCAAAGGTATTAAGTTTTGCCTGAAGGTTGTTGAGGGGTTTTCTTCTTCTGTTCCGCTGCCTATGTATCTGTTAGAAAACTCCTGATGGTTTTGGTTGAAGGTTTATCACATGGTGTGGTGATACTTGAGGATAGCTTCAACTAGCTTGTTAGAGTTTCCAAAGAAAATTGAGGCTCATCCCAACTCCACTCATAAAGGCACTTTTATATGAGTTTGTTGAAAAGAGATCTAGAAGCAATTTAGTCTTACTTCCAACCCTAAAAGGCCAGTCTCTGGGCTTTGATAAAAGATCTCTTGGTGTGTTTCTTGAGAAGGGAACTAATGTCCTACCAGATGTTGGAACATCAAACCAGCAGAGTGGTGTTGGATAAAGGTATGGCATAGCAGATGCTTGGGGGGCTAAACAAACGTGTATTAATCACATCTGTTTGGAACCTACTCCTGGCTTAGAAGAGGAGGCATCTGGGTTGGCTGAAACATGTCTTAGATAAGTGTGTTGGATTAGTGTACAAAGGCTGTTTGTTTTGTGTGGAGGTCAAGCTCAAATGTCAAGGACACTCTCTTTGAAATCTGGAAGTTCCTTCTGATCTAATGGGCCAGATGTATAGAATCTTGTTTATGGCCATGGAGCAGATTCTATTTGAGTTATATGTGTGTACCAACCAAAGGATGTGCAGCTATTGGATGGGAGAATGAGTAATGCCCTTAGGAGTTCTTAGCAGTTAATAAAGGAGAGTCCTTAATCTGATGATGGAAGAACTCGAAGAAATGTCAGACATAATGTCTTGACATCTTTGTATTGAGAATTTATTTTTCTCAATATGTCTGGTGGTATTTCTCAAAAACAGGATGGGGTTGTTTACTCAAACTTGATATCACTATCGAGTCTATGAGAGCATGGAACTCTTGTTCTAGTGGAAGAGAAACTCAAAGGGTTGTGCACAGAGGAGATATATTAACCTAACTGGTTGGCTGGTGTCTTCGTTGTTGGGTTGTCATCCAAACCATCTAGGAGGAGCATTTCAGATTTATGTTTGGAGCAAGGAGGAGTTGGTGTTTTTTGGACCAAAGGATTATGGTTCCCTGGTATCTGCATGAGAAGTTTGAAAATGAGATTCTTGAGACGTAGAGTATGCAGGTTCCTGCATGTGTGTATGATCTGGTTTTATATGGTTGTCATGATGGTTTGTCATGAAGAAGGATCAGCAGATGCCTGATGTGTGCAAAAGAAGAATGTCAGACCAATTATCCTACCTTGTGCGAGAAGGTAGTCATATCTGACTAACGATAGATACTTTGATGGGAGCTTCTTGAAGGACTTCTATGCACAATGAGTCCTTTGAATGGTGATGGGAAGCTGATGTCCCAAATGATGTTGTAACATCATGATTGTTGATGGTTATATTTGGAATATGATTGAGACTGTGCATGTGGAGTTGGATGCTCAAGCATTTTTTTCAGATGAGGTGATCTGATCAGGAAGGTTTGTTCTCTCTCTTGAAGAGATTAGATCTCAGTAAAGCTCGTAAGTAAGCTGAGAATTCGTGGAGTTTATGAGCAGTGTCAGTGTTCTCTAGGAGTGAGAGCACGGTATGTGACTGTGCTCAGCAATTATGTGAAGATCTGGTGCTCAAATATTAATCTTCATCTAGAGCATTGGTTATCCATGACAGGGGGAGTACTTGTCTATGGATTTTGCTGCAAAGGTGCATATATGGTGAAGCTTGCATGCATGTGGAGATTGGTTGCCTCTTATGGGGATATAATGTCAGATAACATGCTATGACATTAGGCTGCTGGATGGTGTTTTGATGTGTGTAGCTAATTGTTTGAATCATGTGCGCACATGCCTCTGAGGAGGAGTGTGAAGGACAGTTTTGTTTGTGTCTGGGAGAATTTATTTTTCTCTGTAGATTTTGGAGATGTCACACTTGTCTTGGTGTGTGTTATTAACTCTAAGTAAGAGGAGTTTACTTAGAGTTCAGTGGAAGGCAATGGGTTTATGCTTAAGGATGATTGAAACTGATTGCTCTTGTGTTGAAGAGGAGTTAGTTGAAATTGTCAGGAGGTTCTGGCAGAAGGGTGATGAGTTGAAGACTCAAGGAGTTCTATTCTTCTTGAAGGTGGATGAGTGCTTATTTCTGGGTATCCACACACTATATGATCATAGAATATCATGTAGTAATTTTGGAGTGGTTCTTGCTGAAGAAGCATCTGTTGAGAAAGATAGGGGGAGAGTAGAGAGTAGAGAGTGTTGTAGTGTAGTATTTTGTGTGCTATGGTGGTTGGTATCATGCAGTGTTGTAGCATTCTGAAGTAGATGTTCTATGATGATGTGATGCTCTGTGTTGTTTGGTTTTCTGGTTCTTTGGTTCCTTGGCTTAAAGGTGGAAGCTTGGAGATTTTGTTTTGGAATGTGGTGTTTTTCTTAGTGCAGCTGGATTCTGTTCATGATGTCAAGACTGATGTCTTAACATCTGTTGACAGAACATTCTATTCAGAATGTTATGGTTTTTGTCTCCTGAGATCATAAGCTTCTACCTGATTTATGTACTGTTGTGAGGGTCAAGCAGTAGGTGAATGTGTTCAGCAGGTGTGTTGAACAGAGGGTGCGCTCTTGAAGACATGAAGATGAGTCTTATATTCTTCATTCATTTAAGGTGTCCTTCTTGCAAAGGAGTACTGGTTGTCTTAGATAGAGAAAAACTGATCAGCTTGGCATCATGTGAGTATTGGTACAAGGGATGATTGTGTTTAACTTGTGAGTTGAACAAAGAGTGAGCTCTTGAAGACATGAAGATGCGTCTTATGTTTTCCATTCATCAAGGTACAGAGAAGCACATGTTATTCTTGATAGGGGGAGAGTGTTACAATTTTGTGCAGCTGGACTTGTGATGTTAAGGGGGAGAATTAAGAAACATCAGGTGGGTGTTCAAAGAAGAAGGTTTTAGCCAAAGTATGCCAAAGGGGGAGATTGTTATTGATAATTCTGCAGCTTTTGGTGTTGGCATTTATTTTGGTCAAACTGATTGTGATTGATATATGTCTAAAAAGATGTTCTGACTTCTGTTTTCTGCTGCTGCATTTTCCTTTTATATGATGTGTTTTGGCCAGAAGCAAATTAGGAATTTGCATACATGAGGATTAAGTGTGCTGGGATGTGTCTTGTGCAGTTGTGATCTTTATTGCATATGTTTAGTTTAAAGGAAACAGAATTGAAACAGAATTTTATTGCACTGCTGAAAGCATACAAGATTAGAAAAAGCAACAAACAAAGGGTATAAAGATTATCCCAACCCCCTGAATCAAGAAAAATTTTCCAATCTTCATCCGATTCATCATCAGAAGCATGAAGTTGCACTGGAGGTTTTTTGATGGTTTTCATCCTCGTCTCTGATGTTTTTCTTGTTCTTGTTGCTCCTGGAGTTGCCCCAGCTGTAGACAGTGTTTTGTTCTTCAACTTCTGTGGATCTGGTTTCTTGACTTCCTGCATGTGTCTCTTTCCTGCATCTTTGTTAGACTGACTCATGGTTCTATTTGTGATATGCTGTTAGAAGCAAGGAGGCTTGGTTTTTATACTGCATAAAGAGTCCTTGTTTGTATCGCCTGACCAGTCAAAGTGGTATTTGGCTTGGGAACTTGTTTTTCTTGGGAACGTGTTTTTCTTGGGACCTTGTCAAATTGGATGTCAGAACTTCGTGATTGCTGCCTTGGTAGGTTAAGAGGTTGTCCAATTGTGGCTAAAAAGGGGAGAGTTAGCCTAGGTGTTGTCTAGTTGTCTGGTGTGATTCTAGTTTGTGCAGTTGTTTGAGTTTTGTGCAGCTCTTTGAGTTTGTTTTTGATGTTGCTGATGCTGGTTGTGAAATTGTTTGGGGTTCTGGTGTTTATCCGCTGGTGTTTATCTGCTGCAAGTTTTTCTGATGTTGGCTGAGATTGTTTTAGCCAAAATTAGCCAAAGGGGGAGATTGTTAGTTCTTGTAATTGGCTACAATTTTGGTAAAACAATGTTGTTGTCATGTGATGGTTATTCAAGATGTTGAAACAAGATGTTCTTGTTTACTGTATTCAACAGGTCAGATAAAGATGTCCCATCCTGGATCATAGGACATCGCGTCTGTTATTGGATTGAAAGAAGATTCTGTTAGTTGTTATTTGTTATTGAATATTCTGTGAATATTTAGTTACCCTATGTGGCGTCCGAAGTAATTGGGTTGAGATTTTGTGTTGGTTTTCGGATTTTCACTACTTTCTAAATATGGAGACATATTAGGAAACATTTGATTGAAGACCTATTATATAGCAGAAGGTTCTGCTGATTTGTAGCAGCTGATATACTGTGATTTGAAGCCCAAATCTAGTTGGGATGTAGGTTATAAATAGGGGTGTTTGTAACCTGATTCAATAACGATTCCAAGATGTAAAATTATTAGGGTTTCGTTCTTGTGAACCACTCTCTAGGAGAGTTGGTATGTGTGAACCACTCGGATTGTGAGATGGTCACTGTACTCCTCGAAGCTTTTAGGCAAGAGTGAGTGTTGTTCTTGGAGGAAGCTGTTAAGCAACTCTGAGTATTGTTCTTAGTCATGTGTGTCATGTCTAGGTATTGTTATTGAAGTGTGTCTTCTATTTTTCTGTGATTGAAGAGCTATTGGAAATCAAGCTGTTGATGCAGTGGCTGAGGTGTTGACTGCTAGACATCATTGCGATGATTGGAAGTGAGATGAAGCCTCTTACCTAGGGAGGACTTAGGTAGAAGGGTCATTGGGTAGTTATTAAGTTAGGAGATTGTCAACTTGGTTGTTGAGTCTGTAATTACATACTGCTAAGAGTGGACTTCCTTCCTGGCTTGGTATGCCCCCAGATGTAGATTATTAGATCGAACTGGGTGAACAAATTCTGTGTGTGGTTTATGCTTTTTAATACTGTTATTGGTTATACCTTGCCATGTTTTCTGTAACAGACCAGATGTCTCGACATCCTGTAGGACATCTGGGATCTGTCATACACGAATTTCAATTGGTATCAGAGCAGGCATCCTGTTCGTTTTTCTGGGTGAGATCCTAGGGAAGATACTTTCTGGTTATGAGCAAGGTAGGTAGTACCTACTGAAAGGTTGTTTGAACTTGGAGAAGTTCATATTGTGGTTTGAATGGTCCCTAGAAGTGGAGGATGGATTGTTCATAACATGGTGTGTATTGGACCTGTCTGTAGCTTTGGTGGTGAGCTGCTGTGTGGTTTGATGTATTTTCAAACCTATGGATTGTGGTGTTTGTGCAAAGGTATTAAGTTTTGCCTGAAGGTTGTTGAGGGGTTTTCTTCTTCTGTTCCGCTGCCTATGTATCTGTTAGAAAACTCCTGATGGTTTTGGTTGAAGGTTTATCACATGGTGTGGTGATACTTGAGGATAGCTTCAACTAGCTTGTTAGAGTTTCCAAAGATAATTGAGGCTCATCCCAACTCCACTCATAAAGGCACTTTTATATGAGTTTGTTGAAAAGAGATCTAGAAGCAATTTAGTCTTACTTCCAACCCTAAAAGGCCAGTCTCTGGGCTTTGATAAAAGATCTCTTGGTGTGTTTCTTGAGAAGGGAACTAATGTCCTACCAGATGTTGGAACATCAAACCAGCAGAGTGGTGTTGGATAAAGGTATGGCATAGCAGATGCTTGGGGGGCTAAACAAACGTGTATTAATCACATCTGTTTGGAACCTACTCCTGGCTTAGAAGAGGAGGCATCTGGGTTGGCTGAAACATGTCTTAGATAAGTGTGTTGGATTAGTGTACAAAGGCTGTTTGTTTTGTGTGGAGGTCAAGCTCAAATGTCAAGGACACTCTCTTTGAAATCTGGAAGTTCCTTCTGATCTAATGGGCCAGATGTATAGAATCTTGTTTATGGCCATGGAGCAGATTCTATTTGAGTTATATGTGTGTACCAACCAAAGGATGTGCAGCTATTAGATGGGAGAATGAGTAATGCCCTTAGGAGTTCTTAGCAGTTAATAAAGGAGAGTCCTTAATCTGATGATGGAAGAACTCGAAGAAATGTCAGACATAATGTCTTGACATCTTTGTATTGAGAATTTATTTTTCTCAATATGTCTGGTGGTATTTCTCAAAAACAGGATGGGGTTGTTTACTCAAACTTGATATCACTATCGAGTCTATGAGAGCATGGAACTCTTGTTCTAGTGGAAGAGAAACTCAAAGGGCTGTGCACAGAGGAGATATATTAACCTAACTGGTTGGCTGGTGTCTTCATTGTTGGGTGGTCATCCAAACCATCTAGGAGGAGCATTTCAGATTTATGTTTGGAGCAAGGAGGAGTTGGTGTTTTTGGGACCAAAGGATTATGGTTCCCTGGTATCTGCATGAGAAGTTTGAAAATGAGATTCTTGAGACGTAGAGTATGCAGGTTCCTGCATGTGTGTATGATCTGGTTTTATATGGTTGTCATGATGGTTTGTCATGAAGAAGGATCAGCAGATGCCTGATGTGTGCAAAAGAAGAATGTCAGACCAATTATCCTACCTTGTGCGAGAAGGTAGTCATATCTGACTAACGATAGATACTTTGATGGGAGCTTCTTGAAGGACTTCTATGCGCAATGAGTCCTTTAAATGGTGATGGGAAGCTGATGTCCCAAATGATGTTGTAACATCATGATTGTTGATGGTTATATTTGGAATATGATTGAGACTGTGCATGTGGAGTTGGATGCTCAAGCATTTTTTTCAGATGAGGTGATCTGATCAGGAAGGTTTGTTCTCTCTCTTGAAGAGATTAGATCTCAGTAAAGCTCGTAAGTAAGCTGAGAATTCGTGGAGTTTATGAGCAGTGTCAGTGTTCTCTAGGAGTGAGAGCACGGTATGTGACTGTGCTCAGCAATTATGTGAATATCTGGTGCTCAAATATTAATCTTCATCTAGAGCATTGGTTATCCATGACAGGGGGAGTACTTGTCTATGGATTTTGCTGCAAAGGTGCATATATGGTGAAGCTTGCATGCATGTGGAGATTGGTTGCCTCTTATGGGGATATAATGTCAGATAACATGCTATGACATTAGGCTGCTGGATGGTGTTTTGATGTGTGTGGCTAATTGTTTGAATCATGTGCGCACATGCCTCTGAGGAGGAGTGTGAAGGACAGTTTTGTTTGTGTCTGGGAGAATTTATTTTTCTCTGTAGATTTTGGAGATGTCACACTTGTCTTGGTGTGTGTTATTAACTCTAAGTAAGAGGAGTTTACTTAGAGTTCAGTGGAAGGCAATGGGTTTATGCTTAAGGATGATTGAAACTGATTGCTCTTGTGTTGAAGAGGAGTTAGTTGAAATTGTCAGGAGGTTCTGGCAGAAGGGTGATGAGTTGAAGACTCAAGGAGTTCTATTCTTCTTGAAGGTGGATGAGTGCTTATTTCTGGGTATCCACACACTATATGATCATAGAATATCATGTAGTAATTTTGGAGTGGTTCTTGCTGAAGAAGCATCTGTTGAGAAAGATAGGGGGAGAGTAGAGAGTAGAGAGTGTTGTAGTGTAGTATTTTGTGTGCTATGGTGGTTGGTATCATGCAGTGTTGTAGCATTCTGAAGTAGATGTTCTATGATGATGTGATGCTCTGTGTTGTTTGGTTTTCTAGTTCTTTGGTTCCTTGGCTTAAAGGTGGAAGCTTGGAGATTTTGTTTTGGAATGTGGTGTTTTTCTTAGTGCAGCTGGATTCTGTTCATGATGTCAAGACTGATGTCTTAACATCTGTTGACAGAACATTCTATTCAGAATGTTATGGTTTTTGTCTCCTGAGATCATAAGCTTCTACCTGATTTATGTACTGTTGTGAGGGTCAAGCAGTAGGTGAATGTGTTCAGCAGGTGTGTTGAACAGAGGGTGCGCTCTTGAAGACATGAAGATGAGTCTTATATTCTTCATTCATTTAAGGTGTCCTTCTTGCAAAGGAGTACTGGTTGTCTTAGATAGAGAAAAACTGATCAGCTTGGCATCATGTGAGTATTGGTACAAGGGATGATTGTGTTTAACTTGTGAGTTGAACAAAGAGTGAGCTCTTGAAGACATGAAGATGCGTCTTATGTTTTCCATTCATCAAGGTACAGAGAAGCACATGTTATTCTTGATAGGGGGAGAGTGTTACAATTTTGTGCAGCTGGACTTGTGATGTTAAGGGGGAGAATTAAGAAACATCAGGTGGGTGTTCAAAGAAGAAGGTTTTAGCCAAAGTATGCCAAAGGGGGAGATTGTTATTGATAATTCTGCAGCTTTTGGTGTTGGCATTTATTTTGGTCAAACTGATTGTGATTGATATATGTCTAAAAAGATGTTCTGACTTCTATTTTCTGCTGCTGCATTTTCCTTTTATATGATGTGTTTTGGCCAGAAGCAAATTAGGAATTTGCATACATGAGGATTAAGTGTGCTGGGATGTGTCTTGTGCAGTTGTGATCTTTATTGCATATGTTTAGTTTAAAGGAAACAGAATTGAAACAGAATTTTATTGCACTGCTGAAAGCATACAAGATTAGAAAAAGCAACAAACAAAGGGTCTAAAGATTATCCCAACCCCCTGAATCAAGAAAAATTTTCCAATCTTCATCCGATTCATCATCAGAAGCATGAAGTTGCACTGGAGGTTTTTTGATGGTTTTCATCCTCGTCTCTGATGTTTTTCTTGTTCTTGTTGCTCCTGGAGTTGCCCCAGCTGTAGACAGTGTTTTGTTCTTCAACTTCTGTGGATCTGGTTTCTTGACTTCCTGCATGTGTCTCTTTCCTACATCTTTGTTAGACTGACTCATGGTTCTATTTGTGATATGCTGTTAGAAGCAAGGAGGCTTGGTTTTTATACTGCATAAAGAGTCCTTGTTTGTATCGCCTGACCAGTCAAAGTGGTATTTGGCTTGGGAACTTGTTTTTCTTGGGAACGTGTTTTTCTTGGGACCTTGTCAAATTGGATGTCAGAACTTCATGATTGCTGCCTTGGTAGGTTAAGAGGTTGTCCAATTGTGGCTAAAAAAGGGGAGAGTTAGCCTAGGTGTTGTCTAGTTGTCTGGTGTGATTCTAGTTTGTGCAGTTGTTTGAGTTTTGTGCAGCTCTTTGAGTTTGTTTTTGATGTTGCTGATGCTGGTTGTGAAATTGTTTGGGGTTCTGGTGTTTATCCGCTGGTGTTTATCTGCTGCAAGTTTTTCTGATGTTGGCTGAGATTGTTTTAGCCAAAATTAGCCAAAGGGGGAGATTGTTAGTTCTTGTAATTGGCTACAATTTTGGTAAAACAATGTTGTTGTCATGTGATGGTTATTCAAGATGTTGAAACAAGATGTTCTTGTTTACTGTATTCAACAGGTCAGATAAAGATGTCCCATCCTGGATCATAGGACATCGCGTCTGTTATTGAATTGAAAGAAGATTCTGTTAGTTGTTATTTGTTATTGAATATTCTGTGAATATTTAGTTACCCTATGTGGCGTCCGAAGTAATTGGGTTGAGATTTTGTGTTGGTTTTCGGATTTTCACTACTTTCTAAATATGGAGACATATTAGGAAACATTTGATTGAAGACCTATTATATAGCAGAAGGTTCTGCTGATTTGTAGCAGCTGATATGCTGTGATTTGAAGCCCAAATCTAGTTGGGATGTAGGTTATAAATAGGGGTGTTTGTAACCTGATTCAATAACGATTCCAAGATGTAAAATTATTAGGGTTTCGTTCTTGTGAACCACTCTCTAGGAGAGTTGGTATGTGTGAACCACTCGGATTGTGAGATGGTCACTGTACTCCTCGAAGCTTTTAAGCAAGAGTGAGTGTTGTTCTTGGAGGAAGCTGTTAAGCAACTCTGAGTATTGTTCTTAGTCATGTGTGTCATGTCTAGGTATTGTTATTGAAGTGTGTCTTCTATTTTTCTGTGATTGAAGAGCTGTTGGAAATTAAGCTGTTGATGTAGTGGCTGAGGTGTTGACTGCTAGACATCATTGCGATGATTGGAAGTGAGATGAAGCCTCTTACCTAGGGAGGACTTAGGTAGAAGGGTCATTGGGTAGTTATTAAGTTAGGAGATTGTCAACTTGGTTGTTGAGTCTGTAATTACATACTGCTAAGAGTGGACTTCCTTCCTGGCTTAGTATGCCCCCAGATGTAGATTGTTAGATCGAACTGGGTGAACAAATTCTGTGTGTGGTTTATGCTTTTTAATACTGTTATTGGTTATACCTTGCCATGTTTTCTGTAACAGACCAGATGTCTCGACATCCTGTAGGACATCTGGGATCTGTCATACCAGAATTTCAAGTCCTGAAACTTCCTGTCCGTGAACTGCATCCCGTTGTCCGTTACTATCGCTTGGGGAATACCGAAGCGCGCAAGGATGTTTCGTTTATAGAAACGCAGGATGTTGAGGGCATTTATTTTGGCTAGAGCTTCTGCTTCTATCCATTTTGTGAAATAATCTACGCCCACTATGAGGTACTTGTTCTGACTTGATCCTACCACGAAGGGTCCTAGGATATCTAGGCCCCACCAGGAAAATGTCCACGGGGAGGACATAGCCTTGAGCTCGTTAGGTGGAGCTAGGTGCATATCCCCGTGCCGTTGGCATTTATCGCACTTCTTCACGTGCTCTTTTGCGTTGTTTTGCATAGTTGGCCAGTAGTATCCTGCTCGGAGGGCCTTTCGAGCAAGGGACCTTCCGCCGAGATGTTGGGCGTTGATTCCTTCATGGATTTCGCGCAGGATATGCGCGACCATTTCCTCATCGACGCATTTGAGCAGCGAAATGGAGAATCCCCGTCTGTATAGTTTGTCTTCAACCAAGACATAAGAATAGGCTCTTCGCCTGACTATGTTGGCCTCCTTTGGCGAGGTAGTTGTAGACTGGGGTCATCCAACAGTTGTTGTCGCCGATCACCTGCACGTCGAGTGTCGGGCAGGCCTTCTCGATGCTGGGTCGAGGAAGTACTTCCTGTATGACAGATTTATTTCCGTCTTTCTTCTTTGTGCTGGCCAGTTTAGACAGCACGTCCGCTCGTACGTTATGTTCGCAGGGAACGTGTTTTACTTCCATTGTTGTGAACTTCGCCATTTCCTTCTTTACCAGGGCCAAGTATTCGGTTAGGTTGTCGTTTTTGGCTTAGTGATCGTACCTGGATCAGACAGTTACAGGTGGCCAACGACGTCCGTTGAGCTCCGGCTCTGGTGAGGTTGAAGTACGGCGGGGGGGGTGTACCTGCAAAGGTACTCCGACGCTCAAGTTAGGGAGTGCACAGAGTAACAGCAAATACAAAGAGTGAAAAAGTGACTTAACCTGACCCTCTCAAGTGAGAGAGTATTTATAAAGAGCCCCCAGCGCGGGGCCAACGGTTACTTGCGTTGGGCTGGATTGTCAGGCCCAATCCAAGTAACTTCCAGGGCTTACGTGGCGTAGTGAAGACCAGCACGTGGTCTTCGCCCTGGGGTAACCGTTCCTAGATTTCCGGGATTAGGGCAGACCGAATCCTGCGGAAGTGGGAGGTTACTTGGAACGTGTCCACGTGGTACGGACCGTTAGGCACTCCTCGCGGGGGAGGAGTCTTCTGTGTCGAGGACCAACAAGCCGTACGACGGGCACGTCCTCACGGGGAGGGACCATGTCTGCCGAGGAGTGGTATGTGGCATTCTCGCGGGGAGAAGCTGGTATGTCGAGGAGGTACCTCTCCGCAGGGATGCGAGGTCCTCCTGGCCTGTTGACCTGGATGCCCGACACTGCACAGTGCTCGGGGGGACGTTGGGCTGCTTGCAGCAGTCAAGGGCCCCGCGGAGAGGTCTTAGTGGGCCTCCCCATTCTATATGGGTTGGGCCTGCTCGACTGTTGGGCAGCCTCGGCCCAGTCCAGAACACTTGGTATTCACCCCGGACCTGGAGGGCCACGAGTTGTGAATCCGTGCAAATGACGACTTCTTCTGCTCCCAGGTCCTCGGCAAGGCGTAGCCCAGCGAGGAAGGCTTCGTATTCAGCCTGGTTATTGGAGGTTGGGAAAGATAGTGTGAGTGATACCTCGACGACAGTCCCTTCGTCTCTTTCCAGTATGATGCCCGCGCCGCTTCCTGCCGAGCTCGAAGCACCGTCGACGAAGATGGTCCATTTGTGTGCTTCGCTCGCGGGGGAGTCCGCGAATGTCATCTCTGCGACGAAGTCGACCAGAGCTTGGGCCTTAAGGGCCTTTCTGCCTTCATATTGAATGTCAAATTTGGATAGTTCCAGCGACCACTTGAGCATTCTGCCGGCCATATCTAGACGAACGAACAGCTGCTTTATGGGTTGATCTGTCCGAACCACGATCGTGTGAGCTAGGAAGTAGTGTCTCAATCTCCTGGCTGCGTTGATGAGGGCTAATGCCACTTTCTCTATCTGCTGGTAACGTAACTCTGGTCCTTGCAGCGCCTTTCTCGTGAAATAAATGGGCTTCTACCCATCAGGTGTCTCGCGGATGAGGGCGGTACTCACTGCTTCGGTAGCTACGGCCAGGTATAGGTACAATGTTTCGCCATTGTCCGGGCAAGAGAGGACCGGTGGCTCTGAGAGTGCTCGTTTCAGATGGAGAAGGGCCTTGCCGGACTCCTCGGTCCATTCGAACGCAGCCTCTTTGCGGAGGAGCTTGAAGAATGGTAGGGCGTGCTGGGCGAACTTGGCCACGAAACGAGATAGTGACGCGAGCATCCCGTTGAGGGAATGGATGGATTTTTTGGACTTAGGCGTAGGAAACTCGGAGAATGCCCAGAATTTGTCGGGATTGGCTTCGATTCCTCGTTCCGTTAAGTAGAAGCCGAGGAATTTGCCTGCTCAGACGCCGAACGTGCACTTCTCCGGATTAAAACGCATTTTGTATTTCCTGGCCTGTTCGAAGACCTTTCGTAAGTGGGCGGTATGATCAGTTTCCTCGTGGGACTTTACGATCATGTCGTCCATGTAAACTTCGAGCATGTGGCCTATCTGTCCCCGAAATACTTTGTTCATCATTCGTTGGTACGTTGCTCCGGTGTTCTTCAAGCCGAAGGGCATTACATTGTAGTAATAGTTCCCCGATTCGGTCATGAAGGCCGTATATTTTTTGTCGAACATTGCCATTGGGATTTGATTGTAGCCCGAGTAGGCGTCCATGAACGATAAAAGTTTAAAACCAGCGGAATTATCAACAAGTTTATCAATATTGGGGAGGGGATAGGCATCCTTCGGGCATGCCTTATTGAGATCGGTATAATCAATGCACATGCGCCATTTTCCATTAGATTTTTTAACCAATACAACGTTGGACAGCCAAGTGGTGTACTTGGCTTCCGAAATAAATTTGGCCTCGAGGAGGTCCTTTACAGCTTTTTCAGCAGCCTCCGTTTTCTCCGGAGACTGCTTCCTCCTACGTTGTGCTACGGCCTTGATGGTCGGGTCAATGGTCAGCTGGTGACATGCGACGGATGGATCCAAGCCAGGCATTTCCGCGGCGCTCCACGTAAAGAGGTCGGCATTCTCTCGGAGGCACGCTTTGAGCTGCTTCCTCGCGATGTCAGGCAGGTCTGCTCCGATCTTTACTCCCCGTTGGGGGTCTTCGTCGAACAGGACTACCTCGAAGTTGCCATCCGGGATTGGGCGCATTGAATGGGAGCTGCCGCTGGATGACGTGGATGGGCCAGCTGAAGCTGTTCGTTCCTGATGTTGGTCCTCGGGGAAGCGACTGTCGAGGTTGATAGAGTCGACCTGGGGCAGATGCTTGGCCTCCACGGAGCTGCTTGGCAGTGCTGGCTTACTCGACGCTTTAGGCTTGGGCGCAATGGCGTTGAGCCCCTTTGTAGCTGCTTCAAAACACCGTCGGGCAGCTTCTATATCACCGTGGAGGGTGGCGACCATTCCTTTCGAAGTGTAATACTTCATCTTCAGGTGGACGGTCGATGACACTGCTGCCAACTCGGCTAGAGTTGGCATTCCGAAAATGCATTGGTAAAGTGACGGGCAGTCGATTACCAGAAATTGCACCTTGATGGATCTGGCCATTTCAGCTGCTCCGAAGGTCACGATCAGCTCGACGTAACCCCACGGCTTGGTCACAAACCCGTTGAATCCCTGCAAATCGGACCCTACGTAGGGGGTAAGGTGCGATTCGTCCAGCTGCAGCGTTGAGAACAATTGGTAGTACATGATGTCGACCGAGCTGTCCTGGTCGACTAGGATTCGGTGAACTTCGAAGTTCTCCATTTGGGCTCTGACGAGCAGTGGGATGCTTGAGTTCGGGGAGCCGCCGAGGAGTTCCTCCCTATAGAAGGAGATGGGGATGGAACCCTTCGGGGCCTGATCGAGCGTGGTCACTTTGCTCAAGCTGGTGTTGATCAGGTGTTCGAACTTCTGTTTCACGGACCCCACAGTAACCTTGTTGAAACCCCCGCCAGAGATGACCATGGTGGAGGGAAAGGTCTCCCACGGGCTGTGGGCCACGAAATATGCAGGGGCGCTGAGCCCGTCAGGGACGTTGAAGTCCTCGGGTCGTGATATGGACATAGCGACCTGTATGTTGGCGTCTTCCGAGGAGGGTACCTCCTCCTCGACCTTCTTGGACTCCTGGGCATCCTGCCGAGGAGTGTCCTTCTTCTTCACGAACTGCTTTAGGTGGCCATCCCTAATCAGTATCTCTATGGTATCCTTCAGATGGATGCAGTCCTCCATAGTATGGCCGTGACTTTTGTGGAAGCGGCAGTATTTTGACTTGTCCACGTTTGGTCTGTTCGGCAGCTGTTTGGGGAAACGGACCCCGGCTTGTTTAAACTCTGAATTGGCACATTCGGATAGAATCTTCTCCCTAGAAACGGTCAGGGGAGTGTAATCATGGAAACGCCCGGAGGGGCCTTTGCTGTCACGGGAGTCACGGGGACGGTCCTCGTGCCTTCTTTCACCCCGACGTGACGTCGAGGCTTCTTCTCCTTTGGAAGCCCGGGCGTTCTCCTAGTGACGAGACGCTCGGACATTGCTGGCCGCAATCTTCTCCTCGTACTGAATATGAGATTGGGCTTTGAGGAGGAGGGCGTCTAAGTTCCTCGGTGGCGCGAGGCTAATGGCTTTGACGAACTCGGAGTCCGGGCGGACCCCTTGTTCGAGCAGGAACTTCTTCATCTTATCTATCGTCGGGACCTGCACAGGTTCCTTGTTGAACCTCTCGATATATGCGCGGAGAGGTCCGTCTTTCCCCTGGATTATGGCTCCGAGGGAGGCCTCAGTTTTGGGGTGGCAGCGAGATGTTGTGAAGTGCCGCGAGAACATCCTACCGAGCTGTTACCACGAGGTGATGGACTCCTCGGACAGTTGTTTATACCATGTCATTGCTCCCTTTCGGAGCGTGGTCGGGAACAGTCTGCATTTGATGGTACCTCGTATGCCGCGGTAGTCTAAGAGCACATCGATGTTTTCGATGTGCTCGTCTGGGTCAGTGGTCCCGTCGTACGTGCCAAGCGACGGGGGTTTCTCCAGGCCTTTCGGGAGATGGGTAGCCAGGATCTCTTGGGACAACGGGCCTCGAGGCTCGTCATCGCTGCTGGTACTGGTGTATGATGGTGACCGGACGGGATACTCGCGTCGGCGGTTCCTTCGCGGAGAAGGTGAGCGGTTCCTTCGAGGAGAAGGTGAGTGCTTCCTATCTTTTGGACTTGATCAGAGGAGATTGCTCGTTCTTTCGAGTCTGTTTGTGGTCATGAGCGTGCTGGTCACGCGGGGAGATCTGGTCGCGCTTTTGAGCTGCGCGAGGATCAGCCTCTTAGCGCGGCCTACAGTCGATTTCTCTTTGTGGCTGCAGACTTCTTGACCGCCTCTGGTTCCTCCGCGTAGGAGGGGATCTTGGACGGTGAGACTCTTCTAGTGCCCCGATCCTCTCGTTCTACTGCAGGATCAGGGTGTTAGTCTTGTTGAGCGCCTCCATGAGAGCTGCAACGGCCGGGTCGGTGTTGGGAGGAACGAGAATGAACTGGAGGTCAAGAGAAGGTTGATCATTGTGGCGATCAGTAGGGGCAGGGGAAGGAGAAGCAGTGGCTCCATCCCTAAGAAAACGGGCATCTCGGAGGAGAGATGATTGGCTGTCAACGTCAGATTTGTTGACGGGGAGGATGGTGGAATGAAGAGCATCCTGGGTACGATCTTGGGAGGCCATGATCGTGATGATGTTTGAAAGTTGTTTTGATCTTCGGTTAAAGAAAGAAGGGGAGAACAAAGGTTCCCACAGACGGCGCCAATGATCGTGAAGGCTAGATCAGATCCTGTAGAATCAGGCCGCCAAGTGCGTCAGGGATGCCGGTCGTATGGAGAGGAGGGGGGTGTACCTGCAAGGCACTCCGACGCTCAAGTGAGAAAGGGTCAGAGAAAAGGGGCAAGTACAAAGTATGAATTCTTATGGTGAATATTGGATACCTGACCCTCTCAAGCGAGAGAGTTTATATAGAGCCCCCAACGCGTGGCCAACGGTCCTATTTTCAGGGCGAAATAACCGTTCTCCCCAAAGAATAGGTAACCGCCCAAACTAGTCGTTATGTGATATGTGCAAAATGTACCTATTTTGCTGGCCGTTGCCGGGGATTGGTTTTGATATTGAATCGCATTGCGATAGTTTCTTTGTTTTTGAGTTTTGTATATATCGTATATATTGTCTGTTTCCATTATATTTATAGTTTTTCTTTTCGAATGTTTTTGGTTGTTGTTTGCTCACAGATTTTGATTGACTTACTTGAGGATGCTTTTGTGATTTTCCAAGTTGGTTCGTTTCAACTTGCGGATGTATGATAATGACTTTGTTAAGTTTTGTACACGTCTGAGGTATATATTTATCGCTTTCTATACTTTAGCATATTCATGATACTTAGGCATTTTACAAACTTCCATGTTATCCATTCTTTTGTATACTTGTTCTATTGTGAATCACTTTAGTTCCCAACCTTTTTGTGAGGTGACTTTCCATTGTTCATATATGCGCGGAGAACCAACATTCTTGTTCTAACTGGATTTTATTATGTTGAATCTTTTGTTTGTGTTGATTATATGAATGCATGAAAAGGATCAAGGCAATTGTTTCATTTCGAGCACAACCACCTTAGCCAAATAGTCAATTCACTTTGTGAGTGTGTGATAATTCGTAACCCCTTTGAGCTTTTTGATCCATGTTTCTATTTGAACTTAATGCTTGTCTATGAGTATTTAGTTCACTTATTTTTGAATGGATTTTGTTTTTTCTTGGACCTCAAATTTGTGTTGTTGTATGAATTTTTACCTTGCCTTAGAAAGTAGGGAGTATTCACATGATGATGTGGTTGAATTCAAGTTGGGGAGAGAATGGTTGTTTACTCATTGGTTGGATTCTATGAGGATTGAAAAAGAAAAGAAAAAAGAGAAAAATTTGTGAAAGAGAAAAAGAAAGAAAAAAGAAGAAAAAGAAAATCCTTCAAAAAAGAAACAAAAAGAGTTTCAATAATTGTGCTAAATAAGTATTGTGTGTTGTGTAGCACTTGAGATTTTGGAAGAAGTTGGTTGAAATTTTGTGTGTGAATCTTTGTGAGTTTTCACTCCCTTAGGTTTAGGCAAGTTTTTGTTTCAATTACCTTTAGAGATTGCCCCTTGTTTGTTTACCCGACCACGCTACAACCTTGAAAGTCCTTGTGATTCTTGCCTTTGTATTTTCAATGTGAATTTGTGGATGTATGCATAATTTAGTCTTTTGTTTGCATGAATTTTGTGTGAGTGTAAAGTACCTTATTGTGTGTTTTTCATCTACCGATGATTGTTCTTACTAGGTGTGATTCACTTTGGAACTTGTGTTGTTTTAGAATTTTTGGCATGATTTTTGTATTTTGCATTTGTTTCGTGACTATGTTGTCGTCGTAGTTTAGTGGTAAATATTTACTTTTTGTGTGTACCGTTTTCATTTGAACCATTCATTCGTTTCCGTTTTTCAAAACCTGTTGATTCGTCATTCTTTGGATATTGCTTGTGCATTTTCAAGTTTGTTTGATTCTTGTTTGTGGACAAACAATTATGTAAGTTGGGGAGAGTTTGATATGTGCAAAATGTACCTATTTTTGTATATAATTTTTGTTGCACTTATCATTACTTTGTGTTAAAATTGGTTGAATAAACCCCACTTTATGTGTAATTACGTTTACTTTACGTTTTAGTGTATATATTGCGTATCGTGTAAATATCATTGAGTTTAATTGATTTTCTCTCATGTTTGTAGGTATTCCAGCAATGGGATTTTGCCATTGTTGTATAGAGCATTGAATAAGCTTTCCAACACTTCCGACCGTGCGTCAATCGGAGTTACGGTTAAAAAGTTATGGTCAAAACAAATTCGGGTTTGCTGTCATGTTCGTTAGGCAAACCAGGAGGCGAGCATTCGCTGGCGAGTTCGTAATGCGAACTCTGGCGAATAAAAAGTGCCCAGAAGTGTGAAAAACACTGTTTTGGGCAGTGGCTAAGGCGGCATATGTTCGTAGTGCGAACGGTGGTTCGCAGTGCGAACCTGGGAAGCAAATTTGGCCTATAAACTTCATTTTTCAGCATTTTTTAGGTTATGGTTTTGGGGATTCTTGCTCCAACTCCATCAAACTTCATTTTTTCAGTAGATTAGCTTAGAAAACAACATGGAAGCTTGCACACGGATGACCCGGGGTGGATTGATCGTCGACCGGCGTTGACAAACCGTGAGATTTTTGGTTCATTTCTCTTCTTCTCTGTGTTTTTCTTCTTTGTTGGGTTTTGTATATGTATTGACTATGATCTCATGTATATTTGTCGCCCATGGCGTTGTATAAAACTTGCTTTACAAATCTTTATTGGTGATTGTCTCTGATTTTTGCTTTATGCGCGGGGTTTGGGTTACGTTAGAGATAACCGTCGCAAACTTCGATTAGGGATGATTGTCTGTTAGTTTCTAGATTCTAGAGATAGATTTGGGGCTAGCAATCTTCAATAGGCGTCGAAACTTAATGCCTCTGTGCCTTGAGCTAGCGTACGAAAGTATCGGCAATGGTAGCACGGTTGTTCTCTCAACTTTGCGTTAGACATAACCTGTGTTGTGAGCGATGTTGGGTGATATTGAGGAGTATTGTAGGTTGAGCATAACTGGTCGGTAAGTTTAAGTTTGTAAGGAGTCGATTATGTGCATGCCGGATAAGTTTGTCTTGCTGAAAAGTGAATTTGTTTTTATGTTTTAATGTTTACTTTTCTGTTTTCATGTTTTAAACCATTTTAATCCAAACTCATTAACGCGAGAGACTGTCGAACGACATTCTTTCCCCCGAACCGATCTCTGTGGACACGACATAAATCCCGGAGGGAATTCTTTCCGAAAATAAATATTTTTGCTTGCTTGCCCTATTCTGCATTCAACAAAATGGCGTCGTTGCCGGGGATTGGTTTTGATATTGAATCGCATTGCGATAGTTTCTTTGTTTTTGAGTTTTGTATATATCATATATATTGTCTGTTTCCATTATATTTGTTCTAGTGTTGTATACATTTTGTTCCTGTAACATTTGTTTAAGTTTTTGGTTAGGCCGTTTGCTTTTGGTTGCGCGGTGAGACATCACCATGACATGAATGAAGGAAGTTTCTAATTAAGCACCGTAAAGGCGTCGAGCTTACGACGTAAAACAAGCATGTTTTATAGTTTTTCTTTTCGAATGTTTTTGGTTGTTGTTTGCTCACAGATTTTGATTGACTTACTTGAGGATGCTTTTGTGATTTTCCAAGTTGGTTCGTTTCAACTTGCGGATGTATGATAATGACTTTGTTAAGTTTTGTACACGTCTGAGGTATATATTTATCGCTTTCTATACTTTAGCATATTCATGATACTTAGGCATTTTACAAACTTCCATGTTATCCATTCTTTTGTATACTTGTTCTATTGTGAATCACTTTAGTTCCCAACCTTTTTGTGAGGTGACTTTCCATTGTTCATATATGCGCGGAGAACCAACATTCTTGTTCTAACTGGATTTTATTATGTTGAATCTTTTGTTTGTGTTGATTATATGAATGCATGAAAAGGATCAAGGCAATTGTTTCATTTCGAGCACAACCACCTTAGCCAAATAGTCAATTCACTTTGTGAGTGTGTGATAATTCGTAACCCCTTTGAGCTTTTTGATCCATGTTTCTATTTGAACTTAATGCTTGTCTATGAGTATTTAGTTCACTTATTTTTGAATGGATTTTGTTTTTTCTTGGACCTCAAATTTGTGTTGTTGTATGAATTTTTACCTTGCCTTAGAAAGTAGGGAGTATTCACATGATGATGTGGTTGAATTCAAGTTGGGGAGAGAATGGTTGTTTACTCATTGGTTGGATTCTATGAGGATTGAAAAAGAAAAGAAAAAAGAGAAAAATTTGTGAAAGAGAAAAAGAAAGAAAAAAAGAAGAAAAAGAAAATCCTTGAAAAATGAAACAAAAAGAGTTTCAATAATTGTGCTAAATAAGTATTGTGTGTTGTGTAGCACTTGGGATTTTGGAAGAAGTTGGTTGAAATTTTGTGTGTGAATCTTTGTGAGTTTTCACTCCCTTAGGTTTAGGCAAGTTTTTGTTTCAATTACCTTTAGAAATTGCCCCTTGTTTGTTTACCCGACCACGCTACAACCTTGAAAGTCCTTGTGATTCTTGCCTTTGTATTTTCAATGTGAATTTGTGGATGTATGCATAATTTAGTCTTTTGTTTGCATGAATGTTGTGTGAGTGTAAAGTACCTTATTGGGTGTTTTTCATCTACCGGTGATTGTTCTTACTAGGTGTGATTCACTTTGGAACTTGTGTTGTTTTAGAATTTTTGGCATGATATTTGTATTTTGCATTTGTTTCGTGACTATGTTGTCGTCGTAGTTTAGTGGTAAGTATTTACTTTTTGTGTGTACCGTTTTCATTTGAACCATTCATTCGTTGCCGTTTTTCAAAACCTGTTGATTCGTCATTCTTTGGATATTGCTTGTGCATTTTCAAGTTTGTTTGATTCTTGTTTGTGGACAAACAATTATGTAAGTTGGGGAGAGTTTGATATGTGCAAAATGTACCTATTTTTGTATATAAGTTTTGTTGCACTTATCATTACTTTGTGTTAAAATTGGTTGAATAACCCCCACTTTATGTGTAATTACGTTTACTTTACGTTTTAGTGTATATATTGCGTATCGCGTAAATATCATTGAGTTTAATTGATTTTCTCTCATTTTTGTAGGTATTCCAGCAATGGGATTTTGTCATTGTTGTATAGAGCATTGAATAAGCTTTCCAACGCTTCCGACCGTGCGTCAATCGGAGTTACGGTTAAAAAGTTATGATCAAAACAAATTCTGGTTTGCTGTCATGTTCGCTAGGCGAACCAGGAGGCAAGCATTCGCTGGCGAGTTCGTAATGCGAACTCTGGAAAATAAAAAGTGCCCAGAAGTGTGAAAAACACTGTTTTGGCCAGTGGCTAAGGCGGCATATGTTCGTAGTGCGAACGGGGGTTCGCAGTGCGAACCTGGGAAGCAAATTTGGCCTATAAACTTCATTTTTCAGCATTTTTTAGGTTATGGTTTTGGGGATTCTTGCTCCAACTCCATCAAAGTTCATTTTTTCAGTTGATTAGCTTAGAAAACAACATGGAAGCTTGCACACGGATGACCCGGGGTGGATTGATCGTCGACCGACGTTGACAAACCGTGAGATTTTTGGTTCATTTCTCTTCTTCTTTGTGTTTTTCTTCTTTGTTGGGTTTTGTATATGTATTAACTATGATCTCATGTATATTTGTCGCCCATGGCGTTGTATAAAACTTGCTTTACAAATCTTTATTGGTGATTGTCTCTAATTTTTGCTTTATGCGCGGGGTTTGGGTTGCGTTAAAGATAACCGTCGCAAACTTCGATTAGGGATGATTGTCTGTTAGTTTCTAGATTCTAGAGATAGATTTAGGGCTAGCAATCTTCAATAAGCGTCAAAACTTAATGCCTCTGTGCCTTGAGCTAGCGTACGAAAGTATCGGCAATGGTAACACGGTTGTTCTCTCAACTTTGCGTTAGACATAACCTGTGTTGTGAGCGATGTTGGGTGATATTGAGGAGTATTATAGGTTGAGTATAACTGGTCGGTGAGTTTAAGTTTGTAAGGAGTCGATTATGTGCATGCCGGATAAGTTTGTCTTGCTGAAAAGTGAATTTGTTTTTATGTTTTAATGTTTACTTTTCTGTTTTCATGTTTTAAACCATTTTAATCCAAACTCATTAACACGAGAGACAGTCGAACGACATTCTTTCCCTCGAACCGATCTCTGTGGACACAACATAAATCCCGGAGGGAATTCTTTCCGAAAATAAATATTTTTGCTTGCTTGCCCTATTCTGCATTCAACAAAATGGCGTCGTTGCCGGGGATTGGTTTTAATATTGAATCGCATTGCGATAGTTTCTTTGTTTTTGAGTTTTGTATATATCGTATATATTGTCTGTTTCCATTATATTTGTTCTAGTGTTGTATACATTTTGTTCCTGTACCGTTTGTTTAAGTGTTTGGTTAGGACGTTTGCTTTTGGTTGCGCGGTGAGACATCACCATGGCATGAATGAAGGAAGTTTCTAATTAAGCACTGTAAAGGCGTCGAGCTTACGACGTAAAACAAGCATGTTTTATAGTTTTTCTTTTCGAATGTTTTTGGTTGTTGTTTGCTCACAGATTTTGATTGACTTATTTGAGGATGCTTTTGTGAGTTTCCAAGTTGGTTCGTTTCAACTTGTGGATGTATGATAATGACTTTGTTAAGTTTTGTACACGTCTGAGGTATGTATTTATCACTTTCTATACTTTAGCATATTCATGATACTTAGGCATTTTACAAACTTCCATGCTATCCATTCTTTTGTATACTTGTTCTATTGTGAATCACTTTAGTTCCCAACCTTTTTGTGAGGTGGCTTTCCATTGTTCATATATGCGCGGAGAACCAACATTCTTGTTCTAACTGGATTTTATTATGTTGAATCTTTTGTTTGTGTTGATTATATGAATGCATGAAAAGGATCAAGGCAATTGTTTCATTTTGAGCACAACCACCTTAGCCAAATAGTCAATTCACTTTGTGAGTGTGTGAGAATTCGTAACCCCTTTGAGCTTTTTGATCCATGTTTCTATTTGAACTTAATGCTTGTCTATGAGTATTTAATTCACTTATTTTTGAATGGATTTTGTTTTTTCTTGGACCTCAATTTTGTGTTGTTGTATGAATTTTTACCTTGCCTTAGAAAGTAGGGAGTATTCACATGATGATGTGGTTGAATTCAAGTTGGGGAGAGAATGGTTGTTTACTCATTTGTTGGATTCTATGAGGATTGAAAAAGAAAAGAAAAAAGAGAAAAATTTGTGAAAGAGAAAAAGAAAGAAAAAAAGAAGAAAAAGAAAATCCTTGAAAAAAGAAACAAAAAGAGTTTCAATAATTGTGCTAAATAAGTATTGTGTGTTGTGTAGCACTTGGGATTTTGGAAGAAGTTGGTTGAAATTTTGTGTGTGAATCTTTGTGAGTTTTCACTCCCTTAGGTTTAGGCAAGTTTTTGTTTCAATTACCTTTAGAAATTGCCCCTTGTTTGTTTACCCGACCACGCTACAACCTTGAAAGTCCTTATGATTCTTGCCTTTGTATTTTCAATGTGAATTTGTGGATGTATGCATAATTTAGTCTTTTGTTTGCATGAATGTTGTGTGAGTGTAAAGTACCTTATTGTGTGTTTTTCATCTACCGATGATTGTTTTTACTAGGTGTGATTCACTTTGGAACTTGTGCTGTTTTAGAATTTTTGGCATGATTTTTGTATTTTGCATTTGTTTCGTGACTATGTTGTCGTCGTAGTTTAGTGGTAAGTATTTACTTTTTGTGTGTACCGTTTTCATTTGAACCATTCATTCGTTTCCGTTTTTCAAAACCTGTTGATTCGTCATTCTTTGGATATTGCTTGTGCATTTTCAAGTTTGTTTGATTCTTGTTTGTGGACAAACAATTATGTAAGTTGGGGAGAGTTTGATATGTGCAAAATGTACCTATTTTTGTATATAATTTTTGTTGCACTTATCATTACTTTGTGTTAAAATTGGTTGAATAAACCCCACTTTATGTGTAATTACGTTTACTTTACGTTTTAGTGTATATATTGCGTATCGTGTAAATATCATTGAGTTTAATTGATTTTCTCTCATTTTTATAGGTATTCCAACAATGGGATTTTTCCATTGTTGTATAGAGCATTGAATAAGCTTTCCAACGCTTCCGACCGTGCGTCAATCGGAGTTACGGTTAAAAAGTTATGGTCAAAACAAATTCTGGTTTGCTGTCATGTTCGCTAGGCGAACCAGGAGGCGAGCATTCGCTGGCGAGTTCGCAATGCGAACTCTGGCGAATAAAAAGTGCCCAGAAGTGTGAAAAACACTGTTTTGGGTAGTGGCTAAGGCGGCATATATTTGCAGTGCGAACAGGGGTTCGCAGTGCGAACCTGGGAAGCAAATTTTGCCTATAAACTTCATTTTTCAGCATTTTTTAGGTTATGGTTTTGGGGATTCTTACTCCAACTCCATCAAACTTCATTTTTTCAGTAGATTAGCTTAGAAAACAACATGGAAGCTTGCACACGGATGACCCGGGGTGGATTGATCGTCGACCGGTGTTGACAAACCGTGAGATTTTTGGTTCATTTCTCTTCTTCTTTGTGTTTTTCTTCTTTGTTGGGTTTTGTATATGTATTGACTATGATCTCATGTATATTTGTCGCCCATGGTGTTTTATAAAACTTGCTTTACAAATCTTTATTGGTGATTGTCTCTGATTTTTGCTTTATGCGCGGGGTTTGGGTTGCGTTAGAGATAACCGTCGCAAACTTCGATTAGAGATGATTGTCTGTTAGTTTCTAGATTCTAGAGATAGATTTAGGGCTAGCAATCTTCAATAGGCGTCGAAACTTAATACCTATGTGCCTTGAGCTAGCGTACGAAAGTATCGGCAATGGTAACACGGTTGTTCTCTCAACTTTGCGTTAGACATAACCTGTATTGTGAGCGATGCTGGGTGATATTGAGGAGTATTGTAGGTTGAGTATAACTGGTTGGTAAGTTTAAGTTTGTGAGGAGTCGATTATGTGCATGCCGGATAAGTTTGTCTTGCTGAAAAGTGAATTTGTTTTTATGTTTTAATGTTTACTTTTCTGTTTTCATGTTTTAAACCATTTTAATCCAAACTCATTAACGCGAGAGACTGTCGAACGACATTCTTTCCCTCGAACCGATCTCTGTGGACACGACATAAATCCCGGAGGAAATTTTTTCCGAAAATAAATATTTTTGCTTGCTTGCCCTATTCTGCATTCAACATTATGTCGGGTAGAGTGCCCGAAACTAGCCGTTATGTCGGGCATAGGCGCAGTTTCGGGCACCTGCCCTTTGCTGTTCGGGCAGTGAGGAAGTCGTGCGTAACGGGCATTGAAGTCGGGGAGGAACGTTGCATTCCTTGCCCGGTTGGAGGGGCAGAAATGTCACTTTTGCCCCTCTGTGGATTGGACTTGGGCAATTTGGGCCGCTCTGGAGCAGAGGCGGATTGAACCAATTTTAGCTATTGATCTAGTCCAGAACAGGTTTTATTCACGAATGTATTGAGTTGGGGTGCGTCTGAAAATACATCTCCATAAGTTAGAGGTATTATTATATTTTCACGAAAATGTGGTACTAATCGATAGATTGCATTAAGTATTTGCCAATTTTATGGGGTTTGTTTGTTGTTGAAAACTTAAAATTTAAGAAGATTTAAAATTTAAGAATGTGCTTATGGTGAAGATTTAAGAATGTACTTCTTTCAATATTTCATATTCAAATTCGGCTAGAAATTAACAATTTTTTCTCAATGTTTCAGATTCAAATTTTACTAGATATTACTATTTTTTAATGTTGACCCTGGCCATACAAATTCAAATTCTACTGGATATTGACAATTTTTCTCAATATTTCAAATTAAAATTCTACTGGATATTAATATTTTTTGCATTGAACCTGCCCATACAATTTTTTTTCTCTCTCTCCGGTTTTAATAAGGCATCCCCTAGGAATACTTATTTTTCAAAAAATTATGATTGTGTTATTTTCTTGACTTTTGTTTATTTTCTTTCACGTTACTCTTTATTTTTTCATAACTTTTTTAATGAGAGTTATTTTGTTTGACTTGTGCAATAATTGTATACATGTTTATTTTTTTATAAATTAGAGGAGAATTTAATAATGAATCATCCAGTAGAATTGTAAAAAAAAAAGTTTAATATTCTCAATCATTTACGAAGATATATGGTATAGTTCATTAAAAACTTAGAGTATATTCAAACCTCCGTATAATAATATTGTACAAAGTATAATAAACATTTCTATTTCTTTATTTGTACATAACTATATTTTTGAAAGTGACATAGTAACTTTTCACAACCACCTTTTTCTGTTCAAAGTTCAAACACAACCATTTTGAAAGTAACCTAATAACTTTCAACAGCCATAGAGTAGTGCATAACTCATGGTTACCAGAAAGTCAACAGAGATGCCACCACTGCAAAGACCCCAGAAGGTTGGCCATATTTTCATCACAAGATACAGATTTCTGCAATCATGAAATAACTCATTTGACGCAGCACACGTGATCTAGACTATTTGATCATGATCGGTAAATCAAATCAAACTGGTCAGAGTGGCTCTCATACCCTCAAAGTGCTTCCAGTATTGGGTAAAAGATTGTTTTATCACCAATAGAGCTCAAATCATTTCTTTGCTTGGTGAGAGATTCTGTATCTATATACAATCTCTACATGGTTCTCCTCCCCGGTAATCCAAGGGGAGGGAATTAGTGTGGGAAATCATGTGAAGGCCATGGCATTTATATAAGCAGTAGGTAAGACACAGCAATGAAAATTAAGATAATGATAAACACTTGTCTGTAATGGAGACAAACATTGTTCCCAACAAAGCAAACTAAGCAAAACATTGGCTTTAACTTTTTGGTTAATAGTATTAAAGAAACTTCATATCATCATCATCCTAGTCCTAGATAGTCACTAAATGGTATCTTATGAGTAATTGTTTTATTAATCTAGTTTATGAATCTTATCAATAAACAAAAAAAAACTCATCTCTGGTACATTTGGAGACTCCAAAGTCAAAAGAATAATGTACACAATTTTATATTGTTTTCATGAGAAATATTACAACATAATACACAGGAAAGAATCGAACAAGGGTTACCAAATGTGGTGTTCATAAGGTGCATCCATCTCACAGGTTCCACTTATCCGACTTTCATACAACTATTTTGAACCAGTCAACAACATTGACGGCACGACCTAATGAAGCATCAAAAGAAATAAAGTAATATACATATCCCCAAGTTAATAGACAGCGGAAGAGCGGCGGCCTGAAGCAAATCTCAACAATTGGGAAAAGATTTTCTCACTCATCATTGAAATAATCTACATAATCTACATAATCTGGTAAATCCTACTCAATATGAGAACTCATGCCCTCGAAGTGAAATGTACTTCTTGACCCAGATGGCAATGTCTTCAGCACAAACCTGAGCCTGAGGGCTTCTGAGAAGTACGTCTAGTGTAGCAAATTCATGAACTGCGTCTTTATATTCAAGAACAGGTGCATCAACATTCACCTTCCTAAGCTCCTCTGAGTAAGCTATGGCACGGTCTCTCATCCAGTCATGTTCCGCCACTACTGTTAATGTTGGAGGCATCTGCTTTAAAGGAGGACCATGGCCTGGGACTAGGGGATTGGCGGCTGGATGGTCTAGGCTAAATTCTTTCTCAGGTAGGAATAGTTTCCATGCCAGCATACACATAGCTTTGTCGTAAAAATAAGAGTTTGCCAATTTTATTTCAGAATGTGTGGGAACACTTCCAACAAAAAATGGATACATCAGGATCTGTGCCACCACTTTGACAGGGTCCAGAAGTTTGCCTGTTTCTACAGCTTTTTGAGCTACATAGTTTGCAATATTTGCTCCACAACTCACACCAATAAGCACACACCTGATTCAATGGTACAGAAAAAGTTAAGCCCTGAAAGAGTGCAGTGCGTAACACCATGAACACTGTCTTTGAATAGAAACCTTGACAAGAAAATATTAAGGGAACAGCAATCCAAAAGCTTATATACAGAAGTAACAGCCTTCAACTTAAAATGTCCATGTAGGGTGTTTATCAAACAAGATCTGTTTTGAAGAGGCATAGCTGTATAAAAATATATCCAACCATGTCCAAAGGAGGTAAATAAAATCTTCTGTAAATATCATAGGCACTAATATAATCAAGCAATACAACCATTCTCCTAATTAATCCAAATCACTTATAGATGCCAACTGCCAAATGCATATTCTGAAAAACAAATAGTACGTAGGAAAATCACAGCTACTTGGCTAGGTTGACCATTTTGAAAATCACAATTCAAACTCGTTGCCATTAAATTCAAAACAATACAACTGCACTGCACGGCCCATTATTCCCTCCCTAACTCTAGATCTCATCCCATGACCAAATTCTCATCTAACTCTACATACTCTAATCTCTTTATACATTTATATCACACAATGCAAGCCAAATAATGATAGTAATAACTATTGCAACAACAACAAACCAAAGCATTCAATTCAATCACAACTAGATTGATCATATCATATTCAAAGCAATCCTAATTACCAACTATACATATGGGCAAAACGTTAGCTGTCAGAATTTGAACCCTAGACCTCTGGTTAGAACATAGAACTCCTTCATTGTCCCTCAGTTACCAATTGATCTAGTTATATATACAAACAAATCAATCTACAAAAGCAAGACAAGGGTATAAGGTTCTGCTTGGATAAGCAACATGATTAAGCTCTATAGCATAAACATTTATCATATAAGTGCTTATGTATAAGTTATTTCCAAAACAAAAGATAAATCAAATCAAATTGTTTTCATATAATTTTTTTTCATAAACCATCCTGTAGACGTGTATCATAAGTTGTTTTCATAAACTTTTTTAAAAAGTCTTAGAAATGTTTGTGCCGGTAGACAAGCTCAAATAACGTCAATCCAAACAAACTCTAAATTAAACACAACACAATTCACAAAGGCATTGATTAGCAACAAAAGAAAACAATGTGAAAAGTGTAACAACCTTGATAGATTTCCATGTGCAGCCAACCAAGGTTCAACCATAGATGCACCAAAAGAATCAACAATATGCCTATGACCACCATCCAATTTTTTAATCCCCAACGACTTACTACACTCCGCCAAATTCGCTTGTTTCCCCAACCAACTCAAAACCTTAAATCCATCCTCAAAAGCCGCCGGATACCGACTCTCCGGCGCAAGCCGATAACCAACCGCAACAACCACCGCATCACAAAGCTTTGCAATCCTCCTACAAAAATAATCATTCGCCACCGAATCATTACTCCCACTCACCCAACCACCTCCATGAAACTGCACAATCACCGGTAACTTCCTCTTCCGATCATCAATCGTCGGCGAATAACCACCATAACCACCATATCCACCACCAGAAACCGAATTCAAACCCTCCGCATCACCACCGACACTATTCCTTCTCACCTCCTCCTTCACGAGAGCACCAGTCGTACCGTAACTGTTCCTCCTTGTATTAACCCTCGGCGACGACGTCGTTTCACGCCCCTTAGGTTCGGGTTTTCGTTTAGGTTTGGAATTAGGTTCGGGATTTAACAATGCAGATTCAGGGAGAAAGATTCGAACCGAAAGAGAAAGATTCGAATCAATGTGAATATCTTTGGTGGCGACGCCGTCGGTAAAAGAAGGATTAGGCGAAGCTATAGACTCGTCGGGTCGAGAAGTTATACCAAACGGGTCGGATTCTTCGGACGGAGTTTGGATACGGTTTTGTAAACGGTGTTTCAACAGAAACTTGAAGAACACGCTGTAGAGTTTCACGGCGACCGTCGGCATTTCGGAGGTTGTTAGAAAACGGTTATGGTGATGATAATTTCATAATTAGTTTAATTGTTTGATTAAAATGTGGTTAAGGTGTGATTACATTTGGTAATTACGTGAGATTAAGGAGTTTTTGTGAAGATTTTGATTGTGGATTGTTTTGAAGGTTTTTGTTGGAGTGGTGAAAGAAGGAGGAAAATGAGAGAAAGGAAAGAAAAGGCTTTGACTATTTTTACTATTTTATTTTAATATTTGAAATTTGGAAGAAAATAAATTCGTGACTGATTTTTTTTGTTTGGAATTTGCTATAATTAAAGGTGGATTGGTGATTTGGTGCGATGCACCGATATTTGGTGGATGTATTATAGGACTCAATTATGAGAGAGAGTAACCTTATTAAAATATGGTATAGCTAAAGGGGTCATGATCATGATATGTGGATATTAAATGACAAATTTAGGATATTATTTTTCTCATTGAGAATGGTGGAAAAATATAATGAAAATTTAAAATGTTTTTTAAATTTTTGAAGTATAATGTGAAGGTGTGAAAAACACAAGAAATGTGGTATGAATTGAGTTTTTAAAAGCAAAAGTTTTTTCAACCAACTCAAAAATCAACGCGATCAAAAGATTGAAAGGAGAAATACACAAGGAATTTTATCCCGATTCACTTAAAAATCAAAGTTATCCAGTCCATCCGCTAAGGTGAATTCGCCTTATACACAAGGAGTTAATCCACTATAATCAACTAATTACAAATGCACGAGCAACAGCTGGTGACTAACAGACCACAATGACAAACTGTCAAAGTTTTCTCAAGGATTCTGATCCAACTGGTCCCTTAAGGAAATTCAAACAACAAGTTTGAATAAAGATTTGTGTTACAGGTTGCTTCTACACAAGCAGATTTTACACAAATGAAATACAAATACTTAAAGAAAAGAAATCACAAAATTAAGAGTTTTTCACATAGAAATAGTCTTGTAAAGTTGGCATCTTCTTTTTATTTCTTCAAGTCTCCAAGTACTGTTTATATAGCATGAAAAAGGAATCGTTGGAGGGCAAATCAAGAATACGCAAAAATGCAGTTGTCCACTAACGGATTAGTGACAGGTGTGAAGAATAATATAGTCCTTAACCCACAATTTCAGGTTAGTTGAAGGAATATTTTCGTTTTGTACCATGTACTATTTGATCATGTATCCTTTTGATCTTATATTCAAATTCATTGGCTTCTGATGAAAATTTGATGAAGCGTGAAAAGAAGAATCACAGAGCTGAAATCAGAATCTTCAGTCAAAACTTTGATAGCGTCAGCGTCTGGCTTGAGATCTTTAGACTCTTCAGCTAAGTAATAAAACTTCTGAAGCTTGATGATCAGAATCACATCCAGGAGCAGAAACAGAGAGAACATTGCAGCAACAACATAACGTCTTTCCAAAAGCTTCTTAGGAGTGACTCAACACAAAAGTGAATTTCTTAACACAAAGTTCAGAAACTGATAACATTGCATGTTATATTTTTCAAGTCAGAACTGCATGTTAAAGCTACACAATAACAAACCGTTAAGGTACCAAAATTGTTCTCACACAAATACTACATTGTTATTGATCGTACCTGATCAGAATTGGATCGGTGGCCAACTGCACGTCATGAGCTCCACTACTCCGGTGGTGGTGGGATGGTGGGGGGTGTACCTGCAAGGTACTCCGATGCTAAAGTCAGGAACGGAGCAAGCAAGTACAAAAAGACAGTGAAAGTGAGAAATTAGAATACCTGACCCACTAGTGAAATAGGGTATTTATATTGTGCCCCCAGCGCTGGGCCAATAGCCGTCTGCACTGGGTTGGGTCACTAGGCCCAATGCAGATAACTGTCAGGGCTTACGTGGCGTAAGGAAGACCAGCACGTGGTCTTCGCCCTGGAGCAACTGCCCCGAGATCTCCGAAAAGTGGGTTGACCAACTCTTCCGGAGGTGGGTAGTTACCTGATGACGTGTCCCCGCGGGGGGAGCACGTGGAGTCTGCGGGGAGAACGTGTGTTCTATCCCCCTGTCCTGTGATGACCTGCCCGATAAGGGGAATGATTGGGCCGTAATGGGCTACTTATTATAATATTGGGTTGGACCTGCCCGACTGATGGGCAGGCGCTGGCCCAGTCCAGAATATGAGCCCCCTAAGTCGTTGCTCCGAAGTGTCAGAGTAATGACTTAAGGGTTAGCTCGTTCGTCAGGTAGGTGCTGAGTGGAGCTCATGCCCGGAATAACGAGATGGTGGACGTCGGGTGTACAGGACGAGACCGAAGTTGTGGGGATGTCTGTCCGTCTGGCATCCACAAGTCACTCTTTATCGGGGTTGTCCCCATTTGGCGTCCTAGTCGACCATGCGGGGAGACGGAAAGAGACGAACGTGTTTAGTCCGCGAGCACGGATGGAACTGAAAAGACACACGCGGGGTTTCATGGTATCACGTGGCACGTGTCATTAATGCCTAGGGCGGCTGGGAGTAGGGACACTCAAGTGCCTAGAGACGCCTCGAGTCCCGTGTTAGGATTATAAATAGGACGCGAGTCCGTGTTATTCACACGTTTTTCTTCCGCTGACCAAATTTTCCCACGCCGTTCAAGTTCTCCATCTGTGATTGTTGCCATCGTCGTCGTCGCCGTTGTCAAGCGCTCCCCGACACCCAAACTGCTAATCATCAAGTAAGTTCTCATGTTCCATCTATCGTAGTTTGACTTTACCGTTGATTTTCTGAGGGAAGGACGTAGGTTTTAGGGTGGGGTTTGAGCATTCTGGGAACCTTCGTGAGTTTCCCGGTTGATATATGAGTTTTATGTCCATAACCGTGAAGTTTCCGGCGGGGTTGCCGAAAGCTCAGGGGGGTTCCAGTGGCTTTTAGCGGATTTTGTGATGAATACCACGGGGACACGTGGTGAATGCCTCGGGGAGCCGATGAATGCTACGGGGAGATGAGATGAAGGTCCCGGGAAGGCTGAATCCCCTAGCACGTAGGGGTTTCCACCCCACGCCCATAGATTCCGTCAGTCGGGGCAGATCCTGACTTAGTGACGGGGAGAGTTATCCTGGTTGCTCGTCGCCCTCTACGCCTTTTTACTTGATTTGCGGTGGAAGGGTGGATTTGATTTCGGAAGTCGAATTCACCATGCTCCTCTGCTTTTCAGGTAAAATGGTCGTGAGGCTCGCGGGTATTATTCAGATAGATGACGAGCCAGACCTGGAAGAGCCCGTACAACAGCCAGGGGAGGAACCGATTCGTAAGCCCGCGGATTAAGCAGGGGAAAAGCTCCTAAGACTCAGATCGCGGTTTGCCCTCGATGACACTGATGCCTTCGTGATTGTCGAGGACGTCGTCGTGGGTTCTCCAGGGAACTGAACGGTCTTAAACCTAGAGAACACCATCGCATATGCTCGACCTTCCGGGGATTGAGATTTCCCATGTATGAGTTTGCGTTCAAGGAACCGGCATCTGTATCCCCTTCAACGATTTCCAAATGGGGGTGTTCCACTGGCTGCGTCTGGCGCCCTCTCAGCTCCACCCTAATGTGATAGCCTTCCTGCGGGCGTTTAAGCTCGTGTGTGAATATCTTGGCGTCGGGCCACTCTCCCTCTGTTTTTTCGTACTTTCCACCTGCAGTGGTCATCTGTCAATGACCGACATAGCTGGGTTTCCTTGAAGCATTCGAGGAAACTATTCAAGGCATATTTAGATTTCATTCGCTGCTTCAAGGACAGGTTTTACATTGTCCAGCCCGCCACGCACAAAGCCGTTGGCTCCCTATACGACCTCGTGGTCGACGACATGGGAGAGGAAAGATTTGAGTCTAAATGCCCCCTGGAGTGGGAGGAGGCACACTTCGAGAGTAGCACGGAGAGCTACATCGTGAAGCCCGGTGAGCTGTGCGTCGAGGACCGAGAGTCGTACACGAAGCTGGTCGAGTATGTCGCCGGATTTACTCGGGCTAAATGTATAAACAAAGATGGGAGTTTCATCCTCGACGTCCGAAGGAAAGTCGTCACTGAGCCTCGTTTTATTAACACCAAAGCCCTCCTCGAGTGCAAGTCTAAATACGAAGCCTTGAGGTTTTTAGGTAGTGGCCTTTTGCTTTGCTCGGGCGTTCACCCCGTTTTGTTTCCTTACACTGACTTGTTTCTTATTTCTTGTTGCAGTCCAAATGTCAAACGTGACTGAGCGTATCATGAAGCTGGCAGCCACCAGAGGCGCGAAGAGAGGTAAAGGCCGGGTCCAAGAAGTCCAACAGACGGCAATGCCTGTCGAGGGAGGAAGTGGTTCTGCTTCCCCTCAATGCAGTCAGTCTCCCCCCGAAGAGGACCCCTTCCAAGAGGCCGCGCGCTGAGGGGCCTGTCCTCGTGAACCTCGAGGAGCCCGAGCCCACTGAGAAATTCATGCTGCCCACCTGCCACCTCCAGCGGGACTTCTTCGGAGGGAATCCCTCTGCCGTGGCCAAGGCTGAGGCCAAGGCAATCCTGGGGATTGAGAGGGAGGGCAGAAGGAAGGTGCTGGTCGAGGACATGGCTGCTATAATGCAAATTTTTGAGGCCTCCTTGGTCCTGAATGATGAGACCAGCCTAGCTTCTGAACTACAAAATTTGCAGGATAAGTATGGCATCCTCGAGAAGGAGAAGAACAAAGCCGAGAGCGACCTGCTGGAGGCCAAGACGAGGTGCGAGAACCACGTGTGTGTCCTCCATGAGCTGAACGAAACGAATGCAGAGCTGAAGAGAACCCAAGAGGAGTAGGACCGTCTCCGAAATAAGGTCGTCGAGCTAGAAGCTACAGCCAATCTCGCGGAGGATGAAGTAGAGGAAGAGAGGCACCTCGTGGACCGTAGTGCTCTGATCGCCAGAGTTCGGGAGCTCGAGCAAGATTGTTTGGAGGCCCTTGAGGTGGGTTTTAATAGTGTTGTGGACAGGTCAAGGCCGAGAATCTGAGGGTCCAGCTTGCCCTGGAGAGAGTTAGTCTGTTCCACCATGTGGTCGACGGGAAGGTGGTCGTACCTGGGGAGAACGACGATGACGATGATCGCGGAGACGGGGAGACGAATGTCTGGATTGATGAGGAAATAATTGTTTGAGATTATTTTATTTGCCTGGCCTGCGTGCCACTTTTTCTTTTTGACTTTTGTTTAGTTCGGCCTGCGTGCTGCGTTCTTGTACTGAGTTTTGCCCGGCCTGCGCACCAGGGGTTTGGATTTCTTTTTTGTACCTTTTGAACAATGGGCTTCTGCCCGATTTGAATGCATTATTTTTCCTTATCTTGTGTGTGATGTTTATATGTTGATTATATATTTGTTTCATTTTTGTCTAAGTATTTTGGGGTCTTTGCTCGACTTTGTTGATCCTCGACAGTGTAGGGAACTGGTCGAGTGGTCGAAGCTGTATTCTGACCTTCGACGAAGCCAAGAGCTCGGTCGAGGTCTTGCTTTGTGGTGTAGACTTCCCATCGCGAGCTGGGTGTCCTGCCTAGTTGGTATGGCGACGGTGGAGCTCGGTCAACGTATCCCGGTCGGATCAAGGGTCCTCGCACACACACAACGCGGGCCCTTGTCTTCTTGTCTCGAGGAGGGGAGTCGCGCTTGTACCTTAGTGCGCCCCCGTGGTCACGACTCAGATGGGTCGCGGGAAGTGTTTAACTGTAGTACTGCTTAAGTTTTTCAGCATTCCATGGTCGAGCAAGTTCCTCCCCATACATATTTTCGAGGTAGTAGGCTTCCGTCCCTGTTTTCGCGCAGACGCAATAGGAGCCCTCCCAGTTGGCGGCGAGTTTGCCTTCGTGCGAATCTTTCTGGTTCCTTCGCGGGACAAGGGTGCCCACCTGAAATTCGTGTTTGATAACTTTGTTGTTATGGCGTAAAGTTATCTTCTACTTAAGTAAGGCTTCGCGGAGGTATGTGCCCGACTGTATCTTATCGACCAGGTCGACCTCCTCCCAGAGGGCCTCATCATTCATCTCCTCTTCGAGGGGAGACTCGGTTCTTCTCGAGGGTTCCATTATTTCCACCGGGATCACTGCCTCAGTTCTGTAGGTCAGTTGGAAGGGGGTCTCATCGGTAGTGGAGTGCGGGGTTGTCCTGTAGGCCCAAAGGACACTGTGTAGCTCCTCGACCCACCTTTTCTTGGCGTAACCTAGCCTCCATTTCAGGCCTCGTAGGATCACCCTCTTTGCGGCTTCGGCTTGCCCGTTTATTTGTGGGTGCTCGACCGACGTGAAGTGTTGCTTCGTGCCCAGCTTGGTGACGAAGTCCTGAAAGTTCTTGTTGGTGAACTGTGTCTCATTGTCGGTGATAATTGCCTGGGGCACGCCAAACCGGGCAAGTATATTCCTCTTGTAGAAATGGAGTATGTTGTGGGCCGTGATTTTAGCCAGGGCTTCGGCCTCGATCCACTTGGTGAAGTAGTCAATGCCGACGATCAGGTACTTATTTTGGTACGACCCCACGGTGAAGGGTCCGAGGATGTCCATCCCCCACCGGGCAAACGGCCACGGGGAAGACAGCGTTTGAGTTCACTGGGCTGGGCCAGATGCATGTCCCCGTGTCGTTGGCATCCGTTGCACTTCTTGACGTGCTCCTTGGCATCCTGCTGCATGGTGGTCCAGTAGTATCCTGCTCGCAATGCTTTACGGGCTAGGGATCGTCTGCCAAGGTGTTGTGCGTTGATCCCCTCGTGGATCTCTTGAAGTATGCTGGGGACCTTGGACTCCTCGATGCACCTGAGGAGGGGGGTCGAGAAGTCGCGTCGATATTACTTGTCCTCGACAATCGTATAGGAGCAAACATGTCGCCTAACTGCTCCAGCATCCTTAGGGTCATCAGGTATTTTCCCCGTGGTGAGGTACTCATACACCAGGGTCATCCAGCAGTGGTTGTTTCCAATGGCGTTCACGTCGGCTGCGGGGATTGATTTCTCGATGCTCGGTCTTGGAAGCACTTCTTGAATGACGGACTTGTTCCTGCCTTTTTTCTTTGTGCTCGCGAGCTTTGATAGGACATCTGCCCGAGAAATATGCTCCCGCGGGACGTGACTCACTTCCGCCGACGCGAACTTCTTCATCATTTCTTTCACCAGAGCCAAGTACTCGATGAGGTTGTCGTTTTTTTCTTGGTATTCTCCTCGTACCTGGGAGGCCACGAGCTTGGAGTCGGTGAATATATTTACTTCCTTGGTGCCGAGATCCCCGGCCAGTCGTAACCCAGCAAGGAAAGCCTCGTATTTGGCCTGACTGTTCGATGTCGGGAAGGATAACGTGAGGGAGACCTCGATCAGGATACCTTCCTCGTTTTCTAGGATAATGCCCGCTCCGCTCCCCGTCGAGATGGATGCCCCGTCGACGTAGATCGTCCATTTTTGGGATCTGTTGGTCGAAGGTTCTGGGAGGGTCATCTCCGCCACGAAGTCGGCCATCACCTGGGCTTTTAGGGCCTTTCTCCCCTCGTATTGGACGTCAAACTCAGCGAGTTCGAGCGACCACTTGAGCATCCTACCCGCCATGTCTGGTCGACCGAGGAGTTGTCTCATGGGTTGCTCGGTCCTCACTACAATTGTGTAGGCCAAGAAGTAGTGTCGCAGTCTTCTGGCCTCGGTGACGAGGGTAAGAGTGACTTTTTTTATCTGCTGGTATCTAAGTTCAAGACCTTGGAGGGCTTTGCTGGTGAATTAAGTCGACTTTTGCCCATCGGGGGTTTTTCATATTAGAACCGCGCTGACTGCTTCGCTCGTGACGGCGAGATATAGGAACAACGTCTCCCCGTTTTCTGGTCGCGAGAGGACTAGGGGTTGCGAAAGGACTTTTTTGAGGTGGAGGAGCACCTCTTCGCACTCCTTGATCCATTCGAACGTGGCCTTCTTGCGGAGGAGTTTAAAAAATGGAAGCGTGTATTGTGCCGATTTGGCCACGAAGCGGGAAAGCGAGGTCAGCATCCCGTTTAGCGATTGTATCGATTTCTTTGAGCTTTACGTCGGGAGTTCGGAGAATGCCCTGCACTTGTCAGGGTTCGCCTTGATCCCTCGTTTCGTGAGGTAGATACCGAGAAACTTGCCCGCCCGAGCGCCGAAGGTACATTTTTCGGGGTTGAACCTCATCTTGCATTTCCTCGCCGTGTCGAAGACCCTCTTGAGGTGGGCAGCGTGGTCGACTTCTTCTGCAGATTTTATGATCATGTCATCCATGTAGACATTAAGCATGTCGCCGATCTCTCCTCAGAAGACTTTGTTCTTCATCCGCTGGTAGGTTGCGTCGACGTTCTTCAAGCCGAAGGGCATTACATTGTAGTAGTAGTTTCTCGACTCGGTCATGAAGGCGGTGTGCTGCTTGTCGGCCTTGACCATGGGAATTTGATTGTACCCCAAGTAGGCGTCCATGAAGGATAATAATTTGAACCCTGTAGAATTATCGACCAGTTTGTCGATGTTAGGCAGTGGATAAACATCTTTCGGGCACGCCCGGTTAAAATCAGTGTAATCAACGCACATCCTCCATTTTTCATTATTTTTCTTAACAAGTACAATGTTGGACAACCATGTTGTATACGGGGCTTCCGAAATAAAATTTGCCTCTAAGAAGTCTTTTAGAGCTTTTTCAGTAGCCTCCGCTTTCTTGGGAGACTGCCTACGCCTACATTGCACTACAGTCCTAGCGGGTGGATCTATAGTAAGATGGTAACAGGCCACCTCTGGGTCGAGACCGGCCATCTCCAACGCGCTCCACGCGAATAAGTCAGCATTCTCCCGGAGGCAAGCCTTCAGCTGCTTCTTCGCCAGGTCGGGGAGGCTGATACCAATCTTCACATTCCTGTCTGGATTGTCCTCAAGGGTGATGAGCTCGAAGTCTCCGTCTGGAATGGGGCGCGTTGGGTGGAGAGGCTGCCTGTTGCCTTCGACTGGAAGGTCGTTGCCCGCTGCTTCTCCTTGTTCCTGCTCGCTGGGGAAGCGGCTGTCGAGATCCACCGCGTTGACGCGCGAGAGTGGCTTCTGCTCTGCGTCTGGGGCTGGCTTCTCTGTGGTCTTGGACTTAACGTTGATCGAGTTCAGAACCTTGGTCGCAGCTTCGAAGCATCTCTTAGCAGCTTCAATTTCCCCTTGGAGGGTGACGACCCGATCCCTGGTCGTGTAGTACTTCATCTTCAGATGGACTGTAGACGGTATCGTCGTGAGTTTAGCCAGAGTCATTCTTCCTAGGATGCATTGGTACAGGGAAGGACACTCCACCACCAGGAAGCGGGTCTTGACTTATCGGGAGTCTCGCCACTCCTTAAAGTAACCATTAGCTCGACATAGCCCCACGGACTGGTGGTGGTTCCGTTGAAACCCTATAGGTCTGAGCCCACGTAGGAGGTCAGATATATTTCATTGAGCTGGAGGGTCTCGAAGAGGTGGGCGTACATAATGTCCACCGAACTCCCTTGGTCGACCAGGATTCGGTGAACGTCAAAGTTCTCCATCTGTGCCCTGATCAGGAGAGGGATGGTGGAGTTGGGGGCGCTGCCCGAAAATTCCTCGAGGTAGAAGGTGATGGGGTTCGACTTCCCTTGCACCCTCTCAAAGGTGGCAGTCTACGCTGAGCTCGCATCGATCAACTCGTCGAACTTCCATTTGATCGACCCCACGAAGACCTTGTTAAACCCCCCGCCGGATATAACCATTGTGGCAGGGAAGCTTTCCCACGGGCTACGAGCGGTCACGGGGGTCTCGGGTTCGTCGGGGAAGTAGAAGTCCTCTGGTCGAGTGACACACAGAGCGACCTGTAGTCCGTTTTCTCCGGTGGAAAGGGTCTCCTCCTCGACCCTCTGCGTCTCCCAGGCATCATGTCTGGGGGCGTAATTCCTCTTCGTGTACTGCTTGAGGTGCCCCTCCTTGATCAGGATTTCTATCGCATCCTTGAGGTGGATGCAATCCTCTGTGACATACTCGTGGCTCCTATGGAACCTGCAGTACTTGGACTTGTCGATGTTTGGTTTGGGTGGCGTCGGCTTTTGAAAGAGGACACCTCCCTTCTGGAATTTCGAGTTGATGCACTCGGCCAGAATTTGCTCGCGGGGAGCAATGAGTAGCGTGTACTCTATGAACCGGCCAGCTGGTCTTCTCGGCTCGCGAGAGTCTTGGGGATGGTCTTCCATTCTTTTGTCCCCGCCTCGTCGGGGGGCGGTGGAGTCTTCTTGTCAGGAGCTTCTGGGACCTTCTAGATTCCGCAAGTCGTGGGCACAGTCGGCGACCGCTATCTCCTCATACAAGATGTATAATTGGGCCTTGTGGAGGAGCGCTTCCAAGGTGCGGGGTCTTTCAATGCCGACAACCTTGGCGAACTCCGTGCAAGGTTGTAGTCCTCGCTCGATCAGAAACGTCTTCATATCGTCCATGGTGGATACCTGGACGGCTTCTCGGTTGAATCTTTTGATGTAATCCTGGAGAGATTCGTCTTTTCCCTGGATGATGGCCTCCAGGGATGCTTCCGTCTTCAGGAAGCAGTGAAATGCCTGGAGAACTGCCTCTTCAGTTCCTTCCAGGTGGTGATGGACTCTGGCGCGAGGCTCTTGTACCATGCCATGGCACCTTTCTGCAGGGTGGTGGGGAAGAGCATTGTTGGAGCGGTAAAGCGGCAAGCAACAAAAAGATTTGGAAGTATTTTTCCAGGAATTTATCGTGTCCACAGAGATCGGTGATATTGAACTGCCGTTCGACAATTTAAATGTTAAAGAGTTTGGGTTTAAAATGGGATTAACTTAAATATGGGAAATAAAAATTATGAAAAGAAAAAGAATTCATTCTTTGGAGAGTAGAGAACTCTCGGGTTTACATTTCATCTACCCTATCAAATAGTTAAACTTACTACCCAGTTGTACGCAACCTAAATCACTCGTCAACATTATCACGTATCGTTCACAACAAAGGTTATGTCTAACGCAAAGTTGAGAGAACAACTGAATCGCCTCATCGATGATGTCTCACACAACTCGACCACACGGAAACATTAAGTTCTGATACCCAAGTGAATATTAAGCCTAAATCTATCTCTAGAATCTAGAACCTAATAGATGTTCATCCTAAATTCGGATTCAAAGAGAATATGTCTACCGCAACTCAAATCCAAACATAAAGCGAGTAAAACAAGGATAACACCGATAAAGATTTTTAAAATAGCTCGCATACAAAGCCATGAGCAATAAATATACATATAATCAAGGTAAACTTACATACAAACTCACAACAAATGGAAACTACAAAGGGAAGAGAGAAGAGGAATCAAAATCTCTCGCGGTGTCAATCACGATCCAAGAATCATCCACCCCTAATTTTCGAGTTGCAACCTCCATTGATGCTTTTCTAAGCTCTAAACTATCACAAATGAAGTTTGATGGAGTGGGAACAAAAAATACCAAAACCATCCCCTAAAAATTGCGTTTTTGGCCCTTAAATGGTGTTTTTGTCCGTCAAAATTTGCCTGGCGAATTACTGGTTCGCCTGGCAAAGTTAGTCGGCTTATTTTGCATTTTTTTCACGCTTTTGGATTGTCTGACTCGCCACAGCTTCGCCTGGCGAACCTGGGGCGAGAGTTGTCATGACAGCAAAAATCCTGCACTGTTTTCTTCGTAACTTTTGAACCGTAACTTCGTTTTTTGCCCGGTTCGAAGCGTTGGAAAGCTTATTCAATGCTCTTTATAAATATGATGAGATATCCTTGCTTGAATGTAACATCCTTTTCTAACCCCACAAATGTTGCAGCAGAAACAACTCAAATATCAGAGTAAAACATCAAAATCACCTCAAAGGGTGCACATTCCTCATTAAATCAAGGCTTAAATAATGTTTTTGTCCCTGTAAGTTGGATTGTCTGACTCGCCACAGCTTCGCCTGGCGAACCTGGGGCGAGAGTTGTCATGATAGCAAAAATCCTGCACTGTTTTCTTCGTAACTTTTGAACCGTAACTTCGTTTTTTGCCCGGTTCGAAGCGTTGGAAAGCTTATTCAATGCTCTTTATAAATATGACGAGATATCCTTGCTTGAATGTAACACCCTTTTCTAACCCCACAAATGTTGTAACAGAAACAACTCAAATATCAGAGTAAAACATCAAAATCACCTCAAAGGGTGCACATTCCTCATTAAATCAAGGCTTAAATAATGTTTTCGTCCCTGTAAGTTGGCGAGTTTTTGGTAACATTTGATTTCTTTTTGTGATTAGTCCCTAACGTCAAACTTCCGTTACAAAAATGATGATGTGGCTAACGGTGATGACGTGGCAGGGCTGATGTGGTTCCTACCGCTGACGTGGCAAGGTGTTTTTTCGTTTTTTTGTTTAAGTCCTTGTCAGCATTATTTTTTTATTTATTATTTTTTGTGTTGATTTAAAGGCTAATGCAAAGCTTACAAATGGTCCCAAAAGGAGTTGAACCCAAGACCATTGGGTTCACATGATAGTACATAATCACTACACTAACTTACATATTTGGTTAATTCATTGCAACAAATTTATATATTACATAACTGATATAACTAATATATTACTAAACCAACCTACATATTTCAACTAATAATAAGTTTAATAAATATTTCAGCTATTAAATAATATAACTAATAATTAGTTTATTAATTATTTGATTAAATATTTAATAATATTTCTACCACTTATTTAAATAGTTAAAATATTGAATAAATTAACTAAGTTAGTTTAAACTATTTGAAATAATAGTTGAAATAGTTATGTAAATAGTTATTTAATGATATTAATATTTTATTAATATTTAATAAAATAGTTAAAATATAAATATTAAATAAACTATTTTATCTATTTAATAAAAATTAAAATATAAATTAGTTAATAAATTATTTTAAATAAACTGTTTTATCTATTTATTATAAACTATTTTATCTATTTAAAATATAAATTAATTAATAAACTATTTAATATTTAATAACCTATTTAATATTTTAATAGTTGAAATATAAATTACTTAATAACATATCTAATATTTAAAAAACTATTTATCAAGTATTTTAAAAATCTATTTAATAAACTATTAAAAAAGTATTTTAAAAAACTGTATAAAAGTATTTAATAATGTTAATTAACCAAATAGTTGAAATATTTAATAAACTATTTAATAATATTAATATTATTTCATAAAATCAATAAAAATATAATTAAAATACAATAGTTGCAGTATGTAGTATTATTTCATAATATTATGAAAATAGTTGAAATAATATAAAATAATTGTTTAATATTTAATAAGTTGATTAAAAATTAATTATTTAATCATTAATTACAATTTATTAATTACTATTTATGAATAAAATAGCATATTTTGTGAAGGTATTAATTATTGTGGTAGCAAAGCAAACAACTATAACCAGTTTTTATTCCAGTAATTAATCAAATATATTAATTAGTTTATTAAATATTATACTATTAAATAATTAGTTTATTAATTTTAGTGAAATATTATTTAATTAGTTTGTTAAATAATTTTAATTACAGTATTATTAAACAATTTAAACTACAACATTATTAATTACTGAAATAATTACAGTATTATTAATTACAATTTTATTAAATAATTTCAATTATATTATTATTAAATAATTTTAATTTTAATATTAATCATTTTTATTAAATAATTACAGTATTATTTACTAAATATTTAATAAAATAATTATTTGATATACTAAATATTGCAACTATTTTACTAGTTTAAATACTAATTATTTTATTAATTAATAATTATTTGGTTTAATAATTTTACTATTTCAAGTCTTGTGGAAGATAATGTGATAACTTTGAAACTTGTTCCCACTGAAAGAAAATCGGCTGAGACTGTGGATGCAAGTAAATTTGAATTCTTAAGAAGAAAATTGGGTATCCATATGTGTGAAGACTTATAGCAATTAAAGGCGTGTGGGAAAATCTTTTTGAATTTTAAAAGTCATTTACTGGTTTGTGGAAATATCATTAATTTCCTTTTGTGTTTCCAAAAGCAGCCCACCTATTTTAGGCAATCATTTCAACATATTTCTCCCACACGCAACATACGTCTTACACCTTATTTGCTCTGCTCGTTCATCTTCCCTCTCAGAGAAAGAAACCCTTCTGCTCCTAACCCCACCCTTTGCAAGATTTTTTCAATGTCTCAACAACCGCCATCACCATCCAAGAAATCTGCTACCAAGAATCCTACGCATGCTAAATCTAGGGTTTCTTCGGAAGAGGTCTCCCCTGATAATGCTCTTGACATTACTCCTCTATCCATGATTCCCCATTCTGAAACTGAAAAGACAAGGCCCAACAAACTGCATGTAAGAAGTTCCAAACGTACACCTGCATGTAACTCCTCTAAAACCACTGTTGAGTCTTCTTATGATCATAGGGAAGGTAGTAAGTATGTGGATAGAACCATTAAAAGTATTGTCACTGGTCTATTGTATGGAGAGCGTAGGGTTCCTGGGATTAATGTCCCTCTGTCTAAAATTGATATTGTTCCTACTTTGGATGCACATCAAAGTGAGGAAGGAAAAGTAGACTCTTCAAGTTCTGAGGAAGATACTGAGACAACAAATTTGCATAAATTGGCTAATTCTGTGATTAAGGAAGGAAGAAGTGAGGGTGTTACTGAGGACTCTAGTTGAGGGAAGAAGAGTGTTGGTGCTGATCAGAGTAAGGAAAAAATGGTTAACTCTGATGATGTTGTTGTGAATCTTGTTGATGTTCCCTCTGACAACGAGTTAATTGCAAATGTGCATCCTGGTATTGCTAAGAGGTTGAAGACAAGAAAAGGGAAATCTGTGGATACCTCTCCTAAAGTGAAAGTTGTTAGTGGTAAGAAAAAGATTACTGTTGTGGGACCCTCAAAATCCTGGAGCAAAGTGTCCACTTCCTCCAAAAAGAGGAAGATCAGGATTGAGTCTGACTCAGACTATGATGCTGAAGATGATGTCCAGGACATCACTCATGTGAAAAAGCCTGTTGTGAGTAGAACTGTTGATAAAGTTCCTGATGCTCCACTAGATAATGTTTCTTTTCATTCTGTTGTTAGTGTGCAAAAATGGAAATTTGCTTATCAAAGAAGGGTTTCCATGGAGAGAGAGCTAGGTAGAGATGCTCTTGAGATGAAGGAGATTATGGAATTGATTAATTATGCTGGATTAATGAAGACTGTGTCTAGTTTTTCAAATTGTTATGATATGCTTGTCAAGGAGTTCATTGTGAACATCCCTGAAGACATTACTGATAGCAGGAGTATGGATTTTAGAAAGGCTTAGGTAAGAGGTAGGTGTATTGAGTTTTCTCTTACTGTTATTAACAGGTACTTGGGAAGGAGTGAACAAGCAGAGAGTGAGCTGGAGGTCATTGACAATCAGATTTGCAAGGAGATTACTGCAAATCAAGTGACTGCATGGCCTTTGAAGGGAAAATTGGTTGTTGGTCTTTTGAGTGTTAAGTATGCTATACTGCATAGAATTGGAGCTACCAACTGGGTTCCTACCAACCATAAGACTACAATTTATGTTGGGTTGGGAAAGTTCATATTTGCAGTTGGGACCAAGAAGGACTTTGATTATGGTTCTTATATTTTTGATCAAACAGTCAAACATGCTGGAACAATGGTTGTGAAGTTGCCAGTTGCTTTTCCATCCTTAATCTGTGGAATTATTGTGAATCAACATCCTGGGATCTTCGCTGCTACAGATATTGCTTGCAAAAGGGGGTATGTTTTGTCTCTTCACTCCAAACTCTTTGTAGGACAACATGTTCCTGATATTGTTTCAACATCTGCAACTGTTGGCAACAAGAATACCACCAAAGGTGAGTTAATCAGTGAGTTGAAGGCTACTTGCAAGGAGCTGGAAACAGTGATCAGCATAAATACTGCTAGGAAGCTGAAATTAAAAGCTTTGATCAAAAGTTTGGAACAGGTTGATGATGAGGGAGAAGAGGAAGCTGGTGCCTCCAGTGAGGAGACTGATGAATGACTTGGTTCTGGTACTCTGTTGTGTTCTGTTGATGGTGTTGCTGTTGTTCCTTGATGGTTCTTTTGGTTTTTCTTTTTGTTATTAGTTTTTGTTTTGCACCTTGGGTGTTTGCTATGTAATCTGAACATCTTGGATATTGTTTCCTATATGATTATCTTGTTTGGATGTTCCATGACTTGTCTTGACATTCTGTGGCTAACAAGGGAGAGCTAAGTTAACTGGCTGGTAGCTAGTATGACTAACTGTGAGTAGAGAGGGTGAGCTCTTGGTACTGACTTGACTTCTTTCATAACTCTTTGGCCAATTATGGCTAAAAAGGGGGAGAGTATTTTGGTTGTTGCTGTTATGCTGTAGGGAGTGGAGTGGATGTTCTCTGTGATGTTCTGATGTTGGTTTGAAGTAGTTGGATTTCTGGTTGTTGCTGGTTTCTTGGCTTGAGGGGGAGTTTGTGTTTTGATTGGTGTGTAGCTGCTGAATGATAGTGTTATGTGTGTGTGTGTCTGCTGCAAACAATCTCTGATGTTATGTGTATGTGTCTGCTGCAAGCAATCTCTGATGTGTGCTGATATTGTTTTAGCCAAAATTAGCCAAAGGGGGAGATTGTTAGTTCTGTTATTGGCAGCAATTTTGGTAAAACAATGTGTTTGATCAAGATGTCATGTCTGATGTCTTAACATGTGCTTCTATCATTCTGCATGTGCTGCAGTTGTTTTGTGTTTGTGATGTCAAGGCAGATGTTCTAACATTTGATGACAAAACATTATACATTCTGTTCAGAATGTGTTGTTTTGTGTGGTGCGCTTTTTTAGCAATCTTCAGTGTGATTTGTATTCTGATTATTGCGAAAATCATGGAGTATTTTATTTATGTGAAGCAATCTTTTTCTACTGGTTTGAAGAATCAATTTGTTACTAATTTAGGGGAAAAAGATTTGGAGAATAAATCTGCTTTATTGTTAATTCAAATATGAGATTTTATTCTGCCCAAGCCCATGAAGATTGTTCAATTTAAAGGTGTATCAACCCTACTTGCAATGTAGAGAAGTGTGATTCTAAGAGTTGTGTTACTTGTGTTAGGGTTTAAGTCTCTCTTCGTGTTTTATTAATTGTGAGCCATTCACTCATCTCTTTGATGTTTGGAATTGGACTGTTTATTTGAGTTGTAATTTATCCACTCTAAGCTTTTAAGCACGAGTGTATTGTTCTTGATTGAAGCTTTTAAGCAAGATCAAGGTGTGTCTTTGAAGAGTGTTCTTCTCTACTTTGTAATCATTCAATTGTTGTCACTGCTGTGATTGAGGGGGAGTGAGAAGTGTCTCATATCTAAGAGTGTCTTAGGTAGAAGTGTCATTGGGTAGTGATTAAGTGAGTAGATTGTCAACTGGTGTGTTGAGTGTGGTGTCTATGAATTAATACTACTGATAGTGAATTTCCTCCCTGGCTTGGTAGCCCCCAGACGTAGGTTGTTAGACCGAACTGGGTGAACAATTCTCTGTGTTTATTTATTACTTTCAAGTGTTGTTACTTTTATTGTCTTGTTCATATAGCAGATATTGATGTTGTGACATCTCACTTAACATCGCATATCTGATACCAGAATTTCACTTATTTGCTGTTTCGACTTGCCCATTGGCCTGAGCATAGTAAGGCGTCGATGTGAGAAGTTTAAACCCTATTTCTTTCGCAAAAGCTTGCATATTTTTACCAGTAAAAACAGATCCTTGGTCTGTTGTTACAGTCTCTGGGATCCCGGACCTATAAATAATGTGTTTTTGAATAAATTCGATCACAGCTTCTTGATCCACATTTACTAAAGGTACGGCTTCAATCCATTTTGTGAAATAATCAACACCCACCAAAATAAACTTCTGATTTTTTGATGATGTTGGTCAAATTTCTCCAATCAAATCCAAAGCCCAACACCTATAGAGCCAAGGCTTTACTATAGAATGCAACTCGCTTGTAGAAATGTGTTGTATCCCTGTGTGCATCTGGCATTCTTGACATCCTTTCGTGAATTCGATGCAATCTTTCAACATGGTTGGCCAATACATTCCTTGTCGAAACAACAACCACTTCATTTTATGGCCAACATGCGCACTACATGCCCCACTGTGTACATTCAACAGGGCTATGTATGCCTCAAATTCACTCAGGCACTCGAGTAATATCCCCTCAGGAGTTTTCTTAAATAATCCATTACCTAAAATAACATAACTCAAAGCTCGATACCTGATTTTCCGTTTGACTGATCCTGTCGGATTTTGTAGATACTCCATTATGGGCTTCCTCTAGTCTTCAATTGTCAAACTATTTATGTTAAAAATTTCAAAATTTTCTTTGTCAGCGTATTTTAGCTTTATTGTTTCCAAATCTGATGGGGATAATCTGGCTGACACGACTCTTCCCTTAACCTCAATGGCTTTTTGCAGACTTTCCTTTGATATTTTGTAGCCAGAAGCAATTTGTGCTATGTCATTTGCCTCCTGGTTCTCTATTCGAGGGATATGTCGAATCGTTACCATATCAAATCTTTTTAAGAGTCGATTGGCTATTACAAAGCACATGATCAAATTTTCTTTGACACATTTGTACTCCTTTGTTATTTGTTTTATGACTAACTTTGAGTCGCCCATTATTTCGACTCGAGTTGCCCCCAATTCCAATAAAATTTCAAGTCCGACTATTAAAGCCTCATATTCTGCCTCATTATTTGAACATAGGCCTTCGACTTTATACTTGAATTTTGTTGGAATTTTATTAGGAGAAATAATTAGAACTCCTATACCAGTTCCATTTTTATGACTAGAGCCGTCGAAGTATAACTTCCATGGTTCTAGTTCAATGTAGTCCAAAGACTTTTTATTTATAGCGTGGTCGACTATGAAATCAGCCACCACTTGTCCTTTGACAGCTTTTAGAGGTAAGTATGTCAAAGAATAATCAGTTAATGCTAACGCCCACTTTCCAATTCGACTGTGTAAAATTGGTTTGGATAACATGTATTTTATAACATCGAAATGAGAAGAAAGGAAAACATCCACTGGTTTTCTATAGTGCTTCAATTTCATACATGAAAAGTATAAACATAAACACAATTTTTCGACTACATTATATCTAGTTTCCGCATCGTTCAAGACCCTATTGAGGTAATAAATGGCTCTTTCGACACCATTCTCATCCTCTTGAGCCAACATGCTCCCTAATGTCTTGTCCGATGCAGATATGTACAGCCTCAAACTCCTACTTCTACAAGGTGACATCAAAATTGGAGGATGCGTCAGGTATTCTTTGATTTTGTCGAAGGCATCCTGCTGGGCTTGCCCCCATTCGAAGTCTTCTTTTTTCAGTCGAAGTAGAGGGGAGAAGGCTTGCATTTTGCCACTGAGGTTGGAGATAAACCTCCTAAGAAAGTTAATCTTGCCAAGTAGAGACTGCAATTCCTTCTTTGTAGATGGCATTTTCGCCTCCATTATTGCCTTGGCCTTGTTTTTATTTATCTCGATCCCTTTCTTGTGGACCACAAAGCCTAGGAGATCTCCCGCCTACACACATAACGCACATTTGAGAGGATTAATCTTCAAGCCAAATTTCCTCATCCTTTCAAAGGACTGTCGAAGATGGTCTATATGACTTTTTCCTGAAACAGACTTAACAACAATATCGTCAATATAAATCTGCATGAAAGTCTCAATGAAATCGTGGAAGATCGAATTCATTGCTCGCTGGTATGTAGCCCCAGCATTTTTAGGCCAAAAGGCATCACCACCCATTCGTAGGTGCCTAAGGCTCCAGGGCATTGAAATGCTGTTTTCAGAACATCTTCCTCAGCAATAAAAATTTGATTATAACCAGAGTACCCATCAAGCATACTAAGGTACTCATGGCTTGCGGCAGAATCGACAAGCATTTCCGCCACTGGTATAGGATATTCATCCTTTGGGGTAGCAGAGTTCAAGTCTCGAAAATATATGCATACCCTTAGTTTGCCATTTTTCTTTATCACTGGAACTATATTGGTAATACATTCAACATACCTAATCGTGCGGATGAACTTGCATCTGAGGAGCCTTTCGACTTCTTCTTTAATCTTTGAGAGGATTTCTGGTGTGAATCGCCTTGGAGTTTTCTTAACAGGTTTCCTCCCAAGCTTGATTGGTAGCTTTAGTTCGACCAGATTCCTATCTAGGCCGGGCATTTCCTCATAGTCCCATGCGAAACAATCCTTGAATTCCTTCAGCAACTGGACTATTTTGACCTTGAGTTGGGGGCTAACTTTTGCACTGATGTAAGTTGGTCTTTTTTTTTCCCTCGACCCCAAGTCGATTTCTTCGAGTGGATCCTGTGCCATCATCTTGATGTATACTGCTAATGGATCCTTCTCAAAGCCCAAAGGCTCATCATCATAAATTGCGTCGAGCCTCTGGTTTTCCAATTCTTCCAGATCTTTGTCAGGTGGATCTAGATCAAAGTCCTTTCTAGGACCTTGTTGATCTGCTTCGATCTCATTGGCTTTGACAACCATATACTTCACTTCGGCCTCTAAGACCTCTTTGAGCTTGTTCTCGGCTATATAAGCCGCAATTTTCTCAAGAACTAGTGACTCACTCATTGTCACTAAATTCGCTCCCCCAGCCAGTTGGCTGGATGTGTGAGGTTCCAAAAATATAATTTTCTTTACCAACTACCTCTCTATCCCACTGAAACCCATGGGTGGGATGAAGGTATAGGGAACAGAAGGTGTTGTCTGTTGACGCCATGTCGAACATTGCAGGACTACAAGGAGAAATATGAGCCAGATTTCTGTCAAAGCTTCGTCTGTTAACCTGATTTATTTCGGCCAAAAAGTAGCTCTGGTCCGCCTCTATATTCTCGACAATCTCGTCAGTACGCGATATCGTTATTCTTTGGTGCATCGACGAAGGGATGACTCCTATGTCGTGTATCCATTCCCTGCCTAATAGCAGGTTGTAATTTGCCTTTGAGGCAGTTACCATTAACATTATCGGCCTTGTGATGGTTCCTACTGTTAGATCCACTTGTATTACTCCCATGGTGGTTTCCACCTTACCCTCATAATTCAACAACACCATATTGTGAGGTTTGGTGTCGGAATCATCCTTTCCAATCTTCTTGAGCATGTAGTGCGGCATCAAATTGACTGTCGCGCCTCCGTCAACCAGAATCTTATTTACCCCTATGTTGTCCACCTTTCCTTTAATGAACAGGGGTTTTAAGTGACTCATCATCGAATCATCTGGTCTTTCAAAGAATGCATTTTGTTTTTCCACGCATCCATTGTTCATAATGAAATAACAAACGGGCATGTGCCTGGCTGTTTCGACTTCCATGGTTTCTTCCTCATCTTCGACTTCCATTATCTGGTCATATTCCTTGGGGAGTACCGACACAACGTAGCACATCACGTCGAAAGATGCTTCCGACCCCGAGTTGAAATCATCCATCATTTCATCATCTCTGGTTGCGTCCTCCTTCGAGGACACTTGTTCTGGAGCAACGAACGACTTTCTATCCTTTGATTCCTCTTTCTGATTCGAGGCTTGAATATTACTGCTGGTTTTTGATTTAGCCATTCCTGCAGCCTCCCTTTCCATTTTCTTTCAACGTTGATACCTTCTCCATTGTGATTTTGTCATAGGGTTCTTACCCTTGTAGTTTTCAGATGGGTAAGTCGTCCTCTTAGATTTTTGGAATTCTTTCCTATATGATAAGGAAGATCCCCTTTGTACTTCGAAATCTTTCCACTTCCCTTGGCATTGGGCTTGTCGGATTGGAGTGACCCATTTGTCATCTGGAGCCTTATTCGTAGGCTTGAATGTGTTAGGGTGACCTTAACCATCACAGCCTGGTTCACGAAGTCATCAGTAACTTCGACCATGTAACTTTTGTCGGCAGAATCCTTAGTAACCTCCATCATGTTCACGTTCCCGTCGAAGCCGTGAGCAACCTCGATCATATTCATGTTGTTGTCGAAGCCTTCAGCAACTTCGACCATGTTCACCACGGATGGCTCAGCGAAGTGGGCTTCCGTCACTTGCAAAGGGTTCGAATCGATCGTCATCTGAGGCTTTGACTTGTCCCGGAATTTGAGCCTTCCTTCTTTGATTGCATTTTGCACCAGATCCCTGAAAAGGAAACATTGAGACGTTTTATGACCCAAAAAATTATGGTATTTGCAAAAACCTCTCTTTTTCTGCTGTTCTAAAGGAGGTGTTTTAGCACCAGGTGGTAATATCATTTGGCCGTCCTTAACTAACAGATCAAATATTTCGTCACACTTTGTGACGTCGAATGTATAAGTTCTTTTGGGGAACTTGTCGTTCTTTTCCGATTTGATTGGGTTTTTCCCATTCGACGGAGCTAAGACTTTATAAGCATATGGCGGACCCTGTTTCAATTCCGCCAGATCGACCTCATGTTCATCGAAATCCAATGATTCGTCTTCGTCATCATCTTCACACACTCCGACATAGGCTACCCTTTCTTTTTTATTCTTGTTAGCCCTAGCTTTTTTGGCTTTTAGTCGTTCGACCTGTCTAACCCTATCAGCTAATTCGGCCATGTCTCTTAAGTACTGGGTATCTAATTTCTTTCTAATTGAGTAGTCGAGGCCACCCGCGGCCATTTCGACTAACTCATGTTCAGGCACCTGTGTAAAACATCGTGCTTTGAGCAACCTAAACCTATTCAAGTAGTCATCAATTGGCTCTAAGAAATTTCTTTTGACGCTAGCCAATTCCTTCAAACTTATCTTTGTTTGTCCCATGTAGAATTGTTCATGGAACAATCTCTCCAATTGGGTCCAGGTATGTACCGAATTTGCAGGTAGTGTGGTGAACCAGGTAAAAGCATTTTTTGTCAGTGAACTTGAGAAATATTTCACTTTCAAATTTTCATTATTTTCTATTTCGCCTGCTTCAGTCAAATACCGTGCCATGTGTTCGACAGTCGATTCACTAGTATCCCCTAAAAATTTCGTAAACTTGGGAACCTTCCATCTTGGGGGTAAATCTGCCTGCAAGATATATTCAGATAAGGGGGAAGTATACTTGGGCCTCTGCAGGCCCACATTCATTCCATTTCGTACCATAATCCTTTCGACCATGGCTGCCAAATTATTTTTTGCTGGCATATCGTTGCATCGCATTTGTTGTATAATATTATCAGCATTTTGGTTTCTATTAACTAATACTACCCTTGGCTCCTGTTGAATAGGAATTTAACTCCTGGTTGTTCGACTACTCCTCTTTGGTTCAACATGTTCGCCTGAGGGATGTCTTGTTGTCTTTGATTTATGGTAGGGTCTTCTTCGACGGTTACTCCTGTATTTTGAATTACACGTTCCCTTTGGACAGTTTGAGGGACACCAAAGAAATCGGTGATACACGTCATTTGCGATGCCAATTACTGGTTTGTATATGTAGTTTTCTGAATCAATGGTTTGTTTATGTAGCTTTCATCAATTTGTTGCCTTATTACTGGTGAAGAACTATTAGTAATGTTTGGCATATATGTTTGATATCCCATTCCTAAAGGTTGGCTAATCCTACCCATATGATTTATACCAGAACCAGATCCTTGTAAAAACGAAGTTACGTTTACCGTTGGATATGTAAATGCTGATGACGCATTATGTAAACTTGCCATTACTGATTTGGGCATTCCATATGGTTGTTCTCGATTTAGTGCAGACATGGAAAAACCAGGTATATAAGGCCTGAACATACTCCCTGATGGAGGAGGGGTCATTTGAGAAATTTAGGGTCCTATGGCAGAGAAATTAGGCGCACTCTGGGGAATTGAATGCGCTGGAGTCGAACCCGTTGTTGATGGCATGGCCTCTGATACTAGTATTGAGGCCGTAGTTCCCCCAGCCGAAGGAATAGGGGGTGGCTCTCCATCATTTGTGGAATTTTGATTGTTTGGCGGATTTGGATTTGCCATTCTCCTTACTCGTCTTCTTCTAGGTCTTTCTTCATTATTTATGGCTATCTTACCACTTCTTAATCTCATACAACGAAGTGAAGAAGGTTTCGTAAGAGTAATGTAAAAATAAAGGTTTTATGTTGATAATAGCACAAGGTCCCACTGGGCGTGCCAATTTGTTTGCCTTGAAAATTAGCAAACAACCGTTGGTCTCCTAATTTATGAAAATTAGTTTACTTCCAGGATTGACCATACAAATCCTAGGACGATGTGCTTTAACAATTTTGACAACACATATGAAAATCAAAACCTTTATTTATTGTGTTCATCATCATTCTTATAAAATGATATAATTTGGATGAAAATGATAAAACTTCATTCTTTAAAGAAGTAACGAAAAACGTAACAAAAATGCAGAAATAAATTGCAGAAATGTAGAATAAACTGTATGTAAATAACTTAAAATTTCATTGAAATGTAAAGAATAAAACTGGTGCTTTTCCAAACGTACGTTTTCTCAATGATAACTCGTTTCTCTCACACGGGTACTTTGAGTATTTTTTAGTAACTTATACAAAATTTTGAATACACACACGAAAATCTAACACTATGACTCCCTATTTATATACAGTCGAAATAACCGTCAGCAACGATCATTTTACGTAACGAAGACAAATGGCAACTGTCATGCCTTCACCTCTTAGATGCACTCCACGCATCTCGCTTTCAAAAACAAAATTCCCTCTTTTATTTGAATTTCAAAGTATCAGTCGAAAAGAGATCTCCATAGAATTGTGTCGAAATGGTTCCAACACTTAGAAAGATCTCCAACTCTTCTATTCCAAATAATCCTTATTTTTTAATGATCTTCTTCACAAGAAACAAATTTCTGTCGAAATCCTCTGGAAAGCCTCAATCTTTCACCTCCTTTACAAATAAAATCCATCATTGAAATTAGGAGCCTACACATTCGCACAGTACTCACCATGCTTTATCAAAATCTTTGCCTATACATCAACTGGATGTACAAAATGCTTTTTTTACATGGTGATCTACATGAAATTGTCTACATGCATCAGCCATTGGGTTTCCACGGCCCTCATTATCCAGATTATGTTTTTCGCTTGAAGAAGTCACTTTATGGTCTCAAGCAAGCGCCTAAAGCATGGTACCAATGCTTTGCTGATTATGTCGCAACCATTGGTTTTAACCATAGCACATCAGACCACTCCCTCTTCATATATCGACAAAGTTCAGACATAGCCTACATTCTGCTCTATGTAAACGACATCATCTTTATCACCTCTACTCATGCACTTCGCATATCCATTATGTCACTCCTAGCATCTGAGTTTGCAATGAAAGATTTGGGTCATTAAGTTATTTTTTGGGAATTATTGTATCTCTTCATCCTAGTGGCATCTTTCTTAGTCAAGGCATTTATGCCTCAGAGATCATCGAACGTGTAGGCATGGCGTCCTACAAATCGTCTTCCACTCCTATTGACACGAAGCAGAAACTTAGCACCTCATTCGACACACCATATAAGGATCCATCACTATATCGGAGTCTTGCAGAGGCTTGACAGTATCTCACCTTCACTCGACCTGACATATCATAGACGGTTCAACAAATTTGTCATCACATGCATGCACCTAGTACGGAAAAAATGCTTGCTCTCAAGCTCATTCTGCGCTATGTTCAGGGTACCATACATCTTGGGTTACATTTATCACTATCCAGCATTACACAACTTATCTCATACACTGACGCTGATTGGGGTGGATGTCTGGACAACAGACGCTCTACATCTGGCTACTGTGTATTTCTTGGTGACGACCTTATCTCTTGGTCTTCCAAAAGGCAACCCACTCTTTCTCGTTCTAGTGCTGAAGCCGAATATAAAGTTGTTGCTAATGTTGTATCTGAGTCATGTTGGCTTCGTAATCTTTTACTGGAGCTTCATTTTCCTATTCCCCAGGCCACTTTGGTGTATTGTGACAATGTTAGTGCCATTTATCTCTCTGTTAATACTGTGCAACATCAGCGTACTAAACATATTGAGATGGATATTCATTTTGTTCGGGAAAAAGTAGCTCGTGGTCAAGCACGCGTACTTCATGTTCCCTCCCGACATCAGATTGCAGATATCTTCACCAAAGGGCTTCCTGTAATTACGATGTATCATAAATAGATAGTTAATTAAATGTTACACAATAGTTGTATATATTATATTCACATGAATGAGAAACCTAGGAATTCCATTATCTTACAGTTGCAACATTGTGTGTGACATCATGATCTGCTTCCTAATCTCACACTCACCACAGACATTCCCTTTGTTAATCTTGAGTTCTGGCATTCCTCTAATGGCTCCTTCAGACATTAACTCCTTCATTCTTTTGAGATGAAGATGTCCAAGATTCTGATGCCATAACATCACTCACCCTTATTGGTTCTTGAACATATGGAAGAGTAAGCATTTATTTGAGGTTCCCATAGATAGCAGTTGTCTTTAGACCTTATACCCTTCATTAGAATAACATCTTTTTCATATATGACTAAACATTCTGATTTAGAAAAATTGACCAACAAACCTTGATCACATACTAACTAATGCTAATAAGATTAGCAGTTAATCCTTTCACAAGAAGAACATATTCTAAGTTAGGAGAACCAGCACACACCAATCTTCCCACTCCTTTAATCTCTCCTTTGAATCCATCACCAAATCTGACAGCACCTGGGGGCTGAGACCTAATATCCACCAATAACTCCTGAACCTCTGTCATGTGTCTAAAACACCCACTGTCAAAGTACAAGTCTTCTTTAGTTACAACCTTTAAGGAAGTGTGAGCTATAAGGTTCACATCCCTGTTGATAGATCTTCTCTTTTTACTCATTTGATTAGCCTTAGAATGAGCTGAAGATTGTTGCACTCCATATAATTTATAACAGAAAGGCTTTATATGACCATACTCACCACAGTAATGACACCTCCAAGTTGGTGACTGAGATTTTGTTAAAGTTACATCATGTCTGCCAGGATGTTGTAACATATGGTTGGACATGGTGATCATCTTCTTCTTTTCAGAATGAGAGAATCTTTCTACAGACCTTTTGTTTTGTTGATCAGATGGATAATAACCTCTTGTATCTCCATATTCTTTCATCATATAAAATCCATTTTTCATCCTTCTCAATGAGTTTGTCATGTTATTAAAGCTTAGAGTTCAAGAGAGTTACTTCATCTTGCAGATGATAAACAGTACATAGAAGTTCCTTTCTCTCATTTTCCAGTTCAGCTATGACATTCCTCTGATTTTCCTCTGTCTTAAGACTTTCTTCACACTTGTCACAAGTGTCCTTGTATAACACATCCAGCTCTTCATAGAGGTCATTTTCTGCACAAGATTCTTCTTCATCAGCCCATCTACCAAAAAGAGCAGTCACTAGATTGACAGTTTTAGAGTTAGATTCATCTTCTGACTCATCATCATCAGACCAAGATACCGATAACCCCTTTTTCTGTTTCTTGAGAAAGGTGGGACATTCTGACTTGATGTGACCAAAACCTTCACACTTATAACATTGTATGCCTTTTCTTTGATTAGACTTCTCTTCAGTCCTGGCATTCTTTTGAGAGTCACTGTTATTTCTGATGTTAGATGTGATATTCTTGACACCTGATCTTCCTCTTCTGTCCATCCTTTTCAGAACCTTGTTGAATTATCTCCTAAGAAGCATAATGGCATTTGATATTCCTTCTTCAGTATCCAAATCACATTCATCCTCTTCAGTATTGGACACAAGAGCTATGCTTTTGTTCTTCTTTTCAGATCTGTCACTAATACCTAGTTCAAAATTTTGAAGGGATCCAACAAGTTCATCCGCTCTCATGCTGCTGATGTCATGAGCCTCTTCTATGGCAGTAACTTTCATGTCAAATCTTTTGGGAAGAGACCTGAGAATCTTCCTTACCAGTTTTTCTTCTGACATCCTTTCTCCTAAGGCACTGGATGAATTGGCTATCTCAAGGATATTCATATCAAAGTCATGAATACTTTCATCCTCTTTCATTCTCAAGTTTTCAAATTTTGTAGTGAGCAGCTGAAATCTTGACATCTTCACCTTAGATGTGCCTTCATGTGTATTTTTCAATCTTTCCCAGGCATCTTTAGCCACAACATAGGTGTTAATCAATCTGAAAATGTTCCTATCAACTCCACTGAATAGAGCATTCAAGGCTTTAGAATTTCCAAGAGCTAGTTCATCTTATTCTTTAGACCATTCTTTTTCAGGTTTCAAATTAGAGGTCTTCTTTCCATCTTTGTCCAGAACAACAGGATGTTCCTATCCTCTTATGACAGCTTTCCAAGACTTGCTATGCATAGACTTCAGAAAGGCCACCATGCAAGCTTTCTAGTAGTCATAATTGGTTCCATCCAGGATGGGTGGTCTGTTAACAAGTCCTCCCTCCTTGTTCATTTACCAGAAATTATCTTCCCTAGATCTCACCCAGATACAAAGCAAGATACCTGCTCTGATACCAATTGAAATTTTAGTATCAGATATGAGATCTCGAAGGCAATGTCACGACACTAATATTTGAACTGGTATTAAATACAGAACAAGGTAAGAACACAATGAGAAAGCAGTAAATAACACAAGCAATTGTTAACCCAGTTCCATGCAACGTCACCTACATCTGGGGGCTACTAAGTCGGGAAGGAAATCCACTATTAGTAGTATCAATTCAAAGCTAAACAATCTCAGTTTACAACTTCTCACTTAATCCCTACCCAGTGCAATTTCTACCTAAGACACTCCTAGATATGAGAATCTCCTCTCACTTCCCTCCAATCACAACGCTAGTAATAGACTTAACACTTAATCAAAAGAAGATACACTTCAAGGACAACACTTGATCTTGCTTAAAAGCTTCAATCAAGGACAATACACTCTTGCTTAAAAGCTTAGAGTTGACACTTACAACTCAATACATTCAGTCCAGTTCACGCATCCAGAAGATGATTGAACAACTCACAGTTAACAAACAGTCTATCTCAATGTATCAAAAGATACATGAGTGACACACAATATAGTAGGACACTAAAAGAACTCTCAAACCCTAAACTCGTATTTGTGCACACACGGTTTCTTCAATAAAGCTTCCACTCCTTTTTAGGTTTAGTGAGTTTCTTTATATAGACTCTAGTAGTATGGGCTTGGACTCTTCAATCAAATCCACTCTTTCAGTTGTAAACCACCTACAAGATCATCTCCACAAAAATAGGAACAAATCTTCAAAGTTTCCTAAAAAGTCTCCAAGATCCTTTTTATGAAACCAAACCAAAACTGGAGTGTTCCTAAAATGTCCTTGCTTAGCTGCGCCTGAATGAGAACTCAAAACATCCAGAATATCATATTTTAAAATCAAATTTTCAAGGATTTAAAATGCAGAATTGTTCTGAAGTTCTGGTATAACATGTCACAACATTTGTCATAACATCAATCAGAAAACATAACAGCAAACTCTGTTGTATCAGATGGTTAAGATGTCATGACATCTTGCTCAACTTCTTGTTGTGATGCATGTTCTCCAACTTAACCATGTTTTACCAAAATTGTTGTCAATCTTAAAACCAAGGAACATTCATCTATAATGATAAAGATGTTGGTGCTCTCAGATGTTGCTTCCATGTTGCTCTGAAGGATGTTTGATGAAAATGACTTATGTTTTGGGTGCTTTTAAAGTGGATTCTAGGTAACCAAATGATGGAATAAAATCCTTTTCTTGATTCTTGGAAGTGTTACGACCAATAACTATTAAAGATGCACTATACAAGCTTTTAATGCTCTCTATTACTTCAATTGTTTTCTCTTCCTTAGGAACCGATCACGTAATGATGATCTGCTTTACATTTATGAAAATACGTCTTTTGGTTTGTCTTTTTTTATTCTTTTTTATGTGACAAAAGGGGGAAAAAGATATAAAAGTATTTAATAAAGAATCTGAACCCATTGAGTTTTTAAATGTTGTTTATTTTAATTATTTTTAAAATTATGTTATTTATGTTTTTTCGGTTATTTATTTTTCTCGGGAGATATATTTTAGTTTTCTTATATAGAGAACTAAGGGGGAGCTTACAAACCTCAACCTTGGACTATTAGACTCAGAGGGAGCTTACAAACCTCAAACTCTGATGTTGCTAAGAAAATTGAAATATCCCACATTGATTTATTTACTTTTCTTGTATATAGAACTAAAGGGGAGCTTATAAACCTCAATCTTGGACTATTAGACTCAGAGGGAACTTACAAACCTCAGACACTGATATTGCTAAGAAAATTAAAATAGCCTAACATTGATTTATTTTAGTTTTCTTGAATATAGAATTTAGGAGGAGCTTACAAACCTCAACCTTTGACTATTAGACTCAGGAGGAGCTTACAAACCTTAGACTCTAACGTTGCCAAGAAAATTAAAATAAGTCTAACATTGTTATTTAAATACTAATGTTTCTCATCATCATCAAAAAGGGGGTGATTAGTAGAACAAGATTTGTTCGTGATATATATACTTTGGGTTTTGATAATAACAAAGTGTTGAAAGAACAATGGTGTTATCTAATGTGTGTTCTAAGTTTTCAGATTCTAAAGCTTAAGAATAAACCGTTCAGAATCAGACAGAAGAATGCACTTGAGAGAAGTTGAGTCACTGGCTTTTGGTGGTTAAGAACTGATGCACATTATTAAGTAAAGTCTGATGATATAGGTTGGCATAGACTCTGAGACTGAAGGTATTAGCATCAGAAGAGCAATATCTCACCACTGAGCATGGTTATATCATATGTTAACCATGTTAGGATTACTCCCAACAGTTAACTATTGATTATACCACAATCCTATCTTATGTGCACTCAAGTCCGGGTTAGGACTTATCTCACCACACAAAAGATCACAACCCTGCACACAGAAAAACCCAAGCAATACAAATATATACAGATATACACAAATATACAAGTATACAAATAAGCAAATAGGCAAATATAACACAAATACAAACAAGTTAGGCTTAACCCTTTTAGGGGACTTAAATCCCCAGTGAAGTCGCCATTTCTGTTGCGGTGAGAATCGGATATCAAGCTATTGAATTAACTTAAATCACAAATATTTGAAGTTAACCACTGAACTTTAATTTATCCAAAGGAAAGGGAGAAGATCGAAAGAAAACCCTAAGTGCGCAATGTAACAACAAAGTTAAGAGATCTAAGGCTCTGGGGTTGGTTATACCCAGGGAAGGTGTTAGCATCATAAGTATCTGTAGTACTCTACATGAACCTCTTATTTGTATTTGTGTTATGCTACTGTTTGCTATGTGAAACACATAAGGGTTTATTTACTAAGTATGCTCGCCAAGACATCGCATCTTGTGCCTACGTATCCTAACAAGGATGGAATCAGAGCATTCGTAGTTCACCTAACTAGAGGTGAGGAACTCTTGATAGTGATCAAGGATCCAAAGGGGGAGGTAAGTGTCCATAGCCATGACACTTACATAGAGTTAAGAAATTATAATCCTAAGGCTAGGATAAAAGGGAAGGGTGAGTGCTAATAGAAATAGCACTCACATAGAGTTTGGCAACTCTAATCATACTACTAGGATAAAAAAAGGAAGGGGGAAGTAAGTGTCCATAACAATGACACTTACATAGAGTTATGCAACTCTAATCCTAAGGCTAAGATAAAAAAGAGAAGGGGGAAGTAAGGAAGGCTAAGCTATCCTAAACATGACATAAAGTCAATAAAGGGAATCCTTTCCTTTGGAATAGAAATAAAAGGCAAAAATTAAAACAGAAGGACAAAAAGAGAAACCTCAAGTATCAATGTAAGATGAGTGAATGTCAACATGTATAGTGCAAATTTCAAAGCAAATCAAAAGCTCAAAAGATAGGACATCATCATTCAATCATGTTAGAAGGATATTAAACAAGTGTAGAAAATATTTGTAGCTTAAGGTAACAACCAAAAGTCAAACTCAAGGACTAAATGAATCAAATGAGGTAAGATCATGTATCAAAACAATGGTCGCATACTTGTCATAACAAGCTCATAAGAAAAGAGATTAAAGATGGTTCAAAAATGGAAGTTAGAGCATGAAACCAAGATAGGTCAGTAGCAAAACCACACATTTCAATCCATACACAACACCAAGATATCAAAGACACTCAACAAGAAACATACTCAAAACATGTGCAAAGAACTAAGCATGTATCAATCCATATCAACCAGAAAAGGACCCAAACCTCCAAATACAAGTAAAGGAATTCAAAAAGGAAAGCAATACACATTGAAACCAAAGAAGTCAGAAGCTCAAACATGGATTTTCAAGTCATTTAATATCAACAAGCATCAAAGAGATTCATACATGAAACAAAGTTCAAAGACTAGGTCAAAATAAAGCAAAACCGTGATCAAAACTAACCCTAACTTGAAACATCAATGAAAAATAGAAAAATAGCAAAATAAATTCAAGTAAAAGAGTATATCTCATGTAAATGCATTCAAGATCATGTGTGTAAAATATCTTTAAAAGAAAAGCACAAGAGCTTGCACAAAAACAACCAACAAGTTCATGATGTCCTACTAATCGAGCATAAACCAAGGCACACAAAACCAAATGAAAAGCAAAAAAATTGACATCACCAAAGTCCAGTAAAAGCACCCAAATATCATCACATCATATGTCAAAGATTAGCAAAATATTGGCTCAAGAAAAAGTGTTTAAGGCATCAAGAAACAAAACCCTAGTCTAGGGGTAGTTTAAGTAAACACCTTTTACAAATAATCAAAAATAAAATATGAAAATAAATTTAAAAAACAAAAATAAAAATAAAACATGAATTCTCAAGACATCAAAGTATTTCAAAAGTAATTTCGTGGACTTTAATAGAAAGAAGTATTGTAAATAAAAATAGAAAAGTAAAAGGAAGAAAAATGGAAATAAAATGTGAAAGAAAAAGGAAGGGGGTCTGTTTGCAATAACCAGAACAACTAGGTTCAAGTTATGCGTGCAAGTGGGCTGAAAGAAGGTGGTGTGAATAGGAAATGTGATAGGCCCAATATTAAGCAAAATCATAATTAAAAAACAAACAAAAAAACTAAGTCACGCCAGCACTCATTAATTGATGTGGCGCTGACCAAGCACCTACGCGGGCAAAGACCTGAGTCAACCCTGGCACGTCAGCATAAAAGGCCAGACGCCGGAGCCCTAACCCCGGTCGTCTTCTCCAGCGACGGCCACCGGAGTTGGCTCTCAACCACCATGAAACTAAAAAAAGTGGACTCCTTCCCCCTCATTTTTCCATGTAGATTTTATTTTTTTTCATTTGAAACCTCTAAACCCACTAAAACTGGCCACGAAAGTCAAACACACATTATGGAAACTTCTCAAAACAAAACAACAACAGCTCAAACTTATTCTATATGTACTCAGAAGTTCAAAAACAACAATCATAAACTCAAACAAGAATTAAAAAGAGGGAAACAAGTTAGATAAATTGTTACCCAAGGGAGCCCTTTGTAGCTTTTGTTCCTAGGTAAACATCTTATCCAAAATTCACCAAATGATCCACAAACCTTCAGGGAGGATGAATGGAGTGAGGAAATGGAAGAAGGGTCTTTGAAAAAATGAGATTCGAAGGAGTCCAAATTTTCAGAGAGGAGGTGAATTTTTTGTTCTATTTTGTGTGTGAATGCATCTGATCTTGCTTGTTAGGGTTTCTTGAGTATTTATTTGAGGTTATGGTGTGGTTAAAAAAAATATTCACTGTGGCTAAATCTTGGTTAGTGTTTTGGTGAAATTTTGAAATATGGAATGAGAATGGAGGAAGGTACGATTTCACATGGTTTGTGGGTGGTTTTTAGTTGTCGTGTTGTGGTTTTGGTGATTGGTGAGGAGAAATAGAAAACTGGAATGGTGGTGGTATCCTTGGTGAGCAAGTTTTACAACTTGTTTCTTTTGAAAGAACATGAAAATGTGTCATATATGGTACACGTGCATGTTGGCACTTATTAGGCAAAGTATTGTGAAGTTTTGTGTCAACTCATGCGCATGAAACATAGTGGAAAGGTTGCTGCATAAAATAATTCAAGTTGTGCACACAAATTGGTAACATATGGTGCATGAGGACATAACCATCTAGCCATATTGGAACCAACATAAGTCCATACATGATACTCCAACTCATGAGTTATTTGGATCAAATGAAAGTAGGGAAGATAATGAACAACTTCCAAGTTCAAATCAAAAGGAAACAATGCTTGAAGGCATGAGAAAAATTGAGTGGAAGTTGGATGCACAAAAAATATCCCAACTAACTTAGAAATTTTTCGAAGTTATGAACTTTTGACAACTTTGAAACCCTATCTTTGAAAGACCATAACTTGAGATTTATTGATCCAATGAAAGAGTTCTTGGTATGTATGGAAAGCTTGAAGAATTCACAACAAATTTCATGTTGAAAGAAACTTGAATTAAAGCCTAGAACCATGATAAAAATAACCTTGAAAACTCATCTTCCAAGTTGAGATTCAATACTTAGAAAAATTTCTAAGTATAGAATTCAAAATCTATGCACTTTTTGGGAATTCCACCTCATTGACAAAGTTGTGGTATGGAATGTGCTCTTCAAATTGATCTTTAGATCCAAGAAAATGGATGTCTAGATTGAAAGTTATGACCTTGGCAAGTTAGCACCAAACTAGGGTTTTTCCATGACTTAGAAAAATTTCACTTTCTTCCAAGTTACCCTTTTTGCAAGTAAACTCCTTTCTCTTGATTTTTATTGCTCAAACTCAAATATAAGACTCATTTCCATGGAATATGACCTGAAAAGTTCATGTTTGATCAAAGAACCCTAAAGTCAAAGGTTTGACTTTGCAGTTAAATGTCTCATGTATCAGATGAATCTTCAGCTATTGATCTTCAATGAAATCAATCCCTTGAGATTTTTGAACACCATGGATGGACTCCAAGGGTGCATTTGAATGTCTTGAATCATGTCCCAAGGCTTGAGATCATGTATTGGTCAAAAGTCAAAGATTGCAGTTGACTTTGGTTCCAAAACCCTAGTTTCATGACCAGATGAACTTGACTTTGAAGAATTTGATATGAGGCCATTTTACACTTGATTATTGATGGAGAGAGGCCTCTTGAGAGTATGAGGACTAAGTTGGTGGATGATCTATCCAAAACCTATTTTTGTTGCGGTGAGAATCGGATACCAAGCTGTTGAATTAACTTGAATCACAAATCTTTGAAGTTCACCACCGAACTTTAATTTATCAAAAGGAAACGGAAAAGATCGAAAGAAAACCCTAAGTGCGCAATGAAACAACGAAGCTAAGAGATCTAAAGTTTGGGAGTTGGTTATACCTAGGAAAGGTGTTAGCATCCTAAGTATCTATAGTACTATACAAGAACCTTTTATTTGTATTTGTGTTATGCTACTGTTTGCTATGGGAAAGACCTAAGGGTTTATTTACTAAGTATGCTCGCCAAGTCATTGCATCTCGTGCCTACGTATCCTAATAAGGATGGAATCAGAGCATTCGTAGTTCACCTAATTATAGGTGAGGAACTCTTGATAGTGATCAAGGTTCCAAAGGGGTAGGTAAGTGTCCATAGCCATGAAACTTACATAGAGTTAAGAAACTCTAATCCTAAGGCTAGGATAAAAGGGAAGGGTGAGTGCCCATGGCAATAGCACTCGCATAAAGTATGGCAACTTTAATCCTAAGGCTAGGATAAACAAAGGAAGGGGGAAGTAAGTGTCCATAACAATAACAATTACATAGAGTTAGGCAACTCTAATCCTAAGGCTAGGATAAAAAGGGAAGGGGGGAAGTAAGGTAGGCTAAGTTATCCTAAACATGACATAAAGTCAATAAAGGGAATCCTTTCCTTTGGAATATAATTAAATGGAAAAGATAGTAACAGAAGGACAAAAAGAGAAACCTCAAGTATCAATGTAAGATGAGTGAATGTCAACATGTATAGTGAAGATGTCAAAGCAAATCAAAAGCTCAAAAGATAGGACATCATCATTCAATCGTGTTAGAAGGATATTAAACAGGTGTAGCAAATATTTGTAGCTTAAGGTAACAACCAAAAGTCCAACTCAAGGACTTATTGAATCAAATGAGATAATAACTCATGCAAGTCAGTAGCTATAACACATCATGTTCAACACATTCAAAAGATCAAGAAAGAGGCACAGAAGGATCAATCATGTATCAAAACAATGGTCACATACTTGTCATAACAAACTCATAAGAAAATAGATTAAAGATGGTTCAAAAATGGAAGTTAAAGCATGAAACCAAGATAGGTCAGTAGCAAAACCACACATTTCAATCCATACACAACACCAAGATATCAAAGAAACTCAACAAGAAACATACTCAAAACATGTGCAAAGAACTGAGCATGTATCAATCCATATCAACCATAAAAGGAACCAAGCCTCCAAATACAAGTAAAGGAATTAAAAAAGGCAAGAAATACACATTGAAACCAAAGAAGTCAGAAGCTCAAACATGTATTTTCAAGTCATTTAAGATCAAAAAGCATCAAAAATATCCATACAAGAAACAAAGTTCAAAGACTAGGTCAAAACAAAACAAAACCATGATCAAAACTAACCCTAACTTGTAACATCAACGAAAAATAGCAAAATAGCAAAATAAATTCAAGTAAAAGACACTACCTCATGGAAATGCATTCAAGATCATGTGTGTAAAATATCTCTAAAAGAAAAGCACAAAAGCTTGCACAAAAACAACCAACAAGTTCACGATGTCCTACTAATCGAGCATAAATCGAGGGACACAAAACCAAATGAAAAGAAAACAAATTGACATCCCCAAAGTCCAGAAAAAGCAACCAAATATCATCACATCATATGTCAAAGATTAGCAAAAGATTGACTCAAGAAAAAGTGTTGAAGGCATCAAGAAACAAAACCCTAGTCTATTGGTAGTTTAGGTAAACACATTTTATAAATAATAAAAAATAAAATAGGAAAATAAATTTAAAAAACAAAAATAAAAATAAAAATGAATTCTCAAGACATCAAAGTATTTCAAAAATATTTGTGTGAACTTTAATAGAAAGAAATATTGAAAATAAAAATAGAAAAGTAAAAGGAAGAAAAATGGAAATAAAATGTGAAAGAAAAAGGAAGGGGGTGTGTTAGCAATAACCAAAACAACTAGTTTCATGTTATGCGTGCAAGTGGGCTGAAAGAAGGGTGGTGTGAATAGGAAATGTGCTAGGCCTAAGATTAAGAAAAATCATAATTAAAAAACAAACAAAAAAACTATGCCACACCAGCACCCTTTAATTGAGGTGGCGCTGAGCAAGCACCCATGCGAGCAAAGACCAGAGTCAACCCTGGCACGTCAACATAAAAGACATGATGCCGGAACCCTAGCTCAGGTCGTCTTCTCCGGTGACGGCCACCCGAGTTGGCTCTCAACCACCATGAAACTAAAAAATGTGGACTCATTCCCCCCACATTTTTTCATGTAGATTCCATTTTTGATATTATTTTTTTTCTTTTGAAACCTCTAAAACCACTAAAACTGACAATGAAAGTCAAACACACATTATGGAAACTTCTCAAAACAAAATAACAACAGCTCAAACTTATTCTATATGCACCCAGAAGTTCAAAAACAACAATCATAAATTAAACAAGCATTAAAGAGAGAGAAACAAGTTAGAGAAATTGTTACCCAAGGGAGCTCTTTGTAGCTTCTGTTCCTAAGTAAAACTCTTCACCAAACTTCACCAAATGATCCACAAACCTTGAAGGAGGATGAATGGAGTGAGGAAATGGAATGAGGGTCTTTGAAAAAAATGAGATTTGAAGGAGTCCAAATTTTAAGAGAGGAGGTGAGTTTTTACGTTCTATTTTGTGTGTGAATGCATCTGATATTGCTTGTTAGGATTTCTTGAGTATTTATGTGAGGTTATGGTAAGGTTAAAAAAATGATTCACTGTGGTTAAAGCTTGGTTAGTGTTTTGGTGAAAATTTGAAATATGGAGTGAGAATGGAGGAAGGTACGATTTCACATGGTTTGTGGGTGGTATTTAGTTGTCATGTTATGGTTTTGGTGAGTGGTAAGGAGAATAAGAAACTGGAATGGTGGTGGTATCCTTGGTGAACAAGTTTTATAACTTGCTTCTTTTGGCACAACATGAAAATGTGTCATATATGGTACATGTGCATGTTGGTACTTATTAGGCAAAGTTTTGTGAAGTTTTGTGTCAAATCATGCACATGAAATAGAGTGGAAAGGTTACTGCATAAAATGATTCAAATTATGCACACAAAACGGTAATATATGGTGCATGAGGACATAACCATCTAGCCATATTGAAACCAACATAAGTCCATGCATGTTACTCCAATTCATGAGTTCTTTGGCTCAAATGAAAGTAGGGAAGATAATGAACAACTTCCATGTTCATATCAAATTGAAACAATGCTTGGAGGCAAGAGAAAAATTGAGTGGAAGTTGGATGCACAAAACTATCCCAACTAACTTAGAAATTTTTCAAAGTTATGAACTTTTGACAACTTTGGAACCCTATCTTTTAAAGACTATAACTTGATATTTATTGATCCAATGAAAGAGTTCTTGGTATGTATGGAAACCTTGAAGAATGCCCAACAACTTTCATGTTGAAAGAAACTTGAATTAGAGCCTAGAACCCTGAGAAAATAGCCTTGAAAACTCATCTTCCAAGTTGAGATTCAATACTTAGAAAATTTTCTAAGTATAGAATTCAAAAATCTTGTTTTTCTCAACTTCATGCTATCATAACTCAAAATCTATGCACTTTTTGGGAATTCGTCCCTATTGAAAAAGTTGTAGTATGGAATGTGCTCTTCAAATTGATCTTTGGATCCAAAAAGATGGATGTCTAGATTGAAAGTTATGACCTTGGCAAGTTAACACCAAACTTGGGTTTTTCCATGACTTAGAAAAATTTCACTTTCTTCCAAGTTACCCTTTTTGCACGTAAACTCCTTTCTCTTGATTTTTCTTGCTCAAACTTAAACATAAGACTTATTTCCATGGAATATGACCTGAAAAGTTCATGTTTGATCAAAGAACCCTAAAGTCAAAGGTTTGACTTTGCAGTTAAATGACTCATGTATCAGATGAATCTTCAGCTATTGATCTTCAATGAAATCAATCCCTTGAGCTTTTTGAACACCATGGATGGACTCCAAGGGTGTATTTGAATGTCTTGAATCATGTCCCAAGGCTTGAGATTATGTGTTGGTCAAAAGTCAAAAATTGCAGTTGACTTTGGTTCCAAAACCCTAGTTTCATGACCAGATGAACTTGAACTTTGAAGAATTTCATATGAGGCCATTTTACAGTTGATTATTGATGGAGAGAGGCCTCTTGAGAGTATGAGGACTTAGTTGGTGGATGATCTATACAAAACCTATTTTTGCTGCAGTGAGAATCGGATATCAAGCTGTTGAATTAACTTGAATAACAAATCTTTGAAGTTCACCACCGAACTTTAATTTATCCAAAGGAAATGGAAAAGATCGAAAGAAAACCATAAGTACGCAATGTAACAACAAAGCTAAGAGATCTAAGTTTCGGGGGTTGGTTATACCTAGGGAGGGTGTTAGCATCTTGAGTATCTGTAGTACTCTATAGGAACCTCTTATTTGTATTTGTGTTATGCTACTGTTTGCTATGGGAAAGACCTAAGGGTTTATTCACTAAGTATGCTCGCCAAGACATCGCATCTCATGCCTATGTATCCTAACAAGGATGGAATTAGAGCATTTGTAGTTCACCTAACTATAGGTGAGGAACTCTTGATAGTGATCAAGGTTTCAAAGGGGAAGGTAAGTTTCCATAGCCACGAAACTTACATAGAGGTGAGAAACTCTAAAACTAAGGCTAGGATAAATGGGAAGGTGAGTTCTCATGGCAATAACACTCACATAAAGTTTGGCAACTTTAATCCTAAGGCTAGGATAGAAAAAGGAGGGGGGAAGTAAGTGTCCATAGCAATGACACTTACATAGAGTTAGGCAACTCTAATCCTAAAGCTAGGATAAAAAAGGGAAAGGGAAGTAAGGTAGGCTAAGATATCCTAAACATGACATAAAGTCAATAAAGGAAATCCTTTCCTTTGGAATAGAAATAAAAGGCAAAGATAGCAACAGAAGGACAAAAAGAGAAACCTCAAGTATCAATGTAAGATGAGTGAATGTTAACAAGTATAGTGCAGATGTCAAAGCAAACCAAAAGCTCAAAACATACGACATCATCATTCAATTGTGTTAGAAGGATATTAAACAAGTGTAGCAAATATTTGTAGCTTAAGGTAACTGAAGATGGCTGGTTTATACCTGAGTGAATCGTACACTCAAAGATAACACAGAGTCGCCAACGAACTTTGTTTAGTCCCAAAGGACAGGGAAAATATCGATAAAAGCCAAGGGGAAGAGGAATGGGAACGGGGGTCGGTTATGCGAAAGGAAGGTACTAGCACCTAACGCATCCGTCGTACTCGACGGGAACCATTTCGCTTGCTTCTAGGCTTGGATGGGTTATCTATCTAAAAGCTTCTAGCTAAAAGAATAGGAGAGAGAAAAGAGAAAAAGGAAAGAGATAAAGAAAGAAAGTAAGTGCTCGCGGAGGATTAGGGTCCTCGTGCCTACGTACCCTCATAGTGTCATGAGGAAATTAGAGCTTCGTAGTTCATGGAACCAGGGACAGAGAAATAGGAAAGGAAGAAGATGGAAGTGGAAGTGTGCTCGCCAAGATCATCACAATCTCGTGCCTACGTATCATACATTCGAATGAATGCAGAATCAGTGCTTCCGTAGTTCGGGGAACTAATGCAGAAAAGGAAAAGGAAAGGAAAGTGGTGTAAAAATCAAGAGCAAAAGAGGTAGAGAAAGATCCACTGGGGATAACAAAAGAATTGGTGTCGAAACCAAGAAAGGGATGCAAAGGAAAAGAAAATAGTTGTATTGAGGATAAAATGCAAGAGTGGTGTCAAAACCAAGAAAATAAAGGAGCAAAAGGGAATAAAAGAGGCTCCACTGGGGAGATAAGAGAACAAAGGAATATGCTGGGGACCAGAAGGTAGCGACCCTACTAGGGAACTAAACAAAGGTAATGGTGTTGAAACCAAAAGAAAAGGGGTTCGGTGTATTAACTGACTTGCAGTGGTTAACCGAAGAGAGAGAGAGAGAGTAAGACTCTGTAGGGAAAAGGTTTTAACAGATAAGCTGTGATCAACCGAAAGAACGGGTGTAGAACCAAACGAAGGTTGTAACCCAAAGGACGGGTGTGAAACCAAGCAAAGGTTGTAACCCAAAGGACGGGTGTGGAACCAAGCAAAGGTTGTAACCCAAAGGAAGGGTATGGAACCAAGCAAAGGTTGTGACCCATTGGGGATGTTGGTACTGACCGAACAAACGGTACTTGACCAACGAAAAGGGTATTGGAACCAAAAGAAGGTTACTAACCTAAGGGAGCAAGTATTCGAACCAAGAAAAAGTTGTTAACTACTGGGGATTCAGTTTTAACAGAAGAACTGTGATTAACCGAGAAGGAAACGAGTAATTAACCAAGAGAAGGTGATTAACTCAAAAGGCTCAGTATTTTAACAGACAAGCTGCGGTTAACTGAAAAAATGGGTGATTAACCAAGAGAAGGTGATTAACCTGAAAGGCTCAGTATTTTAACAGACAGGCTGTGGTTAACTGAAAGAATGGGTGATTAACCTAGAGAAGGTGATTAACCCGAAAGGCTCAGTATTTTAACAGACAGGTTGTGGTTAACTGAAAAATGGGTGATTAACCAAGAGAAGGTGATTAACCCGAAAGGCTCAGTATTTTAACATATAGGTTGTGGTTAACTGAAAGAATGGGTGATTAACCAAGAGAAGGTGATTAACTCGAAAGGCTCAGTATTTTAACAGACAGATTGTGGTTAACTGAGAAGGAGTGCAAATTGGTGTTTTAACTGACAGGCAGTGGTTGACAAGAAGACTGTGTTCAACCAAAGAAAAAGGAATCGAGACTCTTCAAGGGAATCAAAAGACGATAATCGACCACAAGAAGAGAACAGGGTATTGAAACAAAGAGAGTTTGCTACCCAAATGAGCAACAATCTTAACCAAAAAAGTGATTGATCAAAAGAGAGAGATTGAAAGAGATAGGAGTGATCAAGGATCGACTCGACTGGGGAAGAAGGTAAACTACCGCCTGGGGATAGAGGTGACTAAGCCAAGCACATGGTCATTCGTCCTCTACCTGAAGTAGTCAGAATGAGAGTAGGAATTCTCCCTTCTCATTACTTCTCTAACACACAGGGTGTAGTGCAGAAGTTGAAACGGACAACAAGTTGTACAGTGCTCCCGCGTTGCGTGAAACTCCAACTCAGCCGGGTACCAAGAGAAAGCAAGTTCTAAAGGAAGCCTAAAGAGAAGCGCCAAGGGAGAGTTCAATAATCGAAACAAAGTTTCGATTGATTAATCATAAAGGAGGAAAATGCTAACAATTTTTCAAATGAATGAAAAATTATTAAAGCAACAAGGAGTATTATTGATTGTACAAGATTAAGCTCATTCTCTTGAGAACAAACCTAATGCAAAACAATGGGAGAAAGTGCAAAACAGTGCCAAATGATACACCAAAACATGTAGCATGTGATCAAATAAAAATGCAAGAAAGCATGTATTCACATAATGCCAAGAACGTGATTAAATCAAATAATCGAAAATGCATCGAAAGTTCGTGAATATGCTTCAAACAGAAGTTAAATGACACTTAAAATATCCATAAAATCAAGCATGACAATCAATGGAAGTTAAAAGGAAGAAAGCATGGCAAACACACTTGAAAATGCAAGAAAATGACCTTTTGGTTCAGTGTTAATCGATTAAAACTTTTGCGCTGCAAAGTGTTAATCGATTAACACTTGCAAAACAGCAATAATTGAAAAAACAGAGTGTTAATCGATTAACACTTTTGCTCTGCAAAGTGTTAATCGATTAACACTGTCGCAGGGGCTGAAAAATAGCTTTCAAAAGTGCTTTTGGCCAACTTAATGATTGTGGAATCACTCCAATGCTAGGGCAAATAATTATGCACGAAAAATCAAGTTTAAAAACAACAAATGAACAACAATAGAATCAATTAAACCATCAAGATCATGGATCAAGCAATGGTATAACCAATTCATATGCGAAACAACGAAACTACATCGGGAATGATACGAAAACTTTCAAAACCGAAAAATGAGTAAGATCTACCAACCTACAAGCCGGAGATTTGGCTTGGTGATTGTTGCAAAGAGATCTTGGCGAAGATAATCAAAGAAAACCAGAGGAATCTTCAACTATAGCCGAAACGTATCAAAACCGAGCAAAATGCGACGAAAACTCCGAAATGAGAATTATCACCGAAGAAACTTGAAATAATCACTTGAGATGTATCCAAAAGCTACTGAAGCTCCACAAAAACCAGTAGAATGGAATGACGATGAAGGCCAAGCTCAAGAAAAAGCACTTTCAAGGTGAAAGTAGCTTTTCTTCAATGGAGAATTAAGAGCTTTGGTGAGGTTTTGGAAGATAACTGAGATGAAGATGAAGATGTAACAGAAAAAAATTAGAGAGAATGTGAGAGAATTGAGAGTGAAGTGTGAGGAATATGTGTGAAAATGGTTGAGAAATTGTGGATCCTTTGAAAAGTGAGTGAAGGTGTGTTTATATAGATTTTTGGTTTGGAGTGTGAGAGGTTTGGAATTAGGTTTGGAATTAGGTTTGGACTTAGCTAGGAGTTAGTTAGGCTTGACTACCCGAGTCAAGCGATTAACTCGGTTAGTTAGAACCAACTCGGTAACAATCCCAATGTGAGCTCCAACTTCCAAAGGTCCACATACTTGGAAATCAAGGAACATGGTGCACTTATTTAGGAATGATGCATTGGAATAATTTTGAGTGAATTCTTGAATACTCCAGAATGTTCCACATGTTACTAGACCAATGTAGAAATTCAAAATGTGGAGGGAAAGTTGTTGTCTTGAAAAAGCAGCAAATTCTGCAAAATTTGCATGTATTAATCGATTAACACATTTGCACTGCAAATGGTTAATCGATTAACCAAGCCAAAAATGCCCAAATTGGCCTGAAAAATGGCGTTGTGGCCACGGTTCCGATTTTCAACCTCTTGCTTTGAGGAATAGGCATAGTAACCCTTATTTTGTGCTTGTTTTGATGATGAGATGACCTTATGAGGATGTGATTAATCGGGCTTGGAAAACCTGAACATTCCTGCAACAAAATCACAGAGAAAAAGTGTGAATGCGTATGCCAGCGATACGAATGCACATGTTTATGCAAAAGGCAAAAGATGAGGTCAAATTTTGGGTTACGACAGTAACAACCAAAAGTCAAACTCAAGGACTAAATGAATCAAATAAGATAAAAACTCATGCAAGTCAATAGCTACAACACATCATGTTCAACACATTCAAAAGATCAAGAAAGGGGCACAAAAGGATCAATCATGTATCAAAAGAATGGTCACATACTTGTCATAACAAGCTCATAAGAAAAGAGATTAAAGATGGTTCAAAAATGGAAGTTAAAGCATGAAACCAAAATAGGTCAGTAGCAAAACAACACATTTCAATCCATGCACAACACCAAGATATCAAAGAAACTCAACAAGAAACATACTCAAAACATGTGCAAAGAACTAGATATGTATCAATCCATATCAACCAGAAAAGGAACCAAACCTCCAAATACAAGTAAAGAAATTCAAAAAAGCAGGCAATACACATTGAAACCAAAGAAGTCAGAAGCTCTAACATGGCTTTTCAAGTCATTTCAGATCAAAAAGCATCAAAGATATCCCTACAAGAAACAAAGTTCAAAGACTAGGTCAAAACAAAGCAAAACCATGATCAAAACTAACCCTAACTTGAAACATCAATGAAAAATAGCAAAATAGCAAAATAAATTCAAGTAAAAAACTCTACCTCATGGAAATGCATTCAAGATCTTGTGTGTAAAATATCTCTAAAAGAAAAGCACAAGAGCTTGCACAAAAACAACCAACAAGTTCATGATGACCTACTAATCGAGCATAAATCGAGGGACACAAAACCAAATGAAAAGAAGACAAATTGACATCCCCAAAGTCCAGAAAAAGCAACCAAATATCATCACATCATACGTCAAAGATTAGCAAAAGATTGGCTCAAGAAAAAGTGTTTAAGGCATCAAGAAACAAAACCCTAGTCTAGGGGTAGTTTAGGTAAACACCATTTATAAATAATAAAAAATAAAATAGGAAGATAAATTTAAAAATAAAAATAAAAATAAAAATAAATTCTCAAGACATCAAAGTATTTCAAAAATATTTGTGTGGACTTTAATAGAAAGAAATATTGAAAATAAGAATAGAAAAGTAAAAGGAAGAAAAATGGAAATAAAATGTGAAAGAAAAAGGAATGGGTGTGTTAGCAATAACCAGAACAACTAGGTTCAGGTTATTCGTGCAAGTGGGCTGAAAGAAGGGTGGTGTGAATAGGAAATATGCTAGGCCCAAGATTAAGCAAAATCAGAATTAAAAAACAAACAAAAAAACTAAGCCACTCCAGCACTTATTAATTGAGGTGGCGCTGACCAAGCACCCACGCGGGCAAAGACCAGAGTCAACCCTGGTACGTCAGCATAAAAGACCAGGCGCCGGAGCCCTAGCTCAGGTCGTCTTCTCTGGCGACGGCCGCCGGAGTTGGCTCTCAACCACCATGAAACTCCAAAAAGTGGACTTCTTCCCCCCTCATTTTTTCATGTAGATTCAATTTTTGATATTATTTTTTTTCATTTGAAACCTCAAAACCCACTAAAACTAGTCATGAAAGTCAAACACACATTATGGAAACTTCTCAAAACAAAACAACAACTGCTCAAACTTATTCTATATGCACCCAGAAGTTCAAAAACAATAATCATAAACTCAAACAAGCATTAAAGAGAGAGAAATAGGTTAGAGAAATTGTTACCCAATGGAGCTCTTTGTAGCTTCTGTTCCTATGTAAAACTCTTCACCAAACTTCACCAAATGATCCACAAACCTTCAGGGAGGATGAATGGAGTGAGGAAATGGTAGGAGGGTTTTTGAAAAAATGAGATTCGAATGAGTCCAAATTTTGAGAGAGGCGGTGAATTTTTCGTTCTATTTTGTGTGTGAATGCATCTGATCTGCGACATAGATTATCTTGTCCTTAGGTGCCCACTTTCTGGGTCCTTTCTTGTTAGCTTTCCCAGAGTGTTTCACAACTTTGGGCTTTTGTGCAACAAGATAATCAAGTGGAATTTGTGCATAATATTTAACTTTAGAAACAGACTTCTGTGTTGGTGGGGGTTTTTGTGTAAGCTCAGAGCAAACAATCTCAGTGCCAGAAGGCACAAAATGGTCATAGAGAGGTTTTGGTTTAACACTTTGACTTTCATCAATGTCAGATGATTTTGTACATCCTAAACCTTTCTTACCATTTCTGCTTACTCCATAGATCATGGAAGTTGTTTTGCTTCTATCTATGCTTTTAGCAAGAAAATACTGGAATTCTCTATCATACTTGTAGATACAGCTTGTGTCAGAGACATTGGAGATTAATTCTTCTAATTTAGCAACTTTGATTTTTAAGGCATAATTACTATTTTTTAAGCAAAAAATATTTTCATTTAGAGAAGAGTTATTCTGCTCAAGCTTATCTTTTTCCTCATAAGCAATTACAATAGATTTTTTAAGATCTTTTCATTTACTCTGAAGACTTTGATATTTTTCCAGCATTTCTGACAAACATGACTCTAATTCACAACGAGAGAGTTTAGATAATACCTCTGAGTTTGAGTCTGAGTCTGATTCTGGTTCTGATGATATTTTGTCTTATGGTTCTCTAGAAACTTCATCTTCAGTTGTTGCTACCAGTGCAACATTTACTTGTTCTTCATCAGATTCCTCTTCTTCAGAATCAGAGTCGTCCCAAGTTGCCATTAGACCTTTCTTCGCTTTGGAGAAGTTCTTCTTAGGCTTCTTGTCCTTCTTGATTTTTGGACACTTGTTCTTGTAATAACCTGGCTCATTACACTCGTAGCAGATAACCTTCTTTCCAGAGTTCTGCTTCTTCTGTTCAGATGATGACTCAGAGCGGCCTTTGTTTCTTCTAGATCCTTTGAAGTTTCCTTGCCTATGTGTAATACCCCAAATTTTGACCACTTAGATTTCCCATCATTGTGAAAATCATCATCACAATATGGATGAACCATCATGCTTCATCAGTCTCCCCAAAGATGGGTGAGCATCCAATACAATCAAAATTAGGGTTTCAAGCCCTCTCTGAGCTTTAGACAAAGGATCAATCAAGAAATGACATGATCTTCAACTTGTCTAATCTCTCAAACATCCTCAAAGGATCAAAAGGACTCATACTTCAAGGATTAAGCACAAAGCTGCTCACTTCTAGGTGGATCAAGTCTCCAGATCGACAGTGTCACCAAATTAGGGTTTTGATCACCCAGGGCCTCCAGATGAAAAATTTCATCTGGGCACAAGCCATTGATCCAAAACATAACCTAATATACTTCATGGAACCTCATGAACCCATGCATCAAGTCAATTTTGCCTCAAGGGATGCATTCATCAAAAATCAGGAATTAGGGTTTCTTGACCTAATTCACCCCTAAGTTGACTTTTGGGACAAACCATGAGCCAAGACCTCAAGACATGATTTGAGGGTCTCTAATATACCATATTGATCCATTTGGAACAATGGATTAATCCAAGAAGTTTGAGCAACAAGTCTCAATTTCATCTGCACCACAATTAGGGTTTTAAGGGAAAAGTCAACTGTAACTTTGACTTTTGACCAGGACATGCTCCCAAACCCTAATACATGATTGAATATACCCTATGACACCCATGGAACATGTCCATCAAGTTTGATTTAGGTCAAGGACATGATTTCCTGAAGAACTGCACAGTTTGGAATTCATATGATAAAAAGTCAACTGTGCACAAAAGTCAACTTTGACTTTTTGAGATTTTTCACCAAAATGGATTTTTAACCCTAAAATGATGTTAATGTATGATTTGAATCATCATTCATCAAGAAAAATCAAGAAAAGTGAGATAACTTGTAAAAAGGGTAACCATAAAACTTAGAAATTTTTCTAAGTTAAAAATAAAGTGGCAAGGGTACCAAATTTGAAGGACCATAACTCCTAAACCACAAGGCCATTTTTTCTCATCCAAATATGGATTTGTAGCCCTCATTATCACCTACAAAAACTTCAAATACAAGTCAGTCCAATTCATTAAGGATTTTGAGTTATGGAGTGATCAAAGTGGCTGAAAAGTGAAAATGTCACTTTTTCCAACACTTAGTGAAATTTTCACTAAGTCAGATTCTGCCTCACTTTTTGCCAAATGTAGGGGGATTTTTCACTTGGAATCAAAAGAGATCAAAACCAAAATTGTTTAAACAGTTGTTGTATCATGTAAGAGCTTTCCAAAATGGCCAAGAACATTGCCAAATTCAACCTACACCATGAGATACAACATTGCCAAGTTGCCTTGCTGGAATCTGTCAAGGCAAGGCAGAATTTGCAACTTTGGTCGATTTGCCAAAATCAGCCAAATTCAATTGCTCCTATCCACTTGGACACCTCAGAGGATTGAATCTAAAGGGGACAATCACTGAGCCAAGCCTCCAAAGTCCATGGAACAAGAAATAGCATGTTGAACCTAGAATGGCCAAAATAGGGACAAGACTTCAAATTTGGAATGAGGCATTCAATGGAACCATCAAGGTGGCATGGACTGAGCCATTCTCATCTGAAATCAGTCAAGACTTATCCAAGACCAAGGGAACCAAAGCTCTGTGCCCTAACCTCTAGTCAATGGCTAGAGGAGACTTGGATTTTCATTTGCCAACATTGGCCAAACCTACTTACCAGCTGCCATGCACTATTCCTTGCAAAACAAACTTGCTCTACTATAAATAGAGCTCAATTGTGGTCAGTTTGAGTACACCAAAGCCATCAAACAGATGCTTTCCTCAAAATCTCTTCTTTCACTCCAATTTTGCCTTCTAAGGCAAGTCATTATCGGGTTTTGAGTTTGAGAGCAATTCCAATCAAACCAATCACTCACACACCTCACATACAACACATATGAGCTGATTAAACACTTAGATTACTTCTGAAACATCAATTTCACAAAATCACCAGCTGGTTGCTCAAGGTTTTAACCAAAGTGCAGCTGAGGTACCACAAAATGATCCAACCAATTTCAATCAAGTCCAACCATCCAAACACAATCCATAGGGTGTAGGGAAGCTGTTCAGATCATCACAACTCATCTGTAACAGCTCCAAATCAAAAATCACTTTGAACTTGCTGTCACGACTTGGAGGTAAGCACATACTTGGTCATCTCTCAATTTATGCATATTTCCTCGCACAATAATTTGGCCATATGTTCATAATCATGCATGGAATGTTTTCCCTCAATTAATTGCATTATTTGAATCGTGTATCAAAAATCCTAGCCTTCATGCAGAAATTAGGGTTCTTGAGGTCTCTTCGGGATTTCTTGTTGTATGTTTAATTTAAATGAAATTAAAGTACATAGACATGATCGTGAGTTTGAGACGAGCATAATGATATGTGGATTGCATGATATGATTACGTATTCATGGAGATTGGATAGAAAATGCAAATCTGAGAAACCAAGAACACGCGCGTGTTCTTCAGCTTGTTCTTGGCGCCATTTTTAGAAATTCAAATATTTGAATTTTGTGATTTTGTTTAATTGATTCAAAAATTAATTTCTCTCTGAGTTTTAATGATTTTGAGTTGATTATTTTTTTAATAATTCACAAAAATGTTAAAATATTTTATTTTCCCAAAAAAATCCCAAAAATATTATTTATTTCATATAATTGATATTTTTGTAAAGAATTAATATTTTGATTGTTTTTGGCATTTTAAATATTTTTTCTACATTGATTTTGCAACTTTTAATGCTTTCTAATTATTTTGTAGGTCAATACTTGATTTTTGAAGCATTAATCCAAGATCACAATTTGTTTTCCATGTGTTAAACAATTTTTGATCATTTTAATTGAATTTTTATTCAATTAAATACATTTTGAAAACAAATTAGGGTTTTGGATTAATTCAACCCTTATAAATCATTTTCAAAACTCTTTGGGCCTCTTGAGAGAGTGTAAGACCCATCCCCCCTTGTACAAAAACTTTTTGGGCCTCACTCATTGTATAAGTCCCTCTGTACAAGTAAACGGCGCGATCGTCGCCCGTTTAAAAATAAAAATCATCTGGGCCTCTCCTTGAGCTATAAGACCCATTCAAAACTTTTTGGGCCTCTATTAGAGTGTAAGACCCAATCCCCCTTTTAACCAAAACAATTTTGGGCCTCACTTATTGTATAAGTCCCTCTGCGTTAAAAGAAAACCTCGGCGCGATCGCCATTTTAAACGAAAAAATCATTTGGGCCTACCCTCGTGTTATAAGCCCCACTCTTTTTCTTTAAACCTTTTTGGGCCTCTTGAGAGAGTGTAAGACCCATCCCTTTGTACAGAAAACCTTTTTGGGCCTCAGTCACTTGTTTAAGTCCCTCTGTACAAAGTCAAACAGTGCGCTCACTGATAAAACCCTGGGCCTCTCCTTGAGCTGTAAGCCCCAAATCTTTCTTTTTCAAAGCACTTTCTCCTTTGATTTTGAATATACTGTTGTTTTCAATCTTTCTTTGTTGAACAACTAACCAAACAGCATGGAAGCACTCCAACCGAGTAAGTGGTTATCGCTTTTATTTACTGCTTTCATATATATATAAACTGTATTGTGGGGCTGCTCACTGTAAGTCTCCTTTCATAAACTCATATCTACTGTGTAATAATAGTATAGATATTTCGAGTTTCCCCGGCTACTACGTCTAGAACTAGGTGACGCCGTTTCATTTATTCATAGAAATAGACGCCTAGATCCCCAATAGGAGCACCAGATACAGTCTTCTCTTCGGATGTCCTCCTTAGGAATCGTCAAGAAGCTCTACTCCCCAAGATGAATGTATTCTCCGTGAATGGCATCTTTGAGTTTCTTCCAAATTCTCGAACTTTCCTGACTTGATCTATTCCTTGTGGATAGCATGCCTTGAATGTCTCGGGGTTTGGGTACCCACTACGGTCATAATCTTGGACCTTAACTAAGGAACCCTCTTTAAAAGCTAAAAGTCGCTGGATAGTAAACCTCGCACATTTACCAGTGGTTTTATCTTTAAAAGAGTTATCTCTCCTAATGGAAAGGAGATGATAAGACCCACGGGCTTCTTAAAAGCATCGGCCTCCTCTTGGGCATTATTCAAGGACACTACGGCTTCTTAGAAGTATTCACAGCCTCCTCTTAGGCTTCGTATAATGATCTCTTCCTCTGGGAATGATAGCCTCCTTTTGGGCTTCGTACAAGGACCCGTCGGCTTCTTAAAAGTTTCCAGCCTCCTCTTGGGCTTCGTACAAATTGTCCTGACGACCTCCTAGAGGTATAGGAACAAAACCTAGTCATCCTCATAGAACAGTCCTTTCATAGAGTCTACTACTGTTTCTCATAGCGTAGTACAAAAGATAAAACTCTAGACACGGACAATCTAACTTCCTTGAGTATCAAAGACATTCTCAAGTGACCCCTTCGTTAAATAGGAAGGAAACCCGCAGACTCGGACAGTCTCAACACCCTTTAGATTTCCCGCTTCCTCAAAGAAAAGGAAACAACCCCGATCCTCAGATCTAACCCGAGTACAGTGATGCTCATATAAGAACTGATTTTCTCTTTCAAAATCAGTATACTGGACCTGTCACTTAACTGACATAGCCTCCTCTTGGGCTTTGTACAATGACTCTCCCCAGCGGAGTCAAACAACGCTTTAGCCTCCATCTCGGGCTTTGTACAAGATACAGAGACTCTCTTGTTGAGTCAAAACTTTTAGCCTCCATCTCGGGCTTCGTACGAGATACAAAAACACTCTCTTGTTGAGTATAAAAGATTCTCCTGTTGAGTCAAACAAACAATAGCCTCCATCTCGGGCTTCGTACAAGACACAAAGACTCTATCGTCGGGTCAAAAACTTTTAGCCTCTCTCTCGGGCTTTGTACGGGACACAAGATAGCCTCCTCTTCGGCGTTGTATAAGAAAACCACTGGTTGATCCAATTAACCTTTTAGCATCAAAGTTGTGCCTCGTTCACAGTACACAAACATCAACAACTCTTTCCCCCATCTAATCGCTGTAAGATGCAAGCCTCTGGATCATCTACATCCATGCTACTGTCCCTCTTTTAGCATGAGAAATTCCTAAGGAAAGATGGCATTCCTCTACACTGAGTTAAAGTCTTCTCCTTCAGGTTAAAACCCTTTCTTCGGAAATTATGGCATTGCTCGGATCCGTGTATCCCAGTTAAAGTAATTCTCCTTCTCCCCGCTTTAGAGATGACAAATTCTCTCTAAAGTCAAGGTCATTCAGCTTCACGTCTTGGGCTTTGAACAAGACACAAATAGACCTTTCAGCTTCACATCTTGGGCTTTAAACAAGATACAAATCACCTTTCGCTTCACGTCTTGGGCTTTGAACAAGACACCAAAAACTAATTTCCTCCCATAGAATAGGAGGAACTACGAACACTCTGATTTCCCTGTTTCGGTAAACGGGAATACGTAGGCATAAGATCGAAAGAAAAGATCTTAGCGAGCGCAATCAACAAAAAACCCAAATCCCATATCTCCATCAATCAAAAGCAATATTTCAAAAGCATCAGTCCTAACATCCTAATCCTTGTTCCCCGCCAGAAACCTTCTGCCTAGATAAAAAGAAAGAAAACCGTATTGGCGAAAATACAAATAACCAGTACAAAGGCCTCCCCACATTGATAGCATCCGTAACCTAACAGACCGCTGTTTAAACTCAGTATGCAAAGCAGGGTTAATTGGAGACATCTATTTCCCTTCCTTATTCAGCTCACAATAGGATAAAAAATGAATCGACCTGTAGTCAAAGCTCAAACCGCAGAGAGCGACCAACGCTTAAAAACCGCGTCCAAAATCGCTCGCTACAGAAAAGTGGCGCCCACCGTGGGGCCGATCAAAGTTAGATCTAGGCACGGTCTTCCTTCTTTTCACTTATGTGAAAACCACAGATTGGGGCTTCCGCCGGGGAACCCGTTTTCTGTCAGGAACTTAGGAATCATAGCTTTATAAGTCTAGGATGATTAGGATAAATATATATACTTCTTTTCCTAATTGTTATATGTGTTTATTTTTCTGCTGATGGTAATGCGTGTGATGCCGCATGTGGTGAGAATGAGTATACACTTAAGATAAGTGATGGCGACGGGGTCGACCATCAACCTCAGTGGAGGCTGACCAACGCAACCCATTCACTCTTCTAGCCAATGGGCCGGTTGTTAAGTCTGAGAAGCTGAGGAGCCAAACCCTTTCGTAGTGCGGAAACTATCAGAAATAGTTATTACGCGATACTACCCTCATTTGAGGCTGGTGATCTATTCTCGGTGAATGGCACTTACTCTAAGATTGCTTTACAACTCGCTGGTGATCCGCTTGTTGTTTTGCTTTCCTGGGAGGAGCTGATGATAATGAGTACAGGTACAAAAATCACCCTAGTATAAACCTTTGGGGATGGGTAGAGCCTTGACTTCATGATAACGACCCTCTGACCCCATGTTTTTTCTGTGTTTTTGTGTGCTGCATTCATGCATCCATTTAATAAAACATTAAAACATTCAAAAAAAAAACTTCTCTTCTAGTCTCTCTGTTTTTCAAATTAAACTAAGACTGTGATTGCAAATATCAGAGAAGAGGATTACGCTAATGGATTTCGGTAGAAGGAGAACTCACCAGTATACCTTCAAGGTTCCAAAGCTAGAGGATTTGAGAAAGTTAGCAAGGATGATCGTTAACCCAGAGGCTTTCAGAGCCAAGCATGGTGGTTTGCTACCACTGTTAAGAGTCCATGTGATTAAGGGGGTCATGGACGCACTCATTCAGTTCTACGATCCGGTTTATCACTGTTTCACATTCCCGGATTACCAGCTATCACCAACGCTGGAGGAGTATTCTCATCTGACTGATTTACATATCACTGATCGAGCTCCATTTTCTGGACTGGAAGAAATTCCAAAGAATCAGACTATTGCAATAGCAATTCATTTGGACGAGTCTGAGGTCAGGACTCACATGACCACTAAGGGTGGCATCCAAGGTTTGCCAGCCCAGTTCTTGACAAAAAAGGCTCTATACTTCGCTAGTATAGGGAACGGGACTGCTTTTGAAAGCATCTTTGTCTTGCTCACCTACGGGTTATTTTTGTTTCCCAACATCAATAACTTCGTCGATATCAACGCTATTAAGTTTTTTCTCATTGGAAACCCTGTGCCGACTTTGCTTGCAGATGCGTATCATTCTGTACACTTGGGGAATTTGTACAGTGGAGGGGAGATCACATGCTGTGTACCTCTGCTTTATAAGTGGTTTATCTCACACTTGCCCAAGTTTGCTGCTTTTTGGGATTGCAAGAGTGTCTTACGTTGGTCGCAGAAGATCATGTCTCTCACCAATTCCGATATAGATTGGTGTAATAGGATTTATGAGGGAATCAGAATCATTGACCGTTGTGGAAACTTCCCCAGCGTGCCCCTTATAGGAACTAAGGGAGGAATCAACTATCATCCGATATTGGTTCTTCGTCAATTTGGATACCCGATGAGACACATCCCACTGGGTGTTCATCTGGAAGGTCTTTTCTTCAAAGAAGGAGAAAACGACAGAGCACTAAAGATGGAAATAGTGCAAGCTTGGAAACATGTTCATAAGAAAGGACGAGAGTCTCTGGGAAAACCGAACTGCGTCTCGGTGAAGCCTTATCTCCATTGGGTACAAACTAGAGCTCTCAGGCTAAAGATGCCTTATCCTCGTTACGGAATTCTTCCACCGAGGGAAACTGTAATGTACTTCATGACGGAAACTGAAAAGCTTCAGGTTACTCTCAACAAAGTTCAAAAGGAAAGAAGATCTTGGAAGAACAAGTACCGCACCCTCGACGTAGAGTGTATCCAAATACAACAATTACTAAAAGAGAAAGATGCTCTGATTGAAATTTTGGAGCAACATGCTGTAGAGAATCAAGACGACCAAAGGAATTTGCTCACTCCTTTCACTTGGCAAAGGAATGACAACCCGACAACGGCTCAAGCGCCCCGGTCAAAGAAGAGGACTCGGGACCCATTAGTTTAGGTTTCTGTTTCTGCACTTTGTAATCTACTGTATTTTCATTTCTGTAATCCTTTGGAATTCAATAAAAAGGGGTTTCCCCAGTGTTTGATATTTGCAATCTAATTGTCGAAGTTTATTTTGATTAAACAAAAAAAACAACAATTAATATAATCATTGCATTCATCATTCTCACATCGCGTATTCTTCTTACCTACGAATCTCACGTTTGTGTCTCGATTCTAGAGTCAAACTGTCTCATTCGTACAATACTCGGGCCAATCGTCAGAAAAAGATGGATGATCTTGAGGAAGAAAACAGAGAGTTGAAAGAAGAGATCGACGCTCTGAGAGAGGATATGAGAAAGCTTCGTAACGACATGCAAGCCATGGCAGAAGCCCAGCTACAAAGAACTGTGATCTCAGAGATCACCCCAACGCCCATCATAGAAAAGTATGATCCTAGGTATCAGATGCCGAAAGATCGTCCTTAGGGCATGCCTGTTAACTATATCCCGGAAGGATATGTTCCGCCGATCACTGAAGATCAGGGAATCGCAACAGAAGCCGCTGGGCCTGAAGGTTACAAACTTCGGGAAAGCGAAGATGCCAGGGGCATACTCAAGACTCCTGAAGGTTACAAACTTCGGGAGGCGCCAAGACTTACTGCCGTAGTCACGGTACCACCCTCTGTGGTGCACACTGTCCCGGAAGGACAGATTCCACAGACACCTTCTGGTAAGAAGGAAACTATGTTTGACAGAATGGAGGAATTCTAGGAACAGTTCTTGGAAATGCAGAAAGAGCTGCAAGCCATTCGCGGTCAGGATCTATTTGGAAAGGACGCCGCAGACCTCTGCTTGGTCCCAAATGTGAAAGTCCCGCACAAGTTCCAAGTGCCCGACTTTGAAAAATACAAGGGTAACTCTTGCCCTCAAATCCATCTGGTGATGTACGCTCGGCGGATGTCAGCTCAGACGGAGAATCAAGACCTGCTGATTCACTACTTCTAGGATAGTTTAACCGGTGCCGCACTCAAATGGTACATGGGTTTAAACCGTGCTACAATCAGCACTTTCAGAGATCTTGGTACTGCCTTCGTCCAACAATACAAATACAATTTGGACATGTCACCCAACAGAGATCAACTCAGATCGATGTCGCAAAAGGACAAGGAAACTTTTAAGGAATATGCTCAAAGGTGGCGTGAAATTGCCGCTCAAATTTGTCCACCTCTTGAGGAAAAAGAGATGACAAAGATCTTCTTAAAGACCTTAAGCTCATTTTACTATGACCGAATGGTTGCCAGTGCGCCCAGTGATTTCACCGAAATGGTCGGCATGGGTGTACGTCTTGAGGAAGCCGTCCGAGAAGGACGTTTGGTAAAAGACACTGGATCAACAAGCGGTACTAAATAATACGGTAGTGCTCTCCCTAAGAAAAATGAGCAAGATATTGGGAATATCTCTCTCGGAAAGCAAAGGTAACGTTATCAGTCAGTAGCAACTGTTACTCCTGCTATCGGCCCCGCACCTGTTCCTACGTATCAACCTCAGGTTGCGCAGAGCCAACCTGACCAACAAAGGACACAACAGCCTCTTCAGCAGGCTCGTCCTCCATATAACAACAACCGTACAACACGGCCACCAGGATTTGATCCTATACCCGTAACGTACGCAGAGCTGTTTCCGTTACTGCTGGCTAAGGGGCACATTCAGACTAAGTCTCCCCTTTCAGTTCCGGAAAATCCGCCTTTTTGGTTTAAAGCGGATCAGACATGCCCTTATCATCAAGGAGGTTCAGGGCATAACATTGAGACTTGTCTCAATTTCAAATCCGACGTGCAAAAGCTTGTTAGGAGCGGGCTCTTATCTTTCAAAGATACGAATCCCAATGTTCTCACGAACCCGCTGCCTCAACATGAGAAAGCTGCAGTCAATTTGATTGAGAAAGAGACTAACAATGTCTATCAAATTCACGATGTACTCTTATTAGGGACCAATCTGGTCAAGATGCATTGTAGACAGAGTGGATATGGCCATGTGCCACCTCATAATTATCACCAGTGTGATATCTGCTCCAAAGACAACCAGGGATGTTTTGTGGTGCAAGCAGCTCTACAGGAACAAATGGATCTTGGATGGATCCAAGAGCACCGAGTTCGTGGAGTTAACATGGTTTACACGAATTCCAACGTCATTCAAAACCACGACATCCGTGCGATGAATGTCAACTTGGTGGCGATGCACTCAAGGCAAAGCCAGTATCATAATCTGCCGCGGCACGATTACAGTTCCTGTCTGATTTGGTCGGTAAACAAACAGGGATGCTCTTTCATACAAGAGGCCCTCCAGCATCAGATGGATCTTGGATGGATCCAAGACTACCATGATAGGAATCCCTATCAAATCAATATGGTTCAGATCTTCGATATCCGTGTAATGAATACCAACCTGGTAGAGTTACATGCTGAGCAGGTCCGACTCGGATTCTTAATATCACATGATTACCAAAGCTGTAAAGCGGGTTGCGAAAACGATCGAGGTTGTACCCTTGTCCAGGAGGCACTTCAGCACTTGTTAAATCATTGGTGGATGCCAATTTACATGGACGAAGATACTCAGCAAATTAGTATCAGTCACAGGAATCCTACTCGTCGTCAAAGTCAGGATGTCCGATCAATGGAAGATAACCTAGTGAGGTTACATTGTATTCAAAGTGGGCGTGGCCAGGTGCCACCACACAACTATGACAGTTGCAGCGTCTGTTCGGAAAGTAACCAAGGGTGTTACCTTGTGAGAGCAGCTCTTCAGGGTCAGGTCGATCATGGAGAAATTCGTCCATATCCAGGTTCAGGACCCATCATTTGGTCGCCGAACTACCTTGTCGAGCAAGTTGAGGATGTTGTCACGATCTCTGGTCATCACAGGACCAGGGATGTTTTTGCCATCATCCCTCTACTTGACGAATCTAGAGTTCCCAACCAGGAACGGATCGAGATTACTTACGATGGTCAGAAAAATCAGAAGGTTCCCATAGTCATCTATCTACCGGGGCCACTACCGTATGAATCAACTAAGGCAATCCCTTACAAATACGGTGCAACAATAATCGAGAATGGAAAGGAAATTCCATTACCCTCCGTCGTGAATATTGCAGACATCAGTCGTGTAACACGGAGCGGTCGAGTCTTCAACCGAGGGGTTGGAGAATCCAACAAAGAAAAGGAACTTCAGGCAGAAATTCCTGATCCACCAGTCGGTCAATCTAGTAATCCAGACTTTTCAAAAGACAAAGATGAAATGCTAAAGCTCATCCAAAGGAGTGAATATAACATTGTTGATCAACTGTTACAGACTCCTTCAAAGATCTCGGTATTATCGTTGTTACTCAGTTCAGAAGCCCGCAGGGAGGCTCTACAGAAAGTCTTGGAGCAAGCCTTTGTGGAACAGGATGTAACAATCAGACAGTTCGATAGTATTGTCTCTAACATCACTTCCTGCAATAATTTGGGATTTAGTGATGAGGAATTACCCGAAGAGGGTCGTCGTCATAACATGGCGCTCAACATTACAGTCAACTGCCAGGACGATGCTTTAGCCAACGTACTGGTAGACACAGGGTCAGCCCTGAATGTTATGCCGAAGTCCACCTTGATGCAATTATCATTCAAGGGCCCTCCGATGAGAGTCAGCGAGGTCGTCGTCAAAGCATTCGACGGATCCAGAAAAACAGTTATCGGCGAAGTTGATCTTCCCATAACTATTGGTCCTCACACTTTCCAAATCACTTTCCAGGTCATGGACATCTGGGCAACATACAGTTGTTTATTAGGAAGACCTTGGATACATCAGGCTGGAGCGGTTACTTCAACCCTCCATCAAAAGCTAAAGTTCGTCAAGAACGATCAACTTATCACGGTTTATGGGGAACAAGCCTTGCTTGTGAGTAACCTATCATCATCTACTTGTGTGGAACCCGAGGAGGTTATTGGAACTTAGTTCCAAGCACTATCGGTGAGCAAGAACGATCAGTTCAAAGAAGAAACTTCAATTTCTTCATACAACGATGCTATCAAAGCGGTCGAGAGTACCGATACAAAAGGATGGGGACGGCTTGTCATTCCTAATGACAATAAAACAAAGAAGGGTCTTGGTTTTTCTGCGACCTGTACCCAGACAGCCGCCAACGATGAAAGTCTTCATCCCCTTCAAAACTTCTTCCACAGTGGAGGTTTTCTTCACCCAGTGTCTCAAACAGTTCATGCTATCAATGAGGAAGATCCCTCTGACACAGATGAAGAATGGAAGTCCTATCTTAATGAGGACGGTTATATGTCTCAAGAAGAGGTGCCTATGCCTTTTTGCTTTCCTACAGAAAGTCCGAGATTTATACCAAGATCAGATGTCGAAATGATCTACGGGGATTGTGATCCGAAAGGATGCCGTGCTCCGCCAAATTCATTAGAGGAAGACACTCTGATGAAAGACAACTTTGACCACAATTACTATGGCCCGATGGATGGCCTGCCAATGTGGCAGCCTTACCCAGGAAACTTGGGGCAAGAAAGTCAGCCGAGTAATGAAACTCAGCTGAGCATCATTAAACAGAATACCTGTGTCCCCACCATGTCATGGGATCAACACTCAGGTCATTCAGAAACTACTCAACATGAAGATGAATTCGCAACGTTTGCAGGACTAGAATTCATCAACTATACTTTTCCCGAGGTCAACGTCGTCGAGAGGGATGACTCCTCCAGTTCCACAGAAGTGTGGGACACCCTGGGACAACCAAGTGGAAAATTCGACTTTATGGTCAAGTACACCGCTCCCGAAAGCTCTCGTATCAGGCTCAAAGATATCCAGTCAACTGGATGGGGAGATACAGCTGAGAGCACAAATGCTATGAAAAATGCAACAGAGGAATTCTCTTACGACAATTCTGCCTGGGAAACAGATTCCAACGATCCTGCTCCACCAGAAATCAGCATTATTTCTGAAGACAAATCAAGGAAGGTGCCAGACTTTGTGATTCACCGAGGAGTTCGCCGCCAATGGGTTGCTGTCGAGGTTCTGAAGGTCGTTCGCCAGTCAAAGTAATTGCCATCTTTAACCTTTCACCCTGCCCAGGTGAAACGGATATTTTGATAGGGCTCGTTTTCTGTAAATTTCCCTCTTCGCTTTTCCCAAAGCAACAGAGTTTTGTTTTATAGGGTTGTAGTTTCAATATTCGACTTGTTCATTAATAAAATAACGTCGTTCTGTAATTTCCGCATTAATTGCTGTTTTCTCTTTTTGCTTTTTCAGAAAATGGTAATCCTAAAAAACATTCAATGATAAAAACAAGCAGTAAAATAAATACACTGCACACACTTGCATTTCTCTCTATCTCTTCTAAACACGAATCATCACGTCATGCAGATTGCTTGTTTTAAACCCTGTTGAAACATACGATCCGATGCCTTCTCCCAACTTTGAGTTCCCGGTATTCGAGGCTGAAGAAGAAGTTGACAACGAAATTCCAGAAGAGATCTCCCGACTACTCAGACAAGAGGAAAGGTCCATTGAACCTCACAAAGAACCGTTGGAAACGGTAAACCTGGGTTCAGAGCAAGAGAGAAAAGAAATCAGGATTGGGGCACTGCTCAGTCCAACTACCAGAGAGGGTTTGATAAAGCTTCTCAAAGAATTCCCCGATGTGTTCGCTTGGTCCTATCAGGATATGCCAGGGTTGGATACCAGCATCGTGGAACATCATTTACCGTTAAGATCGGAATGTCCGCCAGTAAAGCAAAGGTTGAGACGCACTCACCCGGACATGGCCATCAAAATCAAAGAGGAGGTACATAAACAGATTGACGCGGGTTTCCTTGCCACATCTGAATATCCTCAATGGTTAGCCAACATCGTACCCTTTCCCAAAAAGGATGGAAAGGTTAGAATGTGTGTTGATTACAGGGATCTGAATAAGGCTAGTCCGAAGGACGACTTTCCTTTACCACACATTGACATGCTGGTTGACAGCACAGCAAAATTCAAAGTATTCTCCTTCATGGATGGATTCTCGGGCTATAACCAGATCAAAATGGCGCCGAAAGACATGGAGAAAACTTCGTTCATTACCCCATGGGGTACCTTTTGTTACAAGGTAATGTCGTTCGGTTTGAAGAACGCCGGGGCAACCTATCAAAGGGCCATGACTACTCTGTTTCATGACATGATACACAAGGAAATCGAAGTGTATGTCGATGATATGATTGCAAAATCAAGAACAGAGGATGAGCACGTTGAACATCTGTCAAAATTGTTCGAACGTCTAAGAAAATTCAAGCTTCGCTTGAATCCTAACAAGTGCACCTTCGGTGTCCGTTCAGGGAAACTACTAGGGTTCATCGTCAGCCAGAAAGGAATTGAAGTTGATCCTGACAAGGTCAAGGCCATTCAAGAAATGCCTTCTCCGAAAACTGAAAAACAAGTCAGAGGATTCTTGGGACGTTTGAACTACATCTCCAGATTCATATTCCTTATGACCGCGACATGCGCGCCGATTTTCAAATTACTCAAAAAGAACCAGGATTGCGTTTGGTCAGAAGATTGCCAAACCGCCTTCGACAGTATCAAGGAATATCTGTTGAATCCTCCGATTCTATCACCTCCAGTGGAAGGGAGACCACTGATCATTTACCTCACAGTCCTAGAGGACTCAATGGGATGTGTACTTGGCCAACAAGACGAAACTAAACGGAAAGAGTCTGCCATTTACTATCTAAGCAAGAAATTCACCGACTGCGAGACTCGGTACACAATGCTTGAGAAAACTTGTTGCGCTTTGGCTTGGGTAGCCAAACGTCTTCGCCAGTACATGATTCGTCATACTACTTGGTTGGTCTCCGAAATGGATCCAATCAAGTACGTTTTTGAAAAACCTGCTCTCACGGGAAGGATTGCCCGTTGGCAGATGTTACTATCAGAATATGACATAGAGTACCATGCTCAGAAAGCCGTTAAAGGAAGTATTTTAGCCGATCATTTGGCTCATCAACCGATTGACGATCAAGAATCAATCGGGTTTGACTTCCCAGACGAAGATGTCATGTATCTAAAGATGAAAGATTGCGATGAACCGCTACCCAGTGAAGGGCCAGAACCTGGTTCCCAGTGGGGACTTATCTTTGACGGAGCAGTCAATCATTATGGAAACGGAATTGGGGCAATCATTGTTACCCCTCAGGGTTCCCACATTCCTTTCACTGCCAGACTTACGTTCAAATGTACGAACAACGAGGCCGAATACGAAGCATGTATCATGTGTCTCGAAGAAGCGATTGATTTAAGGATCAAAAACTTGGACGTATACGGTGATTCAGCCCTGGTTATTAACCAGATAAAAGGAGATTGGAACACATACCAATCAGGATTGATTCCTTACAAAGACTATGCAAGGAGGTTGTTACCCTTCTTCAACAGAGTCGACTTTCATCACATCCCTCGTGATGAGAATCACATGGCTGATGCATTAGCCACTCTCTCTTCCATGATTAGTGTAGGTCGATGGAATGACATACCTAAGATCAACATAATGCGCCTTGAACGGCCCGCTTACATCTTCGCGATTGAAGCAGTCATAGACGACAGACCTTGGTATCACGATATCAAATGCTTCCTTCAGAAACAAGAGTACCCATCTGGGGCTCTCAGAAAAGACAGGAAAACCCTCAGAAGATTGGCTAGAAACTTCTTCCTGAGCGGTGACACTCTTTATAAGAGAAATTTTGACATGGTCTTGCTCCGATGCGTCGATAGACCAGAAGCAGACATGCTTATGAAACAAATTCATGAAGGATCCTTTGGCACTCATGCCAACGGACACACAATGGCGAGAAAAATTCTCAGGGCCGGGTACTATTGGTTGACAATGGAATCCGACTGCTACAAGTACATGAGGAGGTGTCACAAGTGTCAGATATACTCTGACAAAATTCATGTACCGCCATCACATCTCAAAATTCTTTCTTTCCCGTGGCCATTTTCCATATGGGGAATCGATATGATTGGTATGATTGAGCCCAAGGCTTCAAACGGACATCGGTTCATCCTGGTGGCCATTGACTATTTCACCAAGTGGGTCGAAGCAGCGTCATTCGCCAATGTAACCCGACAAGTGGTGGTCCGATTTATCAAAAACAATATCATCTGCCGTTATGGTGTTCCAAGCGAGATCATTACTGATAATGGATCTAACTTGAACAATAAGATGATGAAAGAGTTGTGTACAGAGTTCAAGATCGAACACCATAACTCATCTCCCTACCGACCCAAGATGAACGGAGCGGTAGAAGCGGCTAACAAGAACATCAAGAAGATCGTTCAAAAGATGGTTGTAACCTATTAAGATTGGCACGAAATGCTACCCTTTGCTCTTCACGGTTATCGCATATCTGTCCGTACTTCAACAGGGGCAACCCCTTTCTCTCTAGTATATGGCATGGAGGCAGTTCTCCCCATAGAAGTAGAGATACCATTAATCCGGGTATTGATGGAAGCTAAGCTCACCGAAGCTGAATGGTGTCAAAGTCGACACGACGAACTGAACCTGATCGAAGAGAAGCGAATCACGGCACTATGCCACGGTCAGTTGTATCAACAGAGAATGAAAAGGGCGTTCGACAAAAAGGTCCGACCGCGTATCTTCAGAAAAGGAGACCTTGTGCTCAAGAAGATACAATCATTTCTCACTGATTATCGGGGCAAATGGACCCCAAATTATGATGGCCCCTATGTGGTCACGAAAGCTTTCTCAGGCGGCGCCTTGAGACTTGCAACCATGGACGGAGAAGAATTTGCCTACCCCACGAATGTTGATGTAGTCAAGAAATACTTCGCCTAAAACAAAAAAAAAACGTCTCGGTGGATTGAAAACCCGAAAGGGCGGTCCAGGCAAAAGTTAGAGACATGGAAAAAATCATCCCGATGGATTGGAAATCTCATAGTACAATCCAGGAAAAAGTTAGGGATAATGGCAAGTAACTATGTTCAACAGAGGCAAGTCCCTCAGCAGCAGTTGCATCATCTATCGAAGGAAATCTCCAGTCAAAGGTCATCTTCGACGAAATCTCAGGATGTCCCGAATTCAAAGTTGGTGGAAGGATAGTGGTCGTTATGTTTCAACGTAGCCCTTTTCCCTGTAAATTACCATTTTCAAACTTTGTAAATACTCTTTGGAATCACGCGTTTGGCTGATTTCCATCTTATCAATAAAATTTGAGCCCTTGTGCTTTTGTTTGTAAGTCTTTACTTGTTTTAGCTTTACAGAACGACGTTGTTTAAACTTAATCAGCGATTCTTGAAATAAAACAAAAAATAAATTTACTTGTTAAACTTTTTCTGCTTTTAAATTAAAGATGGCATTTCTTTTGACTGTTGAACATCAGAAGAACATCGATCGCTTCTCCCGAAGTAAACAGACTTCAAAGTGCAGAATCAAAGTACTCCTTCTAAGCCAGTATGCCTGAATGAAGGGATCAACTGTGTCAGAGACCTTGTTTCGTCTGACACGCCTCGGCTGAGTTCTCATCTCCTAAGCCCGATCAACATAGCTCCCAACGGGACTATCTCTCCTAAGCAAGGTGGAATTGCTATTTTGAACCAAACGGTACTTCTTCGCCCCGCGATGGCCGAGTATCCAATTGTGTTCATCCATTAGTCTGTATGTCGCGTCTGTTTTGTCAGCATATACATACGTACTTCATGCATTTTTTATTTGCATTTACATTTCATATTGCATTGTTATCACTCTAGTCGGTCTTGTCCCCTAGTGATAAACAGTTTTCTCAATCGAGTTTGTCAGTTCTTTCCTCGTCAGGAAGTGTTGCGTCTGCACAATCTCGTTTCCAGTGAATCTCTAAGATCAGAGTCGGCAATTGGCCACTTTGATAACTTGAACCTCTGAATGACCAGAGAAACCTTCAACAGATGTCACTCTTTGCCATCAAAGATGATATCCTTGCTTTCCCAGATTAAGGAAAATCCACAGAGAAAGCCTCGTGATCAGAGATTCGGCAGCACGCCAGTTTTGCTCCGAAAAAACCACTGATGAAAAGGTCATCGGCACCTCAAAATTGGATCCCATCATATGGCATTTCTCTGGGAAGATCCCCAAGAAAAGTATGATGTAATATCCCCAATCAGAAGCAGTTTCTCAAGAAACTCGCTTTCCCCAGTAGAAACAAATGGCGTCTCCAACGGAGAAGTTTGTACAACTCTACAACTCAGACGACTGGGTTCCCCAGCAAGTCTGACATCAAAACTTTTTCCACTCAAATGGCATCTCCCCAGGAAAATTCGGCGAGAAGTTTGAGGAAAACCGCTACTAATAGCGTCCCTTGTCAATAAAGTTTATTGACAAAAGAAACTTAGACCAGTTCCTTGGTAGAAAACCAGGATCGAGGGGAAGTTTATATCAGAAACTAAGACCAGTTCCTTGGTAGGAAACCAGGATCGAGGGGAAGTTTATTTCAAAAGAGACTGAGACCAGTTCCTTGGTAGGAAACCAGGATCGAGGGGAAGTTGACAAAAGAAACTAAGACCAGTTCCTTGGTAGGAAACCAGGATCGAGGGGAAGTTTATTTCAAAAGAAACTAAGACCAGTTCCTTGGTAGGAAACCAGGATCGAGGGGAAGTTTATTTCAAAAGAAACTAAGACCAGTTCCTTGGTTGGAGACCAGGATCGAGGGGAAGTTTAAATCAGAAACTAAGACCAGTTCCTTGGTAGGAGACCAGGATCGAGGGGGAGTTTACCTTTTCTAAGCATCATTGCTCAGCAAAAGAAGATGAATGCAATCCGCCATTCATAGACACCATCAAAATTTTGGGTATTCCGATATTTAATCCTCTTGCACCCCGAATGCCCGAATCCCTTCGTCATTCACACCTTCGGGTCCAAGAAGATTAAATAGGGGCATCTGTAATACCCCAAATTTTGACCACTTAGATTTCCCATCATTGTGAAAATCATCATCACAATATGGATGAACCATCATGCTTCATCAGTCTCCCCAAAGATGGGTGAGCATCCAATACAATCAAAATTAGGGTTTCAAGCCCTCTCTGAGCTTTAGACAAAGGATCAATCAAGAAATGACATGATCTTCAACTTGTCTAATCTCTCAAACATCCTCAAAGGATCAAAAGGACTCCTACTTCAAGGATTAAGCACAAAGTTGCCCCCTTCTAGGTGGATCAAGTCTCCAGATCGACAGTGTCACCAAATTAGGGTTTTGATCACCCAGGGCCTCCAGATGAAAAATTTCATCTGGGCACAAGCCATTGATCCAAAACATAACCTAATATACTTCATGGAACCTCATGAACCCATGCATCAAGTCAATTTTGCCTCAAGGGATGCATTCATCAAAAATCAGGAATTAGGGTTTCTTGACCTAATTCACCCCTAAGTTGACTTTTGGGACAAACCATGAGCCAAGACCTCAAGACATGATTTGAGGGTCTCTAATATACCATATTGATCCATTTGGAACAATGGATTAATCCAAGAAGTTTGAGCAACAAGTCTCAATTTCATCTGCACCACAATTAGGGTTTTAAGGGAAAAGTCAACTGTAACTTTGACTTTTGACCAGGACATGCTCCCAAACCCTAATACATGATTGAATATACCCTATGACACCCATGGAACATGTCCATCAAGTTTGATTTAGGTCAAGGACATGATTTCCTGAAGAATTGCACAGTTTGGAATTCATCTGATAAAAAGTCAACTGTGCACAAAAGTCAACTTTGACTTTTTGAGATTTTTCACCAAAATGGATTTTTAACCCTAAAATGATGTTAATGTATGATTTGAATCATCATTCATCAAGAAAAATCAAGAAAAGTGAGATAACTTGTAAAAGGGGTAACCATAAAACTTAGAAATTTTTCTAAGTTAAAAATAAAGTGGCAAGGGTACCAACTTTGAAGGACCATAACTCCTAAACCACAAGGCCATTTTTTCTCATCCAAAGATGGATTTGTAGCCCTCATTATCACCTACAAAAACTTAAACTACAAGTCATTCCAATTCATTAAGGATTTTGAGTTATGGAGTGATCAAAGTGGCTGAAAAGTGAAAATGTCACTTTTTCCAACACTTAGTGAAATTTTCACTAAGTCAGATTCTGCCTCACTTTTTGCCAAATGTAGGGGGATTTTTCACTTGGAATAAAAAGAGATCAAAACCAAACTTGTTCAAACAGTTGTTGTATCATGTAAGAGCTTTCCAAAATGACCAAGAACATTGCCAAATTCAACCTACACCATGAGATACAACATTGCTAAGTTGCCTTGCTGAAATCTGTCAAGGCAAGGCAGAATTTGCAACTTTGGTCGATTTGCCAAAATCATCCAAATTCAATTGCTCCTATCCACTTGGACACCTCAGAGGATTGAATCTAAAGGGGACAATCACTGAGCCAAGCCTCCAAAGTCCATGGAACAAGAAATAGCATGTTGAACCTAGAATGGCCAAAATAGGGACAAGACTTCAAATTTGGAATGAGGCATTCAATGGAACCATCAAGGTGGCATGGACTGAGCCATTCTCATCTGAAATCAGTCAAGACTTATCCAAGACCAAGGGAACCAAAGCTCTGTGCCCTAACCTCTAGTCAATGGCTAGAGGAGACTTGGATTTTCATTTGCCAACATTGGCCAAACCTACTTACCAGCTGCCATGCACTATTCCTTGCAAAACAAACTTGCTCTAATATAAATAGAGCTCAATTGTGGTCAGTTTGAGTACACCAAAGCCATCAAACAGATGCTTTCCTCAAAATCTCTTCTTTCACTCCAATTTTGCCTTCTAAGGCAAGTCATTATCGGGTTTTGAGTTTGAGAGCAATTCCAATCAAACCAATCACTCACACACCTCACATACATCACATATGAGCTGATCAAACACTTAGATTACTTCTGAAACATCAATTTCACAAAATCACCAGCTGGTTGCTCAAGGTTTTAACCAAAGTGCAGCTGAGGTACCACAAAATGATCCAGCCAATTTCAATCAAGTCCAACCATCCAAACACAATCCATAGGGTGTAGGGAAGCTGTTCAGATCATCACAACTCATCTGTAACACATCCAAATCAAAAATCACTTTGAACTTGCTGTCACGACTTGGAGGTAAGCACATACTTGGTCATCTCTCAATCTATGCATATTTCCTCGCACAATAATTTGGCCATATGTTCATAATCATGCATGGAATGTTTTCCCTCAATTAATTGCATTGTTTGAATCATGTATCAAAAATCCTAGCCTTCATGCAGAAATTAGGGTTCTTGGGGTCTCTTCGCGATTTCTTGTTGTATGTTTAATTTAAATGAAATTAAAGTACATAGACATGATCGTGAGGTTGAGACGAGCATAATGGTATGTGGATTGCATGATATGATTACGTATTCATGGAGATTGGATAGAAAATGAAAATCTGAGAAACCAAGAACACGCGCGTGTTCTTCAGCTTGTTCTTGGCGCCATTTTTAGAAATTCAAATATTTGAATTTTGTGATTTTGTTTAATTGATTCAAAAATTAATTTCTCTCTGAGTTTTAATGATTTTGAGTTGATTTTTTTTTAATAATTCACAAAAATGTTAAAATATTTTATTTTCCCAAAAAATCCCGAAAATATTATTTATTTCATATAATTGATATTTTTGTAAAGAATTAATATTTTGATTGTTTTTGGCATTTTAAATATTTTTTCTACATTGATTTTGCAACTTTTAATGCTTTCTAATTATTTTGTAGGTCAATACTTGATTTTTGAAGTATTAATCCAAGATCACAATTTGTTTTCCATGTGTTAAACAATTTTTGATCATTTTAATTGAATTTTTATTCAATTAAATACATTTTGAAAACAAATTAGGGTTTTGGATTAATTCAACCCTCATAAATCATTTTCAAAACTCTTTGGGCCTCTTGAGAGAGTGTAAGACCCATCCCCCCTTGTACAAAAACTTTTTGGGCCTCACTCATTGTATAAGTCCCTCTGTACAAGTAAACGGCGCGATCGTCGCCCGTTTAAAAATAAAAATCATCTGGGCTTCTCCTTGAGCTATAAGACCCATTCAAAACTTTTTGGGCCTCTATTAGAGTGTAAGACCCAATCCCCCTTTTAACCAAAACAATTTTGGGCCTCACTTATTGTATAAGTCCCTCTGCGTTAAAAGAAAACCTCGGCGCGATCGCCATTTTAAACGAAAAAATCATTTGGGCCTACCCTCGTGTTATAAGCCCCACTCTTTTTCTTTAAACCTTTTTGGGCCTCTTGAGAGAGTGTAAGACCCATCCCTTTGTACAGAAAACCTTTTTGGGCCTCAGTCACTTGTATAAGTCCCCCTGTATAAAGTCAAACAGTGCGCTCACTGATAAAACCCTGGGCCTCTCCTTGAGCTGTAAGCCCCAAATCTTTCTTTTTCAAAGCACTTTCTCCTTTGATTTTGAATATACTGTTGTTTTCAATCTTTCTTTGTTGAACAACTAACCAAACAGCATGGAAGCACTCCAACCGAGTAAGTGGTTATCGCTTTCATGTACTGCTTTCATATATATATAAACTGTATTGTGGGGCTGCTCACTGTAAGTCTCCTTTCATAAACTCATATCTACTGTGTAATAATAGTATAGATATTTCGAGTTTCCCCGGCTACTACGTCTAGAACTAGGTGACGCCGTTTCATTTATTCGTAGAAATAGACGCCTAGATCCCCAATAGGAGCACCAGATACAGTCTTCTCTTTGGCTGTCCTCCTTAGGAATCGTCAAGAAGCTCTACTCCCCAAGATGAATGTATTCATTGTGAATGGCATCTTTGAGTTTCTTCCAAATTCTCGAACTTTCCTGACTTGATCTATTCCTTGTGGATAGCATGCCTTGAATGTCTCGGGGTTTGGGTACCCACTACGGTCATAATCTTGGACCTTAACTAAGGAACCTTCTTTAAAAGCTAAAAGTCGCTGGATAGTAAACCTCGCACGTTTACTAGTGGTTTTATCTTTAAAAGAGTTATCTCTCCTAATGGAAAGGAGATGATAAGACCCACGGGCTTCTTAAAAGCATCGACCTCCTCTTGGGCATTATTCAAGGACACTACGGCTTCTTAGAAGTATTCACAGCCTCCTCTTAGGCTTCGTATAATGATCTCTTCCTCTGGGAATGATAGCCTCCTCTTGGGCTTCGTACAAGGACCCGTCGGCTTCTTAAAAGTTTCCAGCCTCCTCTTGGGCTTCGTACAAATTGTCTCGACGACCTCCTAGAGGTATAGGAACAGAACCTAGTCATCCTCATAGAACAGTCCTTTCATAGAGTCTACTACTGTTTCTCATAGCGTAGTACAAAAGATAAAACTCTAGACACGGACAGTCTAACTTCCTTGAGTATCAAAGACATTCTCAAGTGACCCCTTCGTTAAATAGGAAGGAAACCCGCAGACACGGACAGTCTCAACACCCTTTGGATTTTCCGCTTCCTCAAAGAAAAGGAAACAACCCCGATCCTCAGATCTAACCCGAGTACAGTGATGCTCATATAAGAACTGATTTTCTCTTTCAAAATCAGTATACTGGACCTGTCACTTAACTGACATAGCCTCCTCTTGGGCTTTGTACAATAACTCTCCCCAGCGGAGTCAAACAACGTTTTAGCCTCCATCTCGGGCTTTGTACGAGATACAGAGACTCTCTTGTTGAGTCAAAACTTTTAGCCTCCATCTCGGGCTTCGTACGAGATACAAAAGCACTCTCTTGTTGAGTATAAAAGATTCTCCTGTTGAGTCAAACAAACAATAGCCTCCATCTCGGGCTTTGTACGAGACACAAAGACTCTATCGTCGGGTCAAAAACTTTTAGCCTCTCTCTCGGGCTTTGTACGGGACACAAGATAGCCTCCTCTTAGGCTTTGTATAAGAAAACCACTGGTTGATCCAATTAACCTTTTAGCATCAAAGTTGTGCCTCGTTCACAGTACACAAACATCAACAACTCTTTCCCCCATCTAATCACTGTAAGCGGCAAGCCTCTGGATCATCTACATCCATGCCACTATCCCTCTTTTAGCATGAGAAATTCCTAAGGAAAGATGGCATTGCTCTACACTGAGTTAAAGTATTCTCCTTCAGGTTAAAACCCTTTCTTCAGAAATTATGGCATTGCTCGGATCCGCGTATCCCAGTTAAAGTAATTCTCCTTCTCCCCGCTTTAGAGATGACAAATTCTCTCTAAAGTCAAGGTCATTCAGCTTCACGTCTTGGGCTTTGAACAAGACACAAATAGACCTTTCAGCTTCACATCTTAGGCTTTAAACAAGATACAAATCACCTTTCGCTTCACGTCTTGGGCTTTGAACAAGACACCAAAAACCAATTTCCTCCCATAGAATAGGAGGAACTACGAACGCTCTGATTTCCCTGTTTCGGTAAACGGGAATACGTAGGCATAAGATCGAAAGAAAAGATCTTAGCGAGTGCAATCAACAAAAAACCCAAATCCCATATCTCCATCAATCAAAAGCAGTATTTCAAAAGCATCAGTCCTAACATCCTAATCCTTGTTCCCCGCCAGAAACCTTCTGCCTAGATAAAAAGAAAGAAAACCGTATTGGTGAAAATACAAATAACCAGTACAAAGGCCCCCCCACATTGATAGCATCCGTAACCTAACAGACCGCTGTTTAAACTCAGTATACAAAGCAAGGTTAATTGGAGACATCTATTTCCCTTCCTTATTCAGCTCACAATAGGATAAAAAATGAATCGACCTGTAGTCAAAGCTCAAACCGCAGAGAGCGACCAGCGCTTAAGAACCGCGTCCAAAATCGCTCGCTACACTATGCTTCCAGAGTTTGTTGATTCTTCTGGAGATTAACGACAACTCATCTTCTGACTCTTCACCAGAATCTTCTGATTCTTCCTCAGCTTAATAAGATTTTTCCTTTTCAGGTTTATACTTAAGAGTGATAAATTTGCTTTTCTTCTGAGGTTCATCTTCTTCAAGCTCTATCTCATGACTTCTTAAAGAACTAATTAGCTCTTCAAGACTTATGCTATTGAGATCTTTTGATAGCTTTAGAGCTGTTACCATAGGTCTCCATTTCTTAGGAAGACTTCTGATGATCTTTTTCACATGATCAACAGTTGAGTAACCTTTGTCCAGAACTTTGAGTCCCGCGACTAGCATTTGAAACCTTGAAAACATGGACTCAACTGTCTCATCATCCTCTATTCTGAATGCCTCATATTTTTGGATTAGGACTAACGCCTTTGTCTCCTTGAATTGACCATTACCTTCATGAGTCATTCTTAGAGAATCAAAGATATATTTGACAGTATCTCTGTTTGTTATCTTCTCATACTCAGTATAAGAGATAACATTTAGCAATATGGTTCTTGCCTTATGATGATACTTATAATCTTTCTTCTATTGGTTGGTCATATCACTTCTGGATATTTTAGCACATGTAGCATCAACTGAATCGGTACTGAACACTGTTAAGTGTTGATAAAACGTTTATCACAATCAGAACCGGAGCTCTGATGCCAATTGAAGGTGTGAGAAAAACACAAGAAATGGGGGGTTTGAGTTGGGTTTTCAAAAATGAAAGCTTTTTGTGAAACTTAAACAAAGATCACAAATAAACTATCAATAGAGAAAGACACACGATATCCTGGTTCACTTGAAAACTATCAAGTTAATCCAGTCCACCCGCCAAGGTGATTTTGCCTTATACACAAGGACTTAATCTACTATAACCAAACTGATTACAAATGCACTAGCAACTGCTGGTGACTAATAATACACAGACTAACCGTCTCTTCTTAAGGCTTCTGACCTAACTGGTCCCTTAAGGAATTCAAATAACTATTTGATCAAATAAAATGTTTACAATGAGATGCTTCTTACATAAGCTGATATAAACACTATTTCTAGCTCAATCTAACTTAGAGCAAATCTACACGGTAAGAACAATCTTCTTCTTTGTATTGTGGTGCTTACTGTTCACTCGTGTATTTCTCAATTTCTTGAGTTCTTTTGTATGAATCAGTGTTTTGAATATTTCTCTTTTTCACACTTCATGTCACACATGATTCGTTGAATGATAAAGTCTTTATATAGCCAGAAAAAGATTCGTTGAAGGGCAGATGAGTAATATCAGAAAAATACAGGCGACTTGAAATAATGTTGTTGTGCTGGGATGAAAATCGTACACTGAAATTGTCCTTTGTACCATCAAATTAGAGTAGTGGAATGGTAGTGGAAAAGAACGTGTTTGATCTGTACTATGTACTATTTTCCCACGCAAACGTTTCATCTTCTTCTGTTCATCAGTGGCTTTTGAGTTGAAATGATTGAAGCATGATCAGAAGAATTAATCATTGGGTCTTCAGAGTATTGAGTCTTCAGAGTCTTTAGAACTTGTTTAGCAGAACCTTGTCATCAGAGTCTTCAACACTCCTTCTTCAGAACCCTTGGTTATCAGAAACATAAGTCTTCAGAGTCTTCAGAACATGCTCAGCAGAACCTTGTCTTCAGATTCTTCATAACTTGGTCTTCAAAAACTTAAGTCATCAGAGTCTTCAGAACGCTGTTCATCAAAACCTTGTCTTCAGAGTCATCATCACTTAGTCTTCAGAAGATGAGTATCAGAGTTGAATTCAAAGCCAGAATCCAAGAGAACATTGCAGCAGCAACATAGTGTCTTCTTGGAGTCTTTCTGATGCACAGTAGATCATAAGCAACCTTACTTCTTGACGCAGAAGTGACCATTGAGAACATCAGAGTGACGTAGCACACAATCTCTATCAGAGTCAGAACTTTCACTATCAGAGTCAGAACCTGTTTTTAAATTCTTAAAAAGATACACGTTAGAGTACCAAAATTGTTCTCACACAAATACAACTTTGTTATTATCAAAACAAAGAGATATCTTGCAGAACCAAATCTTGTTCTAACAAAACATAAGACTCATTTCCATGGAATATGATCTGAAAAGTTCATGTTTGATCAAAGAACCCCAAAGTCAAAGGTTTTATTTTGCAGTTAAATGACTCATGTATCAGATGAATCTTCAGATATTGATATTCAATGAAATCAATCCCTTGAGCTTTTTGAACACCATGGATGGACTCCAAGGGTGTATTTGAATGTCTTGAATCATGTCCCAAGGCTTGAGATCATGTATTGGTCAAAAGTCAAAGATTGCAGTTGACTTTAGTTCCAAAACCCTAGTTTCATGACCAGGTGAACTTGAACTTTGAAGAATTTGATATGAGGCCATTTTACACTTGATTATTGATAGAGAGAGGCCTCTTAAGAGTATGAGGACTTAGTTGGTGAATGATCTATCCAAAACCTATTTCTGTTAAGGTGAGAATCGGATATCAAGTTGTTGAATTAACGTGAATCACAAATATTTAAAGTACACCACCGAACTTTAATTTATTTAAAGGAAATGGAAAAGATTGAAAGAAACCCCTAAGTACGCAATGTAACAACAAAGCTAAGAGATCTAAGGTTTAGGGGTTAGTTATACCTAGGGAAGGTGTTAGAATCCTAAGTATCTGTAGTACTCTACTGGAACCTCTTATTTGTATTTATGTTATGCTACTGTTTGCTATGGGAAATACCTAAGGGTTTATTTACTAAATATGCTCGCCAAGACATCGCATCTCGTGCCTACATATCCTAACAAGGATGGAATCAGAGAATTCGTAGTTCACCTAACTATAAGTGAGGAACTCTTGATAATGACCAAGGTTCCAAAGGGGGAGGTAAGTGTCCATAGCCATGAAACTTACATAGAGTTAAGAAACTCTAATCCTAAGGCTAGGATAAAAGGGAAGGTGAGTGCTCATGGCAATAGTACTCGCATAAAGTTTGGCAACTTTAATCCTAAGGCTAGGATAAAAAAAGGAAGATGGAAGTAAGTGTCCATAGCAATGACACTTACATAGAGTTAGGCAACTCTAGTCCTAAGGCTAGGATAAAAAAGGGAAGGGGGAAGTAAGGTAGGCTAAAATATCCTAAACATGACATAAAGTCAATAAAGGGAATCATTTCCTTTGGAATAGAAATAAAAGGCAAAGATAGCAACAGAAGGACAAAAAAAGAAACCTCAAGTATCAATGTAAGATAAGTGAATGTCAACATGTATAGTGCAGATGTCAAAGCAAATCAAAAGCTCAAAAGATAGGACATCATCATCCAATCGTGTTAGAAGGATATTAAACAAGTGTAGCAAATATTTGTAGCTTAAGGTAATAACCAAAAGTCAAACTCAAGGACTAAATGAATCAAATGAGATAAGAACTCATGCAAGTCAGTAGCTACAATACATCATGTTCAACACATTCAAAAGATCAAGAAAGGGGCACAAAGGATCAATCATGTATCAAAACAATGGTCACATACTTGTCATAACAAGTTCATAAGAAAAGAGATTAAAAATGGTTCAAAAAGGGAAGTTAAAGCATGAAACCAAGATAGGTCAGTAGCAAAACCACACATTTCAATCCATACACAACACCAAGATATCAAAGAAACTCAACAAGAAGCATACTCAAAACATGTGCAAAGAACTGAGCATGTATCAATCCATATCAACCAGAAAAGGACCCAAACCTCCAAATACAAGTAAAGGAATTCAAAAAGGTAAGAAATACACATTGAAACCAAAGAAGTCAGAAGCTCAAACATGTCTTTTCAAGTCATTTAAGATAAAAAAGCATCAAAGATATCCATACAAGAAACAAAGTTCAAAGACTAGGTCAAAACAAAGCAAAACCATGATCAAAACTAACCCTAACTTGTAACATCAATGAAAAATAGTAAAATAGCAAAATAAATTCAATTAAAAGACTCTACCTCATGGCAATGCATTCAAGATCATGTGTGTAAAATATCTCTAAAAGAAAAGCACAAAAGTTTACACAAAAACAACCAACAAGTTCATGATGTCCTACTAATTGAGCATAAATCGAGGGACACAAAACCAAATGAAAAAAAAAAATGACATCCCCAAAGTCCATCAAAAGCAACCAAATATCATCACATCATATGTCAAAGATTGGCTCAAGAAAAAATGTTTAAGGCATCAAGAAACAAAACCCTAGTCTAGGGGTAGTTTAGGTAAACACGTTTTATAAATAATAAAAAATAAAATAGGAAAATAAATTTAAAAATAAAAATAAAAATAAAAATGGATTCTCAAGACATTAAAGTATTTCAAAAATATTTGTGTGGACTTTAATAGAAAGAAATATTGAAAATAAAAATAGAAAAGTAAAAGGAAGGAAAATGGAAATAAAATGTGAAATAAAAAGGAAGGGGGTGTGTTAGCAATAGCCAGAACAACTAGGTTCAGGTTATGCGTGCAAGTGGGCTGAAAGAAGGGTGGTGTGAATAGGAAATTTGCTAGGCCTTAGATTAAGCAAAATCAGAATTAAAAAAAACAAACAAAATAACTAAGCCACGCTAGCACTCATTAATTGAGGTGGCACTAACCAAGCACCCACGCTGGCAAAGACCAGAGTCAACCCTGGCACGTCAGCATAAAATACCAGACGCCGGAGCCCTAGCTTAGGTCGTCTTCTTCGATGACGGCCGCCAGAATTGGCTCTCAACCACCATGAAACTCAAAAAAATTGACTCCTCCCCCCTCATTTTTTCATGTAGATTCCATTTTTGATATTATTTTTTTCATTTGAAACCCCTAAACCCATTAAAACTGGCCACGAAAGTAAAACACACATTATGGAAACTTCTCAAAACAAAACAACAACAGTTCAAACTTATTCTATATGCACCCAGAAGTTCAAAAACAACAATCATAAACTCAAACAAGCATTAAAGAGAGAGAAATAAGTTATAGAAATTGTTGCCCAAGGGAGATCTTTGTAGCTTCTGTTCCTACGTAAAACTATTCACCAAACTTCACCAAATGATCCACAAACCTTCAGGGAGGATGAATGGAGTGAGGAAATGGAAGGAGGGTCTTTGAAAAAAATAAGATTCGAAGGAGTCCAAATTTTGAGAAAGGAGGTGAGGTTTTTCGTTCTATTTTGTGTGTGAATGCATCTGATCTTGCTTGTTAGGGTTTCTTGAGTATTTATGTGAGGTTATGGTGTGGTTAAAAAAATGATTCACTGTGGTTAAATCTTGGTTATCGTTTTGGTGAAAATTTGAAATATCGAGTGAGAATGGAGGAAGGTACGATTTCACATGGTTTGTGGGTGGTTTTTAGTTGTCATGTTGTGGTTTTGGTGAGTGGTGAGGAGAAATAGAAAACTGGAATGGTGGTGGTATCCTTGGTGAGCAAGTTTTACAACTTGCTTCTTTTGGCAAAACATGAAAATGTGTCATATATGGTACATGTGCATGTTGGTACTTATCAGGCAAAGTTTTGTGAAGTTTTGTGTCAAATCATGCACATGAAATAGAGTGGAAAGGTTGCTGCATAAAATGATTCAAATTGTGCATTCAAAACGGTAATATATGGTGCATGAGGACATAACCATCTAGCCATATTGGAACCAACATAAGTCCATGCATGTTACTCCAATTCATGAGTTCTTTGGCTAAAATGAAAGTAGGGAAGATAATGAGCAATTTCCATGTTCAAATCAAATTGAAACAATGCTTGGAGGCATGAGAAAAATTGAGTGGAAGTTGGATGCACAAAACTATCCCAAGTAACTTAGAAAATTTTCTAAGTTATGAACTTTTGACAACTTTGAAACCCTATCTTTGAAAGACCATAACTTGAGATTTATTGATCCAATGAAAGAGTTCTTGGTATGTATGGAAAGATTGAAGAATGCCCAACAACTTTCATGTTGAAAGAAACTTTAATTAGAGCCTAGAACTATGAGAAAATTGCCTTGAAAACTCATATTCCAAGTTGAGATTCAATATTTAGAAAAATTTCTAAGTATAGAATTGATCTTAAATACTTAGTATGGAATGTGCTCTTCAAATTGATCTTTGGATCCAAGAAGATGGATGTCTAGATTGAAAGTTATGACCTTGGCAAGTTAGCACGAAACTAGGGTTTTTCCATGACTTAGAAAATTTTCACTTTCTTCCAAGTTACCATTTTTGCAAGTAAACTCCTTTCTCTTGATTTTTCTTGCTCAAACTCAAACATAAAACTCATTTCTATGGAATATGACCTGAAAAGTTCATGTTTGATCAAAGAACCCTAAAGTTAAAGGTTTGACTTTGCATATAAATAGCTCATGTATCAGATGAATCTTCAGCTGTTGATTTTCAATGAAATCAATCCCTTGACCTTTTTGAACAATGTGGATGGACTCCAAGGGTGTATTTGAATATCTTGAATCATGTCCCAAGGCCTTAGATCATGTATTGGTCAAAAGTCAAAGATTGCAGTTGACTTTGGTTCCAAAACCCTAGTTTTATGACCAGATGAACTTGATCTTTGAAGAATTTGATATAAGGCCATTTTACACTTGATTATTGATGGAGAGAGGCTTCTTGAAAGTATGAGGGCTTAGTTGGTGGATGATCTATTCAAAACCTTGATTGATCAAACCTTGAAGCCTCTTGTAGCAAACACTGATTCACAAGTGGAACAAAACAAAGCAAGATAATAGTGGTTAACTATGCATGAATGATTGACCTAAATGATGTGCAAAGGATCAAAGAATTTTAGGGTAAATTTTGGGGTATGAAAATTATCTCTACACTTGGTAAATGTATCATCTTCTGATGATCATTCACAACCAAGGACTAAGCTAAGTTATTCGTACTGCAGAAAGCAAGCTACAATGTCAAATCAGTTTGTCAGCTAGAGTCTGTGTTCACATGGCTCAAGAAGAGTTGTCATGCTTTACGTACATCTACTCTTAACGGATCTATAGTACAAGATCACATGGAATACGCTATGGTTAAAAGAGTTACACAATGGATAAAGATCTTTTAATGTATATATCTTCAACGTCTCTTGTACTATGGAGTAACAAAGAAACTTGTACAATTTATCTCTTCCAATGACTATCATTCTGCACCTGCTATATAAGTAGCTAAAGTTTCAATCTGGAATCAACAAGGAACAAGGAAAATAAAGAAGGAGATCCAAGAAGAAAGAAGCATTTCACATTTCTATCAGAATGGAAGAATAACAAGATCAACAATGGGAACACAATCGAGTATTCAGATTTTCTGTTATATGTTGTAAATTGTACAAAGCCTTAAGATTTCTTAAACATTGAATATCTTAGAAATCTTAAGTGATGTGATCTTTGTTATGATTATTTACCCTGTACCTCTGATTATGTATCAAGTACACCTTGTTCTGTATTATGCTAAACAAGTTGTTTAGTGTAAGTTCTGTGCCTTTTGGATTGGCTACATTTTGGTAAAACAACATGATGTTAGCAAGATGTTAAACCAGATGTTCTGCCATGACAGTCAGATATCATGTACAACATGATGTTGTGACATGTGCCAGGACATGTTACACCAAAAAGTTAGGACATAACTATTTTGGTATTTTTAGTGTGATTTTTTAGCGTGTTCTAATTCACACATGTGCGTTATTCATGGGAGTATACAGTGGGAATTTCTGTTATGACAGATTCTTTTAATTTTCGTAAAAAGGATATTTGAGCCTTTTTAGGAAAGTTTCTATTTAGTTCCTACTTTTGTGCAGATGATTATGCAGAATATTTACAGCTGTTGTTTTGGATTTATTGTAGTTTTTTAAGCATAAGCCCATGCTTCTCAAAGGCTATTTATAAGAAATGCTTTTAACCTAGAAAGTGTGTGTGTGTGTGTGTGTGTGTGTGTGTGTGTGTGTGTCGTATTTTTGTGTGAGAATTTTTATAGGGTTTTTGTGTTGTTCTTTGTGTTCCTCTCTTATGTCTTTTGACATCTGAGTAGGATTGTGTTAATTGTCAATTATTCACTCATGAGCTTTTAAGCAAGAGTGTATTGTCCTTAGTTTGAAGCTTTTAAGTAAAACTAAGTATTGTTCTTAGAAGTGTGTTTACTTCTATTTTGGGTTATTGTTGAATTGTCACTAGGATTGTGACTGATTAGGAAGTGAGAGGGGGATCTCATATCTAGAGGGTTTTAGGTAGAAGTTGCACAAGGTAGTGATTAGGCGTATCATGGTGAATTTCCTTCTTGGATTGGTAGCCCCCAGATGTAGGTGATGTTGCACCGAACTGGATTACAACTATTGTGTGTTATTTAAATTCCTACAATTTCTCTTTAAATTGTTCTTGTGTTACTTTTGCTGTTATGACGTCGTGACATCATATCCGACATCTGTCCACTACGTGCCAGAATTTCATTTAGTAGTTTAGATAAAGTCTATTGCTATGTGCTTGAGCATCAAAGTATCTTGCTGTGAGCTTGAGCCAAATAAGTCTCCTGTTATATGTTAGAGCATTGAAGTATTGATCAATTGATGATTGAGCAAGGAAGTCTTGGACTCTAGGTCTAAGCAGAAGTCTTGAATCTTTGGGATTTGAGTAGCGAAGTCTTGAACTATGGGTCTAAGCAGAAGTCTTAAACCTGAGGGGTTTGAGCAGAAGCCTTGAATCCATGGGATTTAAGCAAGGAAGTCTTGGAGCGTGGGCCTGAGTAGAAGTCTTGAACCTGAGGGGTTTGAGCAGAAAGTCTTGGATTCGTGGAATCTAAGTAAGAAATCTTGGGTCGAGGGTCTAAGCAGGAAGGCTTGAACCTGAGGGATTTAAACAGGAAGTCTCGGGCTAAGAGTCTGAGCAGAAAAGTCTTATGTCGATGGCATAAGCAATTGTAATCATGATTTGATTCTAGTGGAAAATCTCTTGTCCTACAAGGGGACTGCACTACTCTCAGTTTGGAGGAACCAGGATAAATCTCTGTGTGTTCTATTATTATTCATTTGCTTCTGTTATTATTATGATGTAACTTATAATCAGAATCTGAACATGCTTTAGAATCTGAACTCTGTTCAGAAGCAAAGCAAAAACGAATAATACAATTCAACCCCCTTCTTGTGTATTTTTCTCACCTTCGTATAGATCTCAGCCAACTATTGTAATAAAAACTGATCTTAATCGGGATGAAATGTGCCAATTTAGTCAGTCTATCCATAATCACCCAAATCGCAGCAAATCCCCTAAGAGTATTCGACTTTTGGCATGTCAAACATGCATAAACAAACTGCTTAACATCTTTTTTCATTCCTGGCTAAAAATAACATCTTCTTGAAAGTCTTCATTTTCACTTTGGTTAATTGACGACTGACGCTAAGCTAAAGCTACATCCAACTTCTGACAATCTCTAATCTCATCAAGAAAACCACTAGTATGTTAGAACAAGATTTGTTCATGACATATTCTCTTTTAGTTTTGATGATAACAAATGTATTAAAAGAACAATGGTTTATTTGATGTGTGTTTTATTTATGCAAGTTCTTGTTCTTGTACATAAATAATCAGAATCTGTTTTACTTAGACACACTTGGGAGTTGCTTCATTGCTAGCTTCTGGTGGCAGAGTCTGAAGCACAATTGCTAGTGTGGCTTGACGCAAACTCTGAGCTAAAGGCCTAAGCATTCAGATGAGTTACTACACTTGGTAATTGTATATCAATATTTGGTACCATTCAGAGTTGGTGATAAAGTTGTGGATTGTTCGTACTGCAGAAAGCAAGTTGTATTGTCTTATCAGCTTGTCAGCTCGAGTCTACAAGATTGCAAGGCTCAAGAAAGGCTGGTACGCTCTACAGATGTCTGCTACCAACGACTCTATCAGTACAAAACCTCTTGAAGACTCGAAGGTTAAACATGTTACACACTGGATTCAGAATATGATGTGCATCCATCTTCAATGTCTCTTGTATTATAGAGTAAAGGCAAAGACACTTGATCAAAACACTTCCTCAATGGCTAGTTTCTGCAAAGGCTATATATATGGTTGAAGATTCAATTTTGAATCTTAACAAGGATTCTTCTGATGAAGGAGTAGCAAGATCAAGCAATTATCAACTCTAATGTAATATGCAGATTTTCTGTTTTAGGTTGTAATTGTAAAATCCTTAAGATTTCTTATCATTAAATATCTTAGAAATCTTAAGAGCTTTAGGTCTTTGTTATGTACTGTCATACCCCAAATTTTGACCACCAAGATTCCCCATCATTGTGTAAATCATCACCACAATATGGATGTATCATCATGCCTCATCAGTCTCCCCAAAGATGGGTGAGCATTCACCACAAACAAGGATTAAGGTTTCAAGCCCTCTCTGAGCACTTAGACAAAGGATCAATCAAGGAATGACATGATCTTCAACTTGTCTAAAATCTCCAACACCTATAAAGGATCAAGAGGACTCCCACATCAAGAATCAAGCACAAGGTTGCAACATTCCAAGTGGATTAAGCCTCAAGATCGCCAGTGTCACCAAATTAGGGTTTTGGTCGACCAAGGCCTCCAGGTGGAAATTTTCCTCCGGGCATGAGCCAATGCTTCAAAGTATAACCCAAGATACTCTAAGGAACCTCATGGACCCAATCATCAAGTCAATTTAACCCCAGGGGATGCATTTATCAAAAATCAGGAATTAGGGTTTCTGACCTAATTCACCCCTAAGTTGACTTCTGGGACAAAGCATGAGCCAAAACCTCAAGACATGATTTGAGGGCCTCCAATACACCATATTGATCCATTTGCAACAATGGATTGATCCAAGAAGCTTGATTCACAAGTTTCAATTTCATCTGAACCACAATTAGGGTTTTGAAGAAAAAGTCAACTGTATCTTTGACTTTTGACCAGGACATGCTCCCAAACCTTGGGACATGATTCAATACACTCTATAACACCTATTTAATCCATCCATTAAGTTTGATTTAGGTCAAGGATTTGATTTCATAGAGGATCGCGCAGTTTGAATTTCATCTAATAAAAAGTCAACTATACAAAAAGTCAAAGTTTGACTTTTTGATTTTTTGGTCAACCAAGGTTCCTTAATCCTAAAACAATGTTAATATGTGATTTGAATCATCATTCATCAAGAAAAACCAAAGAAAATGGGTTAACTTGGAAAAGGGGTAACCATAAAAAACTTAGAATTTTTCTAAGTTATGGAACAAAGTGGTTAGGGTACCAACTTCCAAGGATCATAACTTGAGATCCAAGCAACCATTTTGGATGATCCAAAGATGGATTTGTAGCCCTTGTGGTATACTTTAAAAGTGTCAACTACACCTCATTCCAATTCCTCATGGATTTTTAGTTATGGAGTGATCAAAATGGCTGAAAACATGAAATGTCACTTTTTCCAACACTTAGTGAAATTTTCACTAAGTCAGAATCTGCCTTTCTTTTTTTCAAAATGTAGGGGTATTTTTCACTTGGATCCCAAAAGTTTCAAGACAAACTATGATCACACATGTGTTGTATCATATGAGAGCTTTCCAAAATGACCAAGAACACCATGAAACTCCACTTGAGCTAGGAGTTATGACATCTCCAACATGCCTTGCTGCAAACTGTCTTGGCAAGGCAGATTTGTGCACAAGAGCTCAATTTGTCCAAATTGTGCAATAACAAGCATGGTTATCCATCTGCTCACCTCAAGGGGGAACAACCAAGGGACAAACACTGATTCATCAGCCTCCAAAGTCCCAAAATCTACAAGTAGCATGCCAAACCTAAAAAGGCTAAAGATGCTTCAAGACTCCAATTTTGTTTTGGAACATTTAATGGATGCTTAGAGGTGGCATGTATCAGAGCAAAAATGAACACTTCAGTAAAGCCTTATCCTTGAATCAAAGAACCATAGGCCCGTGCTCTAATCTCAAGTCAATGGCTAGAGGAGACTTGAGATTCCATTTGATCACAATTGGCCACAGACTTGTACCAGTTTCCATTCCCTATTCCTTGTAAAACAAACTTGCTCTACTATAAATAGAGCTTAATTGTGATCAGTTTGAGTACACCAAAGCACCCAAACTGATGCTTTCCTCAAAATCTCCTCTTTCACTCCAATTTTGCCTTCTAAAGCAAGTCACTATCGGGTTTTGAGTTTGAGAGAAATTCCAACCAAACCAATGGTTCACACACCTCACATATAACATATAGAAGTGATCCAAACTCTCACATAACATCTGGAACATCATAATCACAAAATAACCAGCCATCTGCACAAGCTTTTGACAGATTTGCATTTGAGGTGCCAAATCAAGCTCCAGCTCAATTCAATCCATTCTAAGCATTCAGACACACTCCATACACCTAGGGAAGCTGTCCACATCATTGGAACCAAGCTGTAACACCTCCAACACAAAACACGATCACCAGCTGCAAGAGGTAAGCCTCAACTTGGTCATTTCATGATTCATGCATATTTCCTCGCACAATAATTTTGCCATATGTTCATAATCATGTATGGAGTGTTTCCCCTCAATTCATTGCTTTGTTTGGGTCGTGTATCAAATTTCTGAGCCTTCATGCAGAAATTAGGGTTCTTGAGGTTTCTCTTTGATTTCTTATTCCATGCTTAAAATAAGTGAAATTAAAGACCATAGACATGATCGTGAGGTGAAAACAAGCAGATTGATATGTGGTTTGTGTGATTTCATCAAGTATTCAGTGAGATTGATGAGAAAATGCAAATCAGCCAAGAACAGGGCACGCGGGCAAGACCAAGGTGTTCTTGGCGCCCTTTTTTTGAAAATTCAAATATTTGAATTTTGTGATTTTATTTAATTGATTCAAAAATTAATTTCTCTCTGAATTTTAATGATTTTGAGTTGATTCTTTTTTTAATAATTCACAAAAATGTTAAAATATTTTATTTTACAAAAATTTCCCAAAAATATTATTTATTTCATATATTTGATATTTTTGTAAAAAACTTAATATTTATTTGTTTTTTAACATTTTAAAAAATTTCTTCCTCTTGATTTTCCAAACTTGAATGGTTTTTAATCATTTTGTGGACAAAAACATGATTTTTGAAACATTGATCCAAGATCATCACTCATTTTTCACATGTTTTTAATGATTTTTATTAATTTTTAATCAAAATTAATTCAATATTAAACAAAATTAGGGTTTTGATTAATTCCACCCTCATCAATCTTTTTCAAACACTCATGGGCCTCTAATAGTGTGTAAGACCCATTCCTTGTAAATAAGATACCTTGTTGGGCCTCAGATATTGTATAAGACCCACTGTGTTTTCAAAAACCTCGGCGCGATCGCCGTTTTCAAACAAACCATCTGGGCCTACCCTCGTGTTGTAAGTCCCACCTTTCTTTTTCAATATAATCTTTGGGCCTCTAATAGAGTGTAAGAACCAACCCTTTTGTAAATAAACCATTATGGGTCACACTTATTGTATAAGTCCCTCTGTAAATTTTCAAAACAACGGTGCGATCGTCGCCTTTTTAAAAATCATCTAGGCTTCTCCTTGAGCTACAAGACCCATCTTTATTCATTTTAAAACTCTTTGGGCCTCTCCTTGAGTTGTAAGACCCATACCTTTGTACAGAAAACCTTTTAGGCCGTGTCATACCCCAAATTTGTCCTACCTATATATTTCCATCTGTACATCCACTCACCGACAATTATTCAGAAAAAAATCCAAAAAATATGTTCATCTCTCTTTTAATTGTTGTTTTTATCCATATATATATTAAACCTTTTTGTCCTTCACTACCACAAAAAAGACCTTAGACAGCGCTTTTTTTGCCCTTAGACAGCGCTTTTAAGCGCTGTATAAACCTGCGCTGCTATAGGTTTAGACAGCGCTTTGGGTAATACCAAAAGCGCTGTCTAAAGTGGGGTATATTTAATGAAAAGCGCTGTCTATGGTACCTTTAGACAGCGCTTTTTGACATTATAAGGTATACCTTAGACAGCGCTTTCAATAAAAGCGCTGTCTAAGGTCAACCTTTTTGAATTTTTCTAGGTATACCTTAGACAGCGCTTTTGTCAAAAGCGCTTTCTAACCCCTACCTTAGACAGTGCTTTTGTTAGAAGCCCTGTCTAAGCCCTACCTTAGACAGCGCTTTCTCCAAAAACGCTGTCTAAAGTATACGAAAAATTTTATATAAATTTTTTTAAACCACAATTTTTACCAGGTTTTTTCAACCAGAATTTTACCTGTTTTTCAACCAGCAATTTTTTTCAGAAATTGGCAATTCAAACCATTGGCAATTTACACCAAAATTATATATGCAAAACAATTGACAATTCAAACCAATATATATATTTAAAATTACAAACCAAAATTATATATACACCTATTTATAATTACAAATCATTACATTTTTTCTACAAATGCACATATTACTTATACTAATACTTTTGCATCCAACCAAAGCATTGCTTCAAATCTACATTATAGGTCCTGAAAACACAAAAATTGTAATTCAATTAAAAGAAAATATGGATAAATCCTAAGTTTTATCAAGTAGCATCACTAATATAATAAAACATGTGATAATTAATATACCTTCACATAATTCCATGTAATAATGGGGTTGACTCTCCGCTGTGGTTAATTGCGACCAACAACCAATGTCCACTGTAAGATTAAACAAGTGTAAGATTAACAGCTATATCCTTTGTTTTGGATCTTGTTGGAGTCTAAATAACATTACCATGTAAAAAATGAAAATAAAATGCTCTTTCACTAATATATAACAAATATGACATAATATATAACAAATATAATAAAGAAATCAAGTATATAACAAATTTTACCTCTTTCACTAACATCTCTTTCTTTTCTTGGTTGGAATATGAATTACTTGTGTCTTAGCAATGCGGACGGATGAATGGATCCAAATTCCCTCGTTATGCGGACAGATGAATGGATCCAATCATGAAGATCTTCTACAACTGCTTCTGCAATCTCTTCGACTCGATCACAATCGTATGTTTCCGTGTCTTTGTCATCTGAAGCATAGGTCGTATTACTTTTCCCCGTCGGTTCAACATTCTCGTTAATTTTCTCCCCATGATGTATCCAACACTCATAACTTCGATCAATTCCATTCATCAGTAAATGCGATTTCAATCCATCTACGTCAACCCTACCCACATAACAACAACCCAAGCAAGGACATTTTATTCGATTGAGCTCTTCAGCGTCAGCGTGTTGAACAGCAAACTTAACGAAATCCAATACCCCATTCTCGTACTCTTTGGACAATCGATCGACATCCATCCATTTTTTATCCATGGTTTTCCTACTTATTAAGGTCAACAAAATAACATTAATTCAACCATATTAATCAAGAAATGAACAAGTTTGATAGTGTTTGATATGTAACTGGTTGAATTTCTTATGTTTTAGTGAAATGTTTATGTTCATTATATTTGTTTATTAACTCAACCATCTCAAATTCTAGAATTTTGAGGCTTCAAAAACAAGCTTTGAATTCTAAAATTCAGAGGACATTTCCATCAATTTTAAGAGTTTTTTAGAAGATTTAAGAGGTGGAAAAAATAAAACTAAACTAAACTATTTCCATCAATTTTAACAAAACTCCATCAATTTTAAGAGTTTTTTAGAGTTTTTTAGAAGATTTCATCAAACATACTCATTCACTACAAAACTTCATTAACAAAACTTCAAACATACTCATTCACTACAAAACTTCATTAATAAAACAGTCCAACATAACTTCATTAACAAAACTCATCAAACATAATCATTCACTACAACATTGTAAAGCAACAAAACCCTACAACAACAATGTAAAGCAACAAAACCCTATTCTTCACAATAACGACGTACCTTTAACGACGGTAACAACGGCAATGCAAAAACGAAATGTATCAAAGAGCAGAAAGAGAAACGAACGACGACGGCAATGAGCAGAAACGAAAACGACGGCAGTGAGCAGAAACGGACGGACGGCAATGCAACGACGGCAACAACGAACGACGACACGGTGGAGGACGGTTGACGGTGAAGGTTTTTCATTCGCAAGGGTTTTGAGCTCTGTTCGCTAGCAGGGGAGAAGAAAGAGCGGAAATATGAAAATGAATACTGACTATTCATATATTTTAATTTAATTAGACCTTAGACAGCGCTTGTCATAAAAGCGCTTTCTAAGGTGGATCTTAGACAGCGCTTTCTAAAGTTGGCCTTAGACAGCGCTTTCGATTTTATTTTTTTTTTATTTTTAAGACCTTAGACAGCGCTTTTAATGAAAGCGCTGTCTAATATTTTTCTTTAATTTTTTTTTTAAATTAATAAAACTTTAGAAAGCGCTTTTTACGAAAGCGCTGTCTAAGGTCTTATATTTTTTAAAATTTATAAGATCTTAGAAAGCGCTTTTGACCAAAGCGCTGTCTAAGGTCTTATATGTTTTGCGCTTTTATTTTTTTAAATGAATAGATTCCTTGTTTTTAACTTATAGCAGCGCTTTTGTATTAAAGCGCTGTCTAAGGTGCGATGTTATAACTTACTTTTGTTGTAGTGGGTCTACTTTGACAATTTATGCTATAATGCAGGGATGTTACCAAATCAGACTAGCTCTTGCATTATAAATAATTCTATCACACGTTGGAGGATCATGATGCTGTAGTAAGACAACTATAACAACAATTTTGAAAATAATTCAAGTTTCTCCTTACATCATATGAAGTTGAGTGCCAAAGAGAGAAATAACTATAATACCAATGAATAATATGAAAGGTCGAGAGTTTAGACAAGAGAGTACTAGTTGCTTGTATTTAGATTTAGTCATTCTTATTGTCTATGTGAAAATTGTGCTATGGAAATCAATTCTGTATGATGATAGAGATGGTAGAATGGATGCACAACTTTGTACACCATTTTTATATCCATGATCTATCAAAATTTTCAACATTTCTTCTTGCCATACTAGAGATAGAAAAAACGGAAAAAGAAGAACGTCGTCGTAAGGGAGTTGTTTTCTTCTTGCCATACTTGTGTCTTTTCTAAATTGCTTTTGAAGTTTGTCATGAATGATAGTGGGAAAAATTAAGACATCATTGTGCTATCCCAAACGGTAAATTCTAAATATACATTAAAGTCAACTGTTTCCAAGTTGTTTGTCATCTTATCAATTATGCAGGTTATGAAGAAAAGTGACACTATTTTTATCAATAAATACCCTTTTAGAGGAAGAGAAACAACTTCTATACAGTTGGAATGTTATTGTCCCTCGTCTGGGATCGTGTTGACAGAGTCCTAGACCGCGGTAGATGTGCATTTCTTCTTGCCATACTATTTTTATCAATAACTTCGTAATTTAATCTTCAACGCATTTCAAATGGTTTATTATGATTAAGTGATTATCTTAATAATTTTAGCTGCAATACCTTTGTCTGGCCTTTTTATGATAATTAAAATGTTCAATTCTAGAGGTATGTAATAAATCATGTCCCACATCGTTTGAAAATAAATTACTTTGAATATATATATATATAAAGGACTTTTAAAAAATATCAATTAATAATTAATAATTTATTTACAAAAAATTTGAATAATAATAAATAATTAATTCATTTGTTTCCATATGAATTTCTAAAAATGAACTTTTAAAAAATATCAATATAAAAAAGTAAATTAATAATTTATTTACAAAAAACTCTGAATAATTAAAAATAATATGCTTCATACCACATCATCAAAAGAGCGCCACATATAAAGAAATTTACATTTCAGCATTTTATCTTCTAAAATTTAGGATGGGGATCAAAATTGTTTAAAAATAAAATATGGAGATGATTTCGTAAGTAGAACATAATAGGGGATCAAAAATGTAATTTAATCTCCTTCTTCATATTATTATTTAATAATATGGATATATTTTATTTATAATTAAGATATCTAAAAATTGATATTTAAAATAAAATGCATTAGACTTTATCAAATTGATTTTGTTTACGTAAACCATCCAAACAACACACAGTGCCAAACTTTTTGGATAAGATTTTTTTTTCTTTTTAAAAATATATCAAAATTTCACTGCAACGCTTTTAAATCTATTCACAATACTCCTTTTGTCGCAAATTATAAGTCATTTTATAAAAAATATTTGTCCAAAAATATAAGTCACTTTAGAATTCCAATACAAAATTAATGATTTTTTCCTAAAATACTCTCTATCATTTATTACTCTTTTTTTATTCTTTTAATTTTGTTTTCCAATGTAATTAATGAAGGATAATTTTGTAGATCATTTCACTTTTCTATATAACAATCATTGCATTTTTTAATTCGTGTGAAATACTCATAATGTCTTACTCCCTCCATTCTCTTTTATAGGCAAATTTTGACTTCCTAGATTTATTTAATAAATGATGTATTTGGACTATATATATGGTAGATGCATTAATTACTTAATGAATCTAAAATGTTAAAAGTTGCTTATAAATAGGAATGGAGGGAGTATAATTTATGACGGAGGGAGTAAGGGATACGACAGAATAACTCTGAAAGCTCCAAGGATTTGACTAAATTTTGGTAAAACATAATGTTGTGAAAGATGTTCCAACATGAAGGTTTCTGCCCCAGACCAAAGATGTCGAATGAAATGTCCCAGCATGAAGACTCGACATCATGACTGTCACAACAGGTTTTATTTTTAAATCTATTCCAAGATTCAAGGCGCGAATGGCAGTGGATCAAGGAAAAAAGATTTGAAGACCAAGACAGAAGATTATATAAGAAGAACAAGACCTAGGATGGACTAACTAATTAATCTTTATTGTAATACTTGTAAAGTAGAAAATAGGGTTTAGGGTTTTGAGAGTCGTAGGCTTACTTGTGTTGTAAGTCTCCCTCTGTATCGGTTTGATATATTGTGGCAAACATAGATGTTTGTACAGATTCAGAAACCTGTAGGTAATGAATCGTGTATTGTTCTTGGATGAAGCTTTGAAACAAATCCACGTTGTGTTGTTAGTCGAGAATGCTCGACTGAACTTTGTATTGAAAGAGGTGTCTTTCATGTAGGATGATACAGTTATTGTGACTATAACTGTTAGATAATCACGGGTTGTGATTTAGGGAGTGAGATGGGTTTCTCTTATCAATTAGATGTGACTTCTAATGATAAAGTTTTCATTGGGTAGTGATAGGTAAACCAGAGGTTGTTTACTGTAAACCGGAGGTTGTTTACATAAAACTATACTACTGATAGTGGATTCTTCTTCCTGGCTTGGTAGCCCCCAGATGTAGGTGATTTGCACCGAACTGGGTCATCATATTCTGTGTTGTTTATCATTCTACAATTTACAGTTCAGTTTTGATTAACATATTGTAACAGATGTCGAAACATCTGTCTTGCTGCTGTTGCTGATATTCTGAATATTAGCTTATTTATTCTGCCCTTGTTTTAAAGTTATGTAGAGAACAATGTAATGATATGTGTTATGACATCTGCTATCTGCTATGCCAGAATTTCAATTGGTATCAGAGCAGGCATCCTGTCTGTTTCTGGATGAAATCCTGGGAGATACTTTCTAGCGCTTTAAACAAGAAGGAGTTTGGGAGATCAGATTATTCACTCGGACATGCTCAAGGGTTATAATGGATGGGACGGATGGTCTGGATCAAAGGTAACAACCTCTGATGGTTGTTCAAGTTGTATAAGGAGCTTCTACAGCATCTGCAGGAGAAGTGGCTAGTTCTCCTGTATGGTGTCTTATAAGATGTGTTGACATTTTATTGGACGTGTTGAAGATGTTCCTTGGTGGTTTTGCTGCATATGTTTCTGATGGAAGAACTCTGGTATTTATGGGATTCTGGAGTTGTGATAGAAGAAAGATGGTGGAAGATCTGGATTGTTGGATTCTATTCTTGAAGATATCAGCATCTATGAAAGCTCTAGTCGTTCCAAAGTCGGGAGCAATGGAATGGAGAGAGTTGTTGGTTGATGTCTGTCATGTTGACTTGGTACTTGGAAGTTTGGTTCCATCTTGTATCTTGAAGTCAGTTTGAAGAGAATGTGAGTTGAGATCGTGTTTATCAAATTTATGAATTTGGTAAATATTCTTTTCGACAAAGTTGCCAAAGATAGTTGAGTTTTCACTCAAGTCCACTCATAAAGGCATCTCTAGTCGTGTTTAAGAGCTTTTTCAGAAGGATAATCTGGTTCTCATGCTGAAGATGAATTTCGGAAGATCTCTGGTGCTGATGGATGTAACTCAACTTGGAGTTAGTGGGAGGTGATTTATTGTCACCATTCATGATTTGCAAGAATTCTATTAGCAAAGGAAAGTCATAAGTAGGTTGAGTCAAGGGTGACCGACTTGATGTCTCAACATGCTGTTTGACTAGAAAGATGTTGACATAAAAATTCTTGTTTTGTGTTGATATCTGGTAGAGCATATATCCTACAGGATGTATGGTTTGTGGACAAGGATTTAAGATCAATTGCTGTTTGTGGAATTCACAAATATTTAATTGATTATCCTTGTATTTTGGAGTACAAGATTACTGGTGTCAAGTTGGTACATCAGGAAGTGCAACATCTCTAGTTGCATCTGCTCAAGGATCTGATAGAGTCAAGACAAGGATCTGATGTTCAACCAGATGTTGGAACATTCTATCAACAGAGATTGTGCAAAATCTTGTTGATTTAAGGAATTAATCTCTGGAGCAAAGGAGATGTAGTTGATGATCTTGGTACTATACATGTGTGTGGTAGGATCTGTCTTTATTCTGGTGTTGTAAAAGCACATATTCTGACTAGGAGGTTTTGTGGCAAGAAGCTTATTTAGAACGTAGTGCTGATGAAAGTGAAGACGAAGACTTTCTTTTTGGATCAGTATATTTCTGATCAAGGTGCATTGGAGTGCAACAGGTGTGTTCCTGTCTCTACTCTAGGAGCATGTGATCTTGCTCATCTTAGAGATCAAGGGTAAATGGCAGTTATCTATGACATTCTGAAGAAGTCTATACTTAAGGAAAGTGAGATTCATTTTGTAAAGATATTGTGTGACTACTCTCTTCTGAAGAATCAAGCTTTGGCATATTTGGGTTTTCTGAAGATGAGGTGGTTGTTGTAGTACAGTAAAGCAGGATGGAGGTTGTCTACTCTAACTTGATATCATTAATCAAGTCTATGAGAACATGGAACTCTTGTTCTATTATAAGGAAGAGGTTCTTCTAAGTGGCAGAATGAAGAAATGAACTCTCCAGCTGGATGTCTGATCAGATGTTGCGACATCAAGCGAAAACTTCAGGGTCTTAGTTGATGTTGTGGCGCATCATCATAAGATTAGTTGATCTTCTCATAAATAAATGGAATTAATGCTTCAAAAAGGTCTATCTCATGCAGTTTGCGTGAGCTGCAAGGAGTAGATGTTACATGTCCGAGTCTTGGTGTATCTAAGATGGCTTGCTATGAAGTAGGTGGAACATGTAACTTGAAGATTAGGTTTCATTAATGGATCAAAAGATTTTTCTGGATCTCTGAAGAAAGATGAGATTAACCAAACAGTGGCATTTGGTTGATCTCTAATGTGAATTCAAGCAGTATGCTTGGAACTAATACTCTTGCGCAGAAGGGTAGTTGGTTGAAAATCAAAGGAGGTTCTGGTTCTGTTCATATCTTGGAGGTTTTGGTAGAAGCTCTAAGTTAGTTTAAAATATTACCTTCTTTTGGGAAAAGTATGAGAGCTTATTTCTCTCTACTGTTGTCTAGAGTTCTTATTGATCAAGCTGGTGAAGTTGTGTTCTCTGAAGATCTCTAGTTGGATTATTATGCAGATAGTAAGTACAATGGTGATTGTAACAAGAACCATAGTGTATGGCGTCTGTGATATAATCAGGATGTCCTAACTGGTGTTAGAACATCATCATGCCTTCTGAACTTGAAGTTCAGATTGTGGAAGCTGATATTTGCCAGTTGAATCAGAAGTGTTCTAACTTATCATATGGGAGAATGATGAAGTGAAGATTGTCTTGAATCATAGGGTGATTATCTGGAAGGCTGACTCTTGCTGAGGTCAGAATGCTTGTGGAGATGTGGTTTCTTCTACTACAAGTAACTCTAGAAAGAAGTGGATCAGTTTGGTGCTTGTGAAGCAAGTAAGCTGAGGATTTCTAGAGCATATATTTAATGTCCTTCAAGTGTGAAGATCATCTGGGAGAGCTAACAAACTAAGGGACTTTGTATGTCTCTTTGAGGAATGTGAAGTATTCCAGATTCAATTGGATTTTATCTCAAGGAACAAGGATATCTATGGTTGTAAAATTCAAGGTGGATTTGTACAGGGTATGATGGTTTCTGGATTAGATGGATCAATGGTGATTTTGGTCTCAATCTAAGAATTTGTTGGTTTTAGTACAAGGATGTAATCCTGGTACTCTCTCACTATATGATCATGAAGTTTGTCATTTGATATCATGTGGTGATTTTGGGTGTTTCTTGTTGAAGGAGTATCATTTATGAAAGATAGAGGGAAAACTTATGTCTGATAGGTGTACTAGTGGGGTACATGGATTGCTTGAGGATCAAGTATTAAGTGAATGCGTTCAACAAGTGTGTTGAACAGGGAGTGCGCTCTTGAAGACATGAAGATGAGTCTTATGTTTTCCATTCATTTTAAGGTGTTCATCTTGCAAAGGAGCACTGGTTATCTTAGACAGGGGGAGTTAGACCATTTGGAGGGTCCGAAATAATATTGTTTTTTTTCCGTTCAGATTCTTAGACAAACATGAAAGAAATGGAGGATAAAAGTAATTTTTTTGGCTTGGATATGGTTTTTTGGTAGATAAGAGGGGAAATTTTACACCTTTTCAGATTATCTTCAAAATTGTATCCTTTAATTTAACCAATAGCATATCGAGATTTTGGACTGGTCTAGAGAGAGTTTGTGTTTTTTGCTCTTCCCTTAGTTGTTTTTGATCCAATATTGATGGGGTTGACTTGAGATTTAGTTTGATCCTTCTTTTAGTATAGCTCTCACAGGATGGATTTTTTCTAGTCATGACCTTGTATCAGCTTGTTTGTTTTTAGCCCTGTAGTTTTTTCTTGGTTTTTCTATTGTAGCTTTTGGTACTTTTTGTGCCAATATTTTATTCATTTGAACTTGGTTTGATTTTTTTATCCTATATTATTAATACTATTTTTGCTTAAAAAATTGTGATAATTGGATTTATATATGTATCCTATGCATTAATTGAATGTGTTAGATAAGTAACTAAATTTCTATCTGGTGAAATAATATTATGTGTGATGTGATTACAACAAAAAAAGATAAATATGCTTCATTCAAATATCTAATTTAGTTTACTAGTTATTAGTTTAAAATAAATATGTTCCATGTGTATCAATGATTATCCTTAAATCCATGATAAATATTATGTTTATGAAGTTTGGTCATTGAGTTTTGAAAAGTGTTAGGGCAAGTTTGGTTTATATTTTTCTTGCAGAATTAATTATGTAAATTGTTTTTAAGTAGTTTAACAAATAATAAATTAGGAGTTAGTTTTGACTCATACTTTAATCAAATCCAGTTTTTGAATAAGAGATAGGAGTACATGATATTTGAAATTAAGTTAACAATCTTTTAATTGTGAAGGTGTGAATCTAGTAGAACAAGGATCGCAATTTTAAATATTTAAAGACATGTTGTTAAGGTAAGGTAATGCTCCTTTGTCTTTCTATATTATGATGTCTTGTATTACTATCCACTCTTGTCACTACTGTGTTGTTATTTTTAAGATATGTGTATTATATGATATTTTTTTTTTTTATAAGCAAGGAATATATTGAAAAGGAGAACTAAGGGTTCTCCAACCTGCTTACAAAAAAGCACAAAGCACGACAAGGAAAATTACACCCCAATTGAAACTTACAACAAATACAACACTGGACATTTGCTAAATTCATAAAAGTTACAATTGGAATGAGTAATCTTCCCGATGAACGACCATCTCCACACCAACGCTTTAATACTCCACACCATGTCCATAACGTTCCAAACCGTATTTCTAAAAATAATTCCATTCCTCATCAACCAAATAAACCAAATAACGGCAAACCAAACACAAGCCTCCCTACCTCTCTTCATTCCCACCCGACTACCATACCCCCTCCAAATCAAAAAACTATTTTTCAAATTGTTGGAATCGAAATCAAGCAAACCTATCCAATCCGCCACCTCCTTCCACACCAATCTCGTAACACAACAATTCAAAAATAAATGGTCCACCGTCTCATTACAATTACCACAAAAAACACAACCAAGATTGCCGTCACCAAACGAACAACCTCTCAAAGATAAAGCAACCTTAGTTGGAATTCTCTTTAAAAAACATCTCCAAACAAAACTTCTCACCTTCAAAGGGACATCCCATCTTCCATAATAATTTGAAAGCTATTTCGAAATTATTAATAGGAACGTAAGGAATCGAAAACACACTAGAGCTAGAACGAAAACTACTAACCGTGAAACCTTTGTCCATATCCGGACGCCACGAGATACGGTCTCTTCCCACCTCCAACGGACCAACTCCCTCCAACAATTGCAGCAGCTGCTGCATCTCGCCCCTAACAGCAGAGAAATCCGAGCGGATGACCTGCTCCAAGTTTGCTGCATCTGCAGCACTGTCTCGCCCCACACCAGCCGGCACTACAGGCCGGTTCTGTCTCACACGAACAGCAGCGAAGGAGGATACCACAGACGGCTGCTCAATAGCCCGAACACAGTCCTCCACGCCCAAACAACCCCATCTCCAAGTACCACCTTCCCACCTTCCCATACAAGCAATGGACACCTCCTTGAGACTAGATGCATTGAAGAGAAAAGGAAATTTCTCTCTAAGACAAAAATCACCCAACCAAAAGGAATGCCAAAAAGATGTAGAGAAACCACCACCAACCTCAACCTTACAATTAGGAACTAATAAATCTTCCGGATAGTAATCTACTAATTTTGTGATCTCCCTCCACCATGAAGAAGAATATCTATCTTTTGTAAACCCACCCGTAGGCTTCACCATTTGAAGAGAGATATCACCGTAACGCGCCTTCAAAACTTCCAACCACATAGAATTCGTTTCCGATAAAATTCTCCATCTCCATTTATGGAGAAGAGCAATATTGAACTCATCAATCCTACGAAGACCAAGTCCACCTCTTTCCACCGGAAGGCACACATCCTTCCAACCCACCCAATGAATACTTTTCTTCTCCACCGACCCTCCCCAAAGAAAGTTACTTTGAAGCAAATTAATCTTATTAACCACCTTCCTCGGAGCCTTGTAAAAAGAGAGCATGAAAATAGAAAGACTAGAAAGAGTCGACTTTAATAGAGTTAATCTCCCTCCAAAACTAATGCAACGATTACTCCAACAAGACAACCTCATTTCCATCTTCTCAATTAAACCCGCCCACAACGCCTCCTTGTTAGAATAAACACCAATAGGAATTCCTAGAAAAGAAAACTTACTATCCTCCTTCCTACACGAGAGGAAATAAGAAGCCACTTCCAAGAAATTCGGATTGATATTAACCCCTATTAACTTACTTTTATGAAAGTTAATGCCCAAGCCCGACACCAATTCAAAACCCCTAAGCACTGCCTTGATCGCCCAAAGATGCTTCCAACTTCCATCCCCAACCAACAAAGTGTCATCCGCAAATTGAAGAATGTCCACCATACACTTTCCCTTGAAGGAAAACCCCTTGAAATTACCATTCTCACCAGATTTACGCACCATTCCTCTCAATCCCTCCCCCACAATCGTAAAAAGGAAAGGCGATAAAGGATCACCTTGTCTCAAGCCCCTCTCCACCACGAACTCCTTTGTCGGGCTCCCATTCACTAACACTGGCATTTTGCTCGTGAAAACTAAAGCCTTCATCCACTTCATCCATAAATCTCCAAAACCCATCTTCCTAAGCATAAACTTAAGAAAACCCCAAGAAACTTTATCATAATCCTTTTCAAAATCTACTTTGAAAAGCAAACACTCTTGCCCTTCCTTCGACGCAAAATCCACCAACTCATTAGCCACCAAAACACCATCAAGTAATTGCCGCCTCGGCACAAAAGCACTTTGATTAAAAGAAATAATATAATCTAATACAACTTTTAATCTAGCCACTAAAATTTTGGATAAGACTTTATACACACAACCAACCAAACAAATGGGTCTATAATCATCTAAATCCAATGGATTAAAGGATATCGGAACCAAAGTCAAGAACGAAGATGTGAAACCACTAGACAATCTCGCCCCCGAATGGAAGAAATCAATACACTTAATAAAATCCGTTTTCAAGAAGTACCAATAATTCTTAATAAAAGAGAAAGTGTATCCATCCGGACCCGGACTCTTCGAACCCTCACAATTCCAAATGGCCTCCTTAATCTCAATCTCCAAAAATGGAGCTTAAAGGGAAAGCCTATCAGACGGAGAGAGATAATTGAAGGATACATCTTCAAGGACCGGCCTATGGCAATCCGTCTCCACAAATTTAGTCGCAAAATGCCCCAAGACCTCCTCTTTAACCTCCTCCACCTTGGCCACCATACCTCTGTCCATTTTAAAAGACCCTATAAAATTACGTCTCCTTCTCTCCTTAACAACTCTGTGAAAGAATCTACTATTAGAGTCCCCGTCATTCAACCATTTTAATCTCGATTTTTGAATGAGCATATTCTCCTTAATCTTGAGCTTCGCCCAAAACCTACTACTCGCCCTTCTTTTGTCATTCAACACATCTTCACTAAAATCCACCTGTAAATCGTCGCCCTCATTCATAATTGCCACACAATCATCGATCTCCAACTCGATCTTTCCAAAAACATTAGAATTCCACCACCTTAGTCTATCTTTAAGAAGACGCAACTTTTCTTTTAGAACAAAATCACATTTACCTTCCACCTCCAACCTACTCCATTCTTTCTCAACAAAAGAAATGAAAGACTTGTGCTCGAACCATTCATTATTAAATTTGAAAGGCTTCGGGCCCCAATTAGAATTATCAACCACTAGCCAAATCGGACAATGATCCGAAATATCTCTAGAACCAATGAATTGCCCTACCACTCCCCACCTTTGAATAATAACCTCCGACACAAGAAAACGGTCAATCCTACTACAAGCCCCTCCCACTCCTCCGTACCAAGAGAACTTCTTACCTTTACAAGGCACATCAACTAAATCACTCTTCGAAATAAAATCCGCAAACTCAACCATCTCCGCATTCCTCCTACCCATCGAAGAACCCTTGCGTTCACTATGACTCTTAACCGCATTAAAATCTCTGCCAAAAACCCATTCTCCATCTGACTTACTAGCTTTCAGAACCAATAACCTTCTCCACAGATCACGCTTCAGAACTACATCGCAAGGAGAATAAACGTTCACGAAATAGTACACTTCTTGATTATACAACACTTTGATACCCAAAAAACCTTCCTCTTTGAAACTACAAATAACTTCACAACACCCCACCTTCCAAAGAGTCAACAGGCCGCCGACTGAACCAACCGAGTTAGAAAATGAGTAATCAACTAATTGACTCTTCCAAAAACTCTTAGCTAAAGAATCGGACAAATCATGAATCTTTGTTTCCTGTATCATAAAAATGTCGAAATTTCCGCAAGAAATAAACTTAGAAATTATGTTCCTCTTCACTCTACTACCTCCTCCACGAATATTCATAGACCCTAATATCATTTCAACACATTTAAAATCACCTTCCCTCCACATGCCCTAAGCTTGTCTTCCTTCTCCAGAACTTCCAATTGGAGCTTGTAATCACATTTCGTGTCTCCTTTTACCACCCCAAGATCAGTTATAGCATTCCATAATTTGTCCCCCAAATTTGTATCCAAATTTTCCAGTAACCTGAGGTTGCATCTCGCAGTGTCAGAGTCTCCAGAATAAACCCCCTTCGAATGACTACCCAAAATACCAAAGGAATTAGCAGCAACATGATTATTCGAATTAAAGGAGGAAATAGAGTCCTCGTAAGTCCCAGTTGGACCTACCCCACCTTTCTTACCACTATTTACAACTTTTGAAACCATACTCTGAACCTTCCTACGCCTATTTTTTTATGGCCCACCCAAAGAGTACAAACTTTTGAATTTCTTACTTTTTGAATGCCCAATTCCTGCCACGCGCCTTCTAAGAGAGGAGGAGAGAGAACCACCTTTTGACCTCATCAATTTATTATTACACAAATCAAGACCGGGCCCAACAGAGCAACCAACCCTCGAATCGCAAGAGCAAGACATGACTGCTACACTTGTCTTTTCCTTCCCACTGTTCAAAGAACAACAAAAGTTACCTTTTGCAACCACCAGCGCCTCGTCAAACACGTTAACCTCTTTCTGCTTTTCTAATTCTACCTCTTTTGTACCAACTGATTCATTAACCACAAAGACCTTCTTACCCTTTGTCACTTTCTCCTCACCTGGAAAACGTCCCTCCCTCCCAGCAACAACACTGTCTATTACGTGGAACTTTTTCGGCAAAACCAAATCATCCACCGACCATTCTTCACCAACTGAAGAACCCCGTGAACCACCAAATTCATGCAGGAAATCCTCATTGTCCCACCCCGTTTCTGAGTCGCGAGAAACAGAGGTAGATTTCAAAGAGGAAGCATAGGACTCCTTGAATCCTTCAAACTCTTCTCTCACAAATACTTTGAAAGGCTTATTATTGACCAAAACCATCATAGAATCCAAAACCTTAAACGATAACGGAACTTTAACTTTTATTCTTGCTACATCCTTCGAGAGACCATTCATAGTGGCTTCATCCACCTTAATAAACTCACCGATTTCACCCGTAATCTTCCTGAAAAAATCAATATGCCACGCCTGAGTAGGGACCCCAAACAGACGCAACCACACTACTCTGTTGTTATCGACAACCTCCTCCTCCCAGGGTCTGATAGATAGAAACCATTGTTTCCACCACTTCTCTTATTCCTTTATCAATTCCAGAATTCCTCCTTCCTCCTCTTCCTCCAACAGACATAACTTCGCACCTAACGGGGTACTTTTAAACGTGAAATAACCCTCCAACTCCAAAACCGACTGAATATTATAAGTCATTCCGGGAGAAATAACTTCACCAATATATGCTTTCTTTAGCTTCTCACAAACCCCTTCATCAGACACAAAATTCACGACAGGGTCGATAGCCAGTCCAGCTTTGCTCCCCGAACCTCCAACCACCTCCCCAAAAGACCTTCCCTTCCCCTTCAAGAACCTGTTGTTAACCACCAAAGAATCCCTCTTGATGAAATGCTGCATATCCACCTCTTGAAAACCAGAACCATTAGGTACCTTTCTGCCCGAGACCTCTTTCCTTTCAAAACGAGGCGGATTCGCGTGTATCTTTCTAGCATCGATCATAATGTTGTCAAGTTTAATAGCCAAGCTTCTGACATCATCCACATCTTTAAACCGCGCAAATCCAAACCTTTTCCCCAACCTGTTTCTTCTAGGAGGAATCACCACCTCCACAATATCTCCCACACACCCAAAGAGATCAAAAAAATCACTAGCTTTCTTACCATCAGGAATCTCCAAGAAATAAATGGATGACAAACCACTATCCCTTCCCTTGTATGGAGCGACTTCCATCCTGGAAACGTCCTATTTCGGAACTAAGTTGGAAAAGATTTTCTTCCTAGACTGAAGCCAAGCCATCTTCCCTAAATGAATATATATTATATGATATTATGGTTGTTTGTTTCAAATTAAATGAATATATATTTTGTTATGATTGGTAATGAATGGTTACCAAAGGTGAATTGGAGTTGTACATGTATTACTTTCCACTTTTCACGTTTATGATTGGAGTTGACTCTTACATTACATCTTTGGCCAAATTACTAATCGAGTAGATGAATTGTGAAGAGCATGGTAACATGCAATAAGGGGCTTTGCGATTTGTGAACATTGGTGTTAGCCTTATTAAGAGAGTCTTTTACAAGCGTCCAAAGTTATGACCAGTTTGGAGGTGTATGTGGGTAGTGGAAGGCCAAAAGCTTTACTTTAAAAAAATGTATTTTCAGTGTAAGTACCTGATATACTAGTGTAATTATGATTATCTAAATGTACTATTTAAATCTTTTTTATGTGTATGTAATTAAGGATATGGTAAGTTGATTATCATAAATAATGTGTTGTTTGCACTTAGAATTTTTCCATTTAATTTTTACAAATTTAGGATGTTACTGCAAAGAATCCTTATCAGGATCTATTGTAATAGCCTTATGCAAAAGTTCTTTATCAGATCCAACATTATAATCTAATTAAGCGGAAAAGATTCTTTATGATGATCCAACGTAATAGCCTAATAAGGCGACAAAGGTTCTTATCTAGATCCAGCGTAATAAATTAAGAAGACGACAATAATTCCTTATTAGGATCCAACGTAATAGCCTAATAAGAAAATAAATTTTCCTTATCAAGATCTATCGTATAACGTAATAAGGTGGTACTGATTTCTTATCAAGATCCAACATAATAGTATAATATGACGGAAATAATTTCTTTTTAGGACCCATTATAATAACCTAATAAGGCTTCAAAGATTTCTTATCAGAATCCAATGTAATAATGTAAGACGGCACAAAGGATCTATTATCATGATCTAGTGTAACAACTTAATAAGATAACAATGATACTTCATTAAACATAGGATAAATTTACCTTATAGAACGCAATAATCCTGAAGAGTCTTATGCTTATTCTTCGTACTTCTGAGTTGAGTTTAATTTGCTAATATCTTGATACTCCTGAGAAAATTTGTATCTTTCACTTTTTTACGGGCGACTTGTTAGCCTTTTTGGTGACAACTTCGTTACTTTTGAACATTGTACGCTAAATTATTTTATAACCCTACACGTTAATTAACTTAATGCACTCATTAGTAATAAAAAAAATCATTTGTATTCATCCTCCAAAGCTAACTAATCCGGGTTCGAAGTAATCCAATCATAACACGATTTGACTGAGAATTTGCCGAGGGAACCAATAGGCCAAACCACAGAATTAGAACCCGTAGGCAAGAGCTGAATTTCCCTTAAAATCATTAGCAGATCTGCCTTTTCTTTGTTAATCTCCTCCTAGACCGACTCGACATTAACATTAATATTCCACTGCCAATTGCAGCCAACCCAACGGCCAAAATCCTTGACATATCCAGTTTTATTGGTTGAAGCCTCAAAAAGTGCAGGAAATAAGGACTGTAACGTAACATTTGTTGCCCATCTCGACAACCAAAAAGGGATGACGCTTCCATTGGCAAGTTTACAAGTCACAATATTGGCAAAATCACTTGCAGAATCCGCATCTCTAATAGCCATAAGATCACGCCACCAGATCGAGAGGTGACGAACAGTCAAAGGCTCGTAATAAGACAGCAACCTGGACCTTAAATTGCCATATCGTGCCTTCAAAATTCCACTCCAAATAGCATGTTTGTCCATTAAAACACGCTATAACCACTTCGACAATAATGAAACATTAAACGCTACAACATCTTTAACACCCAAACCACCCAAAGATTTTGGTTTGCAGATCGTACTCCAGCTAACCAAAACAAGACCATTTCTCTCCAACATACCTGAACAAAAGAACCTCATTTGTATCATTTTGATTTGCGTCATTACCTTGGTAGGAGCTTTGTAGAATGATGGGTAATGGATAAGAAAATTAGAGAGGACAGTGTTCAACAAAGTTAGCCTACCACCAATAGATAGTAGTTTCCCCTTCCAAACTGACAGACACGCTTTCAAGCTACTAATAACCGACATCCAAAATTCCTTACGCCTATGGTTACCTCCAATTGTGAGGCCAAGGAATTTACACGTTAGTTTTTCTTTCTGACACGCCAAGAACCGTGCTGCTGCATTCAAGAAAGACTCATCCACATGAATTTCAAATAGATTACTTTTAAAAGCATTAATCTTCAACCCCGAGATCAATTCGAAAGCACGGAGTATCGTCTTCAGACCCCAAATGTTATTCCACGAAGCATTGCACACGAGAATTATGTCATCAGCGAATTGAAGCAGGTTATGAGATACTTCATTGTTTATGCTGAAACCAGTAAGAATCTACAATCTTGATGCATTATTCACTACACAAGCTAGCCCTTCCACCACTAACGCGAATAAAAAAGGGGACAACGGGTCACCCTGTTTGAGCCCCCTAGAAACCGCAAAATCCTTCGTTGGGCTCCCGTTCACAAGCACGAACATAAAGCTAGAGTAAACTCCTCCATTGATCCATTGTATCCATTTTGCCCAAACCCCATAGCCAACATAATCTTATCTAGGAAGCCCCATTTTACACAATCATAAGCTTTCGCAAAGTCAGCTTTAAGCAAAATACAAACCCTCTTCGTTCTTTTTGCGAAATCTACCAATTCATTTGCCACAAGAACCCCATCAAGCAGTTGCCTCCCGAGGATGAAAGCAGTTTATGACGGCGAGACAAATTTTCCAATAACCTTCCTAATCCGAGCAGCCGTAATTTTTGCAATGATTTTATAGATACTTCCTATAAGACTTATAGGATGAAAGTCATCCATACCTTACGGGTTTTCCACCTTCGATATCAAAGCAACAAACGACGACAACATAGCTTTAGGCAAAATGAAAGTAGCGTGGAATTCATAAACACAGTTCAAAACATCTGCACCAATGATTTCCCAGTAGTGCTTGATAAAATTTAAGTTAAATCCATCGGGGTCGGGACTTTTGTCCCCATCACAATAAAAAACACTAGCTTGAACTTCTTCCACGGTAAAGATCTCCTCCAGTGGATGACTTTTATCCATATATATATTAAACCTTTTTGTCCTTAATCCATTTTCAATATCCAATTTAACCATTTCCATTTTTTTTATACTAGTTTTCATTATCCATTTTAAAAATCCATTTCCCAAACCACATCCAATACAAATATCCCAAATTTTATTCAAAACCATTTTCATATCCATTTCTTTTTTTTATTTATTTTATCCATCTTTTATAATTTAAGTATTCATTCTTAGACCAATTTCTACACAAAAAAAAAAGCCCATATTCACAATGCAAAAATAAAATACAAAGTCCATGTGAAGTCAAAATTACAACAATGAATTTCCAAAAAGAGACCAATAACCTCTGACTCTCAATTTCTCACGGACCCACCAAGGGAACCACTCCCTCAATGCTCACACCTTCTTCAATGCAAAAATCTTCAGTTTATCACCAAAAACCTACAAGCTAGCCACTACATACTACACATGAAACCTTGAGCCTCACAATGCAAGTTGTTGCGCCAAACCACCAGCCATGAACAAACTACCAAAAGCAACCTACACAAACTTCCAACATGAAGCCAATACGCAGCGAAAACTGTCACTCCACAAAACCATAAACCTGTACCTGCAGAATTAATCCAAAACGACCCCACACGTTGCCTTGTACGACCTGCACCAATGTTAACAATCCAAACGTGTTTTGCAAAACCTTCAGTAGCAATAACAAACCATTCTACACATTACAAAACCGTTTCACAAACAAGACCAGCTCATCATTCTCTCCTCAGCTTGTACGACCGATACGCAGCAGCAGCAACGATTTAATCACAAATTTTCATTCCATAATTACCCTCTATCTCCTCCTATAAAGCACCACCCTTGTTCACTCTCAGAAGCCCTAGCCGCCACGACCTCACTCCTCCTTCAACCCTATTCCTCCTTTATCTTCAACCCTCAAAACTCACAAAACAACGACAATTTTCATCATTCCTCTTCCATCTGAAACCATAACCCATTCATTCTTCTCTGAAAAAATACTCCTTCAAACTAACCCTTCACCTTCTTTAATCATTTCAACTCGCAAAACCTTCATCCAACCTTCTTCAACCCAAACCTTCTTAAATCTCACTCAAACCCATACCTAACGAACCAAATCACCCTCAACACCTCAAATCACCTGAACCTCAACCTGACACCCTTCAACCACCACCATTCTGTTTCAATCAACAAACAACCACAATCCCAAATCGAAACCCATCAACAACACTTCAAAACCAACTTTCAAACCGTAACAAAAGAAGTAGAAGATGAGTTGAGAGCGAATCGAGAATCAACAAACCTGAACCAAAGGGAATCTGAGAGAGACGAAGCGGATCGAGAAACAGAGAAGAGAGAAGGTGGTTCCATTGTTGCTCTTTTTGATCGTTGAAATGCGATGAGGATGATGAGCATCTGAGATTTTTTTCTTTTTTTTTTCGTTAAGCTTGTTTGGACCCCTGTTTCTCCACTGACCGTGCCTATTTCAATTTATTCTGTTTTTTAAAAAGATAGAAGGACTTCTGATGGATAATGTGCCTATTTCATTTTATTTTTATTCAATTTATTCTGTTTTTTTTTTAAAAGGACTGCTGATGGATAACGTGTTGGGTCAATGAGTTTCATGACCCATTATTGTTGCTTTTAATCTATTTAAACCCACCCTTTTTTATTCTTCTCATCCGGTTTTTTAAGAGATGGATGATGGGCTTTGATAAGCCCAAAGGATTCCACATTCCTGTTCTTTCACCCATTTTCTAAACGCCCCATTTCTTTCTTTAAGGGTTTTTTTTTAAATTTAGTTTAGTATGTTCTTAAAAATAGCCATTAGCTATTAATTTTATTAAACCTTATTTTGATTTCAGTTTTAATTTTTTTAGGGCCAATGATATAATAGCATCTTGATTGGTTTAACAATTTTGATCTATATGAAGCCTATTTATTTTCTTTTAGATTTATTTATTTTTATGTCAATTTATTCACTATTTTTACATTTATTTTGGGTCAATGAAAACCAAACATCGACGATTTGTCGATTTCTCGACTTAATCTCGATAAAGGTGAGACCTTTACTTTCTTTCATGTCATTTTCAATTTTATTTTATTTTTATCATTTTTGTTTCATTTATATTTATTTTGGGTCAATGAAAACCAAATATCGATCGATTTATCAATTTCTCGATTAAATCTCGATAAAGGTGAGACCTTTATTATTTTTCTTATCATTGCCGATTTTATTTCATTTCCATTATTTTGTTCACTATTTTATTTATTTATTTTGGGTCAATGAGAACCAAACATCGACGATTTGTCGATTTCTCGACTTAATCTCGATAAAGGTGAGAACTTTATTATTTTTCATGTCATTTTCAATTTTATTTTTGTTTCATTTACATTTATTTTGGGGTCAATGAAAACCAAATATCGATCGATTTATTGATTTCTCGATTAAATCTAGATAAAGGTGAGACCTTTAGTCTTTTTCTTACCATTGTCGATTTTATTTCATTTCTATTATTTTGTCCACTTTTTTTTTTATTTGTTTATGGGTCAATGAAAACCAAATATCGATCGATTTATCGATTTCTAGATTAAATCTCGATAAAGGTGAGACCTTTAGTCTTTGTATCCACCTTTTATTTCATTTTTATCATTCTTATTTGTTTTGAGTCGATGAAAACCAAATATCGATCGATTTATCGAGTTCTCGATTAAATCTCGATAAAGGTGAGACCTTTATGCTTTGTATTCACATTTTCGATTTAATTTCTTATTTGTCATTTTATATTTCTTTTTGGTCAATGAAGGTCAAAAATCGTTGATTATCGATTTCCCGATTAAATCCGATTAAGACGAGACCAAATTTAATTTTATGTCAATATTATATCTTGTCATTATTATTATTCATATTGTTCATATTATTCATATCCATATTTATTTATCTAACCATTCTCATTTGTACATATTTTCATCGAAAACAATTAACAAACTATCGAAACCCTAAAAACAATCATGTGAACGGACTGTTGGTTACGATTCTTATTTGCTTAACGACGCATACTCAAGGCTTAGTTTAGGACACTTTTTCGCACACACACGACTTTTTCTTGGGCTACCTTACAATGAGACCCTTTATTTCTGTCAACACCTGTATTTTACATGTATCTCTCCCCCATTCCGATGTACGCATTTACTATTGCTTTGATTGTGGTTTGTTTACTAGGAGCACCCCTAGGGACTAGCATAGACAACCCGTTTTCAAACTAATACTCGATTCGTCGTCGAGACTTTTTTCAAAACACTCATCGTGGCGTCGTGACTAGGAGCACCCCTAGGGACTCGGATCGATTCTCACACCCTTTTTTCATCAAACTCTCGATTCGTCGTCGAGCCATTTTCAAATAAACCCTTTTCAAAACCAAAACCTCGATTCGTCGTTGAGCCATTTTCAAAATCAACATCAAAACCAACGTCTTTTCATTTACAATAAACCCTTGATCCAACATCAAGCGGATTTTCATAATCAAAACTCAAAAACAACTAACATTTATCGTAACTCTTTCAAGGTGAAAAATAGGGGTTCAAGTCTTTGATCTCTCTTCGGTTGTTTGGGTACGAGTTTCCTTACTCGTGTGTAAGCAATTGACGCCTCTTCTCTAAAACTAACCAAATTCTTTTCAACCAATCGAGCGCATACAATAAACCCTTGATCCTACATCAAGCAGATTTTTACAACAAACCTCAAAACGACTAATAACTATCATGACTCTTTCAAGGTGATAAATGGGGGGTTCAAGTCTTTGATCTTCCTTCGATTGTTTGGGTGCGAGTTCTCTTACTCGTGTGTGAGCAATCGACGCCTCTCTTTAAAACAAACCAACCCTCCTCTTTTCGTGGGTGTACCACGAACTACGACTGCTCTGATTCTTTATTCTCGTCCGAATAAGGATACGTAGGCACAAGATTGCGACGATCTTGGCGAGCACACCTTTTTCTTTTTCCCCCGTTTGCGTCCACACTTTTTCTTTTTCCCCCGTTTACGTCCACGCTTTTTCTTTTTTTCTATCTTCCCTCCATTTTTCGTCAAACCCCGTAGTCGAACTACGATTGCTCTGATTTCTCATTCTCGTCCAAATGAGCATACGTAGGCCCGAGGTCGCGATGATCTTGTCGAGCACCCTATCCTTAAACCACCCATTTCCCCTTAGTATCTTTTCATTTCCCTTTACCTTCCCACATTTATTTTTGAGAAGAAAATAGACAAACTTAGGTAACGAGTATCGCGATTTGAATCAAGAGGTTCCCGTTGAGTACAACAGACGTGAGGGGGTGCGCGTACCTTTCCCTCACGTAACCGACTCCCGAACCCAGAATGTGGTTGCAACGACCATGTTCTTACCCCCTCCTTAAATATTTTCTCGATATTTTCCTTTCCCTCTTTTAGGATAAATAAAGTTCGGTGGCGACTCTGTCGAACCGTTTTCCGCGCCTTTCGCGCGAAGGGTCGTGTCTTCGATCAAGCGATTTTTTCGAGGTGTGACAGCTGGCGACTCTGCTGGGGATATTTGCTCCATGCAAGAGAGAGTCGAGCCTATCTTGATTCGAATCGCTAGCTTTTTAACTTTGTTTATCTTTTTCTTCTCATTCGCTTACTTACTTGCTTTCCTATTTCCTTATTTGTGTTACCTTTTGTAACATTGTTGGGTTGTTCTGATATTGGGAATTTTGTGAGATGGCTCTACACCCGAGTCTGAGTATAACCCTAGGATTAGGATGGTGGTTGTGTAGTGTAGGCTTGCGTGGTCTCTTCCGCATGAGTTGAAGCGAAAACCACCGCTTGGAGTAGATTCCCTTGGCGATATTATTGTTGTGGTGAAACTTTGCCACGATGGTAATACTTTCGAGGTGGGTCGTCAATCCCAAGGACCATTAACCCAATTTACCCATGGTGGTTGGTAGTGTTAATTCTATGTGAGTTAATACGAACACCCCAATCAGATGAGATCCCTCGAACGTATTACTTCCTGACAGTAATATTGTCGACCTCGATCTAGGATTCTGAGAACCCTATTTTAGAACCCGTGTGTCGATGGTTGTGTAGTGGGCGCCTCCGAGGAATATTTCTCGTGGGGAAGAAACGAAGACCTCACCTAGACGAGATTGTTTCGAGGATATTATAGTCAGATGTCTCTTCGTCTTGGTTATAATGTCTTCGAAATATATCCATAACTCTAGGCACCTATCCGTTTTTAGAAACCAACCTGTGGGTTTTCTTGATCCTAGTTGTGGTTCTTGACCTGTTCCTCCGGCCAACCTTAGAATTGTTTGAAGTTGTTTGTTCCTGCGATCCTGGATCTTGCATCTTGCATTGCATCTCATATCATTGCATTGCATTGCATCTGTTATGCATCTTGCCTTGCATTTTCAACCTCAGAATCTCACTTCAACTTCCTTCCTTCTCTAGTAAATCAAGCTGTTTCCTCGACACCGGTACGCAACTCGAGCCAACATAAGAAGAACGATGGAGCAGATGCAGCAAGAGCAAGCCGCCTTTAGAGAGGAGTTGGACTCTATGAAGGGAAAGATTGAACAGATTCTCGAAGCCATCATGATGGCCAGAAAAGAAGAAGAACTGCGTGAAGCTGCCGCTGCCAACAACACTGCGCCTGTTCAAGCATCTACCTCAAGGCTCTCTGTTCCTGTTCCTAACCCCATCACTTATGGGATACCAATGGACTTCGCTCCTGCCACGTCTCAACCACTTCCAACATCTAGAGTTACTGTTGGTGCCATTCCGCAAGCCCAACCTGTTGTTACTCAGATTCCTATTCCTCATGCTGAAGAGAATCAGATGGATCAGTATGATGAGGTCCAAAACTACCATGTTGCTATCCCAATTGTCAATCCTACTGCTGCTCAGGATTCTGAAGCCATCAAGATGTGTCGTGATCTAGCTGAGAAACTCCGAGTCATGGAGGGTCGCAACTCAACTTCTTTGAATGCTCTGGATATGTGCTTGGTGCCAGATGTTGTCATTCCTCCCAAGTTCAAGATACAAGACTTTACGAAGTACAAAGGCCTCAGTTGTCCTCACATGCATCTAAGGTTGTACTGTCGCAAGATGGCTGCCCATGCCAAAGATGAAAAGCTGATGATCCATTGCTTCCAAGACAGACTGTCTGGGGCATCTCTCGAGTGGTATATGCAGCTGGAGCGTAACAATGTGCGCACTTGGGATGATCTAGCTGATGCATTTGTCAAGCAATACAAGTACAACACTGACCTTGCTCTGAATCGTACTCAACTTCAGAGTATGGCTCAAAAGGACAACGAATCCTTTAAGGAGTACACGCAACGCTGGAGAGAGCTAGCTGCAAGAGTGCATCCACCTCTTGTTGATCGTGAACTGATTGACATCTTCATGAGTACTTTGCAAGGCCAGTACTATGAGAAGCTGATTGGTAATGTTTCTGCTGGATTCTCTGATTTGGTAATTGTCGGTGAGAAAATTGAAGAAGGTCTGAAGAGCGGAAAGATCCAAGGAGGTTCTAGCAGCCAGTCTCAAGCCAAGAAACCCTTCAATGGATACAAAAAGAAAGAGGGCGAAACAAATGTTGTCGCTGCTCAGAAAGGGCAAGCTCAACAACAAGCTCTCCCTCCAATGCCTTATCAAATGCCATACTTCCAGTATCCGTATGTTGCTGCTGCGCAATACGCTCCAATGCCTTATCATCCAGCTGTTCAAGCTCCAATGCCTCAGCAACAGGCTCCTCAGCAACAATCCTACGATCAGCAAGGGTATCAGTATCCTCCTCAACATCAACAACAGAGAGCTGCTCAACAACGTCAGCCCAATCAACAGAGGACAAGGAGGCCTTATAGAGACTTTGATCGCCTACCAACGTCATATGCTCAGATCTTTGCTTAATTAATGGAGAAGAGGGTTGTTACTCCCAGAGACTTAGCTCCTCCAACCGTCATTCCCCCAGATTATGATGTTAATGCTCATTACGAGTTTCATAAGGGTGCTCCAGGGCATACGATCGAGGACTGCAGAGCTTTCAAACACAAGGTCCAAGACATGATCGACTCGAATTTCCTCACGTTCAATGGAAAGGCTCGAAACGTCATCAAGAACCCTCTGCCGCCACCAAATTAGTGCCAGAATCAAGTCAAGTCAAGTTCAAGTCAAGTTTATTCCCCGAAGAAGGCAGTCATGTTGCCATCCCATCATTTACATTCTTGTATTTTCGTCTTTATTTGTTTAAGTACTGTATGCTTTGAACATTGCCGTTTGTATTTGGTTTTCTTAATGTAGTGACTATGCATGTTTTGAATCAGTTATGTCGTATTCACTCATTTTTTCCATTTACTGCAAAACACAGACACATTTATTTCCACTTCACTCTCTATATCAAACTGTTGTTAGCAATGATTTGAGGGAGGATGATGACAACGAAATACCCATAATTGCAAAATGTATGCTTTCGGATAGAATCCCGCCGATGATGTACAAGCATTGTTTCAATCCCCCTAAACACTGGAGAGACAAGGAGTTAATCCCTAGTAAACCACTTCGAGCCTAGAAGTAGCAGTTTCCTTTGGATCTATAAACCCTTACACTCAACCTGGGGCAGGGTAGTGTTCAGTTAATCCAACTATGCACTCAAATCACAAAGCAAAATCCAAAAGACATGACGGTTGTTCATCAAAGACTCATGACTTGGCAGTCACAATCCTCCAACGACAAAACAAAAAAAAACAAAAATCAAAAGCCTGCTAAGTCAAGCACCTCAAAGGAGACTTAGGCAAAAATCAAGGCAATCCCGATGGACTCGAAAATCCGTGCAAAAGATAGGGATCAAAAAAACAAAAGAGGCCCTCAAATCCTCAACAAAAACAAAATAAGATTCAGTGACCATGATCTCAAAGGGTCACTAACATCCATCAAAAACAAAATAAAGGTGACTGCCATTTCAAGCATACCTCGAACCGTCAACCCTTTTGGAATACCAACATGTGTAGAATTAACTGAACGTAGGACTGAAGAACATCACGAAGAAGGGGTGGGTACAAATTTTACTTTGAGCCTAATATCCTTTGTTTCATAAACTGTAAACCAGACCACGTTACAATCCTCGAAAGACCTAATTGAGGCGAGGTTTATTCTGAAAGCATACTATTGCAAGGTTGCGTAAACTGACTCCCCATATTTGCTAGTTTTCAGCATTGGTGTCATTCTCCTTGCTATATCTTTCACACCATCAAAATCAGCATACGTTTGGGCTAACGGTCCATTCGTCCCACAATCACGACACTCCAATAAACGACTCTTTTTCAAAACTTGCATGAGCATCACATTAAGATTACCATTTGTAATGTGTAATTTTATTTGCAAACTAGTGCTAGACATCAAAGCAATACCAACAAGGGGCAATCGAAGAGGAATTTGAACTTTCAGCGGTGCCAACCCGAAGCAAGACTCCCTCAAAAAACCTCAGAGTGGGGCAGACCCTTCAACAGCTTAATCAGGGACAAGCCATCTCAAAGCACATCAAAGCTCAACATTCAAGGATCAACTTCCAGAACTGGTTAAGCAGGGGCAGACCATTACCATGTTCAGACTGGGGTAAGACCTATTGCAACAAGCAACCTTGACCATCAAGCAAAGTTGTGGATCTCTCAGAAATGAACCCATAATTCATCAATAAGTGGTCAAGCTCAGAGCTTCAAGAGCATCTTCATCTACTTCAATCATGGCGTCTTCAACGAACTGAGTGTCGAGGAAATTAAATCCCTCCCACCGCCCAAAAGTCCACCATGCTGGCACCTTCCAAACATATCCAATCACCAGTCTGCAATCATCACTCATACGCATCATATGCATCATGTGCACAAAAAAACCAAATCATACTTCCCCAACACTTGCATCTCTGCGCGTCAGCATTTGCATTGCACATCATTACAAAATCAAGCATTCATACATGTGTGAGATCCAGGATCAATCTCGAGACTGCAAGATGATCTTCAGCCCAGGCAGGGGCATCTTCATCAAATCCGTGTACGTTCTTCACAAAGTTATTTCAAGACGATCCTCAGCCTAGCCAGGGGCATCTTCTGCAAGTCCGTGGGCGTTCCTCACGAAGTGGCTCAACCTTTTGTTGACCAAGCTCAAGATAAGAGTTCAAAGCAATCTTCAGTCCAGTCAGGGGCATCTCCTTCAGTTCATGGGCGTTCCTCATGAAGTCCTTCAACCTTTTGTTGATGAGGATGTGATCTCCAAGCAAGTCAGTAGGTGTGCGTTGGGTTGTGTTCCTCAACCTTTTGTTGCTGAGGTCGTCATCCTCATCCCAACCAATAAACATTCCTCCGAGTCAGTGGGCATTCCTCATTGAATCTTTTCTTCAAGTCGAACTACGCCTGCCCTGATTCTTTATTCTCGTCCGAGTAAAGATACGTAGGCACAAGATCGCGTAGATCTTGGCGGGTTACCTTTCCATTTTTCACTATTTCCCTTTCTTTTTCATGGGCTTTCCTCGTTGATTTCTTTACTTCAACCTTCTGTTAATGTCTCCAAATAAATCTCATCACATCCCCAGCAAACTTGACCTTTTGTCAATTGCATTACTATCATCCTTTTGGTGATAGCCAAACCCAATCAACTCAATTCAAACTACATCCTTTTGGTGTTGGTAACCCTCAAATAAAAACTTTTCTATCATCCTTTTGGTGATAGCCGAAACTATGTCAATTCAACCTACATCCTTTTGGTGTTGGTAACCCTCAAATAAAAACTTTTCTATCATCCTTTTGGTGATAGCCGAAACCATGTCAATTCAACCTTCATCCTTTTAATGTTGGTCCTCACGAATAAGAAGTTCATATCATCCTTTTGGTGGTAGTAGCTTGTTTTGATCCGTCATCCTTTTGGTGTCGCCGATCCATAAACCCTTGGTCTCTGTGTCATCCTTTTGGTGAGTGACAGCCTGTGTGTGTGTGCCCTATTATCTCGTCGGTAATAGCAGGCTTTGACCTCAGTTTCATCCTTTTGGTGGAAGGGTCTGTGTGTGTGTGTGCCCTATTATCCTTTTGGTAATAGCAGGTTGTGTGTGTGTGCCTTATTATCCTTTTGGTAATAGCAGGCCGTGTGTGTGCCCTATTATCCTTTTGGTAATAGCAGGTTGTGTGCCATACTATCCTTTTGGTAGTAGGAGCCTGTGTGTGTTCCCTATTATCCTTTTGGTAATAGCAGGCTGTGTTGTGTGCCTCATTATCTCGTCGGTAATAGCAGGTTTTGACCTCGTTTTCATCCTTTTGGTGGAAGGGTCTGTGTGCGTGTGCGCCCTATTATCTCGTCGATAATAGCAGGCTTTGACCTCATTTTCCATCCTTTTGGTGGAAGGGTCTGTGTGTGTGTGCCCTACTATCCTTTTGGTAGTAGCAGGCTTTGACCTCATTTCCATCCTTTTGGTGGAAGGGTCTGTGTGTGTGTGCCCTATTATCTCGTTGGTAATAGCAGGTTGTGCGTGTGTGCCCTATTATCTCGTCGGTAATAGCAGGCGTTGACCTCATTTTCATCCTTTTGGTGGAAGGGTCTGTGTGTGTGCCCTATTATCCTTTTTGGTAGTAGCAGGATGTGTGTGTGCCCTACTATCCTTTTGGTAGTAGCAGGTTGTATGTGTGCCCTATTATCTCGCCAGTAATAGCGGGCTTTGACCTCATTTCCATCCTTTTGGTGGAAGGGTCTGTATGCGTGTGTGCCCTATTATCTCGTCGGTAATAGCAGGCTTTGACCTCATTTTCCATCCTTTTGGTGGAAGGGTCTGTGTGCGTGTATTCACTATTATCCTTTTGGTGATAGGTCTGTCATCCTTTTAGTGTCAGATTTATTCTGTTACTCCACCTCCCAAGCATTTTCTTTCTTTTCGGACAAATTTGTGGTCTTCTTCATATCTAATTATCTTATACCTCGAAAGACTGAACACCGTAGCAGTTCATCTTACTAGGTTCAAGTCAATTAGATAGGGGCATCTGTCATACCCCAAATTTGTCCTACCTATATATTTCCATATGTACATCCACTCACCGATAATTATTCAGAAAAAAATCCAAAAAATATGTTCATCTCTCTTTTAATTGTTGTTTTTATCCATATATATATTAAACCTTTTTGTCCTTAATCCATTTTCAATATCAAATTTAACCATTTCCATTTTTTTTATACTAGTTTTCATTATCCATTTCAAAAATCCATTTCCCAAACCACATCCAATACAAATATCCCAAATTTAATTCAAAACCATTTTCATATCCATTTCTTTTTTTTTATTTATTTTATCCATCTTTTATAATTTAAGTATTCATTCTTAGACCAATTTCTACCAAAAAAAAAGCCCATATTCACAATGCAAAAATAAAATACAAAGTTCATATGAAGTCAAAATTACAACAATGAATTTCCAAAAAGAGACCAATAACCTCTGAATCTCAATTTCTCACGGACCCACCAAGGGAACCACTCCCTCAACGCTCACACCTTCTTCAATGCAAAAATCTTCAGTTTATCACCAAAAACCTGCAAGCTAGCCACTACATACTACACATGAAACCTTGAGCCTCACAATGCAAGTTGTTGCGCCAAACCACCAGCCATGAACAAACTACCAAAAGCAACCTACACAAACTTCCAACATGAAGCCAATACGCAGCGAAAACCGTCACTCCACAAAACCATAAACCTGTACCTGCAGAATTAATCCAAAACGACCCCACATGTTGCCTTGTACGACCTGCACCAATGTTAACAATCCAAACGTGTTTTGCAAAACCTTCAGTAGCAATAACAAACCATTCTACACTTTACAAAACCGTTCCACAAACAAGACCAACTCATCATTCTCTCCTCAGCTTGTACGACCGATACGCAGCAACAGCAACGATTTAATCACAAATTTTCATTCCACAATTACCCTCTATCTCCTCCTATAAAGCACCACCCTTGTTCACTTTCAGAAGCCCTAGCCGCCACGACCTCACTCCTCCTTCAACCCTATTCCTCCTTTATCTTCAACCCTCAAAACTCACAAAACAACGACAATTTTCATCATTCCTCTTCCATCCGAAACCATAACCCATTCATTCTTCTCTGAAAAAATACTCCTTCAAACTAACCCTTCACCTTCTTTAATCATTTCAACTCGTAAAACCTTCATCCAACCTTCTTCAACCCAAACCTTCTTAAATCTCACTTAAACCCATACCTAACAAACCAAATGACCCTCAACACCTCAAATCACCTGAACCTCAACCCGTCACCCTTCAACCACCACCATTCTGTTTCAATCAACAAACAACCACAATCCCAAATTGAAACCCATCAACAACACTTCAAAACCAACTTTCAAACCGTAACAGAAGAAGTAGAAGATGAGTTAAGAGCGAATCGAGAATCAACAAACTTGAACCAAAGGGAATCTGAGAGAGTCGAAGCGGATCGAGAAACAGAGAAGAGAGAAGGTGGTTCCATTGTTGCTCTTTTTTACCGTTGAAATGCGATGAGGATGATGAGCATCTGAGTTTTTTTTCTTTTTTTTTGTTAAGCTTGTTTGGACCCCTGTTTCTCCACTGACCGTGCCTATTTCAATTTATTCTGTTTTTTAAAAAGAAAGAAGGACTTTTGATTGATAACGTGCCTATTTCATTTTATTTTTATTCAATTTATTCTATTTAAAAAAAAAAAAAAAGGACTGCTGATGGATAACGTGTTGGGTCAGTGAGTTTCATGACCCATTATTGTTGCTTTTAATCTATTTAAACCCACCCTTTTTTATTCTTCTCATCCGATTTTTTAAGAGAGTGGATGATGGGCTTTGATAAGCCCAAAGTATTCCACATTCCTGTTCTTTCACCCATTTTCTAAATGCCCCCTTTCTTTCTTTACGTTTTTTTTTTTATTTAGTTTAGTATGTTCTTAAAAATAGCCATTAGCTATTAATTTTATTAAACCTTATTTTGATTTCAGTTTTAATTTTTTTAGGGCCAATGATATAATAGCATCTTGATTGGTTTAACAATTTTGATCTATATGAGGCCTATTTATTTTCTTTTAGATTTATTTATTTTTATGTCAATTTATTCACTATTTTTACATTTATTTTGGGTCAATGAAAACCAAACATCGACTATTTGTCGATTTCTCGACATAATCTCGATAAAAGTGAGACCTTTACTTTCTTTCATGTCATTTTCAATTTTATTTTATTTTTATCCTTTTTGTTTCATTTATATTTATTTTGGGTCAATGAAAACCAAATATCGATCGATTTATCGATTTCTCGATTAAATCTCGATAAAGGTGAGACCTTTATTATTTTTCTTATCATTGCCGATTTTATTTCATTTCCATTATTTTGTTCACTATTTTTTTATTTATTTTGGGTCAATGAGAACCAAACATTGACGATTTGTCGATTTCTCGACTTAATCTCGATAAAGGTGAGACCTTTATTATTTTTCATGTCATTTTCAATTTTATTTTTGTTTCATTTACATTTATTTTGGGGTCAATGAAAGCCAAATATCGATCGATTTATCGGTTTCTCGATTAAATCTCGATAAAGGTGAGACCTTTAGTCTTTTTCTTACCATTGTCAATTTTATTTCATTTCTATTATTTTGTCCACTTTTTTTATTATTTGTTTTTGGGTCAATGAAAACCAAATATCGATCGATTTATCGATTTCTCGATTAAGTCTCGATAAAGGTGAGACCTTTAGTCTTTGTATCCACCTTTTATTTCATTTTTATCATTCTTATTTGTTTTGAGTCGATGAAAACTAAATATCGATCGATTTATCGAGTTCTCGATTAAATCTCGATAAAGGTGAGACCTTTATGCTTTGTATTCACATTTTCGATTTAATTTCTTATTTGTCATTTTATATTTCTTTTTGGTCAATGAAGGTCAAAAATCGTTGATTATCGATTTCCTGATTAAATCTGATTAAGACGAGACCAAATTTAATTTTATGTTAATATTATATCTTGTCATTATTATTATTCATATTGTTCATATTATTCATATCCATATTTATTTATCTAACCATTCTCATTTGTACATATTTTCATCGAAAACAATTAACAAACTATTGAAACCCTAAAAACAATCATGTGAACGGACTGTTGGTTACGATTCTTATTTGCTTGACGAGCATACTCAAGGCTTAGTTTAAGACACTTTTTCGCACACACACGGCTTTCTCTTGGGCTACCTTACAATGAGACCCTTTATTTCTATCAACACCTGTATTTTACATGTATCCCTCCCCCATTCCGATGTACGCATTTATTATTGCTTTGATTGTGGTTTGTTTACTAGGAGCACCCCTAGGGACTAGCATAGACAACCCGTTTTCAAACTAATACTCGATTCGTCGTTGAGACCATTTTCAAAACACCCATCGTGACGTCGTGACTAGGAGCACCCCTAGGGACTAGGATCGATTCTCACACCCTTTTTTCATCAAACTCTCGATTCGTCGTCGAGCCATTTTCAAATAAACCCTTTTCAAAACCAAAACCTCGATTCGTCGTTGAGCCATTTTCAAAATCAACATCAAAACCAACGTCTTTTCATTTACAATAAACCCTTGATCCAACATCAAGCGGATTTTCATAATTAAAACTCAAAAACAACTAACATTTATCGTAACTCTTTCAAGGTGAAAAATAGGGGTTCAAGTCTTTGATCTCTCTTCGGTTGTTTGGGTGCGAGTTTCCTTACTCGTGTGTAAGCAATTGACGCCTCTTCTCTAAAACTAACCAAATTCTTTTCAACCAATCGAGCGCATACAATAAACCCTTGATCCTACATCAAGCAGATTTTTACAACAAACCTCAAAACGACTAATAACTATCATGACTCTTTCAAGGTGATAAATTGGGGGTTCAAGTCTTTGATCTTCCTTCGATTGTTTGGGTGCGAGTTTTCTTACTCGTGTGTGAGCAATCGACGCCTCTCTTTAAAACAAACCAACCCTCCTCTTTTCGTGGGCGTACCACGAACTACGACTGCTCTGATTCTTTATTCTCGTCCGAATAAGGATACGTAGGCACAAGATTGCGACGATCTTGGCGAGCACACCTTTTTCTTTTTCCCCCGTTTGCGTCCACACTTTTTCTTTTTCCCCCGTTTACGTCCACGCTTTTTATTTTTTTCTACCTTCCCTCCATTTTTCGTCAAACTCCGTAGTCGAACTACGATTGCTCTGATTTCTCATTCCCCTTAGTATCTTTTCATTTCCCTTTACCTTCCCGCATTTATTTTTGAGAAGAAAATAGACAAACTTAGCTAACGAGTATCGCGATTCGAATCAAGAGGTTCCAGTTGAGTACAACGGATGTGACGGGTGCGCGTACCTTCCCCTCACGTAACCGACTCCCGAACCCAGAATGTGGTTGCAACGACCATGTTCTTACCCCCTCCTTAAAGGTTTTCTCGATATTTTCCTTTCCCTCTTTTGGGATAAATAAAGTTCGGTGGTGACTCTGTCGAACCGTTTTCCGCGCCTTTCGCGCGAAGGGTCGTGTCTTCGATCAAGCGATTTTTTCGAGGTACGACAGGCCGCAGACGTTGTATAAGTCCCAGTACAATCTTTTCAAATCAATTTCCCTTTTTGATTTAGGTTCAAATATACAGTTGTTATCAAAACTTTCTTTAATTTCTCTGAACAACTAACAATACAGCATGGAAGCTTGCTCACCTTTAAGTTTTTATCCGATTTCATTTACCTACTTTAATATATATAATTGTATTGTAGGAAGCTGAGCATGGTTAGTCTTCTTTCATTCTTTTAAATACATGTCAAATATATATCACTGTATTGTGGGAAACTGCGCATGGTTAGTCTTCTTTCATACCCTTTTACATACTTGTCATATATCAACTGTATATATACTAGTATAGTTATTTAGAGTTTTCCCCGGCAACTAGATCTATAACTAGGTAAAGCCTTGTTGGTCACTCTTTAAATACAATCAAAACTAGATCCCCATAGGATTTCCAGATACATTCTTCCCTTCTCTTGGGGTTAAATAATATGGAACAAAGAGAAAGGCAGTATTCCTCGTGAACCTTTTCTCAGACTGTCACCCCTAGAAATTGTCAAAGAAATTCTACTCCCCGGAGTTGATCTATTCTCGATGAATAGCATCTCTTGAGTTTCTTCAAACCTCAGAACTTTCCCTAAATGATCTATTCTCGATGAATAGCATTTCTTGAACTTTTCTTGGTTTAGGACCCACGGGCTTCCTAAAAGCATCCTCGCCTCCTCTTGGGCTTTGTACAAGGACCCTTCGGCTTCTTAGAAGTTCTCATGCCTTCTCTTGGGCTTAAAACAAGGACCCTGACGACCTCTTAAAGGCATAGGACAGAACTTAGTCATCCGTCGTTAGAGCTGTTTTTCCAAAAAGAGTAACAAAAGCCCTCAGACCAATTTTAGGGTTGAAACTCATCCCTTAAACGAGTCGACCTCCTCTTGGGCATTGTATAAATATAGACCTTTCCAATAGACTTGGACAGTCTAAATCCTCTTGAGTCTCAAAGACATTGTCAAGCTCCCTACAAACATAGGAAGAAACCCCGGATTCTGGATAAATCTCCAGCAGAGCTAAAACTTGTGGGTTCTAAAACCCAGTTTCTCTCCTAAACTCCCCCAGCCAGGGTCAGTCTATCACTAGTATAACACTATTTCAAATTAGAACCTCAAGGTATCTGGTCTATCAACTCTTCTGCATTCTCAGCAAGAGGTTGATTGATTTCAATAATTCCCAGCAGAAGATAGCCTCCTCTTAGGCTTTGTATAATGATCTTTTCCTCAGGAAAGTCAGCCTCCTCTTGGGCTTTGTACAATGATTCTCTCCATCAGAGTTAACCTTTTCAGACTCTCTTGTTGAGTCAATCAATTACTTCCCAGACTCTCTTGTTGAGTCAATCACCTTTTCAGACTCTCTTGTTGAGTCAATCACTCTCATAGACTCTCTTGCTGAGTCGGTCACCCTTTTCGTACTCTCTTGTTGAGTCAACCCCTTTTAGCCTCAATCTCGGGCTTCGTATGAGATAGATAAAAACACTCTCTTGTTGAGTCGACCCTTTTTAGCCTCAATCTCGGGCTTCGTACGAGACAGATAAAAGTACTCTCTTGTTGAGTCAAAACCTTTTCGCCTCAATCTTGGGCTTTATACAAGACAGATAAATACCTCCCTACTGGACTTAGCCTCCTCTTAGGCTTCATATAATGGTATCCCCAAAAAGAGTCAGTCTCTTTTAGCCTCAATCTTGGGCGTTGTACAAGACATATATAAACACTCTCTTGTTAAGTCGGTCATTCCCAGCCTCCTCTTAGGCTTTGTATAAGGACTTCCCCAGTGGAGTCAATCAACCTCTTAGCTTCAACCTTGGGCTTTGATCAAGACACACAAAAATCAATCATCCCTCTTTAAAGAAGACAAATTCTCTTTCAGTCAACCTTTTAGCTTCAATCTTGGGCTTTGAACAAGACACAAATACTCCGTTTAGCCTCTGTCTTGGGCTTTGAACAAGACACCAAAACATTTTTTCCTCCCATAGAATAGGAGGAACTATGATTGCTCTGATTTCCCTGTTTCGTTTAAACGGGAATACGTAGGCATAAGATTGTGAAATCTTAGCGAGCATACTAATAAAAAACTCTAGGTCCAATACCTACATACATCAATCAAAACTTAGGCCCAGCACCTTATAAAAAACATCCACAAAAACTCACTCACTCTCTCATATTTCCCAAGAAACTTTCCTAGCCCATTAACGGATAAACACCATCAAGTACAAAGCAAAACCTAAAGCTAATATCCTATAGATAACCACATATAGGATGGGTAATTGACAACTACCCAATGTATAACCTGACCCCGGACCCCCCAATCTCTTTAAGCGTTTGTTCAGTTAAATAATCGCGTGCAAGGTTAGTTTTAGATAGCTTCCCTTTCCCTCCTAGCTTCATGGGATAAATAAGAAATCAGAAAGTAGCACCCCCCCCCCCTCTTACCATTGCGGTGAGGAAAACCCAGCGATAAGGTGGTCGCGTCACCGACAAAAATTGCTCGCTACAGTAAAATGGCGTCTCTGTCGGGGAAGCATTTTATTGTTTAGGACTAGGATTATTATAGCTCCTAAGAGGTCTAGGATGTTAGCTTTAGGAATTAATATATATATATATATATATATATTGCTTTTCCTACTTGATATCCGTGTTTATTTCTCTACTAATGGGACTGCGGGTGATGCCACATCTGGAAAGATTGAGTATACATCTAACATAAGTGATGGCACGAGATGGCTAATCTTATAGGGAGTGACTCCCAAATAAGAGGTCCCGGTAGACCATCGAATCAGTGGAGATACCCTTTGCGGATTCAAAGCCTATACGACTTCGGTTGTTAAAAGCAGATTGTTCGATTGAGCTGTCCATGAAACTGAGGATTTTAGTAGACTAAGACCATGTTACTATTTTGTAGTGCGGAAGCTATCGAAAATAGTTGTCATGCAATACTTCCCTTATTTGAGATCACTCTAAGATACCACAGCTCGCTCGGGTGAACCAGCCTGCTGTTGTTATCCCAAGAGGGGTCAATGATTTTGCGGACAGGTACAAAAAAACACCAGTATAACCTCTGGGGATGGGTAGAGCCGTGACTTCATGACACCGAACCTTTGACCCCATGTTTTTTCTATGTTTTTGTGTGCTGCATTCATTTCATTAAAAAACTTAAAACAAAGAAAATTTTCTCTTCTAGTCTCTCTTTTTCAAATTAAACTGAGATAATGATTGCAAATGTCAGAGAGAAAAAGATTGCGTTATGGATTTCGGTAGAAGAAAGACTCATAAGTACACCTTCAAGGTTCCAAAATTAGAGGATTTAAGAGGGTTGGCCAGGATGATCACCAACCCTGATGCTTTTAGAGCTAAGTATGGAGGACTGCTGTCTCTGTTAAGGGTCCATGTAATTGAAGAAATCCTGTCTACGCTAATCCAGTTCTACGATCCAGTCTATCACTGTTTCACATTCCCGGATTATCAGCTAGCACCAACACTAGAGGAGTACTCTCACCTGACTGATTTACCTATCACTCACCAAGCTCCCTTTTCTGGACTGTAAGAAATTCCAAAAGATCAAACCATTGCAAGAGCAATTTATTTGGACGAGTTAGAAGTCCGGACTCTCATGAACATTAAGGGTGGAATCCAAGGCTTTCCAACCCAGTTTTTGATAAAGAAGGCCCTGTACTTTGCCAGTATAGGGAATGTGCCTGCTTTCGAAAGCATCTTTGCTTTGCTCTCCTACGGGTTATTTTTGTTTCTTAACACGGATAGTTTCGTTGATATCAATGCCATTAAGATTTTTCTGATTGGAAACCCCGTGCCAACCTTGCTCGCAGATGCTTATCATTATGTACACTTAAGGAATTTGTACAGCCGAGGAATGATCACATGCTGTGTACCCCTGCTATACAAATGGTTCACTTCGCATTTGCCGAAGTCTGCCGCATTTTGGGATCAAAAGAGTACTTTACGTTGGTCGCAGAGAATCATGTCTCTTACCAACTCTGACATCGATTAGTACAATCGAATCTATGACGGGATCAGAATCATTGACCATTGTGGAAATTTCCCTAATGTACCCCTCATAGGAATTAAAGGAGGAATAAATTATCATCCAGTTTTAGTTCGTCGTCAATTTGGAAACCCGATGAGGCATATCCCGCGTAATGCTCATCTGGAAGGTCTTTTCTTCAAGGAAGGGGAAAACGACAGGGCACTAAAGACAGAAATAGTGCATGCTTGGAAACATGTTCACAGAAAAGGAAGAGAGTCTCTAGGAAAACCGAGTTGTATCTCTGTGGAGCCTTATCTCCGCTGGGTATAAACTAGAGCTCTCAAATTGAGGATGCCTTACCCTCATCACAAAGTTCTTCCATTAGGGAATATGTCCTTTATTTTATGACTGATACAGAAAAACTTCAGGTTACTCTCAACAAGGTTCAACAAGAAAAGAGGTCTTGGAGGAACAAATATCATATTCTCAATGTGGAGTGTAACAAAATACAGCAACAGTTAAAAGATAAAGATGCTCTGATTGAGATTTTAGAGCAACATGTTGTAGAAAATCAAGAAGACCAAAGGAATTTGCTCGCTCCTTTCACTTGGCAAAGGAATGACAACCCGACAACGGCTCAAGAGCCCCGGTCAAAGAAAAGGAAAGCACCAGAACCAGAACCTAAGCCCTCCTCAGAGAGGACTCAGGATCCATTAGTTTAAACATTTCCTTTTACAGCACTTTGTAAATTACTGTATTTCCATTTCCGCAATCTTTGAATTCAATAAAACGGGGTTTCCCCACTGTTTGATATTTGCAATCCAATTGTCAAAGTTTCTTTTGATTAATTAACAAAAAATTTAATCAATTAATCATTGCATATCATTCATTCATTCTCACCTAACGCATTCTTCTTCCCTACGAATCTCACGTTTGTGTCTCGATTCTAGAATCAAAATGTCTCATTCGTATAATACTCGGGCCAATCGACAAAAGAAAATGGATGATCTCTAGGAAGAGAACAGAGGGTTGAGAGAAGAAATCAACAATCTGAAAGAAGATCTGAGGAAACTTCACAATGACATGCAAGCTCTGGCAACAGCTCAGATGCAACAACAAAGGACTGTGATCTCAGAGATCACATCGACGCCCATAGTGGAAAAGTATGATCCTTGGTATAACATGCCAAAGGATCGTCCCTGGGGCATGCCACCTAACTATATCCCGGAAGGATATATTCTGCCGATCATGGAAGATCTGGAAACTGCAGCAGGAGCCGCTGGGCCTGAAGGTTACAAACTTTGGGAAACCGATGATGCAAGGGGGCATGACAGCAACTCCTGAAGGTTACAAACTTCGGGAAAGGGAAGCACCAAGAGTCACTGTCGTAATGATTGTACCACCACCCGTGGTACACACTATCCCGAAAGGACAGATTCCACAGATACCTTTGTCATACCCCAAATTTTGACCACTAAGATTCCCATCATTGTGCAAATCATCATCACAAGATGGGTGTATTTACATGCCTCATCAGTCTCCCCAAAGAGGGTGAGCATTCACTACCAACAAGGATTAGGGTTTCAAGCCCTCTCATAGCACTTAGACAAAGGATCAATCAAGAATTGACATGATCTTCAACTTTTCTAACCTCTCCAACACCTATAAAGGATCAAGAGGACTCCCACGTCAAGAACCAAGCACAAGGTTGCAACATTCCAGGTGGATTAAGCCTCAAGATCGCCAGTATCACCAAATTAGGGTTTTGGTCGACCAGGGCCTCCAGATGGAAATTTTCCTCTGGACATGATCCAATGCTTCAAAGCATAACCTAAGATACTCCATGGGACCTCATGGACCCAATCATCAAGTCAATTTAACCTCAGGGGATGCATTTATCAAAAATCAGGAATTAGGGTTTCTTGACCTAATTCACCCCTAAGTTGACTTTTGGGAAAAAACATGAGCCAAGACCTCAAGACATGATTTGAGGGTCTTTAATACACTAAATTGATCCATTTTCAACAATGGATTAATCCAAAAAGCTTGGTTCACCAGTTTCAATTTCATCTGAACCACAATTAGGGTTTTGAAGAAAAAGTCAACTATATCTTTGACTTTTTGACCAGGACATGCTCCCAAACCTTGGGACATGATTCAATACACCCTACAACTCCTATGGAACATATCCATTAGTTTTGATTTAGGTCAAGGACTTGATTTCACAAAGGATCGCACATTTTGGATTTCATCGGATAAAAAGTCAACTGTGCATAAAAGTCAAGTTTGACTTTTTGGAATTTTTCACAATTATGGTTTCCTTGACCCTAAAATAATGTTAATATGTGATTTGAATCATCATTCATCAAGAAAAATCAAAGAAAGTGGGATAACTTGTAAAAGGGGTAACCATAAAAAACTTAGAATTTTTCTAAGTTATGAAACAAAATGGCTAGGGTACCAACTTCCAAGGATCATAACTTGAGATCCAAGCAACCATTTTGGATGATCCAAAGATGGATTTGTAGCTCTCATGGCATACTTTAAAAGTGTTAACTACATCTCATTCTAATTCCTCATGGATTTTTAGTTATGGAGTGACCAAAATGACAAAAACATGAAAATGCCACTTTTTCCAACACTTAGTGAAATTTTCACTAAGTCAGAATCTGTTTCACTTTTTTCAAAAATGTAGGGGCATTTTTCACTTGGATCCAAAAAGTGTCAAGACAAACTATGATCACACATATGTTGTATCATATGAGAGCTTTCCAAAATGGCCAAGAACTCCATCAAATTCCATCTGAGCTAAGAATTATGACAGCTGCAACATGCCTTGCTGCAACTGTCATGACAAGGCAGATTTGTGCATTATGGCTCGATTTGATCAATTTGTGCAAATGACAAACAAGCTTATCCATCTGCATACCTCAAGGGGAGACCAAGGAGGGACAAACACTAATCCATAAGCCTCCCAAGTCTTTGGAACTACATATAGGTTTTGCACCCCTAAAAGCTAAAGATGCCTCAAGACTTCAATTTTTTTTTTAGGCATTCAATGGATGCTTAGAGGTGGCATGTATCAGAGCAAAGATGAACACTTCAGTCAAGCCTTATCCTTGAATCAGAGAACCATAGGCATGTGCTCTAATCTCAAATCAATGGCTAGAGGAGACTTGAGATTCCATTTGATCCACATTGGCCAAAGGCTTGCTGCAGTTGACATTCCCTATTCTTTGCAAAATAAACTTGACACACTATAAATAGACCTCATTTCTGATCAGTTTGAGTACACCAAAATCACCCTCTCACTCTCAAAAATGTCTTTCTTAGCAAGTCATTATCGAATTTTTTCAGTAGAGAGCAATTCCACTCAAGTCAATTGCTCTAACACCTCATATACATCATACCTGAGCTGATCAAACCACTTCCAGCCATCTGGAACACCAAAATCACAAAGCTCCAAATCCACTTGAAGCCTATATGCAGCTGAGATGCCATGAAGTGATTCAAGCATTTCCAAGCAAGTCCAAACATTCAAACACACTCCATATGGTGTAGGGAAGCTGTTCAAATCATCACAACTCATCTGTAACACCTCCAACTCAAAAATCAGATTGCTCTTGCTGCCACGACCTTCAAGTAAGCCTAAATTTGGTCAACTCTTAATCTATGCATATTTCCTCACACAATACTGTCGCGGTGAGAATCGGATGCCATAGTTATTGGTTAACTAGGATCTTATTTCTTTTATTTCACCACCGGTCTTTATTTTATCCAAAGGAAAGGGTTAAAGATCGAAAATTCTAATAAGAGAATCTAGGTTCGGGGTTGGTTACGCTTAGGGAAGGTATTAGCATCCTAAACGTCTGTAGTACTCTACAGGAACCTCTTGTTATTATTTATGTTATCTATTGCTTGTTTGCTAAGGGTATGTGCTAAGGGAAAGACCTAGGGGTTAGTATCTAAGTATACTCGCCAAGACATCGCATCTTGTGCCTACGTATCTTGACGGGAGTGGAATCAGAGTATCCGTAGTTCCCCTCAAAGAGGGTGAGGAACTCTTGACGGTGGTCAAGGTTCCAAGGGAAGGTAGCATCTATGGCAAGACACTACATAGAGTGCGGTGACTCTAAAGTTAAAATTAAGTTGAAAATGGTAGAAAGTGTCCATGGTGGAACACATGTATGAAGTGCGGTGGCTCCGATCCTAAGGCTAGGATTAAGGGATGGTCCTAAGGTTAGGCTAAGATGACATGGTAGTCAACGGGGGGAATTCTTTCCTTTGGAATTGGACAGGTAAACATGAAGTTTTGAAAACCATAAGTGAATATAACAGCATAAGATTAACATCGAGGGGATTAATTTAGAAAAAATATTTTTTTAAGATTTTATTCATATTTAGCTATTAAACTAATTAACCTAAAATAAATACTCTTAATTAAAATATCAAGAACAAAATTAAACAAGCATCCAAAATGTGAACAAGATTTAAGAAATAAATACATCAAAAGATCTTTGTAAAAATAAATCATAAGATAAATAATAAAATAGGACAAAAAGTTGAATCAAAGAGAGAGGGTGAGTCAGCCCACAATGGGGCGGCCCAGACTTGAGGAGATGGAATGGGTCGGACTGACATCCAGACCCGGTTCGGCCTACTAATCCAGAAAATGGTTTCAAGAACTCTAAACCAAACCATTACCTCAGAATGCATTAGCCTAAGTCGAAAGTAACGAAATGCTCCCTCCCTGTTTACTCCTTCATCGCTACACTTCTCCCCTCATTCCTCTGTAATTTCTCAAAACTTCACTCTCTCGATGCTCACTCTTTCTCACACGCTCTCGTCTTCTCTATGCTTCTCTCAATACCCAACCCAATTTCTCTGATTCTCATTCTACTTTCTAAACCTAACTCAACCAAAATCAGAAATTGAACAAAATCACGGAGGACTCAAACAACATTTGCAATCAACGTCGCGAAATTTGTCAATGGAGCAGAATTCAACATACCTTGGAGTGATTTGAAGTGGTTTCGACAATGCGCACGGTTGCGGTGGAGTTGCTCCGAAACTGATTCTCGGCGGTTGCGACAATATCAGCGGTTTTGAAGGTAACTCGTACTTGCTTCTCTTTTCAATTCGAATTGCTGCGTGTTGTGGTTGAGAATTGTTTTTGCGTATGTATGTGATTCTATGAGTGTTATGGTATGGTGTATGCTTTAACCCGCTCTGCGAACTGTTGTGTTGTTCTCCTGTAGTTGTTGATGCTTGTTTATGGTGTGAATTCTTTTCATCAGAACTGTGTGTTCGTGTAAATTTTTATGCATGTGAGTGAATGTTCTGCCGCAATGTGTTCTTGATGTTCTTCACTTGTGTTTGGTTCTGATGTGAATTTCTCTGAATGGAGTAGGTTTTGTGTGTATGGTATTGTGAATTTTCTGTGGAATTTTCTTGCTGTATGTGAATGTGTATCTTGGTTTTACTCTGAATCTCCCATTTTCTTTCTGTAATCCTTTTTACTGCTGAGTATGTGGGTGTTTGTGAGATTGGTGAATCGTGAATTCCCTCAAAGTCTGTATGTGTTTTTTTTTCTTCTGCTCTGAATGGTGTTCTATTTATAATCCTTGTGCAATGAATTCGAAAGTAAATGTGAGACAATTGCTGCCGATTCCTTTCCGTTTTTGTACTGACATGCTTACAAGCTGTTTTGGAATGAAATCGAAGATTGTCTGAACATGTTTGGTCTGGTTTTGGAAGGTGTCATAACTTGTGAAAATTCATTACCGTTTTCGGTCTGACATGTTCAGACACTTTTGAAAATCTTTATGAGCTATGTCTGTGAATTGTTTTTGGAAACCATTTGAACCTTGTCTGAAAATTTTTGATGGCTGTGAAAACACTGAGAATTCCCATTTTTTTATTTAGAAACAATTAATGAATATTCATGGATGTTGTCGGTGCAATTTCGTAATCTTTTACTTCCATGTACAGGCCCTTGTAACTTTGCAGAACTCAACTCAATGATGGACCCACAGCTGATAATGATGGACCCACAACTCAATGGGCAATGCTATTGAGGCTTGAGACTTGCGTTTGTTCCTCTTTGTAATGGAAACTTGCAATTTTGAGCAATGACCTCTTTTGATTATGGACTTTGTATGCTTTGTATATATATGAAAGTTCACTTCCATTGAATCAAGTGCAACAATACCATTACTTTGAGCTTTTACAACTTGAATCTTCCTGAATTTACATGCTTGAACTTGTAACTCTTCAAAAATCAAACCTTCATCATAAATTGAATAATTAAAACCCATGATGAATTAAATTTGAGTTTTGATTCTTCCAACACTTGAATTATTAGTTTTTGAAATTTGAATCCTCTTGAATAAGGACTTGAACTTGAATACCAATCTTTCACTTGAAATTTATGGAGAACATGAATTAATGCACCTTGGGCTTTTAAGTGAAATTTTGAATTACTTATCACCTTAGAATCTTGAACTTCTTGAATCCTAACCACGATATCCTCAAAGCATTGATCCACAAGTGGCCTAAGAATGAAGAGAGAACCCTAGAAGTGAAGCTCGATTCCAGTAGAAAACCCGAGACCACTGAAATTAGAAACCATTGGTCATGCCCAAAATATCTTAACTGAGAGAACCAGTACGCTTGAAATCAATGTACCTGCACAAATTGGTTAGTGACAATAAACACGCACACAAAGACCGTATGACCTAAAGATGTTATGCGAGATAATGCACAAAGAGGTGGAATCTTATGGTAAAAAATTAGGGTATGACAAATACTTTTGCCAAATGTTCATAATCATGCATAGAATGTTTCCCCTCTATTAATTTCCTTGTATGAATCGTGTGTGGAATTTCTGAGCCTTCATGCAGAATTTAGGGTTCTTGAGGTTTCTATTTGATTTCTTATTCCATGCTTAAAATAAATGAAATTAAAGACCATAGACATGATCGTGAGGTGAAAGCGAGTAGATTGATATGTGGATTGTGTGATTTCATCAAGTATTCAGTGAGATTGATGAGAAAACGCAAATCAGCCAAGAACAGAGCATGCGGGCAAGACCAAGGTGTTCTTGGCGCCCTTTTTCAAATATTTGAATATTTGAATTTTTGTGATTTTATTTAATTGATTCAAAAATTAATTTCTCTCTGAATTTTAATGATTTTGAGTTTATTCTTTTTTTAATAATTCACAAAAATGTTAAAATATTTTATTTTACCAAAAATTCCCAAAAATATTATTTATTTCATATACTTGATATTTTTGCAAAAGAATTAATTTTTGTTTGTTTTTAACATTTAAAATATTTTTTCTTTCTTGATTTTCCTAACTTAATTGATTTTCAATCATTTTTTGGATAAAAACATGATTTTTGAAGCATTGATCCAAGATCACCACTCATTTTTCACATGTTTTTAATCATTTTTATTAATTTTTAAACAAAATTAATTACATTTTAAACAAAATTAGGGTTTTGATTAATTCAACCTTCATCAATCTTTTTCAAACACTCATGGGCCTCTAATAGAGTGTAATACCCAACCCCTTTTTGTAAATAAAACATTTTGGACCTCACATATTGTATAAGTCCCTCTGTACATTTTCAAAAGTTTGACGCAATCGTCGTCTTTTTAAACAATAAACCTTGGGCCTCTCCTTAAGTTGTAAGCCCCATCACTTGTAAAAAAACACTTTTGGGCCACTAATAGAGTGTAAGACCCATTCTCTGAACAACTAACAAAACAGCATGGAAGCTTGCTCACCTGTAAGTTTTTATCCGCTTTCGTTTACTTGCTTTAATATATATACCTGTATTGTGGGAAGCTGCACATGGTTAGTCTTCTTTCATTCTTTTAAATACATGTCAACTATATATAACTGTATTATGGGAAGCTACGCATGGTTAGTCTTCTTTCATACTCCCTTAAATACTTGTCATATATCAACTATATATATACTAGTATAGTTATTTAGAGTTTTCCCCGGCAACTAGGTCTAGAACTAGGTAAAGCCATGTTGGTCACTCTTAAATACAATCAAAACTAGATCCCCATAGGATTTCCAGATACATTCTTCCCTTCTCTTGGAGTTAATCAATATGGAACAAAGAGAAAGGCAGTATTCTCGGTGAACCTTTTCTCAGACTATCACCCTTAGAAAGTGTCAAAGAAATTCTACTCCCCGGAGTTGATCTATTCTCCTTGAATAACATCTCTTGGGTTTCTTCCAAATACTCGAACTTTCCTGGAATGATCTCTTCTCTGTGAATTGTATTTCTTGAACTTCTCTTGGTTTGGGGACCCACAGGCTTCCTAAAAGCATCCCCGCCTCCTCTTGAGCTTTGTACAAGGACCCGCCGGCTTCTTAAAAGTTCTCATGCCTTCTCTTGGGCTTCATACAAGGACCCTTACGACCTCTTAAAGGTATAGGACATAACTTAGTCATCCTTTACTAGAGATGTCTTTCTTGAAAGAGTCACAAAAGCCCTCAGACCAATTTTAGGGTTGATACTCATCCCTTAAACGAGCCGACCTCCTCTTGGGCATTGTACAAAGATGGACCACACTAATAGACTTGGACGGTCTAAATCTCCTTGAGTCTCAAAGAAATTCTCAAGTTCCCTACAAACATAGGAAGAAACCCCAGATTCTGGATTAATCTCCAGCAATAGTTAAAACTTGTGGGTTCTAAAACCCTGTCTCTCTCCTAAAATCCCCCAGCCAGGGTCAGTTTATCATCATATAACCTTATTCCAAATCAGAACCTCAAGGCATCTGATCTATCAACTCAGAGTTAATTCCCCACTTGGACCTGCCTCGGGATCTCAACAATTCCCAGCAGAAGATTAGCCTCCTCTTAGGCTTTGTATAATGATCCTTTCCTTAGGAAAGTCAACCTTCTCTTGGGCTTTGTACAATGATTATCCCCAGTAGAGCTAACCCTTTTCAGACTCTCTTGTTGAGTCAACCACTTCTCAGACTCTCTTGTTGAGTCAATCACCTTTTCAGACTCTCTTGTTGAGTCAACCACTTTTCAGACTCTCTTGTTGAGTCAATCACGTTCCAGACTCTCTTGTTGAGTCAATCCTTTTTAGCCTCAATCTTGGGCTTCGTACGAGACAGATAAAAGCACTCTCTTGTTGAGTCAAACCCCTTTTCTCCTCAATCTTGGGCTTCATACAAGACAGATATGTACCTCTCCAACAGATTTAGCCTCCTCTTAGGCTTCATATAATGATATCCCCAAAGAGTCAGTCTCTTTTAGTCTCCGTCTTGGGCTTTGTACAAGACACTAATATATCCACTCTCTTGTTGAGTCGGTCTCATACAACCTCCTTTTCGGCTTTGTATAAGGACTTCCCTAGCGGAGTCAATCAACCTCTTAGCTTCAACCTTGGGCTTTGATCAAGGTACACAAAAGTCAACAATCCTCTTTAGAGATGACAAATTCTCTTTCAGTCAACCTTTTAGCTTCAATCTTGGGCTTTGAACAAGACACAAATATTCCTTTTAGCCTTTGTCTTGGGCTTTGAACGAGACACTAAAACATCTTTTTCCTCCCTTAGAATAGGAGGAACTACGATTGCTCTGATTTTCCTGTTTCGTTTAAACGGGAATACGTAGGCATAAGATTGCGAAATCTTAGCGAGCATACTAATCCAAAAACTCTAGGTCCAATACCTACATACATCAATCAAAACTTAGGTCCAACATCTTACCAAAAACATCAACAAAAACTCACTCACTCTCCCCATCACATTTCCCAAGAAACTTTCCCAAGCCCATTAACAGATAAACACCATCAAATACAAAGTAAAACCTAAAGCTAATATCCTGTGGATAACCACATATAGTTTGGGTAACTGACAACTGCCCATTGTATAACCTGACCCCGGACCCCCCCAATCTCTTTAAGCGTTTGTCCTGTTAGACATTCGCGTGCAAGGTTAGTTTTAGATACCTTCCCTTTTCCCTTCCAGCTTCACGGGATAAATAAGAAATCAGAAAGTAGCACCCCCTCCTACCATACGGTGAGGAAAACCCAGCGATAAGGTGGTCGCGTCACCGACAAAAATCGCTCGCTATAGTAAAATTGCGACTTCACTGAGGACACATTTTATTATTTAGGACTAGGATTATTATAGCTCCTAAGAGGTCTAGGATGTTAGCTTTAGGAATGAATATATATATATATATATATATATATATATATATATATATATATATTGCTTTTCCTACTTGATATCCGTGTTTATTTTTCTGCTAATGGGACTGCGGGTGATGCCGCATCTGGAAAGATTGAGTATACACCTAAGATATGTGATGGCACGAGAAGGGTAATCTTACAGGGAGTGAATCCCAAATAAGAGGTCCCGGTAGACCATCGAATCAGTGGAGATACCCTTTGAGGATTCAATGCCTATACGACTTCGGTTGTTGAAAGCAAATTATTTGATTGGGTTATCTGAGAAGCTGAGGATTTTAGTAGACTAATACCATGTTACTATTTTGTAGTGCTGAAACTATCGAAAATAGTTGTCACGCGATACTACCCTCATTTGAGATTACTCTAAGATACATCAGCTCGCTCGGGTGATTCCAGCCTGATGTTGTTATCCCAAGAGGGGTCAATGATTTTGCGGACAGGTACAAAAAATCACCAATATAACCTTTGGGGATGGGTAGAGCCTTGACTTCATGACACTGAACCTTTGACCTCATGTTTTTTCTATGTTTTTGTGTGCTGCATTCATGCATTCATTTCATTAAAAAAACTTAAAACAAAGAAAAATTTTTTCTTCTAGTCTCTCTTTTTCAAATTAAACTGAAATAGTGATTGCAAATGTCAGAGAGAAAGATTGCGTTATGGATTTCGGTAGAAGAAGGACTCACAAGTATACCTTCAAGGTTCCAAAATTAGAGGATTTAAGAGGTTTGGCGAGGATGATCACCAACCCTGATGCTTTCAGAGCTAAGTACGGAGGACTGCTGTCTCTGTTAAGGGTCCATGTAATTGAAGGAATCTTGTCCACACTCATCCAGTTCTATGATCCGGTCTATCACTGCTTCACATTCCCGGATTATCAGCTAGCACCAACACTGGAGGAGTACTCTCACCTGACTGATTTACCTATTACTGACCAATCTCCCTTTTCTGGACGGGAAGAAATTCCAAAAGATCAGACCATTGCAAGAGCAATCCATTTGGACGAGTCAGAAGTCAGGACTCACATGACCGCTAAGGGTGGAATCCAAGGTCTTCCAGCCCAGTTTTTGATAAAGAAAGCCCTGTACTTTGCTAGCATAGGGAATATGTCTGCTTTCGAAAGTATCTTTGCTTTGCTCTCCTACGGGTTATTTCTGTTTCCCAACATTGATAGCTTCGTTAATATCAATGCCATTAAGATTTTTCTAATTGGAAACCCCGTACCAACTTTGCTCGCAGATGCTTATCATTCTGTACACTTAAGGAATTTGTACAACAGAGGATTGATCACATGTTGTGTACCCCTGCTATACAAATGGTTCACTTCCCATTTACCCAAGTCTGCTGCATTTTGGGATCAAAAGAGTACTTTACGTTGGTCACAGAGAATCATTTCTCTTACCAACTATGACATTGATTGGTACAATCGAATCTATGACATGATCATGATCATTAACCGTTGTGGAAACTTCCCTAATATACCCCTCATAGGAATTAAAGGAGGAATCAATTATCATCCGATTTTAGTTCGTCATCAATTTGGATACCCGATGAGACATATCCCACGTAATGCTCATCTGGAAGGTCTTTTCTTCAAGGAAGGAGAAAATGACAGGGCACTAAAGACAGAAATAGTGCATGCTTGGAAACATGTTCACAGGAAAGGAAGAAAGTCTCTAGGAAAACCGGACTGTATCTCTGTGGAGCCTTATCTCCGCTGGGTACAAACTAGAGCTCTCAAACTGAGGATGCCTTACCCTCGTCAAGAAGTTCTTCCGTTAAGGGAATTTGTCCTTTATTTTATGTCTGATACGGAAAAACTTCAGGTTACCCTCGCCAAAGTTCAACAGGAGAAGAGGTCTTGGAGGAACAAATATTGTATTCTCAATTAGGAGGGTAAGAAAATACAACAACCGTTAAAAGATAAAGATGCTCTGATTGAGATTTTAGAGCAACATGCTGTAGAGAATCAAGATGACCAAAGGAATTTGCTCGTTCCTTTCACTTGGCAAAGGAATGACAACCCGACAACGACTCAAGAGCCCCGGTCAAAGAAAAGGAAAGCACCAGAACCAACACCTAAGCCCTCCTCAGAGAGGACTCAGGATCCATTAGTTTAGACATTTCCTTTTACAACACTTTGTAAATTACTGTATTTCCATTTCCGCAATCTTTGAATTCAATAAAACGGGGTTTCCCCACTGTTTGATATTTGCAATCCAATTGTCAAAGTTTCTTTTGATTAATTAACAAAAAATTTAATCAATTAATCATTGCATATCATTCATTCATTCTCACCTAACACATTCTTCTTCCCTACGAATCTCACGTTTGTGTCTCGATTCTAGAATCAAACTGTCTCATTCGTACAATACTCGAGCCAATCGACAAAAGAAAATGGATGATCTCGAGGAAAAGAACAGAGGGTTGAGAGAAGAAATCGACAATCTGAAAGAAGATATGAGGAAACTTCACAATGACATGCAAGCTCTAGAAACAGCTCAGATGCAACAACAAAGGACTGTGATCTCAGAGATCACATCGACCCCCATAGTGGAAAAGTATGATCCACGGTATAACATGCCAAAAGATCGTCCCTGGGGCATGCCACTCAACTATATCCCGGAAGGATATATTACGCCGATCATGGAAGATCTGGAAACTACAGCAGGAGCCGCAGGGACTGAAGGTTAGAAACTTCGGGAAAGCGAAGATGCAAGGGGCATAACAACAACTCCTGAAGGTTACAAACTTTGGGAGAGGGAAGCACCAAGAGTCACTGTCGTAATGACTGTACCACCACCCGTGGTACACACTGTCCTGGAAGGACAGATTCCATAGATACCTTATGTTGGAAATGAGAGTATGAACGATAAGATGAAGGAATTCCAGGAAAAGTTCCTAGAGATGTAGAAGGAACTGCAAGCCATTCGCGGTCAGGATCTATTTGGAAAGGATGCCGCAGACCTTTATTTGGTCCCCAATGTGAAAGTTCCACTCAAATTCAAGGTGCCCAAATTTGAAAAGTACAAGGGTAACTCTTGCCCTCAAAGTCACTTGGTGATGTACGCTCGGAGGATGTTAACATAGACAGAGAACCAACAGCTACTGATCCACTATTTCCAGGATAGTTTAACCGATGTCGCACTCAAATGGTACATGGGTTTAAACCGCACTAAGATCGTCACTTTCAGAGATCTTGGCGCTGCCTTTGTTCAACCATATAAGTATAATCTGGACATGGCACCGGACAGAGATCAACTCAGAGCCATGTCGCAAAAGGATAAGGAAACCTTTAAGGAGTATGCTCAGAGATGACGTGAAATTACCGCTCAGTTTTGTCCACCTCTAGAGGCAAAAGAGATGACAAAGATCTTCTTGAAAACCTTAAGTTCGTTTTACTATGATGGAATGGTCGCCAGTGCGCCAAGTGACTTCAGCGAGATGGTGGGCATGGGAGTTCATCTTGAGGAAGCTGTCCGAGAAGGACGTTTAGTAAAAGATGTTGGACCATCAAGCATTACCAAAAGATACGGTAGTGCTTTCCCTAAGATAAAAGAGCAGGATATTGGCAATATCTCTCTCGAAAAGCAGAGGCGACGGTACCAACCAGTAGCAGCTGTAACTCCTACTATCAACCCTGCGTTTGTTCCTACGTATCAACCTCAGGTTGCTCAGAGCCAACCGAATCAACAACAATATCAGCAAAGGACACAACAACCTTTTCAGCAGGCTCGTCCTCCGTACAACAACAACCGTACAACGCGACCACCAGGGTTCGACCCTATACTAATGTTGTACGCAGAACTGTTTCCATTACTACTGGTCAAGGGGAATTTCGAAACCAGGTCACCTCTTACAATACCGAATAATCTGCCTTTTTGGTTCAAAGCATATTAGACTTGCCCTTACCATCAAGGAGGACCAGGGCATAACATAGAAAACTTCCTCAGTTTCAAATCCGATGTGCAAAAGCTTGTTAGGAGCGGAGTCTTATCCTTCAAGGATACAAATCCAAATGTTCAGACGAACCCACTGCCTCAACACGAGAAAGCTGCAGTCAATTTGATAGAGGGAGAGTCTAACCACAGCTATCAAATTTATGATGTACTCTTATTAAGGGCTAATCTGGTCAAGATGCATCGCAGACAGAGTGGATACGGGCATATACCGCCTCATAACTATCACCAGTGTGATATCTGCTCTAAAGACAAACAAGGATGTTTTGTGGTGCAATCAGCTCTACAGGAACAATTGGATCTCGGTTGGATCCAAGATCACCGAATTCGTGGGGTCAACATGGCTTATACAAATCCCAACATCATTCAGAACCACGACATCCGTGCGATGAATGTTAACTTGGTGGAAATGCACTCAAGGCAAAGCCAACATCATGATTTGCCTCGGCATGATTATGATTCTTGTCTGATTTGCTTGATAAACAATCAGGGATGCTCTTTTGTACAAGAGGCCCTCCAGTGTCAGATGGATTTTGGATGGATCCAAGAATACCGTGATAAGAATCCCTGTCAGGTCAACATGATTCAAATCTTCGATATTCGCTTGATGAATAACAGTTTGGTGGAGTTACACGCTAAGCAGGTCCAGCTTGCTTTTCTGACTTCGCATGAGTATCAGAACTGTAGCGTATGTCGTGAGAGTAACCAAGGTTGTGCACTCGTTCAAAGGACACTTCAACATTTGTTAAACCACTTGTGGCTTCCGATTTATCTAGATGAAGACACACAACAAGTCAGTATGATTAACGGGAACCCTACTAGGCATCAAAGTCAGGATGTTCGATCAATGGAAACAGAGCTAGTGAAGTTACACTGCATACAAAGCGGACTTTGTCGGGTGCCACCACACAACTACGAGCGCTGTAGAGTCTGCTCGGAGAATAATCAAGGATGCTACCTAGTGCGAGCAGCCCTTCAAAGTCAGTTGGACCATAAGGAAATTCAACCATGGTCAAGCTCTGATTCAATGTCAAACTATCATCTTGATCAAAGTAGGTATATTGTCTTGATCCCTAAGCGAGAAGTGGCCAAGGATGTGTGCGCCATAATCCCTTTACTCTGTGAATCAAGAGTCCCTCTTGATGGTGGAAAGGTTCTCAATCTCGAACCGATTGAGGCCAGTTACGATGGTTAGAGAAATTAGAAGGTTCTTGTGGTTATCTATCTGCCAGGACCAGTACCGTACAAAATCTGATAAGGCGATCCCTTACAAATATGGTGCAACAACAATTGAGAATGGAAAGGAAACTCAATTACCCTCCGTCGTGAATATTGCAGACATCAGTCGAGTAACACGGAGCGGTCGAATCTTCAACCGAGGAGTTGGAGAACCTAACAAAGAAAAAGAACCTCAAACAGAAGTTCCCAATAGTGGTCCCGACTTTTCAACAAACAACGATGAGATGCTGAAGCTCATCCAAAAGAGTGAATACAACATTGTTGATCAGCTGTTGCAAACTCCTTCAAAAATCTCTGTGTTATCTCTATTACTCAGTTCCGAAGCCCACAGAGAGGCTCTACAGAAAGTCTTAGAGCAAGCCTTTGTGGAACAAGATGTAACAATAATACAATTTGATAGCATCATCTCTAACATCACTTCCTGCAACAACTTGGGGTTTAGTGATGAGAAAATGCCGGAAGAAGGCAAAAGTCATAACATGGTGCTCAATATTACAGTCAACTGCCAGGACGATGCTTTAGCCAGCGTACTGGTAGACACAGGATCAGCTCTGAATGTCATGCTGAATTCCACATTAATGTGACTATCATTCAAAGGATCCCCGGTGAGGGGCAGTGAGGTTATCGTCAAAGCATTTGACGGATCTTGGAAAGCAGTTATCGGCAAAGTCGATCTTACCATAACTATCGGTCCTCACACTTTCCTGGTCACTTTCCAGGTCATGGACGTCTGGGCAGCGTACAACTATTTATTAGGAAGACCTTGGATACACCAGGTTGGGGGCAGTGAGGTTATCGTCAAAGCATTTGACGGATCTTGGAAAGCAGTTATCGGCAAAGTCGATCTTACCATAACTATCGGTCCTCACACTTTCCTGGTCACTTTCCAGGTCATGGACGTCTGGGCAGCGTACAACTATTTATTAGGAAGACCTTGGATACACCAGGTTGGGGCAGTCACTTCGACACTGCACCAGAAACTGAAGTTTATCAAGAACGACCAATTAGTCACAGTCTGCGGAGAGCAAGCCTTGATCGTGAGTAACTTATCATCGTCTACTTGTGTAGAACCAAAGGAGGTTGTTGGAACTCAGTTCCAAGCACTGTCGGTGAGCAATGAGAATCAATCATAAAAAGGAACATTGATTTACTCATACAAAGATGCTCTCGAAGTGATCAAAAGTAACAATGCAAAAGGATGGGGACAACTTGTCATTCCTACTGATAACAAAACAAAGAAGGGTCTTGGTTTTTCCTCAACCTGTACCCAGGCTGCTACTAACGATGAAAGTTTTCATCCCATTTAGAACTTCTTCCACAGTGGAGGTTTCTTTCACCCAGTGTCTCAAGAAGTGCATACCATCAACGAGGGAGATTCCTCTGATACAGATGAAGAATGGAAGTCCTACCTTAACGAGGACGGTTATATATCTCAGGGAGAGGTGCCTACGCCATTTTGCTATCCTGCACAGAGTCCGAGATTTATACCAAGGTTAGATGTCAAAATGATATACGGAGATTGTGATCCGGAAGGATGTCGTGATCCACCAAACTCATTAGAGGAAGACACTCTAATGAAAGACAACTTTGACCACAACTACTATGGCCCAATGGATGACCTACCTATCTGGCAGCTGTACCCGGGAGACTTGGAGCAAGAAAGTCAGCCCAACGATGCATATCAACTGAGCATCATAGAAAAGAATACATGCGTCCCCACCATGTCATGGGATCAGCACTCAGGGCATTCAGAAAATATCCAGCATGACGATGAATTTGCAAAGCTTGCAGGACTAGAATTCATCAACTATGCTTTTCCTGAGGTCAACGTAATCGAAAAAGATGACTCCTCCAGTTCCAAAGAAGTGTGGGACACCTTAGGACAACCAAGCGGCAAATTCGACTACTTGGTCAAGTACACCGCTCCCGAAAGCTCTCATATCAGGCTCGAAGCCATCCAGCCAACTGGATGGGAGATTTACCTGAGAGTACAAATACTATACAAGATACAACAAAAGAGTTTGTCTATGATAACTATGCCTGGGAAACAGATTCCAATGATCCTGTTCCGCCAGAAATCAACGTCATTTTTGAAGACAAGCCAAGAAAGAGGGTGCCACACTTTGTGATTCACAGAGGAGTTCGCCGCCAATGGGTCGTTGTCAACGTTCCGAAGGTCGCTCATAAGTCTAAGTAATTGTCGTCTTTATCTTAACCTTTCACCCAGCCCAGGTGAAACGGCTGTTTTGATAGGGCTCACTTTCTATAAATATCCCTCTTCGCTTTGCCCAAAGCGACAGAGTTTTGTTTTATAGGGATGTAGTTTCAAGAATCGACAAGATCGTAAATAAAATAATGTCGTTCTGTAATTTCCGCATTTATTGCTGTTTTCGGTTTTTTGCTTTGTCAGAAAATGGTAATCCTAAAAAACAACTCAATAATAAAAACAAGCAGTTTTCCAAAGAAAATACACTGCACACACTCTTGCATTCTCTCTATCTCTTCTAAAAACAGTCATCACATCATGCATATTGCTTATTTTAAACCCCATTGAAACGTACGATCTAATGCCTTCTCCCAACTTTGAATTCTCGGTATTTGAGGCTGAAGAAGAAGATGACGACGAAATTTGAAGGGCCAGAACCAGGTTCCCAATGGGGACTAATCTTTGACGGAGCTGTAAATCATTATAGAAACAGAATTGGGGCAATCATCATAACACCTCAGGGTACCCACATTCCTTTCACCGCCCGACTGACATTCAAGTGTACAAACAACGAGGCCGAATACGAAGCTTGTATTATGGGTCTTGAAGAAGCGATCGACTTAAGAATTAAGAACTTGGATGAATATGGAGACTCAGCCCTGATTATCAATCAGATCAAAGGAGATTGGAACATATATCAATCAGGACTGATTCCTTACAAAGACTACGTGAGAAGGTTGTTACCATTCTTCAACAGAATCGAGTTTCACCATATCCCTCGTGAAGAGAATCACATAGCTGATGCATTAGCCACTCTGTCTTCCATGATTAGTGTAGGTCAATGGAACGACCTACCTAAGATCGACATAATGCGCCTCGAGAGGCCCGCTTACATCTTCGCGATTGAAGCAGTCATAGACGACAAACCTTGGTATCACGATATCAAATGCTTCCTTCAGAAACAAGAGTACCCACCTGGGGCACTAAGGAAAGACAGAAAGACCCTCAGAAGGCTAGCTGGCAGTTTTTTTCTGAGCGATGATACTCTCTATAAGAGGAACTTTGACATGGTCTTGCTCCGATGCGTAGACAGACCAGAAGCAAACAGGATGATAATAGAAATTCACGAAGGATCCTTTGGCACTCATGCCAACGGACACACAATGGCGAGAAAAATTCTGAGAGCAGGGTACTACTGGTTGACCATGGAATCCGATTGCTACAAGTACATGAGGAAGTGTCACAAGTGTCAGATATACTCAGACAAAATCCATGTACCGCCTACACATCTCAAAGTTCTTTCTTCCTCATGGCCTTTTTCTCTATGGGGAATCGACATGATTGGCATGATAGAACCTAAGGCTTCAAACAGACATCGGTTCATCCTGGTAGCCATTGACTACTTCACCAAGTGGGTCGAAGCAGCATCGTACGCCAATGTAACCCGAAAAGTGGTGGTCCGATTTATCAAAAACAATATCATCTGTTGTTATGGTGTTCCGAGCCAGATCATTACGGATAATTGATCTAACTTGAATAATAAGATGATTAAAGAGTTGTGCGCTAAATTCAAGATCGAACACCATAACTCATCTCCCTACCGACCCAAGATGAACAGAGTGGTAGAAATGGCTAACAAGAACATCAAGAGGATTGTTCAGAAGATGGTTGTAACCTACAAAGACTGGCATGAGATGTTACCCTTTGCTCTTCACGGTTATTGCACATATGTCTGCACTTCAAGAGGGGCGACCCCTTTCTCTCTAGTATATGGCATGGAGGCAGTGCTCCCCATAGAAGTAGAGATACCATCAATCAGGGTATTGATGGAAGCTAAGCTAACAGAGGCTGAATGGTGTCAAAGTCGACACGACGAACTGAATCTAATCAAAGAAAAGAGAATAACGGCACTATGCCACAGTCAGTTGTATCAACAAAGAATGAAGAAGGTGTTTGACAAAAAGGTCTGACCTCGCGCCTTCAGGAAATGAGACCTTGTGCTCAAGACGATACAATCATTTCTCACTGATTCCCTGGGCAAATGGACTCCGAGTTATGACGGCCCCTATGTGGTCAAGAATGCTTTCTCAGGCGGCGCCTTGAGACTCGCAACCATGGATGGAGAAGAATTTGCCTACCCCACAAATGTTGACGTAGTCAAGAAATACTTCGCCTAAACTAAAAAAAGGAACAAAAACGTCTCGGTGGATTGAAAACCCGAAAGGGAGGTCCAGGAAAACATTAGAGACATAATCAAAAATCATCCCGGTGGATTGGAAATCTTAAAGTGCAATCCAGGAAAAAGTTAGGGATAATGGCAAGTAACTACGTCCAACAGGGGCAAATTCCCCAGTAGCAGTCACGCCATCCATCAGAAAACTCCAGTCAAAGTCATCTTCGACAGAAGCTCAGGATACCCGAAATTCAAAGTTGGTAGAAGGATAGTGGTCGTTATGTTTCAATGTAGCCCTCTTCCCTTAAATTACCATTTTCTAACTTTGAAAATACTCTATGGAATCACGCGTTTGGCTGATTTCCATCCTATCAATAAAATTTGAGCCTTAATTCTTTTGTTTGTAAAATCTTATTTGTTTTAGCTTTACAGAACGATGTTTTAATATGGTCAACAATTCTTAAAATAAAACAAAAATGAATTTAATTTTCAAACTTTTCTGTTGCTTTTAAAATAAAGATGGCAATTCTTTTGACTGTTGAACATCGAAAGAACATCGATCGCTTCTCCAAAGGTGTTCGAGCTTCAAAGTGCAAAATCAAAGTACTCTTTCTAAACCAGTACCCCTGAATGAAGGATCAACTGTATCAGATGTGATTTTCCCATCTGATATCCCCGACAGAGTTCTTATCTCCTAAGCTCGACCAACGTGGTCCCCACAGGGACTATCTCTCCTAAGCAAGGCAGAATTGCTATCTTGGACCAAACGATGCTTCTTCGTCCCCTGCAGCGGTCGAGTATCCGGTCGTGCTCATCTATTAGTCTGTATGTCGTGTCAGTTTTGTCAGCATAAACATACATGCATCATGCATTATTGATTTACATTCATATTCATATTGCATCACTATCACTCTAGTCAGTCTTATTCCCTAGTGATAAAAGTCCTCTTGTCAATCGAGTCATCAGTTCTTTCTTCGTCAGAAGGCGAATCAGCTAAGCAATCTCTCCCCAGTTTATTTCTGGGATGAAGTTGGTCCTTGACCACTTTGATAACTTGAACCTCTGAAAGACAAGAAAACCTTCGACAAACGTCACTCTTCATCATTTAAGATGATATCTTCGCTTTCCCAGATTAAGGAAAATCCCCAGAGAAAGCCTCACAACCAAAGACTCTCAGCAACACATTTATTTGTCTCTCCAAGAGAGTCAGTGTTAATAAAGTCATCAGCACCTCAAAATTGGGGTACATTGTATGGCATTTCTCTCAGAAGATCTCGAAGAAAAGTATGATGTAATACCCCCAGGCCAAAAATAGTCTCTCAATAGGCTCATTTTCCCCAGTAGAGTCGACAAATGGCATCTCCAAACAGGGAAGTTTGTGCACCTCTACAACTCAGACGGATGGGTTCCCCAGCAAGTCTGACATCAAAAGTGTTTCCTGTCAAATGGCATCTCCCCAGAAAAATTCGGCGAGAAGTTTGGGGAAAACCGCTACAAATAGCGTCCCTTGTCAAGAAAGTTTATTGACAAAAGAAACTTAGACCAGTTCCTTGGTAGGAAACCAGGATCGAAGGGAAGTTTATATCAGAAACTGAGACCAGTTCCTTGGTAGGAAACCAGGATCGAGGGGAAGTTTATATCAGAAACTGAGACCGGTTCCTTGGTAGGAAACCAGGATCGAGTGGAAGTTTATATCAGAAACTGAGACCAGTTCCTTGGTAGGAAACCAAGATCGAGGGGAAGTTTATTTCAAAAGAAAACTTAGACCAGTTCCTTGGCTGCAGACCAGGATTGAGGGGCAGTTTACCTTTTCTAAGCATCAATGCTTAGCGAAAGAAGGTGGATGAGCAAACTGCCATTCATAACCACCGTCAAAATTTCGCGTATTCCGATATTTAATCATCTTGCACCCCGAATGCCTGAATTCCTTCGCCATTCACACCTTTGGGTCCAAGAAGATTAAATATGGGGCATCTGTCATACCCCAAAATTTGACCACTAAGATTCCTATTATTGTGCAAATCATCATCACAAGATGGGTGTATTTACATGCCTCATCAGTCTCCCCAAAGATGGGTGAGCATTCACTACCAACAAGGATTAGGGTTTCAAGCCCTCTCATAGCACTTAGACAAAGGATCAATCAAGAATTGACATGATCTTCAACTTGTCTAACCTCTCCAACACCTATAAAGGATCAAGAGGACTCCCACATCAAGAACCAAGCACAAGGTTGCAACATTCCAGGTGGATTAAGCCTCAAGATCGCCAGTATCACCAAATTAGGGTTTTGGTCGACTAGGGCCTCCAGATGGAAATTTTCCTCTGGGCATGAGCCAATGCTTCAAAGAATAACCTAAGATACTCCATGGGACCTCATGGACCCAATCATCAAGTCAATTTAACCTCAGGGGATGCATTTATCAAAAATCAAGAATTAGGGTTTCTTGACCTAATTCACCCCTAAGTTGACTTTTGGGACAAAACATGAGCCAAGACCTCAAGACATGATTTGAGGGTCTCTAATACACTACATTGATCCATTTGAAACAATGGATTAATCCAAAAAGCTTGGTTCACCAGTTTCAATTTCATCTGAACCACAATTAGGGTTTTGAAGAAAAAGTCAACTGTATCTTTGACTTTTTGACCAGGACATGCTCCCAAACCTTGGAACATGATTCAATACACTCTACAACTCCTATGGAACATATCCATTAGGTTTGATTTAGGTCAAGGACTTGATTTCATAAAGGATCGCACATTTTGGATTTCATCTGATAAAAAGTCAACTGTGCACAAAAGTCAAGTTTGGCTTTTTGGAAATTTTCACAATTATGGTTCCTTGACCCTAAAACAATGTTAATATGTGATTTGAATCATCATTAATCAAGAAAAATCAAAGAAAGTATGATAACTTGTAAAAGGGGTAACCATAAAAAACTTAGAATTTTTCTAAGTTATGAAACAAAATGGCTAGGGTACCAACTTCCAAGGATCATAACTTGAGATCCAAGCAACCATTTTGGATGATCCAAAGATGGATTTGTAGCTCTCATGGCCTACTTTAAAAGTGTCAACTACATCTCATTCCAATTCCTCATGGATTTTTAGTTATGGAGTGACCAAAATGACAAAAACATGAAAATGCCACTTTTTCCAACACTTAGTGAAATTTTCACTAAGTCAGAATCTGTTTCACTTTTTTCAAAATGTAGGGGCATTTTTCACTTGGATTCAAAAACTGTCAAGATAAACTATGATCACACATATGTTGTATCATATGAGAGCTTTCCAAAATGGCCAAGAACTCCATCAAATTCCATCTGAGCTAAGAATTATGACAACTGCAACATGCCTTGCTGCAACTGTCATGACAAGGCAGATTTGTGCATTATGTCTCGATTTGATCAATTTGTGCAAATGAAAAAGAAGTTTATCCATTTGCACACCTCAAGGGGAGACCAAGGAGAGACAAACACTGATCCATAAGCCTCCCAAGTCTTTGGAACTACATATAGGTTTGGCACCCCTAAGAGCTAAAGATGCCTCAAGACTCCAATTTTGTTTTGAGGCATTTAATGGATGCTTAGAGGTTGCATGTATCAGAGCAAAGATGAACACTTCAGTCAAGCCTTATCCTTGAATCAGAGAACCATGGGCTTGTGCTCTAATCTCAAGTCAATGGCTAGAGGAGACTTAAGATTCCATTTGATCCACATTGGCCAAAGGCCAACTGCAGTTGCCATTCCCTATTCCTTGCAAAACAAACTTGACACACTATAAATATACCTCATTTCTGATCAGTTTGAGTACACCAAAGGCCTATAACACTTACCTTTCTCAAAATCATCCTCTCACTCTCAAAAATGCCTTTCTTAGCAAGTCACTATCGAATTTTTCAGTAGAGACCAATTCCACTCAAACCAATTGCTCTAACACCTCATATACATCATACCTGAGCTGATCAAACCAATTCCAGCCATCTGGAACACCAAAATCACAAAGCTTTAAATCCACTTGAAGCTTATATGCAGCTGAGATGCCATGAAGTGATTCAAGCATTTCCAACCAAGTCTAAACATTCAAACACACTCCATATGGTGTAGGGAAGCTATTCAGATCATCACAACTCATCTGTAACACCTCCAACTCATAAATCAGATTGCTCTTTCTGCCACGACCTTCAAGTAAGCCTAAACTTGGTCATCTCTTAATCTATGCATATTTCCTCGCACAATACTTTTGCCAAATATTCATAATCATACATAGAATATTTCCCCTCTATTAATTGCCTTGTATGAATCGTGTGTGGAATTTCTGATCCTTCATGCAGAATTTAGGGTTCTTGAGGTTTCTATTTGATTTCTTATTCCATGCTTAAAATAAATGAAATTAAAGACCATAGACATGATCGTTAGGTGAAAACGAGTAGATTGATATGTGGATTGTGTGATTTCATCAAGTATTCCGTGAGATTGATGAGAAAACGCAAATCAGCCAAGAACAGAGCACACGGGCAAGACCAAGGTGTTCTTGGCGCCCTTTTTCAAATATTTGAATATTTGAATTTTTGTGATTTTATTTAATTGATTCAAAAATTAATTTCTCTTTGAATTTTAATGATTTTGAGTTGATTCTTTTTTTAATAATTCACAAAAATGTTAAAATATTTTATTTGACCAAAAATGACCAAAAATATTATCTATTCCATATACTTGATATTTTTGCAAAAGAATTAATTTTTATTTGTTTTTAACATTTAAAATATTTTTTCTTTCTGGATTTTCCAAACTTAATTGATTTTCAATCATTTTGTGGATAAAAACATGATTTTTGAAGCATTGATCCAAGATCACCACTCATTTTTCACATGTTTTCAATTATTTTTATTAATTTTTAAACAAAATTAATTACATTTTAAACAAAATTAGGGTTTTGATTAATTCAACCCCCATCAATCTTTTTCAAACACTCATGGGCCTCTAATAGAGTGTAAGACCCAACCCCTTTTTGTAAATAAAATATTTTGGGCCTCACATATTGTATAAGTCCCTCTGTACATTTTCAAAAGTTCGACGTAATCATCGTCTTTTTAAACAATAAACCTTGGGCCTCTCCTTGAGTTGTAAGCCCCATCACTTGTACAAAAACACTTTTGGGCCTCTAATAGAGTGTAAGACCCATTCCTTGTAAATAAGATACCTTGTTGGGCCTCAGACATTGTATAAGACCCACTGTACTTTCAAAAACCTCGTCGTGATCGCCGTTTTCAAACAAACCATCTAGGTCTACCCTCGTGTTGTAAGTCTCATCTTTCTTTTTCAAAATAATATTTGGGCCTCTCCTTGAGTTGTAAGACCCATACCTTTGTACATAAAACCTCTTTGGGCCTCAGTCGCTGTATAAGTCCCGATACGATATTCAAAACAATGGTACGATCACTGTTAAACCTTAGGCCTCTCTTTGAGTATAAGCCCCAACAATCTTTTCAAAACAATTCCCCCTTTGATTTAAGTTCAAATATACAGTTGTTATCAAAACTTTCTTTAATTTCCCTGAACAACTAACAAAATAACATGGAAGCTTGCTCACCTGTAAGTTTTTATCCGCTTTCGTTTACTTGCTTTAATATATATACATGTATTGTGGGAATCTGCGCATGATTAGTCTTCTTTCATTCTTTTAAATACATGTCAAATATATACAACTGTATTGTGGGAAGTGCGCATGGTTAGTCTTATTTCATACTCCTTTAAATACTTATCATATATCAATTGTATATATACTAGTATAGTTATTTAGAGTTTTCCCCGGCAACTAGGTCTAGAACTCGGTAAAGCCATATTGGTCACTCTTAAATACAGTCAAAACTAGATCCCCATAGGATTTCGAGATACACTCTTCCCTTCTCTTGGGGTTAATCAATATGTAACAAAGAGAAAGGCAGTATTCTATGTGAACCTTTTCTCAGACTGTCACCCTTAGAAAGTGTCAAAGAAATTCTACTCCCCGGAGTTGATCTATTCTCCGTGAATAGCATCTCTTGAGTTTCTTCCAAATACTCGAACTTTCCTGGAATGATATCTTCTCTGTGAATTGCATTTCTTGAACTTTTCTTGGTTTGGTGACCCACAGGCTTCCTAAAAGCATCCCCGCCTCCTCTTGGGCTTCGTACAAGGACCCGTCGGCTTCTTAAGAGTTCTCATGCCTTCTCTTGGGCTTCATACAAGGACCCTCACGACCTTTTAGAGGTATAGGACATAACTAAGTCATCCTTTGCTAGAGCTACCTTTCTTAAAAGAGTCATAAAAGCCCTCAGACCAATTTTAGGGTTGATACTCATCCCTTTTCTCCTCCTGGGCATTGTACAAAGATAGACCACACTAATAGACTTGGACAGTCTAAATATCCTTGAGTCTCAAAGACATTCTCAAGTTCCCTACAAACATAGGAAGAAACTCCGGATTCTGGATTAATCTCCAGCAAGAGTTAAAACTTGTGGGTTCTAAAACCCGTCTCTCTCCTAAAATCCCCCAGCCAGGGTCAGTTTATCATCATATAACCCTATTCCAAATCAGAACCTCAAGGCATCTGATCTATCAACTCTTCTGTATTCCCCTGCAAGAGTTGATTCCCCAATTGGACCTGCCTCGGGATCTCAACAATTCCCTGCAGAAGATTAGCTTCCTCTTAGGCTCTGTACAATGATATCCCCAGCGGAGCTAACCCTTTTCAGACTCTCTCGTTGAGCCAACCACTTCTCAGACTCTCTTGTTGAGTCAATCACCTTTTCAGATTCTCTTGTTGAGTCAACCACTTTTCAGACTCACTTTTTGAGTCAATCACGTTCCAGACTCTCTTGTTGAGTCAACCCTTTTTAGCCTTAATCTCGGGCTTCGTACGAGACAGATAAAAGCACTCTCTTGTTGAGTCAAACCCTTTTTCGCCTCAATCTTGGGCTTCATACAAGACGGATAAGTACCTCCGAGGCAGAGTTAGCCTCCTCTTAGGCTTCATATAATGATATCCCCAAAGAGTCAGTCTCTTTTAGCCTCTGTCTTAGGCTTTGTACAAGACACCAATATATCCACTCTCTTGTTGAGTCGGTCTCATACAGCCTCCTCTTAGGCTTTGTATAAGGAATTCCCTAGTGGAGTCAATCAACCTATTAGCTTTAACCTTGGGCTTTGATCAAGGTACACAAAAGTCAACAATCCCTATTTAGAGATGACAAATTCTCTTTCAGTCAACCTTTTAGCTTCAATCTTGGGCTTTGAACAAGACACAAATATTCCTTTTAGCCTCTATCTTGGGCTTTGAATGAGACACCAAAACATCTTTTTCCTCCCTTAGAATAGGAGGAACTACGACTGCTTTGATTTCCCTGTTTCGTTTAAACGGGAATACGTAGGCATAAGATTGCGAAATCTTAGCGAGCATACTAATCCAAAAACTCTAGGTCCAATACCTACATACATCAATCAAAACTTAGGTCTAGCACCTTACCAAAAACATCAACAAAAACTCACTCACTCTGCCCATCACATTTCCCAAGAAACTTTCCCAAACCCATTAACAGATAAACACCATTAAGTACAAAGCAAAACCTAAAGCTAATATCCTATGGATAACCACATATAGGACGGGTAACTGACAACTGCCCATTGTATAACCTGACCCCGGACCCCCCAATCTCTTTAAGCGTTTATCCTGTTAGACATTCGCGTGCAAGGTTAGTTTTAGATACCTTCCCTTTCCCTTCCAGCTTCACGTGATAAATAAGAAATCAGAAAGTAGCACCCCCTCCTACCATTGCGGTGAGGAAAACCCAGCGATAAGGTGGTCGCGTCACCGACAAAAATCGCTCGCTACAACCTTCTGGTGGAAATGAAAGTATGAACGATAAAATGAAGGAATTCCAGGAACCGTTCTTGGAGATGCAGAAAGAACTGCAAGCTATTCGCGGTCAGGATCTATTTGGAAAGGATGCCGCAGACCTTTGTTTGGTCCCCAATGTGAAAGTTCCGCACAAATTCAAGGTGCCCAAATTTGAGAAATACAAGGGTAACTCTTGCCCTCAGAGTCATTTGGTGATGTACGCTCGGAGGATGTCAACTCAGACAGAGAACCACCAGCTACTGATCCATTACTTCCAAGATAGTTTAACCGGTGCCGCGCTCAAATGGTACATGGGTTTAAACCGCACTAAGATCTTCACTTTTGGAGATCTTGGCGCTGCCTTTGTTCAACAATATAAGTATAATCTGGACATGGAACCAGACAGAGATCAACTTAGAGCCATGTCGCAGAAGGATAAGGAAACCTTTAAGGAATATACTCAGAGATGGCGTGAAATTGCCGCCAAAATTTGTCCACCTCTTGAGGAAAAAGAGATGACAAAGATCTTCTTGAAAACCTTGAGCTTATTTTATTACGACAGAATGGCCGCCAGTGCGCCCAGTAACTTCACCGAGATGGTGGGCATGGGAGTTCATCTTGAGGAAGGAGTCCGAGAAGGACGATTGGTTAAAGTTGTTGGACCATTAAGCAGTACCAAAAGATACGGTAGTGTTTTCACTAAGAAAAAAGAGGAAGATATTGGCAATACCTCTCTCGAAAAGCAAAGGCGACGGTACCAACCAGTAGCAACTGTAACTCCTGCTATCAACCTTGCGCATGTTCCAACGTATCAACCTCAGGTTGCTCAAAGCCAACCGGATCAACAACAATATCAGCAAAGGACACAACAACCTCTTCAGCAGGCTCGTCCTCAGTACAACAACAATTGTGAAACGCGACCACCAGGGTTTGACCCTATACTAATGTTGTACGCAGAACTGTTTCCACTATTACTGGTCAAGGGGCATGTCCAAACTAGGTCACCCTTTACAATACTGGATAATCCGCCTTTTTGGTTCAAAGCGGATCAGACATGTGTCATACCCCAAATTTTGACCACTAATATTTCCCATCATTGTGAAAATCATCATCACAATGTGGGGGAACCATCATACTTCATCAGTCTCCCCAAAGATGGGTGAGCATTCACTACAACCAAAATTAGGGTTTCAAGCCCTCTCTGAGTGCTTAGACAAAGGATCAATCAAGGAATGACATGATCTTCAACTTGTCTAACCTCTCAAACATCCACAATGGATCAAAAGGACTCCCACTTCAAGGATCAAGCACAAGGCTGATCCCTTCTAGGTGGATCAAGTCTCAAGATCGACAGTGTCACCAAATTAGGGTTTTGGTCGACCAGGGCCTCCAGATGGAAATTTTTCATCTGGGCACAAGCCAATGATCCAAAAACTAACCTAATATACTCCATGGAACCTCATGGACCCAATCATCAAGTCAATTTTGCCTCAGGAGATGCATTCATCAAAAATCAGGAATTAGGGTTTCTTGACCAAATTCACCCCTAAGTTGACTTTTAGGGCAAATCATGAGCCAAGACCTCAAGAGAGGGTTTGAGGGTCTCTAATGAACTATATTGATCCATTTTCAACAATGGATTAATCCAAGAAGCTTGAGCAATAAGTCTCAATTTCATCTGCACCACAGTTAGGGTTTTAAAGAAAAAGTCAACTGTAACTTTGACTTTTGACCAGGACATGCTCCCAAGCCCTATGACATGCATCAATATACCCTATGACACCCATGGAACATGTCCATCAAGTTTGGTTTAGGTCAAGGACATGATTTCCTGAAGAATTGCACAGTTTGGAATTCATCTGATAAAAAATCAACTGTGCACAAAAGTCAACTTTGACTTTTTGAGATTTTTCACCAAAATGGATTTTTAACCCTAAAATGATGTTAATGTATGATTTGAATCATCATTCATCAATGAAAATCAAGAAAAGTTGGGTAACTTGTAAAAGGGGTAACCATAAAAAACTTAGAAAATTTTCTAAGTTAAAAATAAAGTGGCTAAGGTACCAACTTTGGAGGGTCATAACTCCTAAACCACAAGGCCAGCTTGATTTGTAGATCTCATTGCCCTCTACAAAAACTTCAACAAGACCTAATTCCAACTCCTCATGGATTTTGAGTTATGGAGTGATCAAAATCAAGAAAAGTCACTTTGTTCCAACACTTAGTGAAAATTTCACTAAGTCAGATTTTACCCTACTTTTTGCCAAATGTAGGAGGATTTTTCACTTGGATTCAAAAGAGATCAAAACCAAATATGTTCAAACAGTTGTTGTATCATGTAAGGGCTTTCCAAAATGACCAAGAACATTACCAAATTCAATTTGAGTCATGATATATGACATTGGAAAGTTGCCTTGCTGAAATCTGCCAAGGCAAGGCAGAATTTGCATTTTTGCTCGATTTGCCAAAATCAGCCAAATCCAAACACTCCTATCCACTTGGACACCTCTGAGGATTTAATCTAAAGGGGACAATCACTAAGCCAAGCCTCCAAAGTCTTTGGAACAAGAAATAACATGTTGAACCTAGAATGGCCAAAATAGGGACAAGACTCCAATTTTGGATTAGAGCATTCAATGGAAGCATCAAGGTGGCATGGACTGAGCCATTTGTAACTGAATTCAGTCAAGACTTATCCAAGACCAAGGGAACCACAGCCCTGTGCCCTAACCTCTAGTCAATGGCTAGAGGAGACTTGCATTTCCATTGGCCAACATTGAACAAACACCTGCTGCAGTTGCCATTCACTGTGGATCCTAAAACAAACTTGCTCTACTATAAATAGAGCTCAATTATGATCAGTTTAAGTACACCAAAGGCCTACAACACTTGCCTTTCTCAAAAACCACTTCTCACTCTCAAAAATGCCTTTCTTAGCAAGTCACTATCGGGTTTTTCATTAGAGAGCAATTTCACTCAAACCAATCACACACACACCTCATATACATCATATGTGAGCTGATCAAACACTTAAATAACAACTGGAACACTGATTTCTTAGAATCACCAGTCAATTGCTCAAGGTTTTAACCAAAGTGCTGTTGAGATGCCATGAAGTGATCCAGCCATTCTCAGTCAAGTCCAAGCATTCAAACACACTCCATAGGGTGTATGGAAGCTGTTCAGATCATCACAATTCATCTGTAACACCTCCTACTCAAAAATCAATTTGCTCTTGCTGTCACGACCTAGAGGTAAGCCTAAACTTGGTCATCTCTAAATCTATGCATATTTCCTCGCACAATACTTTTGCCAAATGTTCATAATCATGCATGGAATGTTTCCCCTCAAGTAATTGCTTTGTTTGAATCGTGTATCAAAAATCCTAGCCTTCATGCAGAAATTAGGGTTCTTGAGGATTTTTCATGATTTCTTGTTATATGTTTAATTTAAATGAAATTAAATACCATAGACATGATCGTGAGGTTGAAACGAGTTGATTGGTATGTGGATTGCATGATATAATCAAGTATTCAGTGAGATTGGATAGAAAATGCAAATCTGGGCCAAGCTGAAACACGCGCGTGTTCTTCAGCTGTTCTTGGCGCCATTTTTCATAAATTCAAATATTTGAATTTTGTGATTTTATTTAATTGATTCAAAAATTAATTTCTCTCTAAGTTTTAATGATTTTGAGTTGATTCTTTTTTTAATAATTCACAAAAATGTTAAAATATTTTATTTTCCCAAAAAATCCCAAAATATTATTTATTTTGTATAATTGACATTTTTACAAAGAATTAATGTTTTAATTGTTTTTAACATTTACAATATTTTTTCCACCTTGATTTTGCAACTTTTAATGCTTTCTAATTATTTTGTGGGTCAATACTTAATTTTTGAAGCATTAATCCAATATTACAATTTGTTTTTCCTATGTTAAACAATTTTGATCATTTTAATTGAATTTTTATTCAATTAAAACACATTTTGAAAACAAATTAGGGTTTTTGGATTAATTCAACCCTCATAAATCATTTTCAAAACACTTTGGGCCTCTAATAGAGTGTAAGACCCAATCCTTTTTTTGACCAAATCACTTTGGGCCTCAGTGTATTGTGTAAGTCCCGATATCGTCAAAAACAAACGGCGCGATCGTCGCCTTTTGAAAAATAACCTTCTGGGCCTCTCCTCGAGCTATAAGACCCATTCAAAACTTTTAGGCCTCTAATAGAGTGTAAGACCCAACCCCCTTTTAACCAAAACCATTTGGGCCTCACTTATTGTATAAGTCCCTCTGCGTTAAAAGAAAATCTCGGCGCGATCGCCATTTTAAACGGAAAAATCAACTGGGCCTACCCTCGTGTTATAAGCCCCACTCTTTTTCTTTAAACCTTTTGGGCCTCTTGAGAGAGTGTAAGACCCATCCCTTTGTACAGAAAACCATTTTTTGGGCCACAGTCACTTGTGTAAGTCCCTCTGTACAAATTCAACAGTGCGCTCACTGATAAAACCCTGGGCCTCTCCTTGAGCTGTAAGCCCCAAATCTTTCTTTTTCAAAGCACTTTCTCCTTTGATTTTGAAATATACTATTGTTTTCAATCTTTCTTTGTTGAACAACTAACCAAACAACATGGAATCTCTACAACCGAGTAAGTGGTTATTGCTTTCATTTACCGATTTCATATACATATAACTGTATTGTGGGGCTGTTTCACTGTAAGTCTTCTTTCATAAACTTATATCAACTGTGTAATAATAGTATAGATATTTCGAGTTTCCCCGGCAACTACGTCTAGAAATAGGTGAAGTCGTTTCATAGAAATAGACAACTAGATCCCCAATAGGATCACCAGATACAGTCTTCTCTTCGGCTGTCCTCATTAGGAATTGTCAAGAAACTCTACTCCCAGAGATGAATGTATTCTCCGTGAATGGCATCTTTGAGTTTCTTCCAAATTCTCGAACTTTCCTGACTTGATCTATTCCTTGTGAATAGCTTGCCTTGAATTTCTCGGGGTTTGGGGACCCACGGGCTTCTTAAAAGCATCGGCCTCCTCTTGGGCATCGTACAAGGACCCACAGGCTTCCTAAAAGCAACCCCGCCTCCTTTTGGGCTTAGTACAAGGACCCGTCGGCTTCTTAGAAGTATTCACAGCCTCCTCTTAGGCTTCGTATAATGATCTCTTCCTCCAGGAATGATAGCCTCCTCTTGGGCTTAGTACAAGGACCCGTCGGCTTCTTAAAAGTTTCCAGCCTCCTCTTGGGCTTCGTACAAATTGTCCCGACGACCTCCTAGAGGTATAGGAACAGAACTTAGTCATCTGCATAGAACAGTCCTTTCATAGAGTCTATTACTATTTCTCAAAGCATAGTACAAAAGATAAAACTCTAGACACGGACAGTCTAATATCCTTGAGTCTCAAAGACATTCTCAAGTGACCCCTTCGTTAAATAGGAAGAAAACCCGTAGACTCTGACAGTCTCAATACCCTTCGGATTTCACACTTCCTTAAAGAACAAGAATAACCCAGATCCTCGAATCAAATCCTTGAGTACAGTGTTGCTCATATAAGAACTGATTCTCTCTTTAAATCAGCATACTGGACCTGTCACTCAACTGAAACAGTAACCATAGCCTCCTCTTAGGCTTTGTATAATGATCCTTCTCCCGTGAAGTTAGCCTCTCTCTTGGGCTTTGTACAATGTTTCTCCCCAGCGGGGTCAAACAACATTTAGCCTCTCTCTCGGGCTTTGTACGAGACACATAAGAGACTCCCTCATTGAGTCAATCACCCTTTAGCCTCCATCTCGGGCTTTGTACGAGATACAAAAACTCTCTTGTTGAGTCAAATAGCCTCCATCTCGGGCTTTATACGAGATACCAAAAGATTCCCTCGTTGAGTCAAAACTTTTTAGCCTCTCTCTCGGGATTTGTACGAGACACATAATAGCCTTCTCTTAGGCTTTGTATAAGAAAACCACTGGTTGATCCAATTAACCTTTTAGCATCAAAGTTGTGCCTCGTTCACAGTACACAAACTTCAACAACTATTTCCCCTTTATCTAATTGCTGTAAGCGGCAAGCCTCTGGATCATCTACATCCATGCCACTGTCCCTCTTTTAGTATGAGAAATTCCTAAGGAAAGATGGCATTGCTCTAAACTGAGTTAAAGTCTTCTCCTTCAGGTTGAAATCCCCTATAAAGGAAATTATGGCATTGCCGGATTCACATATCCCGGTTAAAGTAATTCTCCCTTATAAACAGTCGTAACAGACAAACCCCTCTTTAGAGATGACAATTTCTCTCTAAGGTCAACACTTTTAGCTTCACATCTTGGGCTTCGAACAAGATACAAATAAACCCTTCAGCTTCACATCTTGGGCTTTGAACAAGATACAAACCACCTTTCACTTCACGTCTTGGGCTTTGAACAAGACACCAAAACACCCATTTCCTCCCATAGAATAGGAGGAACTACGAACACTCTGATTTCCCTGTTTCGGTAAACGGGAATATGTAGGCATAAGATTGAAAGAAAAATCTTAGCGAGCACACTAAACAAAAACCCAAAATCCCATACTTTCATATATATCTGTCCTAACATCTTAACCAATAGCCTAAAGCACCCCTCGTCAACAAAATAAACCTAGGAGAAACCTCGAATCTTTGTAGCATCTGTAAACCAACAGTTTTGACTGTTTAATCTCAGTATGCAAGCAGGATTAATTGGAGACATCTATTTCCCTTCCTTCATCAGCTTTAATAGGATAAAAAATGAATCGAAATGTAGTACTAGAGCGATCGTGCTTCGTAACCACATCCAAAAATCACTCGCTACAACATGTCCTTACCATCAAGGAGGACCAGGGCATAACATAAAAAACTGTCTCAACTTCAAATCTGATGTGCATAAGCTTGTCAGAAGCGGGGTCTTATCATTCAAGGATACAAATCCAAATATTCAAACAAACCCGTTGCCATAACACGAGAAATCTGCAGTCAATTTAATAGAAGGAGAGTCTAACCACAGCTATCAAATTCATGATGTACTCTTATTAAGGGCTAACTTGGTCAAGATGCATCGCAGACATAGTGGATATGGGAATGTACCATCTCATAACTATCAACAATGTGATATCTGCTCAAAAGACAATCAAGGATGTTCTGTGGTGCAATCAGCTCTACAGGAACAGTTGGATCTCGGTTGGATCTAGGATCACATAATTCGTGGGGTCAACATGACCTATACAAATTCCAACGTCATTCAGAACCACGACATCCGTGCGATGAATGTTAACTTGGTGGCAATGCACTCAAGCCAAAGCCAACATCATGATCTGCCACAGCACGATTATGATTCCTGTGGGATTTTCTCAGTAAACAATCGGGGATGCTCTTTTGTACAAGATGCCCTCTAGTGTCAGATGGGTCTTGGATGGATCTAGGATTACCGTGATAGAAATCCCTATCAGGTCAACATGATTCAAATCTTTGATATTCGCTTGATGAATACCAGCTTAGTGGAGTTACACACTAAGCAAGTCCAGCTCGGTTTTTTGACTTCACATGAGTATCAGAACTGTAGAGTGTGTCGTGAGAGTGACCAAGGATGTGCTCTCGTTCAAAGAACACTGCAATACTTGTTAAACCACTGGTGGCTTCTGATCTATCTAGATGAAGACACCCAACAAGTCAGTACGATCGACGGGAACCCTACTAGGCATCAAAGTCAGGATGTTCGATCAATGGAAACAAACCTAGTGAGGTTACACTGCATTCATAGCGGACCAGTCGGGTGCCACCACACAACTACGAGCGTTGTAGAGTCTGCTCGGAGAATAATCAAGGATGCTACCTCGTGTGAGCAGCCCTTCAAGGTCAGGTGGACCATAATTAAATTCAACCATGGTCAAATTCTGGTTCAATGTCAAACTATCATCCTGATCAAAGCAGAGATGTTGTCTTAATCCCCAAGCTAGAAGTGGCCAAAGATGTATGCGCCATAATTCCTTTACTCCGTGAATCAAGAGTTCCTCTCGATAGTGGAAGGATTCTCAATCTCGAACCAATTGAGGCCAGCTATGATGGGCAGAAAAATCAAAAGGCTCCTATAGTTATCTATCTGCCGGGACCAGTACCGTACAAGTCTGATAAAGTTATCCCTTACAAGTACAGTGCAACAACAGTTGAGAATGAAAAAGAAGTTCCATTACCCTCCGTCGCAAATATTGTAGACATCAGTCGAGTAACGCAGAGTGGTCGAATCTTCAACTGAGGAGTTGGAGAACCCAGCAAAGAAAAGGAACTTCAAAAAGAAGGTCCAGTTTAACCAATCGGTCAGTCCAATGATCCCGAACTTTCAAAGAACAACGATGAGATGCTGAAACTCATCCAGAAGAGTGAATACACCATTGTTGATCAATTGTTGCAAACTCCTTCAAAAATATCTATGTTATCTCTTTACTCAGTTTCGAAGCCCACAGGGAGACTCTACAGAAAGTCTTAGAGCAAGCCTTTGTGGAACAGGATGTAACAATAAGACAATTTGACAGCATCATCTCCAACATCACTTCCTGCAACAACTTGGGGTTTAGTGACGAGGAACTGCCAGAAGAAGGAAAAAGTCACAACATGGCACTCAATATTACAGTCAACTGCCAGGATGATGCTTTAGCCAGCGTACTGGTAGATACAGGACCGGCTCTGAATGTTATACCGATTTCCACTTTAATGCGACTATCATTTAAGGGATCTTCGATGAGGGGCAGTGAGGTCATCGTCAAAGCATTTGACGGATCTCGGAAAGCAGTTATCGGCGAAGTCGACCTTCCCATAACTATCGGTCATCACACTTTCCTAGTCACTTTCCAGGTCATAGACGTCCGGGCAGCATACAGCTATTTATTAGGAAGACCTTGGATACACCAGGCTGGGGCAGTCACTTCAACACTGCACCAGAAACTAAAGATCGTCAAGAACGATCAACTAGTCACAGTCTGTGGAGAACAAGCCTTGACATTGAGTAACTTATCGTTGTCCACTTGTGTAGAACCAGAAGAGGTTGTTGGAACTCAGTTCCAAGCATTTTCGGTGAGCAATGACAAATCAGAAAAAGGAACGTCGATTTCCTCATACAAATATGCTCTCGAAGTGATCAAAAGTAACAATGCGAAAGGATGGGGACAACTTGTCATTCCTACTGATAACAAAAAAAAGAAGGGTCTTGGTTTTTCCTCAACCTGTACCCATAATGCTACTTACGATGAAAGTCTTCACCCCATTCAGGACTGCTTCCACAGTGGAGGTTTCCTTTACCCAGTGCCTTAAGAAGTGCATACCATCAACGAGGGAGATTCCTCTGATACAGATGAAGAATGGAAGTCCTATCTTAACGAGGACGATTATATGTCTCAAGAAGAGGTGCCTACGCCATTTTGCTATCCCGCACAAAGTCCTAGATTTATACCACGGTCAGATGTCGAGATGATATACGGAGATTGTGATCCAGAAGGATGTCGTGCTCCACCAAACTCATTAGAGGAAGACACTCTGATGAAAGACAACTTTGACCACGACTATTATGGCCCAATGGATGGCCTGCCTATCTGGCAGTTGTACCCGAGAAACTTGGGGCAAGAAAGTCAGCCCAACGATGCATATCAACTGATCATCATTGAAAAGAATACATGCATCCCCACCATGTCATGGGATCATTATTCAGGGCATTCGGAAAATATCCAGCGCGACGATGAATTTGCAAAGCTTGCAGGACTAGAATTCATCAATTATGCTTTTCCTGAGGTCAGCGTCATCGAAAGGGATGACTCCTCCAGTTCCAAAGAAGTGTTGGATACCTTAGAACAACCGAGTGGCAAATACGACTACTTGGTCAAATACACCACTCCTGAGAGCTCTCGTATCAGGCTCGAAGACATCCATCCAACTGGATGGGGAGATTTACCTGAGAGCACAAACACTATGCAAGATACAACTGAAGAGTTCGTCTAGGACAACTCTGCCTGGGAAACAGATTCCAACGATCTCGCTCCACCAGAAATTAGCGTTATTTATGAGGACAAGCCAAGAAAGAAGGTGCCAGACTTTGTGATTCACTAAGGAGTTCGCCGCCAATGGGTCACAGTCAACGTTTCGAAAGTCGTTCTTAAGTCTAAGTAATTGCCGCCTTTTTTTTAACCTTTCACCCTGCCCAGGTGAAACGGATGTTTTGATAGGGCTCACTTTCTGTAAATGTCCCTCTTCGCTTCATCCAAAGCGACAGAGTTTTGTTTTATAGGGCTGTAGTTTCAAGAATCGACAAGATCATAAATAAAATAACGTCGTTCTGTAATTTCCGCATTTATTGCTGTTTTGGCTTTTTCGCTTTTTCAGAAAATGGCAATCCTAAAAAACAACTCAATAATAAAAACAAGCAGTTTTTCAAAGAAAATACACTGCACACACTCTTGCATTCTCTCTATCCCTTCTAAAAATAAATCATTATGTCATGCAGACTGCTTGTTTTAAACCCCATTGAAACATACGGTCCGATGCCTTCTCCCAACTTTGAATCCCCGGTATTTGAGGCTGAAGAAGAAAATGACGAAGAAATTCGAGAAGAAATCTCCCGACTACTCAGACAAGAGGAAAGGTCCATTGAACCTCACAAAGAGTCGTTGGAAATGGTCAACTTGGGTTCAGAAGAAGAGAGAAAAGAAGTCAAGATTGGGGCACTACTCAGTCCGACTGTCAGAGAAGGTTTGATAAAGCTTCTCAAAGAATTTCCTAATGTATTCGCTTGGTCTTATCAGGATATGCCAGGGTTGGATACCAGCATCGTGGAATATCATCTACCGTTAAGATCAGAATATCCTCCAGTGAAACAAAGACTAAGACGGACTCATCCAGACATGGCCATCAAAATCAAGGAGGAAGTACAGAAACAAATTGACACGGGTTTCCTCGCCACATCAGAGTATCCTCAATGGTTAGCCAACATCGTACCCGTTCTAAAAAAGGACGGAAAGGTCAGAATGTGTGTGGATTACAGAAATCTAAACAAGGCCAGTCCAAAGGACGACTTTCCTTTACCACACATTGACATGCTGGTAGACAGTACAACAAAGTTCAAAGTATTCTCCTTTATGGATGGATTCTCGGGCTATAATCAAATCAAAATGGCGCCGAAAGACATGGAGAAAACTTCATTCATCACCCCATAGGGTACCTTTTATTACAAGGTAATGTCGTTCGATTTGAAGAACGTCGGGGCAACCTATCAAAGGGCCATGACTACTCTGTTTCATAACATGATACACAAAGAAATAGAAGTGTATGTCGATGACATGATTGCCAAACCTAAAACAGAAGAGGAGCATGTGACCCATATGTCAAAGTTATTCGAGCGGTTGAGAAAGTACAAACTCCGCTTGAATCCCAATAAGTACACTTTCAGTGTCCGTTCAGGGAAACTGCTAGGGTTCATCGTCATCCAGAAAGGAATTGAGGTTGATCCTGACAAGGTCAAGACCATTCAAGAAATGCCTTCTCCAAGGACTGAAAAACAAGTGAGGGGTTTCCTGGGACGTCTGAATTACATTTCCAGATTTATATTCCTCATGACCGCGACATGTGCATCGATCTTCAAATTACTCAAAAAGAATTAGGACTGCGTTTGGACAGAAGACTGCCAAACTGCCTTCGACGGTATCAAGGAATACCTGTTGAATCCACTGATACTATCACTTCCAGTGGAAGGAAGGCCATTGATCATATACTTAACAGTCTTGGAAGACTCGATGGGTTGTGTGCTTGGTCAACAAGACGAAACGAAAAGAAAAGAGTCTGCCATCTACTATCTGAGCAAGAAATTCACCGACTGCGAGACCCGGTACACTATGCTTAAGAAAACTTGTTGTGCTCTGGCTTGGGCAGCCAAACGTCTTCGCCAGTATATGATTCGTCACACTACTTGGTTAATCTCTGAAATGGATCCAATCAAGTATTTCTTTGAAAAACCTGCTCTCACAGGAAGGATTTCTCATTGGCAGATGTTGTTATCAGAATATGACATAGAGTACCACACTCAGAAAGCCGTCAAGGGAAGTATTTTAGCCGATCATTTGGCTCATCAACCGATTGACAATCAGGAGTCAATTGGGTTTGACTTCCCAGACGAAGATGTCATGTACTTGAAAATGAAAGATTGCGATGAACCGCTACCCAGTGAAGGGCCAGAACCAGGTTCCCAATGGGGACTTATCTTTGACAGAGCTATCAATCATTATGAAAATGGAATTGGGGCAATCATCATAACACCTCAGGGTACCCATATTCCTTTCACTGCCAGACTGACATTCAAGTGTACAAACAACGAGGTCGAATATGAAGCTTGTATCATGGGTCTCGAAGAAGCGATCGACTTAAGGATCAAGAACTTGGATGTGTATGGCGACTCAGCCCTGGTTATCAATCAGATCAAAGGAGACTAGAACACATACCAATCAGGACTGATTCCTCACAAAGATTACGCGAGAAGGTTGCTACCCTTCTTCAATAGAATCGAGCTTCATCGCATCCCTCGTGACGAGAATCACATGGCTGATGCATTGGCCACTCTCTCTTCCATGATTAATGTAGGTCAATGGAACAACATACCTAGGATTGACATGATGCACCTTGAATGGCCCGCTTACATCTTCACGATCAAAGCAGTCATATACGACAAACCCTGGTATCATGATATCAAATGTTTTCTTCATAAACAAGAGTACCCACCTGGGGCATTAAGAAAAGACAGAAAAAATATTAGAAGATTGGCTGGCAGCTTCTTTCTGAGCGGTGATACACTCTATAAGAGAAACTTTGACATGGTTTTGCTCTGATGCGTAGACAGCCCAGAAGCAAACATGCTGATAAAAGAAATTCACGAAGGATCCTTTGACACTCATGCCAATGGATACAGAATGGCGAGAAAAATTCTGAGAGAAGGATACTATTAGTTAACCATGGAATATGATTACTACAAGTACATGATGAGGTCTCAGAAGTGTCAGATATACTCAGACAAAATCCATGTACCGCCACCGCATCTCAAATCTCTTTCTTCCCCATGGCCTTTTTCCATATTGGGAATCGACATAATTGGCATGATTGAACCCAAGGCTTCAAATGGACATCGGTTCATCCTGGTAGCCATTGACTACTTCACCAAGTGGGTCGAAGAAGCGTCGTACGCCAATGTAACCTGACAAGTCGCTGTCCGCTTTATCAAAAACAACATCATCTGTCGTTATGGTGTTCCGAGCTAGATCATTACGGATAATGGATCTAACTTGAACGACAATATGATGAAAGAGTTGTGTGTTGAGTTCAAGATCGAACACCATAACTCATCTCCCTACCGACCTAAGATGAACGGAACAGTAGAAGCGGCTAACAAGAACATCAAAAAGATCATTCAAAAGATGGTTGTAACCTACAAAGATTAGCATGAGATGCTACCTTTTGCTCTTTACGGTTATCGCACATCTGTCCGCACTTCAATAGGGGCAACCCCTTTCTCTCTAGTATATGGCATGGAAGTAGTGCTTCCCATAGAAGTAGAGATCCCATAAATCTGGGTATTGATGGAAGCTAAGCTAACAGAAGCTGAATGGTGTCAAAATTGACACGGTGAACTGAATCTAATTAAAGAGAAGTGAATAACGGCTATGTGCCACGGTCAGTTGTATCAGCAAAGGATGAAGAAGGCGTTCGACAAAAAGGTCTGACCTCGCGTCTTCAGAAAAGGAGACCTTGTGCTCAAGAAGATACAATCATTTCTCACTGATTCCCCGGGCAAATGAACTCCGAACTATGACGGCCCTTATGTGGTCAAGAAAGCCTTCTCAGGCGGTGCCTTGATACTCGCAACCATGGATGGAGAGGAGTTTACCCACCCCACAAATGTTGATGTAGTCAAGAAATACTTCGCCTAAACTAAATTTAAAAAAAAAAACGTCTCGGTGGATTGAAAACCCGAAAGGGCGGTTCAGGCAAAAATTAGAGACATAAACAAAAAAAAAACCATCCCGATGGATTGGAAATCTCAAAGTACAATCCAGGCAAAAGTTAGGGATAATGGCAAGTAACTACGTTCAACAAAAAGGCAAATCCCCCAGTAGTAGTCATGCCATCCATCAAGAAAACTCCAGTCAAGGTCATCTTCGACGGAAGCTCAGGATGTCCAGAATTCAAAGTTGGTAGAAGGATAACGGTCATTATGTTTCAATGTAGCATAGTTCCCTTAAATTACCATTTTCTAAACTTTTTAAATACTCCATGGAATCACGCGCTTAGCGGATTTCCATCCTATCAATAAAATTTAAGCCCTTGTGCTTTTAATTGTAATTCCTATTTGTTTTAGCTTTACAGAACGACATTTTAACATGATTAACGATTCTTGAAATAAAACAAAAATGAACTTTACTTATCAAAGATTTTCTGCTTTTAAAATAAAGATGGCAATTTCTTTTGACCGTTGAACACCGAAAGAAAATCGATCGCTTCTCCAAAAGTAATCGAGCTTCAAAGTGCAGAATCAAAGTACTCATTCTAAACCAGTGCGCCTGAATGAAGGATCAGCTATGTCAGATGCGAATACTCCATCTGACATCCCCGGCAGAGTTCTTACCTCCTAAGCCCGACCAACGTTTTTCCCTGCGGGAACTACTTTCTCCTAAGCAAGACAGAATTGCTATTTTGAACCGAAGATACTTCTTCGTCCCCTGCAGTGGCCTAGTATCCAGTCGTGTTCATCCACTAGTCTGTATGTCGTGTCAGTTTTGTCAGCATATACATACATACATCATGCATTATTGATTTACATTCATATTCATATTGCATCACTATCACTCTAGTCGGTCTTGTCCCCTAGTGATAAAAGTCATCTCAATCGAGTTGTCAGTCCTTTCCTCGTCAGGAAGCAAATCATTTGAACAATCTCTCCTCCAGTTTATTTTTGGATTGGAGACGACCCTTGACCACTTTGATAACTTGAACCTCTAAAAGATCAGAAGGCATTTGATGAACGTCACTCTTCGCCATTGAAGATGATGTCTCCGCTTTCCCGGATTAAGGAAAAATCCCCAGAGAAAGCCTCACAACCAAAGACTCTCAGCAACACATTGATTTTTCTCTCCAATAGAGTCAATGTTAATGAAGTCATCGGCACCTCAAAATTGGATCACATCACATGGCATTTCTCCGAGAAGATCTCGAAGAAAAGTATGATGTAATATCCCCAAGCGGAAAGCAGCCTCTCAAGAGACTCGTTTTCCCCAGTAGAGTCGACAAATGGCGTCTCCAACTGAGAAGTTTGTACACCTTTACAGCTCAGATAGATGGGTTCCCTAGGAAGTCTGACATCAAAACTTTTTCCCATCAAATGGCATCTCCCCAGGAAAATTTGGCGAGAAGTTTGATGAAAATTACTACACATATCGCCCCTTGTCAAGAAAGTTTATTGACAAAAGAAACTTATACCAGTTCCTTGGTAAGACACCAGGATCGAGGGGAAGTTTATATCAGAAACTGAGACTAGTTCCTTGGTAAGACACCAGGATCGAGGGGAAGTTTATATCAGAAACTGAGACCAATTCCTTGGTAGGAAACCAGGATCGAGGGGAAGTTTATTTCAGAAACTTAGACCAGTTCCTTGGTAGGAAACCAGGATCGAGGAGAAGTTTTACCTTTTCTAAGTATAATTTCTTAGCAAAAGAAGATGGATGAGAAAACTGCCATTCATAACCACCATCAAAATTTCGGGTATTCCGATATTTAATCCTCTTGCACCCTGAATGCCCGAATAACTTCGCCATTCACACCTTCGGGTCCAAGAAGATTAAATAGGGTCATCTTTTATACCCCAAATTTTTACCACCAAGATTCCCCATCATTGTGTAAATCATCACCACAATATGGATGTATCATCATGCCTCACCAGTCTCCCCAAAGATGGGTGAGCATTCACCACAAACAAGGATTAGGGTTTCAAGCCCTCTCTAAGCACTTAGACAAAGGATCAATCAAGGAATGACATGATCTTCAACTTGTCTAAAATCTCCAACACCTATAAAGGATCAAGAGGACTCTCACATCAAGAATCAAGCACAAGGTTGCAACATTCCAAGTGGATTAAGCCTCAAGATCGCCAGTGTCACCAAATTAGGTTTTGGTCGACCAAGGCCTCCAGGTGGAAATTTTCCTCCGGTCATGATCTAATGCTTCAAATTATATCCCAAGATACTCTAAGGAACCTCATGGAACCAATCATCAAGTCAATTTAACCTCAGGGGATGCATTTATCAAAAATCAGGAATTAGGGTTTCTTGACCTAATTCACCCCTAAGTTGACTTCTGGGACAAAGCATGAACCAAAACCTCAAGACATGATTTGAGGGCCTCCAATACACCATATTGATCCATTTGCAACAATGGATTGATCCAAGAAGCTTGATTCACAAGTTTCAATTTCATCTGAACCACAATTAGGGTTTTGAAGAAAAAGTCAATTGTATCTTTGACTTTTGACCAGGACATGCTCCCAAACCTTGGGACATGATTCAATACACCCTACAACACCTATGGAATCCATCCATTAAGTTTGATTTAGGTCAAGGACTTGATTTCATATAGGATCGCGCAGTTTGAATTTCATCTAATAAAAAGTCAACTGTACAAAAAGTCAAAATTTGACTTTTTGATTTTTTGGTCAACTAAGGTTCCTTAACCCTAAAACAATGTTAATATGTGATTTGAATCATCATTCATCAATAAAAACCAAAGAAAATGGGTTAACTTGTAAAAGGAGTAACCATAAAAAACTTAGAATTTTTCTAAGTTATGGAACAAAGTGGTTAGGGTACCAACTTCCAAGGATCATAACTTGAGATCCAAGCAACCATTTTGGATGATCCAAAGATGGATTTGTAGCCCTCGTGGCATACTTTAAAAGTGTCAACTACACCTCAATCCAATTCCTCATGGATTTTTAGTTATGGAGTGATCAAAATGGCCGAAAACATGAAATGTCACTTTTTCCAACACTTAGTGAAATTTTCACTAAGTCAGAATCTGCCTTGGTTTTTTTCAAAATGTAGGGGCATTTGTCACTTGGATCCCAAAATTTTCAAGAAAAACTATGATCACACATGTGTTGTATCATATGAGAGCTTTCCAAAATGACCAAGAACACTATGAAACTCCGCTTGAGCTAGGAGTTATGACAGCTGCAACATGCCTTGCTGCAAACTGTCTTGGCAAGGCAGATTTGTGCATAAGAGCTCGATTTGTCCAAATTATGCAATAACAAGCATGGTTATCCATTTGCACACCTCAAGGGGGAACAACCAAGGGAAAAACACTGATTCATCAGCCTCCAAAGTCCCCAAATCTACAAGTAGCATGCCAAACCTAAAAAGGCTAAAGATGCTTTAAGACTCCAATTTAGTTTTGGAACATTTAATGGATGCTTAGAGGTGGCATGTATCAGAGCAAGAATGAACCCTTCAGTCAAGCCTTATCCTTGAATCAAAGAACCATAGGCCTGTGCTCTAATCGCAAGTCAATGGCTAGTGGAGACTTGAGATTCCATTTGATCACAATTGGCCACAGACCTGTACCAGTTGCCATTCCCTATTTCTTGCAAAACAAACTTGCTCTACTATAAATAGAGCTCAATTGTGATCAGTTTGAGTATACCAAAGCACCCAAACTGATGCTTTCCTCAAAATCTCCTCTTTCACTCCAATTTTGCCTTCTAAAGCAAGTCACTATCGGGTTTTGAGTTTGAGAGCAATTCCAACCAAACCAATGGTTCACACACCTCACATATAACATATAGAAGTGATCCAAACTCTCACATAACATCTGGAACATCAGAATCACAAAATCACCAGCCATCTGCACAAGCTTTTGACAGATTTGCAGTTGATCTGCCAAATCAAGTTCCAGCTCAATTCAATCCATTCCAAGCATTCAGACACACTCCATAGCACCTAGGGAAGTTGTCCACGTCATTGGAACCAAGTTGTAACACCTCCAACACAAAACACGATCACCAGCTGCAAGAGGTAAGCCTCAACTTGGTCATTTCATGATTCATGCATATTTCCTCGCACAATAATTTTGTCATATGTTCATAATCATGTATGGAGTGTTTCCCCTCAATTCATTGCTTTGTTTGGGCCGTGTATCAAATTTCTAAGCCTTCATGCAAAAATTAGGGTTCTTGAGGTTTCTCTTTGATTTCTTATTCCATGCTTAAAATAAATGAAATTAAAGACCATAGACATGATCGTGAGGTGAAAACGAGCAGATTGATATGTGGTTTGTGTGATTTCATCAAGTATTTAGTGAGATTGATGAGAAAATACAAATCAGCCAAGAAAAGGGCACGCGGGCAAGACCAAGGTGTTCTTGGCGCCCTTTTTTTGAAAATTCAAATATTTGAATTTTGTGATTTTATTTAATTGATTCAAAAATTAATTTCTCTCTGAATTTTAATGATTTTGAGTTGATTCTTTTTTTAATAATTCACAAAAATCTTAAAATATTTTATTTTACCAAAATTTCACAAAAATATTATTTATTTCATATATTTTATATTTTTGCAAAGAATTAATTTTTATTTGTTTTTTAACATTTTAAAAATTTTCTTCCTCTTGATTTTCCAAACTTGAATGGTTTTTAATAATTTTGTGGACAAAAACATGATTTTTGAAACATTGATCCAAGATCATCACTCATTTTTCACATGTTTTCAATGATTTTTATTAATTTTTAATCAAAATTAATTCAATATTAAACAAAATTAGGGTTTTGGTTAATTCCACCCTCATCAATCTTTTTCAAACACTCATGAGCCTCTAATAGAGTGTAAGACCCGTTCTTTGTAAATAAGGTACCTTGTTGGGCCTCAGATATTGTATAAGACCCACTATGTTTTCAAAAACCTCGGCGCGATCGCCGTTTTCAAACAAACCATCTGGGTCTATCCTCGTGTTGTAAGTCCCACCTTTCTTTTTCAAAATAATCTTTGGGCCTCTAATAGAGTGTATGACCCAACCCTTTTGTAAATAAACCATTGTGGGCCTCACTTATTGTATAAGTCCCTCTGTACATTTTCAAAACAATGGTGCGATCGTCGCCTTTTTAAAAATCATATGGGCTTCTCCTTTAGCTATAAGACCCATCTTTATTCATTTTCAAACTCTTTGGGCCTCTCCTTGAGTTGTAAGACCCATACCTTTGTACAGAAAACCTTTTGGGTCTCAGACGTTGTATAAGTCCCAGTACAATCTTTTCAAAGCAATTTCCCTTTTTGATTTAGGTTCAAATATACAGTTGTTATCAAAACTTTCTTTAATTTCTCTGAACAACTAACAATACAGCATGGAAGCTTGCTCACCTGTAAGTTTTTATCAGCTTTCATTTACCTGCTTTAATATATATAACTGTATTGTAGGAAGCTGCGCATGGTTAGTCTTCTTTCATTCTTTTAAATACATGTCAAATATATATCACTGTATTGTAGGAAGTTGTGCATGGTTAGTCTTCTTTCATACCCTTTTACATACTTGTCATATATCAACTGTATATATACTCGTATAGTTATTTAGAGTTTTCCTCGACAACTAGGTCTAGAACTAGGAAAAGCCCTGTTGGTCACTCTTTAAATACAGTCAAAACTAGATTCCCATAGGATTTCCAGATACAGTCTTCCCTTCTCTTGGGGTTAAACAATATGGAACAAAGAGAAAGGCAGTATTCCTTGTGAACCTTTTCTCAGACTGCCACCCCTAGAAATTGTCAAAGAAATTCTACTACCCGGAGTTGATCTATTCTCGGTGAATAGCATCTCTTGAGTTTCTTCAAACCTCAGAACTTTCACTAAATGATCTATTCTCGGTGAATAGCATTTCTTGAACTTTTCTTGGTTTGGGACCCTTGGGCTTCCTAAACGCATCCCCGCTTCCTCTTGGGCTTTGTACAAGGACCCTTCGGCTTCTTAGAAGTTATCATGCCTTCTCTTGGGCTTAATACAAGGACTCTGACGACCTCTTAAAGGCATAGGACAGAACTTAGTCATCCGTTGTTAGAGTTGTCTTTCCAAAAAGAGTCACAAAAGCCCTCAGACCAATTTTAGGGTTGAAACTCATCCCTTAAACGAGTCGGCCTCCTCTTGGGCATTGTACAAAGATAGACCTTTCCAATAGACTTGGACAGTCTAAATCCTCTCGAGTCTCAAAGATATTCTCAAACTCCCTACAAACATAGGAAGAAACCCCGGATTCTGGATTAATCTCCAGCAGAGCTAAAACTTGTGGGTTCTAAAACCCAGTCTCTCTCCTAAAATCCCCCAGCCAGGGTCAGTCTATCACTAGTATAACACTATCTCAAATCATAACCTCAAGGTATCTGGTCTATCAACTCTTCTGCATTCTCAGCAAGAATCAATTCCCCATTTGGACCTGCCTCGGGATCTCAATAATTCCCAGCAGAAGATAGCCTCCTCTTAGGCTTTGTATAATGATCTTTTCCTCAGGAAAGTCAGCCTCCTCTTGGGCTTTGTACAATGATTTTATCCATCAGATTTAACCTTTCCAGATTCTCTTGTTGAGTCAATCAATTACTTCCCAGACTCTCTTGTTGAGTCAATCACCTTTTCAGACTCTCTTGTTGAGTCAATCACTCTCATAGACTCTCTTGTTGAGTCGATCACCCTTTTCATACTCTCTTGTTGAGTCAACCCTTTTTAGCCTTAATCTCGGGCTTCGTACGAGACAGATCAAAACACTATCTTGTTAAGTCGACCCTTTTTAGCCTCAATCTCGGGCTTCGTACGAGACAGATAAAAGTACTCTCTTGTTGAGTCAAAACCTTTTCGCCTCAATCTTGGGCTTTATACAAGACAGATAAATACCTCCCCAGTGGAGTTAGCCTCCTCTTAGGCTTCATATAATGGTATCCCTAAAAAGAGTCAGTCTCTTTTAGCCTCAATCTTGGGCATTGTACAAGACATATATAAACACTCTCTTGTTGAGTCGGTCATTCCCTGCCTCCTCTTAGGCTTTGTATAAGGACTTCCCCAGTGGAGTCAATCAACCTCTTAGCTTCAACCTTGGGCTTTGATCAAGGCACACAAAAATCAACCATCCCTCTTTAGAGAAGACAAATTCTCTTTCAGTCAACCTTTTAGCTTCAATCTTGGGCTTTAAACAAGACACAAATACTTCGTTTAGCCTCTGTCTTGGGCTTTGAACAAGACACCAAAACATCTTTTTCCTCCCATAGAATATGAGGAACTACGATTGCTCTGATTTTCCTATTTTACTTAAACGGGAATACGTAGGCATAAGATTGCGAAATCTTAGCGAGCATACTAATCAAAAACTCTAGGTCCAATACCTACATACATCAATCAGAACTTAGGTCCAGCACCTTACCAAAAACATCCACAAAAACTCACTCACTCTCTCATATTTCCCAAGAAACTTTCCCAACCCATTAATGGATAAATACCATCAAGTACAAAGCAAAACCTAAAGCTAATATCCTGTGGATAACCACATATATGATGGGTAATTGACAACTACCCATTGTATAACCTGACCCCGGACCCCCCAATCTCTTTAAGTGTTTGTTCAGTAAAACAATCGCGTGCAAGGTTAGTTTTAGATAGCTTCCTTTTCCCTTCCAGCTTCATGGGATAAATAAGAAATCAGAAAGTAGCACCCCCCTCCTACCATTGCGGTGAGGAAAACCCAGCGATAAGGTGGTCGCGTCACCGACAAAAATCGCTCGCTACATGTACCTCTGATGCTTGCATCATGTACACCTTGTTCTCTATTCTGCTGAGCCTTCTGTAGTTTAGATTAAGTCTCTTGCTATGTGCTTGAGCAATAATTCTTGTCTCATTGGGATTCAAGCAACAAGTCTTGAGCCAAGATGCTTGAGCTGTGAAAGTCTTATTCAGCTAGTTTGATTGAGCAGTGGGGAAGACTCCGTCTGAGGGGCGTGAGTAAGAGAAGTCTTAGACATAAGAGATTGTAAAAGTTTTATGCAGCAGCATAAGCGATTGTAATCATGAAGTGGTTATAATGAAAATCTCTTGCGAGGCAAGGGGATTAGAGTACTCTCAGTTATAGGAGGAACCAGGACAAATCTTTTGTGCCTTCTGTTGTTGTTTTATTTACTTATGTTATATTTGCTGCTAATGAATTAAACAGAATCTGAACACCAATTCTAATTTTGAAACTCTGATCAGAAGTTAAATTAAAGAAAATGTGAAACACAATTCAACCCCCCTTCTTGTGTATTTTTTCACACCTTCAATTGGTATCAAAGCATGGTATGTGCTTAACACTTAACAGTGGCGCAGATAATGATCCAATGAGAAAATTATATTTCTTCTTCAAGAAGGAATTAAGTGCCACGTGAAAAATATCATACGGCTTTTCCTACCATATTCAAATGGATAACTCCACTGAATTTAAATGATGGAAAAGTTAAACATATTTTTAACTCATTGGTTTTGATAAAGGGTTGCTGAAGGTCTATAGAATATCCTTGAAAAAGGTATTACTATAGAAGTTGATGGTTGAAAATCTATGCTTGGACTATCTTTGAATTCTTGTGCTTAGATATGTGGGGATCAGTTTTTGAAGCTTGAAATAGTTGTACTTTATCTAATCTTTTCAAGAAAATTCTGAGAAGATTGTTTTTGACTTAAATCTAAAGTCACCGTTTTTTTTATGTTTACATCTTGAATTTACTGTGTTCTGAAGATTTGTCTTGAAATCTTCAAAGAAAAAAATGAAGTTAGATGATGAAAAACTATTCAACAGATGACCTTCTTTATTTGGCTCAGTTCCTTGGAATGGTTGATGATGAGAGACTTAGGTTTCTTATCAAAAGTACTTTCATACTGACAGAATGGATTGTGATATTTGTTGTTAGAAGAGTAACTTCAGAAGTTTCTGAAATACTTGTATTTTAACTGATCTCCCATATCTGAAAGCAAGAAGAAACACTACCAGGACCTAATATCATATGCTCTTTAATGTCTAGTCTTTTGAAGCTGATATTAGTGCAGGATACAAATGAAAAGAAACATCTGTGTTTTGAAATAAAAATCAAGTATTGAAGAGCAAGAGATGTGGTTAAAGCTATCTTGCGTCAAAATATTTGATAGTGTGGAGTTTTTCTTTAAGGTGATATCTGAAGAAACTCTATTGCTTCTTGTTTGAGGATCATCATGGAAATTGTTTTAAAAGACATTTCTATGAGAAATCTTCAACTTCTCTTTGAGTTCTGTCAGTTGTACTAAGACAGTACTTTGATCTGCTTTATGTTAATTTCTGATAGCTAACACCATCTGATTTTGAGCTTGTCAATGATTTCAAAGTCAAAAGATTTAATCCCAAATAATGAGATTAGTGACATTGCTTAGAAGAAGATTATGTTCCTATAATATCCCATTCTAGACTTATACTCTGCAGTGACTTATGGTTTTGCTATTAGATTGAGATGTAAGGTAAAGAAGAGTCTGTTTGTACTTACATGTATGTTCTTATAGAAATATGAGTATCATAATGTATCTACTACAGATATCAAGGAAAGAAGCAGATGCATCTTTCATAAGGTTGTTTACAACATTTATTTGAAGAAGAGCCAACAACCCAGATTCAAGTACTGGTGGTACTAAATTTGGTGAGAGTAATGGAATCAATGGTTAGACATCCATTGAATCAGAATCCACTCAAAGTTGTGTTCAGACTCTATTGGTCAAGTCTGAATACTAAATCGAGTCTGGCCAAACAAAAAGTAAAATAAAATAAGAGGTATGCTTGTTTTTTTCTGGTTTATCTTTTGATTCAATGAAACATTTGTATAGATATAAATACAAAGTTTATGTTAGACTTCTAGAGAAGTTCTTTTGCAAATAAGAACTTCATAAATCTTTAAGATGAAACTCTGTTATGTTTGTCTATACTGAATATTTTATTAAGCCGGATGACGATCACATTTATGGAAATAGTTTTCTCACTCTTGTGTTGATATTGTTACTTGTTAGATGTCTAAAGAAGACAATTCAATATTCATCTATCACTCATGACTCTTGTTTCAAGATAAAGTGCTAGTTTTGAATAGAACCTTAGAGACTTGTGACTGACAAATGATATCTTTGTCTAAGTCTAGATCTAGTAGACTTTGATGGGTGATAGCTTCTGAAAGTTGTCAGTTTCTAAGATTCAGAAGAAGATTCTTTTTTACTATCATAACAGTTTCAGTAAAAAAAATTAAAAACTTTTATAATACTTAACTTTTCATAAAGGTGGAACTCATCTAGTGGAATTGAAATATTTGCTAGATAAAGAACCTTTGGGTAATGATGTTTTCTCTTTTGGTACTTGTTGTTACTATTCCCTGTCTTATGAAACATCATTGTGTCCTTTTTCTGACAAGATTCTTATTCTTGTAAGATTCTTGTTCAGTTCTTCTTCTTCTTCTTCTTCTTGGTTGTGTGCTGATCAAACCAAATCTGAGATGAGTTCTTCAGTTAATTCTCCTTTGAATCAGTTGGTTGTCATCAATGAAAAGTTTGTGAATTTTGATGAGTTACTTAAGATTGGTTTCAACTTATGGAAGACTGTGTCTAAACAAGGTTTTAATGGCTACTTTGAGATGTTATGTGGTTTCACTTATCCAAGTCTTGTCAAAGAGTTTTGGATCAATGCCTCCACTGTTAAGCTGAATTCTGAGTATGTTATTCTGTCAAAAGTAATTGGTGTTTATATCACAGTAACCTCTAAAGCGATTACAAATGTGATCAATTGTGAGTAGATTGGAGAAATTCCATGAACTCTTGTTTGGGAACACTATTTTCCTTCGTGGCGTATCTTTGTAGACCAGTCTAATACATCAGAGGTCTCAAATCTTCTTCCTGATGCTGTTATTTGGAATTAAATTCTCAATTCAAACTTACATCCAAAGGATAAGGATTTAGACCAAGTGGACCCTATTGAAAAAGATCTGCTTCTACTTCTTAATTCAGATTTGAAGATTGATCTTCCTCAAGTTATGTTTGACCATCTGAAGAGGTCTCTTTCTTCTTTTCAAAAGGGAAAGATCTTCTTCATTCCTTATGGACGAGTTATTTCTGAAATACTTGTTCAGCAAGGGGTTAACATAAGTTTTGAGGCTAGTTCTTCCAAGATTTCGAGAGACAAGTTTGAAGCTATCTATGAAAGATTCTGATGTTAGATTTCTGCATAGTTATGCTTTGTATGTTGTTGAAATCTTTTTATTAAGCATCTTATTAATAAATTTAGAGTTTGTTCATGCTTTTGATTAGTTTTAACTGATTAATATTTATTCTTGTTGTTCAATCAGAATCTGAAATAAATAAAAGAACTCAAATGTCTGCAACTTATTTTATTAATAAAAAGGAAGATATTACAAGACAATTAGATTTTCTAGTCTAATGGGTGTGTCCTAAGAAATTCCCTAGGATCATATGACATGTCTAGATTATCTAAGAAATCTTGCCATTCTTCCTTAGCAAACTCTAATCCCTACTCTCTCAGTTTGTTTCTATGTTTGGATCTAGAAGATCTTCTTCTTCTGTGAGTCTTCACAAAGGATGCTGAAGAGGAGAGCACATCTGAAGCTATCTGCTTGCTTGCAGATTCTTCAGCTGCTACCTTGATTTGATTTGCTTGAGTTGCTGCATTCACTAGTGCTGCCTCCCTGAAATCTCTCTTTGGAACCTAGATTTTCTTTTGCTTATACATCTTGGTGTTTTAGGGATTAAGTGATGATGGAAGAAAGCTTACTAGAGTCCTTTTATAGACGTGTTACATACATTGTCTTGAGTTTAATATTATTTAAGTACTGATTAAATCTTATCAGTATTCTAATAATGACTCTTGAAAATGCGATCTAGCAGTCTAACCTATTAAGATTTTCTGAATAACTATGAGTTTATGTTTGATCTGTTTTAACTGTCGTTTCTGTGTTAGTTTCACTTTGTTAATGTACCTTCAGAAAATCTAAAGAAATGACTGGAATGTAATTGCATGCTGAAGTAGTATTAGTCAGAAAAACTATTTCATTAATATTAAACTGATGGATTACAATTTTTTTATTTAAAAAAGGCAACAAGGTGATTCTAGAAGAGATCTCTAACTAATGCATCTCGTGCCCAGCGGCGTCCACTGTTACTATAGTCCACCTCTTCGTCTTTAGAATTAATCATTTCTTCCTCTTGTATGACTGGAAGAGAGTGGTAAAACTGCTTGTTGACCCTCCTTTTTTTCTTCTTTGACCTCTTCATGCTTTTTCTCTGTGGCTTCAAAGCAGCTACTGATGAACCTCCTTCTGAAGGTTGTTCAAGTATTGCTGAAGTTGCCTCTTCTGTAGAAAGTATTGCTGAGGGCAGAGACTCAGTTGTAGAGGACTCAGAAGCAGCTCACCTCTAAAGGGATTGGATTGCTAAACTTGTAGAGCTCTCAGTTGCGTCTGTTACGACAGATGTATTATGACTCTCAGTTGATGATTCCATATCTCTAGGTTGGTGATTAATGAAAATGACTTAGGACCTGGATGCTTTTATAATGGCTTCTGTGGATACCAAGTGTCTCTAATTAATCCTTGTTTAATTCTTGGAATAGTAACGACCACTAAGACTTCAAAGCATGCACTTTACAAACCTTAATGACTCTTATTACTTGATTATTCTTCCTCTTTGGAAACTTATCATGTAATGATGATCTGAGTTACATTTATTAGAAATATTCTTTCTCTTTCCTTTCTTTTCCTTTTATTCTTTTTTATGTGACAAAAGGGGGAGAAATAATAGTAAGTATTTAAGTGGAAACTAAACCCATTGAATACATGTCCTGTACATATTGGTCATTTATTTTTTTATCATTTATTTTCTATTTTTATGGTTACCTTGTCCAGGGCATATTTTTAACTTTCTTGTACATAGGTCTAAGGAAAGGCTTACAAACCTCAGACTTAGCATATCAGACCCAGAAGGAGCTTGCAAACCTCATATTCTGGTGTTGCCAAAGAAAGTTAAAAAGGGAAACATTTTAACTCTGTTGTACATAGTGTTAAATAAGAGCTTACAAGCCTCTGACTTAGCCTATTAGACTCAGAAGGAGCTTACAAACCTCGTATTCTAATGTTGCTAAAGGAAGGAAAAATGTTGTTATTTTAGTTTTCTTAAATATGGAACTAAAATGGAGCTTACAAACCTCAACCTTGGAACTGTTTGACTCAAGGGGAGCTTACAAACCTCAGACTCTGATGTTACTAAGAATGTAACACCCTAAACCCCCGAGACAATTAATAATAAAATATCAGAGTAAAATAAAACATACAATCAGTTAGGATGCTACATTCAACAAACATCTGCTCATTCATACCATAGGTAACACAGAGATAACATTAATAACACTATGCAAAATCAATCTTTTCATATGGCAGCGGAAAATCAACTGAAACATAACATCTTTAGTACCACATAATCATCATCAAGTAAATAAAGCGACGTCAAATACTAAAATAAACAACGACAAGCGTTCCAAAAACCCAGTGTTACAATCAGAGCAGTCACCGACTCAACGAAATAAAAGAGAAGATTCCATCTTCACTAACTTCAACTCCGCACTAATCCTGCTTATCTGCACGTTACCCACGTAGAGGTAACATTCAAACAGAAGGGGTGAGATTCTCAAATCAACAAAGGAAATAGATGATATAAATATAAAGGCATAAAATCATCATACGATTCACCCTTCATTACACATAGACAATCACACAATCCATAATGCAACACAATCATTATACAATGCAATGAGACCTACAACTCGACTCAATGCATGTGGTACCAATACGATCCCTTTTTCATGATCACAATTCCCGTCAGAATTTCCATTTAAGTCGCTCACACCCCACATGGGCACACGACAGTCGTGGTCGCTCACACCCCACATGGGCACACGATCACCTCAACAACAGCAACAACACGATTCCATTACAAGGAATTCGGATAGGTGCTCACACCCCACACGGGCACACGTCTTATCCCACAACTCATGAAACATGATATGCACGCGACAACAACATACAACAATGACGTAATGCACATAACTAGCATGCAACCAATACATTACACCACAACTGTCCAACATGTAGTATATACCTGCCAACACATGCAAACATTGCAATCCACAACAACAACACGCATTAGTATGACCGAGTTACACATTTCACAGTTCTACACGTCGAAACATCCACGGAAACACATACAACGCGTCGAATAGTTGGAATTCTGTCATTGAAAATAATTTTTTAACAAAAGTACATAAAATCAGCTTTCCAACAATTCGAACGACGACCGAAAGGGACTTACGAGTCAAAAGGTATGAATTTTTGAAAATTTAGAAAATTTGTTCCACCCAGTGGTAACCGGTTACTGCAAACAGGGTAATCGGTTACTTCGGCCTCTCACGCTCCTGTTATGCAGATTTTGTACAGGGTAACCGGTTACTTCAAAACCGGTAACCAGTTACTCTGCTGAAACAGAGTTAAAATCCCCCAATTTTACACTAGGTAACCGGTTACTCCAAGTCACATAACCTAGTATGACCGAGTTACACATTTCACGGTTCTACACGTCGAAACATCCACGGAAACACATACAGCGCGTCGAACAGTTGGAATTCTGTCATTGAAAATAATTTTTTAACAAAAGTACATAAAATCAGCTTTCCAACAATTCGAACGGAGACTGAAAGGGAGTTACGAGTCAAAAGGTATGAATTTTTGAAAATTTAGAAAATTTGTTCCGCCCAGTGGTAACCGGTTACTGCAAATAGGGCAATCGGTTACTTCGGCCTCTCACGCTCCTGTTATGCAGATTTTGTACAGGGTAACCGGTAACCAGTTACTCTGCTGAAACAGAGTTAAAATCCCCCAATTTTACACTAGGTAACCGGTTACTCCAAGTCACATAACTGATTACTCTACCTGCAGAAGTGATTCTCTGCTCTTCTGTCACGAAAATTCTCTTCTAAAACCCATCCCAGCAACCATAAGCACCGGTTATCCCAAAAATCAAATTTCTAAATCAGTATACAACCATACACATTTATTAGAACTTCTTATAACACCAAAAATCACAATTCAACCAATCAATTTTTACATTATAAGCATTATTGTTATTACCGACACGCAACTTCGACTTCTCACCGGAACATCAAACCATTACAAAATCCATGAGTATGAACCTAACGATTTATCTATCCACATACATATATCATTCATCCCTTAAGTGATTAAAGAACCCCACCCTTACCTTAGAGTTCTTGCAAGATTTCCTTCTTCTCTCTTGAGCCCTAGACTTCCCTCTTGCTTCTTCCTCTTGTTTTCACGTAGAATGACTTCTCCCTTCTCTAATTCTCTTTTCTCTTATTATATTATTATTATTTTCACTTAATCTAACTAATGAAATAATAATAATAATAATAATAATTTCCATCAAATATTAATTAAATTAATATTTACCTACTATTATAATTAATTTTACTCCCCACACCACCAATTCTACGTTTTCGGTCACACACCCCTTACTACTTTAAAGTCTTATTCTTAAGGCCACTACCCACCACTAAGGGTATTCCAAACACCACGAAACATGCATATTCACACCATTATACATATCTATAAGACCCTAATTTTTGACCCCTAAGATTCCACATATCATTCACATCTCATTTTACATCTTATACCACAAACAAGATAACACATTGGTTCCCTTGTTCCTCTCATTCTTTGGGTTTATGCCTTGCAGGGTTTACCGAGCATCTGTGTGTTTCTTATTCACTTTATTGCTTTATTTGTTTATATTTTACTAACCTTAACCAAAACCCAAAAATATTTTGTTTTCTCTTTATTGACATTTTCAGGGGGAAAACAGGTTAAAAATGCCAAAATAACAGCCCCACAGCTCGAATGAATTTTATCTGAGAAAAGTCAAAGTTGATCCGCAATCATGTCAAATTTATCTGGTTAAGGATTCCCTAAGTTTTAATTGATTATTATTCAAGGAATTCCAAGGTTCATGTGTTTATTTCCATGCCTTCTTTGATAAGCAAAAGAATCGAGCCGGAACCACAACAGTGCAACAAAATGCTCATTTTTCACAAATTTTGCACTGAGTAACCGGTTACCCTGTGGTGAGTAACCAGTTACCCTCGTGAAAATTTGAAAAAAAATTCAGCAAATTCAAATTCAACAATTTTGCACCAATCTCAGCCCTTGATCACATTTGAAATATTCTAGACCATTTCATTTTAATTCCCCTACCTCACTTTGATCATTTCCTACCATACACCTTCACTAATCACCACTCTTTTATAAATTTCCCTCCAAATTCAAATTCCAAGCCTAATTTTCATTTCCAAACCAAATTCCAAACCACCAATTTTTCCAAGCTTAAACTCTATAAATATAACCCTCATTTCATTCATTCTTCAAGCTTTTAAGAGCCAAATTCACCTTGCTAAAATTTCTCTACAAGCTTTTGATAGCAAAAAAACCTCTTGCAAATTCTCTCCCCAACCACAAATTTCACTAAAGCTCACTTTTCTTCTTTTGAAAGTTAACAAGAATTCACATTGAATCTTGTTCAACTTTGAGCTAAACCTTCCTCCGAACTTGTTTTTCTTCATCAATTCTCATAGATCAAGGCTTTGGTGTTTGGATCTTGAAGCAATTTGAAGGAAATTTCATATTTGAAGTGGTAATTCATCTTTTCACCATTGTTGAAGCTTCATCTTCATCTTCCATAATGTAGATCTTTGGAGATCTTTGTTACTTTATCCTTTGGATCTTGTAATTGTGTTTAATTGTTGGTTCTTGCTATTATTTTAGTTTAAATTTCGTGCAATTTCAGTTCCATGATCATAAGGTGTTTGTAAAAAAGTTTTGAAAGTGGATCATGCTGAATTTTGCATAATTTTCTGCATTCTGGTGCAGAGTAACCGGTTAACGTCTGGTGAGTAACCGGTTACTCTGTGTTAATTTTGAAAAACTATGCTTATTTTGAACTAAGTAACCGGTTACTTCGAAACAGAATGCATATTTTGCCTTGTTTTTTGGACTGTTTTGGTTCCTTTTCCATTTTCTCCCCTTTCCTTTTGTTCTTAGCCTTAGATCACATATTTTTATGGTTTAATTTGGCTTTCTCTTCATCTATTTCTCTTTTCTTTTGATCGATGAAAGTCTTATGGATCTTAGAATTCTTTTGTTGAATTTTGATCAAGACTAGATCGTTACCTTCTTTTCTTTTCGTGCGGTATTACTTTCGGATGACGATCTACATATCGTTCATCTAGCATGCATTATCACAAAGAGCTATTGACCGGCCTCATTGTAGGGTAATTACTCCGTAAATTACTCGGCGATTGCTTAACATAGCGCAACATTATGTCCCGCATCGGAAAACAACTCAATGTTGATTGATCTTTTGTATTAGGTTCAAAATCTATGAAGCTTGTTGTTGTAGAGGCTTTGATTCTATCAATCTTCTAACAAGTCTTCATTAACCTTGACATAAGTACAATATTCAATCATTATTGATCACTTACTCTAACAACTAATTACTAACTTCTAACTTCTTTACAATTCCTTCTCGCTCCCTATCTCTCTTTTACTTTTATGCAATTTTTCCTTTGTCCGTTGGACACATATTTATGCTTCCGCATATTTTTCCTTTGTCTGTTGGACACATGTTTATGCTTCCGCATATTTTTCCTTTGTCCGTTGGACACATGTTTATGTTTCCGCAATTTTTCCTTTGTCCGTTGGACACATGTTTATGATTATGCCTTTTTCTCTTTGTCCACTTGGACCAAAAACATTAATAAAGGCCAAAACCTCTAAAAAACTTATGCTTCTAATCTTGGACTATGGTTACTATCCTATGAAATGGACATGGAGTTTTACACCTAGACCTTGGACTTCAATACTATTCTTGAATCCTTGAACTTAGACCTTGGACATCCAATGCAATTCTTGGAACCTTGGACTTAGACTTAGGACCTTTCTCCCTTTGCTTTGGAATTATGGTTCGAAGACTTTGAAGCTTACTTGTGTGATTAGGCTATTCTTATCCTTAGCTTTTACTTTATGCTTTAGGATAGTCACTTCTTCTCCTCCACATTCTTCAATTTTCAAAACTCTCTCTCTTTTTCAAAATCTTCTTGATTTCAAATTATCACCTCTTTCATAATCAAACCTTGACTTTGTCAAGTGATTTTTACTCTTTTCTTTTCATTTCTTAACAAATGCTAAACTACATAAGCATATCGACACCTTTTTCAAAAGATTTAAAAAACATCAAACTCATCACTCTCTTTTTGTGCCCTCGTGCACTTTTTCCTTTAACTTTTTCATAAGTTTAGACACGATTCATTTCTTTAAGCGGAATTATTCGCTTGGAAATGACGACTTGTCTTTACATTTTAAAATCAACCAAAACAAACAATTTTCATTCTTTGTACCACGAACTACGGGGTTTTGATCCTACATTGCACATCGTGGGTACGTAGGCATGAGGCGACAAGTCTCTCCAAACACAAAAATCTTAAAACAACTTCTCTTCTCATCTCCTCAATCGCTTTTCAAGCAAACCTTTTCAGACCAAAAGCGGTAGATATTTCAAAGGGCCCCTATAGAGTACTATAGACGTTTTGGGTGCTAACACCTTCCCATTGTGTAACCAACCCCCTTACCCGGACTCTCTTCACTTGTTCTTGTTGTAGAGCTTGTGTAGGTTTTGTTCGCTCTTTTTCCTTTCCTTTTTGGATAAAATAAAAGTGCGGTGGCGACTCTTGCTTTTCGAGTTAAGTTAATTAATAGCTTACACTCACAATTTTGCCACTACAATATCGACGTGCAATTATAATTACGAATAATGATTAAAAATAAAATGGGGCGTTACAAAGAAGACTAATTTATTTTTTCTTGAAAAATAGTTCTTGGTGTTAGAGTCAATAGAACTCGGTTGTGGACTATCAAACTCATGGGGAGCTTACAAACCTCATACCCTGTTGTTGCAGAGAAAATTAAATGCCTAACATTATCCTTTAAATACTTGTGTTTGTCATCATAAAAAATGGGAAGATTGTTAGAACAAGATTTGTTCATGACATACTCTCTTCTAGTTTTGATGATAACAAAAGTATTAAAAGAACAATAGTTAATTTGCTGTGTGTTTTATTTATGCAGGTTCTTGTTCTTAAACATAAATAATCATAATCTATTTTACTTAAACACACTTGAGAGTTGCTTCATTGCTAGCTTCTGGTGGCAGAGTCTGAAGAACAATTGCTAGTGTGGCTTGACGCAGACTCTGAGCTGAATGCCTCAACATTCAGACGAGTTACTACACTTAATAATTGTATATCAACATATGGTACCATTTAGAGTTGGTGATAAAGCTGTGGATTCTCTGTACTGCAGAAAGCAAGCTGTATTGTCTTATCAGCTTGTCAACTCGAGTCTACAAGATTGCAAGGCTCAAGAAAGGTTAGTACGTTCTACGGATGTCTGCTCTCAATGGCTCTATCAGTACAAAACCTCTTTAAGACTCAAAGGTTAAACGTGTTACACACTGGATTCAGAATCTGCTATGCATCCATCTTCAACGTCTCTTGTACTATGAAGTAAAGGCAAAGACACTAGATCAAGACACTTACTCAACGACTAGTTTCTGCAAAGGCTATATATACGGCTGAAGATTCAAGTTTGAATCTTAACATGGATTCTTCTGATGAAGGAGTAGCAAGATCAAGCAATTATCAAATCTAATGTAATATGCAGATTTTCTGTTTTAGGTTGCAATTGTAAAACCCTTAAGATTTCTTATCATTAAATATCTTAGAAATCTTAAGAGCTTTAGGTCTTTGTTATGGTGATTCCTGTACCTCTGATGCTTACATCATGTACACCTTGTTCTCTATTCTGCTGAGCCTTCAGTAGTTTAGATTAAGTCTCTTGCTATGTGCTTGAGCAAAAAGTCTTGTCTCATTGGGATTCAAGCAACAAGTCTTGATCCAAGATGCCTAAGCCACGTAAGTCTCATTGCTTAAGCGCTTGAGTTGTGAAAGTTTTATTCAGCAAGTCTGATTGAGCAGTGGGGAAGACTCCATCTGAGGGGAGTGAGCAAGAGAAGTCTTAGACATGTGCTCTAAGCAAGGGGAAGTCTCAGTCTGATGACCAGAAGAACAGGTGGCTAGACAGAGGGTGTTGTAGCGAGCGATTTTGGACGTGGTTCTTAAGCACTGTCGCTCTGGGGTTACTACAGGTCGATTCATTTTTTATCCTATTGAGTTGACTAAGGAAGGGAAATAGATGTCTCCAATTAAACCTGCTTGCATACTGAGTTTAAACAGCGGTCTGTTAGGTTACGGATGCTATATGGTAATGGGGCCTCTTTCTTCTTACTTTGTTTAGAACGAAACACCGGGAATGTTCATGGGGAATTTTGTTAGGATGCTAGAACTGATGCTTTTCAATTGATATGTGAAGGTACGGGATTTGGGGCTTTTGATTAGTGTGTTCGCTAAGATTTTTCTTTCAATCTTATGCCTACGTATTCCCATTTGCCGAAACAGGGAAATCAGAGCAATCGTAGTTCCTCCTATTCTATGGGAGGAAATGGTGTTTTGGTGTCTTGTTCAAAGCCCAAGACGTGAAGCTGAAAAGGTGGTTTATATCTTGTTCAAAGCCCAAGATGTGAAGCTGAAGGTTCTATTTGTATCTTGTTCGAAGCCCAAGATGTGAAGCTAAAAAGGTGTTGTCTTTAGAGAGAATTTATCATCTCTAAAGAGGGTCTGTTTGTCACAACTGTTGGGTGACTGACTATAAAGGAGGATTACTTTAACCGGAATATGTGAATCCTAGCAATGCCATAATTTCCTTTATAGGGGGTTTTAACCTGAAGGAGAAGACTTTAACTCAGTGTAGAGCAATGTTATCTTTCCTTAGGAATTTCTCATGCTAAAAGAGGGACAGTGGCGTGGATGTAAATAATCCAGAGGCTTGCCGCTTATAGCAATTAGATGAAAGGAGTTTTTGATGTTCGTATCCTGTGAACGAGGCACAATTTTGATGCTAAAAGGTTGATTGACTCAACCGGGGTTTTCCCTATACAAAGCCTAAGAGGAGGCTGTTGACCCAACAAGAGGATAATTTTGTGTCTCGTACGACGCCCGAGAGGGAGGCTAAAAGGAGTTGACTCAACAAGAGAGTGCTTTTAGATGTGTCTTGTACGAATCCCAAGACGGAGTCTAAAGGTTGACTCAACAAGAGAGTCTTTTATACTCAACAAGAGAGTGTTTTGTATCTCGTACGAAGCCCGAGATGGAGGCTAAAAGAGAGATTGACTCAACAAGAGAGTCTTTTATACTCAACAAGAGAGTGATTTTGTATCTCGTAAGAAGCCCGAGATAGAGGCTAAAAGGATTATTGACTCAACAAGAGAGTCTTTTTGTATCTCGTACGAAGCCCGAGATAGAGGCTAAAAGGATTGCTGTTTCAGTTGAGTGACAGGTCCAGTAGGTTGGTTAAATGAGAAAATCAGTTCTTATAAAAAGACTGATTAAAGGTAAGGCTATGCTTTGGGATTGATTAGAGGGTCAGGGTTATTTCCTGTTCTTTAAGGAAATGGGGAATCCAGAGGGGATTGGAGACTGTCCGAGTCTACTGGTGTTTTTCCCTACTCGAGAATGCCTTCGAGACTCAAGGAGATTAGACTGTCCAAGTCTAGAGTTTTATCTTTTGTACTATGCTTAAAGTAACAGTAGTAGTACATTCATGGTAGAAAGATCTAGACTCTTTGAAAGACTGTTCTATTAAGATGACTAATTTCTGTTCCTATACCTCTAGGAGGTCGTCGGGACAATTTGTACGAAGCCCAAGAAGCGGCTGGAAACTTTTAAGAAGCCGAGGGACAATTTGTACGAAGCCCAAGATGAGGCTCTCTTCCCGAAGGAAGAATCCTTATACGAAGCCTAAGAGGAGGCTGTGAATACTTCTAAGAAGCTGTAGGGTCCTTGTACAACGCCCAAGAGGAGGCGGGGATACTTTTAGGAAGCCTGTGGGTCCCCAAACCCCGAGAAATTCAAGACAGACTATTCACATAGAATAGATCAAGCCAGGAAAGTCCGAGAATTTGGAAGAAACTCAAGAGATGCCATTCACGGATAAAAGATCATCTCTGGGGAGTAGAGTTTCTTTGACAATTAAGGGTGACAGCTGAAGAGAAGACTGTATCTGGTGATCCTATGGGGGATCTAGTTTTGTCTATTTAAGAGTGATCAACAGGGCTTAGTGCTAGACGTAGTTTCTGGGGAAACTCTAAATATCTATACTAGTATTACACAGTCGATATGAAGGGTCTTATATAATGCATTGAGGCCCAAAATTGTTTGGTTTTCAAAGGGGGTTGGGTTTTACACTCTAATAGAGGCCCAAAAGATTTATTTTGAATATGTCTTATAGCTCGAGGAGAGGCCCAGGGTTTGTTTTTCAATGAACGATGATCGCGTCGAACTTTTTGAAATACAACGGGACTTATACAATAAGTGAGGCCCAAAAATAGGTTTGTATTTACAAAGGATTGGGTCTTACACTCTATTAGAGGCCCAAAAGTGTTTGAAATTGTTTGATGAGGGTGAAAATCAAAGAAACCCTAATTTGTTATTCTTTAAAAGTAAATATTTAAAGAAAATCAAATAAAATACCAAATAAGTTTGAATAAACCATTTGTGATTTTCGTTTAAGGTTTGAGAAATGAGGGATTAATCACAAGATGAATTAAAACTCACTTGGTTTTGATTTTCAAAGTAAATATTCACTTTTAAAATGTTTAAAAACATTAAAAAGGAATTTATTCACAAAAATACTAATTATATTAAATAAATAATATGAACTTAATTTTTTTGTGGAATAAAATATTTCAACATTTTTGTGATTTTTTTGCAAAAAGAACCAATAAAAAATAATTAAAGTTGAAAGAGTTATTAATTTTCCAATTAATTAATAAAACATGAAAATATTGGAAAAAAATAGCAAAAATGTGAGAAAACACAAAATGGCATGGGTGGGGTTTGAACCCACGACCTCAAGGTTATAGGGTGCGCGCCTTACCACTGGGGTGGTGATACATCCATTGCTTGAAGTGAAACCACAAATATACAAGGCTTGCCTTGTTTTTGGCCTTGCCCAAGGCAAGGCAAGTCAAGTTTTGGGTCAGAAACGTGAAGGTCATAACTTTCTCATTTCTCCATGGTTTGAGACAAAAAATTTATGCATCTGGCCTAGAATTTCACAAGGAATCCAATGGTGGTGGTATTTTTTCCAGATCATACTCCCTCCTCAAAATCCGATAGTGGTTTTGAAAAAGGCCTATAATTGCATTTTCTATGCTACACTTTGATACAGGCATGAATTACATGATGAATTGGTTCAAACACAACATATATAACATGTATGAGGTGTGTATGATCAGTGGAATTCAAAGCAATGCATATTTTGGAAAGTTCAAGTCATGATGCTTACCTCTTTTTGAGCTTTTGGAGTTTTCTGTGCAATCTGCCAAACTTCTTATTCCAAAAATGGTTTGATGCTTTGGACACTCTCAAATGATCCCTTAAAAGCTTTTAGGATGGTTGGAATCAGCTGGAACCTGCAAAAACACAAACTGGCCCTTTCTTGCAAAAGGGGTTAAAATGACCAAAATATCAACTCTCTCAAATGGTGTTCCAGATGGGGGGAACCATTTGGTACAGTTCTAGGATGTTATTTGGAGTGTGTTTGAGGTTTTATCTGGTTCGAAAAGTGACTGAATCAAGACATGGCTTGAAAAATGCACAAAAGGCCTATTTTTAGGTTTTGAGAGGTGACTTTGTGATTTTGGTGTTACAGGTCACTTTTGATAGTTTGGATCACCTACATATGATGTTTATGAGGTGTTAGGATCATGAGTTGTGATGGAAATGCTCTCTAACTCAAAAACTCAGAGTTACCTTGCTAAAGAAGGCATTTTGGCCTAAAAAGAGGGATTTTGAGGAAAGCATCTGTTTGATGGCTTTGGTGTACTCAAACTGAGCACAAATGAGCTCTATTTATAGTAGAGCAAGTTTGTTTTGGGATCAATAGTGAATGGCAACTGCAGCAGAGGTTTAGCCAATGGTTGCACTTTGGAATCCAAGTCTCCTCTAGCCATTGACTAGAGGTTATGGCACAGGGTTGTGGTTCCCTTGGTCTTGGATAAGTCTTGACTGAATTCAGTTGCAAATATGTCAGTCCATGCCACCTTGGTGTATGTATTGAATGCTATAATCCAAAATTGGAGTCTTGTCCCTCTTTTAGGCAATTCTAGGTTTGGCATGCTACTTCTTGTTCCAAGGACTTTGGAGGCTTGGCTCAGTGTTTGTCCCCTTTAAATTTGATCCTCAGATGTGTCCAAAGTGATGATAAGGCTTGGAATTATCTGATTTTGCCAAATCGAGCAAAAATGCAAAATTCTGCCTAGCCTTGGCAGTTTTCAGCAAGGCATATTGCCATTGTCATATCTCATGGCCCAAGTGGAATTTGGTGATGTTCTTGGCCATTTTGGAAAACCCTCATATGATACAACAACTGTTTGATCATATTTGGTTTTGATACCTTTTGTATCCAAGTGAAAAATCCCCCTACATTTGGAAAAAAGTGAAGGCAGATTCTGACTTAGTGAAAATTTCACCAAGTGTTGGAAAAAAGTGACATTTTCACTTTTTGTGATTTTGATCATTCCATAACTCAAAATCCGTGATGAATTTGGTAGGAGGTCAGTTCTAAGCTTTTGTAGAGGGTAATGAGAGCTACAAATCTAGCTTTGGATGGGGAAAATGGCCTTGTGGTTTAGGAGTTATGATCCTCCAAAGTTGGTACCCTTGCCACTTTGTTCATAACTTAGAAAATTTTCTAAGTTTTTATGGTTACCCCTTTTACAAGCTATCCCACTTTTCTTGATTTTTCTTGATGAATGATGATTCAAATCATACATTAACATAATTTTAGGGTTAAAAAACCATTTTTGTGAAAAATCTCAAAAAGTCAAAGTTGACTTTTGTGCATAGTTGACTTTTTGTCAGATGAATTCCAAACTGTGCGATCCTCTATGAAATCAAGTCCTTGACCTAAATCAAATTTGATGGATTGATTTCATAGGTGTTATAGGGTGTATTTAATCATGTCCTAGGGTTTGGGAGCATGTCCTAGTCAAAAGTCAAAGCTACAGTTGACTTTTCTCGCGAAACCCTAATTGTGGTACTGATGAAATTGAGACTTGCTGCTCAAGCTTCCTGGATCAATCCATTGTTACAAATGAATCAATGTGGTATGTTGGAGACCCTCAAATCATGTCTTGAGGTCTTGGCTCATGATTTGTCCCAAAAGTTAACTTAGGGGTGAATTAGGTCAAGAAACCCTAATTCCTGATTTTTGATGTATGCATCCCCTGAGGTCAAATTGACTTGATGCTTAGGCCCATGAGGTTCCATGGAGTATTTTAGGATATGCTTTGAAGCATTGGCTCATGCCCAAAGGAAAATTTCTATCTGGAGGCCCTGGTCGACCAAACCCTAATTTGGTGACATTGGCGATCTTGAGGCTTGATCCACCTGGAAGGGAGCAGCCTTGTGCTTAATCCTTAAAGTGGGAGTCCTTTTGATCCATTGTAGATGTTTGGGAGGTTAGACAAGTTGAAGATCATGTCATTTCTTGATTGATCCTTTGTCTAAGAACTCTGAGAGGGCTTGAAACCCTAATTTTGATAGTAGTGGATGCTCACCCATTTTTGGGGGACTGATGAGGTATGATGGTTTACCCATATTGTGATGATGATTTGCCTAATGATGGAAAATCTTAGTGGTCAAAATTTGGGGTATGACAGATGCCCCTATTTAATCTTCTTGGACTCGAAGGTGTGAATGACAAAGGCATTCGGGCATTCGGGGTGCAGGAGGATTAAATATCGGAATACCCGAAATTTTGATGGTGATTAAGAATGGTAGTCACGCATTCTTCTTCTTTTGATAAGCAATGATGCTTAGAAAAGGTAAACTTCCCCTCGATCCTGGTTTTCTACCAAGGATCTGGTCTTAGTTTCTAATGTAAACTTCCCCTTGATCCTGGTTTCCTACCAAGGAACTGGTCTCAGTTTCTGATGTAAACTTCCCCTCGATCCTAGTTTTCTACCAAGGACCTGGTCTCAGTTTCTTTTGTCAATAAACTTTCTTGACAAGGGACGCTATTCGTAGCGGTTTTCCTCAAACTTCTCGCCGAATTTTCCTGGGGAGATGACATTTGATAGAAAAAATTTTGATGTAAGACTCGCTGGGGAACCCATTCGCCTGAGTTGTAGAGGTGTACAAACTTCTCTGTTTGGAGACGCCATTTGCCAACTCTACTGGGGAAAATGAGTCTCTTGAGAGACTGCTTTCATGTTTGGGGATATTACATCATACTTTTCGCGGGATCTTCCCGGAGAAACGCCATATGATGTGATCCAATTTTGAGGTGTTGATGACCTTTTCATCAGCGGTTTTTTTTTTCGGAGAAAAACTGTTGTATTCCCGAATCTCTGCTTAAGAGGCTTCCTCTAGGGATTTTCCTTAATCCGGGAAAGCGAAAATATCATCTTTAATGGAAAAGAGTGACATCGGTTGAAGGTTCTCTGGTCTTTCAGAGGTTCAAGTTATCAAAGTGCTCTAGGGCCAATTCTGATCCAGAAATAAACTGGAGGAGAGAGATTGTTCAGATGCAATCTTTCCTAACGAGGAAAGAACTTGACAACTCGATTGAGAAGACTGTCACCACTACGGGACAAGACCGACTGGAGTGATAGTGATGCAATATGAATGTGAATGCAAATCAATAATGCATGATGTATGTATGTATATGCTGACACAACTGAATCGACATACAAACTAACGGATGAACATGACTGGATACTCAGCCACAGTGGCGCATGTAGAAATATCGCTGGTTTAAGATAGCAATTCTGCCTTGCTTAGGAGAAACGGTCCCTGTTGGGAGCGACGCTGGTCGGGCTTAAGAGATGAGAACTCGGCCGAAGAGGTCAGATGGAGCATTCGTATCTAACATAGCTGATCCTTCATTCAGGCATACTGGTTTAGAAGGAGTACTTTGATTCTGTACTTTGAGGCTCGAACACCTTTGGAGAAGCGATCGATGTTCTTTCGATGTTCAACCATCAAAAGAAATTGCCATCTTTATTTTTAAAAGCAGAACAATTTTAACAAGTAAATTCATTTTTGTTTCGTTTCAAGAATCGTTGATCATGTTAAAAACATCATTCTGTAAAGCTAAAACAAATATGAATTGCAAATAAAAGTATAAGGGCTCAACTTTTATTGATAGGATGAAGATCATCCAAACGCGTGATTCCATAGAGTATTTACAAAGTTTAGCAAATGGTAATTTACAGGGAAAAGGGCTATGTTGAAACATAACGACCACTATCCTTCTACCAACTTTGAATTTGGGGCATCTTGAGCTTCTGTCGAAGATGATCGTGACTGGAGTTTCTGATGGATGGCATGACTGCTGAGGAGTTGAACTGATCAGACGTAGTTACTTGCCATTATCCCTAACTTTTGCCTGGATTGGACTTTGAGATTTCCAATCCACTGGGATGATTTTTTTTTACTTTGTCTCTAATTTTTGCCTGGACCGCTCTTTCGGGTTTTGAATCCACCGAGACGTTTTTTTTTTAGTTTATGCGAAGTATTTCTTGACTACATCAACATTTGTGGGGTAGGAAAATTCCTCTCCGTCCATGGTTGCAAGTCTCACGGCACCGCCTGAGAAAGCTTTCTTGACCACATAGGGGCCATCATAATTCGGAGTCCATTTGCCCCGAGAGTCAGTGAGAAAAGATTGTACCTTTTTTAGCACAAGGTCTCATTTCCTGAAGATGCGAGGTCGAACCTTTTTGTCAAACGCCATCTTCATTCTTTGTTGATACAATTGACCGTGGCATAGAGCCGTGATTCGCTTCTCTTCGATCAAATTTAGTTCATCGTGTTGATTTTGACACCATTCAGGTTCTGTAAGCTTAGCTTCCATCAATACCCTGATTGATGGGATCTCTATTTTAATGGGGAGCACTGCCTCCATGCCATATACTAGAGAGAAAGGGGTTGCCCCTGTTGAAGTGCAGACAGATGTGTGATAACCGTGAAGAGCAAAGGGTAGTATCTCGTGCCAATCTTTGTAAGTTACAACCATCTTCTGAACAATCCTCTTGATGTTCTTGTTAGCCGCTTCTACCGCTCCGTTCATCTTTGGTCGGTAGGGAGATGAGTTATGGTGTTCGATCTTGAACTCTACGCACAACTCTTTCATCATCTTGTTGTTCAAGTTAGATCCATTATCAGTAATGACCTGGCTCAGAACACCATAACGGCAGATGATATTGTTTTTGATAAATCGGACCACCACTTGTCGGGTTACATTAGTGTACGACGCTGCTTCGACCCACTTGGTGAAGTAATCAATGTCTACCAGGATGAACCGATGTCCGTTTGAAGCCTTAGGCTCAATCAAGCCAATCATGTCGATTCCCCATATGGAAAAAGGCCATGGGGAAGAAAAAACTTTGAGATGCGTTGGCGGTACATGAATTTTGTCGGAGTATATCTGACACTTGTGACACTTCCTCATGTACTTGTAGCAGTCGGATTCCATGGTCAACCAATAATACCCTGCTCTTAGAATTTTTCTCGCCATTGTGTGTCCGTTGGCATGAGTGTCAAAGGATCCTTCGTGAATTTCTTTCATCAGCATGTCTACTTCTGGTCTGTCTACGCATCAGAGCAAGACCATGTCAAAATTTCTCTTATAGAGAGTATCACCGCTCAGGAAGAAACTGCCTGCCAGCCTTCTGAGGGTTTTCCTGTCCTTCCTTGGTGCCCCAGGTGGGTACTCTTGTTTCTGAAGGAAGCATTTGATATCGTGATACCAAGGTTTGTCGTCTATGACTGCTTCAATCGTGAAGATGTAAGCGGGTCGTTCAAGGCGCATTATGTCGATCTTAGGTATGTCATTCCATTGACCTACACTAATCATGGAAGAGAGAGTGGTTAATGCATCAGCCATGTGATTCTCCTCGCGAGGGATGTGATGAAACTCAATTCTGTTGAAGAAGGGTAGCAACCTTCTCGCGTAGTCTTTGTAAGGAATCAATCCTGATTGGTATGTGTTCCAATCTCCTTTAATCTGATTGATAACCAGGGCTGAGTTGCCATATACGTCCAAGTTTTTTATCCTTAAGTCGATCGCTTCCTCGAGACCCATGATACAAGCTTCGTATTCAGCCTCATTGTTTGTGCACTTGAACGTAAGTCTGGCAGTGAAAGGAATGTGGGTACCCTGAGGTGTTATGTCAATTGCCCCAATTCCGTTTCCGTAATGATTGACAGCTTCGTCAAAGATAAGTCCCCATTGGGAACCTGGTTCTGGCCCTTCACTGGGTAGCGGTTCATCGCAATATTTCATTTTAAGATACATGACATTTTCATCTGGGAAGTCAAATCTGATTGATTCCCGATCATCAATCGGTTGATGATCCAAGTGATCGGCTAAAATACTCCCCTTAACGGCTTTTTGAGCATGGTACTCTATGTCATATTCTGATAGCAACATCTGTCAACGGGCAATCCTTCCCGTGAGAGCAGGCTTTTCAAATACATACTTGATTGGATCCATTTTGGAAATTAACCAAGTAGTGTGACGAATCATGTACTGGCGAAGACGCTTGGCTGCCCAAGCCAGAGCGCAGCAAGTTTTATCAAGCATAGTATACCAAGTCTCGCAGTCTGTAAACTTCTTGCTTAGATAGTAAATGGCAGACTCTTTCCTTTTAGTTTCGTCTTGTTGGCCAAATACACAACCCATTGAGTCCTCGAGGACTGTGAAGTATATGACTAGTGGTCTTCCTTCCACTGGAGGTGAAAGAATCGGTGGGTTCGACAGGTATTTCTTAATACTGTCAAAGGCGGTTTGGCAGTCTTCTGTCCAAATGCAGTCCTGGTTCTTTTTAAGTAATTTGAAAATCGGCGCACATGTCGCGGTGATGAGGAATATGAATCTGGAGATGTAGTTCAAACGTCCCAGGAATCCTATGACTTGTCTTTCAGTTTTTGGAGAAGGCATTTATTGAATGGCCTTGACCTTGTCAGGATCAACCTCAATTCCTTTCTAGCTGACGATGAATCCTAAGAGTTTTCCTGAACAGACACCGAAGGTGCACTTGTTGGGATTCAAGCGGAGCTTGTACTTTCTCAATTGCTCAAATAATTTTGATAGGTGGGTCACATGCTCCTCTTCTATTCTAGATTTGGCAATCATATCATCGCCATATACCTCGATTTCTTTGTGTATCTTGTCATGAAACAGAGTAGTCATGGCCCTTAGATAGGTTGCCCCGGCGTTCTTCAAACCGAAAGGCATTACCTTGTAGCAAAAGGTACCCCATGGGGTGATGAAGAAAGTTTTCTCCATGTCTTTCGGCATCATTTTGATCTGGTTATAGCCCGAGAATCCATCCATGAAGGAGAAAATTTTGAACTTTGTTGTACTGTCAACCAGCATGTCAATCTGTGGTAAAAGAAAGTCGTCCTTTGGACTAGCCTTGTTTAGATCTCTATAATCCACACACATTCTGACATTTCCGTCCTTTTTCAGAACATGTACGATGTTGGCTAACCATTGAGGATATTCTGATGTGGCGAGGAAACCCGCGTCAATCTGTTTCTGTACCTCCTCTTTGATTTTGATGGCCATGTCCGGGTGAGTCCGTCTCAACCTCTGTTTTACTGGCGGACATTCTAATCTCAACGGTAAATGATGTTCCACGATGCTGGTATCCAACCCTGGCATATCCTGATAGGACCAAGCGAATACATCGGGGAATTCTTTGAGAAGCTTTACCAAACCCTCTCTGGCAGTTGGACTGAGCAGTGCCCCAATCCTGATTTCTTTTCTCTCTTTCTCCGAACCTAAGTTTACCGTTTCCAACGGCTCTTTATGAGGTTCAATGGACCCTTCCTCCTGTCTGAGTAATCGGGAGATCTCTTCTGGAATTTCGTCGTCATTTTCTTCTTCAGCCCCAAATACCGGGAACTCAAAGTTGGGAAAAGGCATCAGATCGTATGTTTCAACGGGGTTTAAAACATACAACAGCAACAGAATGAGGAAATTACATAACGATGTTATTTTATTAATGAACAAGTCGATTCTTGAAACTACAGCCCTATAAAACAAAGCTCTGTCGCTTTGGGCGAAGCAAAGAGGGAAATTTATAAAAAGTGAGCCCTATCAAAACATCTGTTACACCTGGGCAGGGTGAAAGGTTAAAGACGGCAATTACTTTGACTTATGACCAATCTTCGGAACATCAACAGCAACCCATTAGCGGCGAACTCCTCGGTGAATCACAAAGTCTGGCACCTTCCTTGATTTGTCTTCAGAAATAACGCTGATTTATGGTGGAGCAGGATCATTGAAATCTGTCTCCCAGGCAGAGTTGTCGTAGGAGGATTCCTCTATTGCATTTTGCATAGCATTTGTGCTCTCAGGTAGATCTCCCCATCCAATTGGCTGGATGTCTTCGAGCCTGATACGAGAGCTTTCGGGAGCAGTGTACTTGACCATATAGTCGTATTTCCCACTTGGTTGTCCCAGGGTGTCCCACACTTCTTTGGAACTGGAGGAGTCATCCTTCTCGATGACGTTGACCTCTGGAAAAGCATAGTTGATGAATTCAAGTCCTGCAAACGTTGTAAATTCATCGTCGTACTGGACGTTTTCTGAATGACCTCATTGTTGATCCCATGACATGGTAGGGACGCAGGTATTCTTTTCAATGATGCTCAGCTGATTTTCATTGTTTGGCTGATTTCCTTGCCCCAAGTCTCCTGGATACGGCTGCCACATTGGCAGGCCATCCATCGGGCCATAATAGTTGTGGTCAAAGTTTTCCTTCATCAGAGTGTCCTCCTCTAATGAGTTTGGTGGAGCACGACATCCTTCCGGATCACAATCTCCATATATCATTTCGACGTCTGACCTGGGTATAAATCTCGGACTCTGTGCGAGATAGCAAAATGCCGTAGGCACCTCTTCCTGAGACGTATAACCGTCCTTGTTAAGATAGGACTCCCATTCTTCCTCCATATTAGAGGAATCATCTTTATTGATGGTATGCACTTCTTGAGACACTAGGTGAAGAAAACCTCCACTGTGGAAGAAGTCTGGAATGGGATGAAGACTTTCATTGCTGGTAGTAGTTGTCTGGGTACAGGTTGCAAAAAAACCAAGACCCTTCTTTGTTTTATTGTCAGTAGGAATGACTAGTTGTCCCCATCATGTTGTATTGGTACTCTCGACCGCTTTGATAGCATCTTTGTATGAGGAAATGGAAGTTCCCTCTTCGGATTGATTGTCCTTACTCACCGACAGTGCTTGGAACTGAGTTCCAATAACCTCCTCGGGTTCTACACCAATAGATGATGATAAGTTACTCACGAGTAAGGCTTGTTCTCCACAGACCGTGACGAGCTGGTTGTTCTGGACGAACTTTAACTTTTGGTGGAGGGTCGAGGTGACCGCCCCAGCCTGATGTATCCAAGGTCTTCCTAATAAACAACTGTACGTTGCCCGGATGTCCATGACCTGGAAAACGACTTGGAAAGTGTGAGGACTAATAGTTATGGGAAGGTCGACTTCGCCGATAACCGTTTTTCTGGACCCGTCAAATGCTTTGACGACGACCTCACTTGTTCTCATCGGGGGTCCTTTGAAGGATAATTGCATCAAAGTGGACTTCGGCATAACATTCAGGGCTGACCCTGTGTCTACCAGTACGCTGGCTAAAGCATCGCCCTGGCAGCTGACCATGATATTGAGCGCCATGTGATGACGGCGACCCTCTTCAGGTAATTCCTCATCACTAAATCCCAAGTTATTGCAGGAAGTGATGTTAGAGACAATGCTATCGAATTGTCTGATTGTTACATCCTGTTCCACAAAGGCTTGCTCCAAGACTTTCTGTAGAGCCTCCCTGTGCGCTTCTGAACTGAGTAAAAGTGACATCACAGAGATCTTTGAAGGAGTTTGTAACACTTGACCAACAATGTTGTATTCACTCCTTTGGATGAGCTTCAGCATATCATCATCGTTTTTTGAAAGGTCGGGATTATTGGATTGACCGACTGGTGGATTGGGAACTTCTGTCTGAGGTTGCTTTTCTTTGTTAAGTTCTCAAACTCTTCGGTTGAAGATTCGACCACTCCGTGTTACTCGACTGATGTTTGCAATATTCACGACGGAGGGTAATGGAATTTCCTTTCCATTCTCGACTGTTGTTGCACCGTATTTGTAAGGGATAGCCTTAGTTGATCCATACGGTAATGGTCCTGGTAGATAGATGACTATGGGAGCCTTCTGATTTTTCCGACCATCGTAAGCAATTTCGATCCGTTCCTGGTTGGGAACTCTCGATTCGTCAAGTAGAGGGATGATGGTACAAACATCCCTAGCCCCCTGATGATCAGAGATTACGACAACGTTCTCAATTTGATCAGCGAGGTAGTTCGGCGCCCAGTTGATTGGTCCGGAACCCGGATATGGGCGAATCTCTCTACGATCCACCTGACCCTGAACAGCTGCTCGCACAAGGTAACATCATTGGTTACTTTCCGAATAGACTCTACAACGTTCATAGTTGTGTGGTGGCACCTGGCCACGCCCGCTTTGAATACAATGTAACCTCACTAGGTCAGTTTCCACAGATCGAACGTCCCGACTTTGATGCCGAGTAGGGTTCCCGTTGGTAATACTAATTTGCTGGGTGTCTTCATCCATATAGATTGGAAGCCACCAGTGGTTCAACAAGTGCTGAAGGATTTCCTGGACAAGGGTACAACCTTTATTGTTTCTGCAACCCGCCCTACAACTCTGATAATCATGTGATACCAGGAACCCGAGCCGGACCTGTTTAGCATGTAACTCCACCAGGCTAGTATTCATCAAGCGAATATCGAAGATTTGAATCATGTTGATCTGATAGGGATTACTATCATGGTAGTCCTGGATTCATCCAAGATCCATCTGACGCTGGAGGGCCTCTTGTATAAAAGAGCATCCCTGCTTATTTACCGAGCAAGTCAGACAGGAACTGTAATCGTGCCGCGGCAGATTATGATACTGGTTTTGCCTGGAATGCATCGCCACCAAGTTGACATTCATTGCACGGATGTCGTGGTTCTGAATGATGTTAGAATTCGTGTAAACCATGTTAACTCCACGAACTCGGTGCTCTTGGATCCATCTGTTCCTGTAGAGCTGATTGCACCACAGAACATCCTCGGTTGCTTTTAGAGCAGATATCACACTGGTGATAGTTATGAGGTGGCACATGGCCATATCTACTCTGTCTACAATGCATCTTGACCATATTGGTCCTTAACAAGAGTACATCATGAATTTGATAGACGTTGTTAGTCTCTCCCTCTATCAAATTGACTGTAGCTTTCTCGTGTTGAGGCAGCGAGTTTGTGAGAACATTAGGATTTGTATCCTTGAAAGGTAAGACCCCGCTCCTAACAAGCTTTTGCACGTCGGATTTGAAATTGAGACAGTTCTCTATGTTATGCCCTGGTCCCCCTTGATGGTAAGGGCAAGTCTGATCCACCTTAAACCAAAAAGGAGGATTTTCCGGTACTGTAAGAGGGGACTTAGTCTGGACATGCCCCTTAGCCAGTAGTAACGGAAATAGTTATGTGTACAATACGGGTATAGGATCAAATCCTGGTGGCCGCGTTGTACGGTTGTTATTGTATGGAGGACGAGCCTGCTGAAGAGGCTGTTGAGTCCTTTGCCTATTAGGTTGGCTTTGCGCAACCTGAGGTTGATACGTAGAAATAGGTGCAGGATTGATAGCAGGAGTCACAGCCGCTACTGGTTGATAATGTCGTCTTTGCTTTCCGAGAGAGATATTCCCAATATCCTGCTCTTTTTTCTTAGGGAGAGCACTACCGTATCGCTTTGTACTACTTGATGATCCAGTGTCCTTGACTAGACGTCCCTCTCGGACGGCTTCCTCAAAACGAACTCCCATATCGACCATCTCGGTGAAGTCACTGGGCGCACTGGCAACCATTCTGTCGTAATAAAATGAGCTTAAGGTCTTTAAGAAGATCTTTGTCATCTCTTTTTCCTCGAGAGGTGGACAAATTTGAGCGACAATTTCACGCCATCTCTGAGCGTATTCCTTAAAGGTTTCCTTGTCCTTTTGTGACATTGATCTGAGTTGATCTCTGTCGGGTGCCATGTCCAGATTGTATTTATATTGTTGGACGAAGGCAGTGCCAAGATCTCTGAAAGTGCTAATCGTAGCACGGTTTAAACCCATGTACCATTTTAGTGCGGCATCGGTTAAACTATCCTGAAAGTAGTGAATCAGTAAATCAAGATTCTCTGTCTGAGCTGACATTTGCCGAGCGTACATCACCAAGTGACTCTGAGGGCAAGAGTTACCCTTGTACTTTTCAAAGTCGGGCACCTGGAATTTGTGCGGGACTTTCACATTAGGGACCAAGCAGAGGTTCGCGACGTCCTTTCCAAATAAATCCGGATCGCGAAGGGTCTGCAGTTCTTTTTGCATTCCCAGGAACTGTTCCTGGAACTCATTCATTCTTTCAAACATGTTGTCGTTTCCACCAGAAGGTATATATGGAACCTGTCCTTCCGGGACAGTGTGTACCACGGGCGGTGGTATAGTCATTATGGCCGAGACTCTCGGTGCCTCCCGAAGTTTGTAACCTTCAGGAGTTGTTGTCATGCCCTTGGCATCTTCGCTTTCCCGAAGTTTGTAACCTTCAGGCCCAGCGGTTCCTGCTGCGGTCCCCTGATCCTCATTGATCAACGGGATATATCCTTCCGGGATATAGTTAAGTGGCATGCCCCAGGGACGATCTTTCGACATTTTATACCTAGGATCAGACTTTTCCACTATGGGCGTTGAGTTGATCTCCGAGATCACAGTCCTTTGTAGCTGCACTTCTGCCATGGTTTGCATGTCGTTATGAAGCTTTCTCAAATCCTCTCTCAGAGCGTCGATCTCTTCTCTCAACTCTCTGTTCTCTTCCTCGAGATCATCCATCTTTTTCTGACGATTGGCCCGAGTATTGTACGAATGAGACAGTTTGACTCTAGAACCGAGACACAAACGTGAGATTCGTAGGTAAGAAGAATACGTGACGTGAGAATGATGAATGAAATGATTATATTAATTGTTTTTTTTTGTTTAATCAAAATAAACTTCGACAATTAGATTGCAAATATCAAACAGTGGGGAAACCTTGTTTTATTGAATTCAAAGGATTGCGAAAATAAAAATACAGTAGATTACAGGGTGCGGAAACAGAAACCTAAGCTAAGGGGTCGCGAGTCCTCTCTGGGGAGAAACCGGGTGCTGATTCTGGTACTTTCCTTTTCTTGGACCGGGGCTCTTGGGCCGTTGTCGGGTTGTCATTCCTTTGCCAAGTGAAAGGAACGAGCAAATTCCTTTGGTCATCCTGATTATCCACAGCATGTTGCTCTAAAATCTCGATCAGAGCATCCTTATCTTTCAGCAGTTTCTGTATTTTGGTAGACTCTCATTGAGGGTGCGATATTTGTTCTTCCAAGACCTCCTCTACTGTTGAACTTTGTTGAGAGTAACCTGAAGTTTTTCTGTTTCAGTCATGAAGTACATGACAGATTCCCTCGGCGGAAGAACTCCGTGACGAGGATAAGGCATCTTTAGCTTGAGAGCTCTAGTTTGTACCCAGTGGAGATAAGGCTCCACCGAGACACGTTCCGGTTTTCCTAGAGACTCTCGTCCTTTCTTATGAACATGTTTCCAAGCGTGCACTATTTCCATCTTTAGTGCCTTGTCATTTTCTCCTTCTTTGAAGAAAAGACCCTCCAGATGAGCATTACGCGGGACATGCCTCATTGGGTATCCAAATTGACGAAGAACAAGAACTGGATGGTAATTGATTCCTCCTTTAGTTCCTATGAGGGGTACGTTGGGGAAGTTTCCACAACGGTCAATGATCTTGATCCCGTCATAAATCCTATTGTACCAATCTATATCAGAGTTGGTGAGGGACATGATTTTCTGCGACCAACGTAAGGCACTCTTATGATCCCAAAAAGCAGCAGACTTAGGCAAATAGGAGATAAAACATTTATATAATAAGGGTACACAACACGTGATCATCCCTCCGCTGTACAAATTCCCTAAGTGTACAGAATGATACGCGTCCGCGAGCAAAGTTGGCACAGGGTTTCTAATGAGAAAAACCTTAATGGCGTTGATATCGACGAAGCTATTAACGTTGGGAAACAGAAATAACCCGTAGGTGAGTAAGACAAAGATGCATTCAAAAGCAGTCATGTTACCTATACTAGCAAAGTACAGAGCCTTCTTTGTCAGGAACTGGGCTGGCAAACCTGGGAGCCCACCCTTAGCAGTCATGTGAGTCTTGACTTCCGACTTATCCAAATAAATTGCTCTTACAATGGTCTGATCCTTTGGAATTTCTTCCAGTCCAGAAAATGGAGCTCGATCAGTAATGTGTAAATCAGTCAGGTGAGAATACTCCTCCAGCGTTGGTGCGAGCTGGTAATCCGGGAATGTGAAACAGTGATAGACCGGATCGTAAAACTGAATGAGTGCCTCCATGATTCCTTCAATCACATGGACTCTTAACAGAGGTAGCAGACCTCCGTACTTAGCTCTGAAAGCGTCAGGGTTAGTGATCATCCTCGCAAATCCTCTCAAATCCTCTAGTTTTGGAACCCTTAAGGTATACTTAGGAGTTCTCCTTCTACCGAAGTCCATGAGCGCAATCTTTTTCTATGACATTTGTAATCATTGTCTTAGTTTAATTTGAAAAAGAGAAACTAGAAGAGAAGTTTTTCTTTGATATAATGTTTTTTAGATGAATGCATAAATGCAGCACACAAAAACATAGAAAAAACATGGGGTCAAAGGGTCGGTGTCATGAAGTCAAGGCTCTACCCCCCCCCCCCCCCCAAAGGTTTATACTAGTGATTTTTGTACCTGTCTCTCAAAATCATCAGTTCTTGTCGAGAAAACACCAGCGGGCCGGGAACCGTGCTAGGTGATGTTTTTCGAAGAACCATCGGAAGAGGGTAGTATCGCGTGACAACCATTACCAATAGTTTTCGCACTACTAAAAGAGGTTTTTCCTAGGTGTATACTCAATCTTTCCACATGCGGCATCACACGCATTCCCAATAGCAGAAAAATAAACACAGATATCAATTAGGAAAAGCAGTATATATATTTATCCTAAGGTCCTAGACTTTAAAGAGCTATGAATCCTATGTTCCTGACAAAAATGGCTCCCCGGCAGAGTCGCCATTCTGTGATACCTTCCCAACTTTAAAGGTTTTGACCTAAGATCCTAGTGAAGTAAAAAAAAGTCCTATCCTAGTGAAATCCCCAAAAAAAAGAAAGAAAGAAAGAAAAGAGCCCCATGGTGGGCGCCACTTTTCTGTAGCGAGCGATTTTGGACGTGGTTCTTAAGCACTGTCGCTCTGGGGTTACTACAGGTCGATTTATATTTTATCCTATTGAGCTGACTAAGGAAGGGAAATAGATGTCTCCAATTAACCCTGTTTGCATACTAAGTTTAAACAACTGTCTGTTAGGTTACGAATGCTATATGGTAATGGGGCATCTTTCTTCTTACTTTGTTTAAAACGAAACACCGGGAATGTTCATGGGGAATTTTGTTAGGATGCTAGGACTGATGCTTTTCGATTGATATGTGAAGGTACGGGATTTGGGGCTTTGGATTAGTGTGCTCGCTAAGATTTTTCTTTCAATCTTATGCCTACGTATTCCCGTTTACCGAAACAGGGAAATCAGAGCGATCGTAGTTCCTCCTATTCTATGGGAGGAAATGGTGTTTTGGTGTCTTGTTCAAAGCCCAAGACGTGAAGCTGAAAAGGTGGTTTATATCTTGTTCAAAGCCCAAGATGTGAAGCTGAAGGGTCTATTTGTATCTTGTTCGAAGCCCAAGATGTGAAGCTAAAAAGGTGTTGTCTTTAGAGAGAATTTGGCATCTCTAAAGGGGGTCTGTTTGTCACAACTGTTGGGTGACTGACTATAAAGGAGGATTACTTTAACCGGGATATGTGAATCCTATCAATGCCATAATTTCCTTTATAGGGGTTTTAACCTGAAGGAGAAGACTTTAACTCAGTGTAGAGCAATGATATCTTTCCTTAGGAATTTCTCATGCTAAAAGAGGGACAGTGGCGTGGATGTAAATAATCCAGAGGCTTGCCGCTTATAGCAATTAAATGAAAGGAGTTGTTGATGTTCGTATCCTGTAAACGAGGCACAGTTTTGATACTAAAAGGTTGATTGACTCAACCGGGGTTTTTCTTATACAAAGCCTAAGAGGAGGCTGTTGACCCAACAAGAGGATGCTTTTGTGTCTCGTACGAAGCCCGAGAGGGAGGCTAAAAGGAGTTGACTCAAAAATAGGGTGCTTTTAGATGTGTCTTGTACGAAGCCCAAGACGGAGGCTAAAGGTTGACTCAATAAGAGATTCTTTTATACTCAACAAGAGAGTGTTTTGTATCTCGTACGAAGCCCGAGATGGAGGCTAAAAGAGAGATTGACTCAACAAGAGAGTCTTTTATACTCAACAAGAGAGTGATTTTGTATCTCGTACGAAGCCTGAGATAAAGGCCAAAAGGATTATTGACTCAACAAGAGAGTCTTTTTGTATCTCGTACGAAGCCCGAGATAGAGGCTAAAAGGATTGCTGTTTCAGTTGAGTGACAGGTCCAGTAGGTTGGTTAAAAGAGAAAATCAGTTCTTATAAAGAGACTGATTAAAGGTAAGGCTATGCTTTAGGATTGATCAGAGGGTCAGGGTTATTTCCTGTTCTTTAAGGAAATGGGGAATCCAGAGGGGATTGGAGACTGTCCGAGTCTACTGGTGTTTTTTCCTACTTGAGAATGCCTTCGAGACTCAAGGAGATTAGACTGTCCAAGTCTAGAGTTTTATCTTTTGTACTATGCTTAAAGAAACAGTAGTAGTACGTTCACGGTAGAAAGATCTAGACTCTTTGAAAGACGGTTCTATTAAGATGACTAATTTCTGTTCCTATACCTCTAGGAGGTCGTCGGGACAATTTGTACGAAGCCCAAGAGGCGGCTGGAAACTTTTAAGAAGCCGAGGATAATTTGTACGAAGCCCAAGAGGAGGCTCTCTTCCCGAAGGAAGAATCCTTATACAAAGCCTAAGAGGAGGTTGTGAATACTTCTAAGAAGCCGTAGGGTCCTTGTACAACGCCCAAGAGGAGGCGGGGATGCTTTTAGAAAGCCTGTGGGCCCCCAAACCCCGAGAAATTCAAGACAGGTTATTCACAGAGAATAGATCAAGCCAGGAAAGTTCGAGAATTTGGAAGAAACTCAAGAGATGCCATTCACGGAGAAAAGATCATCTATGGGGAGTAGAGTTTCTTTGACAATTAAGGGTGACAACCGAAGAGAAGACTGTATCTGGTGATCTAATGGGGGATCTAGTTTTGTCTATTTAAGAGTGATCAACAGGGCTTAGTGCTAGACGTAGTTGCCAGGGAAACTCTAAATATCTATACTAGTATTACACAGTTGATATGAGTTCATGAAAGAAGACTTACAGTGAAACAGCCCCACAATACAGTTATATGTATATGAAAGCGGATAAAGAAAGCATATAAACACTTACTCAATTGTAGAGCTTCCATGCTGTTTGGTTAGTTGTTCAACAAAGAAAGATTGAAAACAACAGTCTATTCAAAATTAAAGGAGAAGGTATTTTGAAAAGATGTTGGGGCTTGCAGCTTAAGGAGAGGCCCATGGTTTATCAGTGATCGCACTGTCGTTTTGTACAGAGGGACTTATACAAGTGACTGAGGCCCAAGAAAGGTTTTCTGTACAAGGGGATGGGTCTTACACTCTCTAAAGATGCCCAAGTGTTTAAAGAAAAAGAATGGGGCTTACAACACGAGGGTAGGCCCAAATGATTAGTTTTTTTATTGGCGATCGCGCCGAGGATTTTGAAAACGCGGTGGGTCTTATATAATGCATTGAGACCCAAAATGGTTTGGTTTTCAAAGGGGGTTGGGTCTTAGACTCTAATAGAGGCCCAAAAGATTTATTTTGAATGGGTCTTATAGCTCGAGGAGAGGCCCAGGGTTTGTTTTTCAACGGACGATGATCGCATCGAACTTTTTGAAATACAACGGGACTTATACAATAAGTGAGGCCCAAAAATAGGTTTGTGTTTACAAAGGATTGGGTCTTACACTCTATTAGAGGCCCAAAAGTGTTTGATATTGTTTGATGAGGGTGAAAATCAAAGAAACCCTAATTTGTTATTCTTTAAAAGTAAATATTTAAAGAAAATCAAATAAAATACCAAATAAGTTTGAATAAACCATTTGTGATTTTCGTTTAAGGTTTGAGAAATGAGGGATTAATCACAAGATGAATTAAAACTCACTTAGTTTTGATTTTCAAAGTAAATATTCACTTTTAAAATGTTTAAAAACATTAAAAAGGAATTTATTCACAAAAATACTAATTATATTAAATAAATAATATGAACTTAATTTTTTTGTGGAATAAAATATTTCAACATTTTTGTGATTTTTTTGCAAAAAGAACCAATAAAAAATAATTAAAGTTGAAAGAGTTATTAATTTTCCAATTAATTAATAAAACATGAAAATATTGGAAAAAAATAGCAAAAATGTGAGAAAACACAAAATGGCATGGGTGGGGTTTGAACCCACGACCTCAAGGTTATAGGGTGCGCGCCTTACCACTGGGGTGGTGATACATCCATTGCTTGAAGTGAAACCACAAATATACAAGGCTTGCCTTGTTTTTGGCCTGGCCCAAGGCAAGGCAAGGCAAGTTTTGGGTCAGAAACGTGAAGGTCATAACTTTCTCATTTCTCCATGGTTTGAGACAATTTATATGCATCAGACCTAGAATTTCACAAGGAATCCAATGGTGGTGGTATTTTTTTCAGATCATACTCCCTCCTCAAAATCCGATAGTGGTTTTGAAAAAGGCCTATAATTGCATTTTCTTTGCTACACTTTGATACAGGCATGAATTACATGATGAATTGGTTCAAACACAACATATATAACATGTATGAGGTGTGTATGATCAGTGGACTTTAAAGCAATGCATATTTTGGAAAGTTCAAGTCATGATGCTTACCTCTTTTTGAGCTTTTGGAGTTTTCTGTGCAATCAGCCAAACTTCTTGTTCCAGAAATGGTTTGATGCTTTGGACACTCTCAAATGATCCTTTAGAAGCTTTTAGGATGGTTGGAATCAGCTGGAACCTGCAAAAACACAAACTGGCCCTTTCTTGCAAAAGGGGTTAAAATGACCAAAATAACAACTCTCTCAAATGGTATTCCAGATGGGGGGAACCATTTGGGACAGTTCAAGGATGTTATTTGGAGTGTGTTTGAGGTTTTATCTGGTTCGGAAAGTGACTGAATCAAGACATGGCTTGAAAAATGCACAAAAGGCCTATTTTGAGGTTTTGAGAGGTGACTTTGTGATTTCGGTGTTACAGGTCACTTTTGATAGTTTGGATCACCTACATATGATGTTTATGAGGTGTTAGGATCATGAGTTGTGATGGAAATGCTCTCTAACTCAAAAACTCAGAGTTACCTTGCTAAAGAAGGCATTTTGGCCTAAAGAGAGGGATTTTGAGGAAAACATCTGTTTGATGGCTTTGGTGTACTCAGACTGAGCACAAATGAGCTCTATTTATAGTAGAGCAAGTTTGTTTTGGGATCAATAGTGAATGGCAACTGCAGCAGAGGTTTGGCCAATGGTTGCACTTTGGAATCCAAGTCTCCTCTAGCCATTGACTAGAGGTTAGGGCACAGGGCTGTGGTTCCCTTGGTCTTGGATAAGTCTTGACTGAATTCAGTTGCAAATATGTCAGTCCATACCACCTTGGTGTATGTATTAAATGCTCCAATCCAAAATTGGAGTCTTGTCCCTCTTTTAGGCAATTCTAGGTTTGGCATGCTACTTCTTGTTCCAAGGACTTTGGAGGCTTGGCTCAGTGTTTGTCCCCTTTAAATTTGATCCTCAGATGTGTCCAATGTGATGACAAGGCTTGGAATTAACTGATTTTTCCAAATCGAGCAAAAATGCAAAATTCTGCCTAGCCTTGGCAATTTTCAGCAAGGCATATTGCCATTGTCATATCTCATGGCCCAAGTGGAATTTAGTGATGTTCTTGGCCATTTTGGAAAGCCCTCATATGATATAACAATCGTTTGATCATATTTGGTTTTGATACCTTTTGGATCCAAGTGAAAAATCCCCCTACATTTGGAAAAAAGTGAAGGCAGATTCTGACTTAGTGAAAATTTCACTAAGTGTTGGAAAAAAGTGACATTTTCACTTTTTGTGATTTTGATCATTCCATAACTCAAAATCCATGATGAATTTGGAAGAAGGTCAGTTCTAAGCTTTTGTAGAGGGTAATGAGAGCTACAAATCTAGCTTTGGATGGGGAAAAATGGTCTTGTGGTTTAGGAGTTATGATCCTCCAAAGTTGGTACCCTTGCCACTTTGTTCATAACTTAGAAAATTTTCTAAGTTTTTATGGTTACCCCTTTTACAAGCTATCCCACTTTTCTTGATTTTTCTTGATGAATGATGATTCAAATCATACATTAACATCATTTTAGGGTTAAAAAACCATTTTTGTGAAAAAACTCAAAAAGTCAAAGTTGACTTTTGTGCACAGTTGACTTTTTGTCAAATAAATTCCAAACTGTGCGATCCTCTATGAAATCAAGTCCTTGACCTAAATCAAACTTGATGGATTAATTTCATAGGTGTTATAGGGTGTATTTAATCATGTCCTAGGGTTTAGGAGCATGTCCTGGTCAAAAGTCAAAGCTACAGTTGACTTTTCTCGTGAAACCCTAATTGTGGTATTGATGAAATTGAGACTTGTTGCTCAAGCTTCCTGGATCAATCCATTGTTACAAATGGATCAATATGGTATGTTGGAGACCCTCAAATCATGTCTTGAGGTCTTGGCTCATGATTTGTCCCAAAAGTCAACTTAGGGGTGAATTAGGTCAAGAAACCCTAATTCCTGATTTTTGATGTATGCATCCCCTGAGGTCAAATTGACTTGATGCTTGGGCCCATGAGGTTCAATGGAGTATTTTAGGATATGCTTTGAAGCATTGGCTCATGCCCAGAGGAAAATTTCCATCTGGAGGCCCTGGTCGACCAAACCCTAATTTGGTGACACTGGCGATCTTGAGGCTTGATCCACCTGGAAGGGAGCAGCCTTGTGCTTAATCCTTAAAGTGGGAGTCCTCTTGATCCATTGTAGATGTTTGGGAGGTTAGACAAGTTGAATATCATGTCATTTCTTGATTGATCCTTTGTCTAAGAACTCTGAGAGGGCTTGAAACCCTAATTTTGATAGTAGTGGATGCTCACCCATCTTTGGGGAGACTGATGAGGTATGATGGTTTATCCATATTGTGATGATGATTTGCCCAATGATGGGAAATCTTAGTGGTCAAAATTTGGGGTATGACAGGCGTGGGCAAGAGAAGTCTTAGACATGTGCTATAAGCAAGGGGAAGTCTCAACCTTAAGACTTTGGAGCAGGTGGCTCGGTCAGAAGGTGTGAGCAAGGGAAAATCTTAAACATGTGCTCTAAGAAAAGGAAGTCTCAAACAGTTGGTCTGAGCAGTTGTAAAAGTCTTATGCAGAAGCATAAGCGATTGTAATCATGAAGTTGTTATAATACAAATCTCTTGCGAGGCAAGGGGATTGGAGTACTCTCAGTCAAGGGAGGAACCAAGATAAATCTTTTGTGTCTTATGCTGTTATTTTATTTACTTCTGTTATATCCACTGCTAATGAATTAAATAGAATCTGAACACCAATTCAGATTCTGAAACTCTGATCAGAAGTTAAATTAAAGAAAACACGAAACATAATTCAACCCCCCATTCTTGTGTACTTTTCACACCTTCATAGTGAACTTCAATATGTCCAATCTTACAATAGTCACCTCGTACACCAAGCTCGAGTATATGAATTGCTTGATTAAATCCAACTCTCTAGCCATTAATGGTGACATGTGCGAGGACTTCTTACTTAAATCATCTGCTACATCATTGACTTTATCGGGATGGTAATTCAAACCAAAGTCACAGTCCTTCAAATACTCTAATCATCTCCTCTGTCTCATATTTAGCTTCCTCTGATCAAACAAATATCTCAAACTCTTATGATCACTAAATACTTTAAACCTAGAACCATACAAATAATGTCTCCATATCTTCAGTAGAAAAACTACAATCGCCAACTCTAAATCATGGGTAGGGTAGTTGATAAGTGCAAAATGTACCTATTTTTGTATATAAGTTTTGTTTCACTTATCATTACTTTGTGTTAAAACTGGTTGAAGAAACCCCGCTTTGTTCGTAATTACGTTTACTTTACGTTTTAGTGTATATATTGCGTATCGTGTAAATATCATTGAGTTTAATTGATTTTAATTTATTTTTGCAGGTATTCCAGCAATGGGATTTTGCCTTTGTTGTATAGATCATTAAATAAGCTTTCCAACACTTTAAACCGTGCGTCAATCGGAGTTACGGTTCAAGAGTTATGGTCAAAACAAATTCTGGTTTGCTGTCATGTTCGCTAGGCGAACCAGGAGGCGAGCACTCGCTAGCGAGTTCGCACTGCGAACTCGGGGCGAATAAAAAGTGCCTGGAAGCATAAAAAACACAATTCTGGCAGTAGCTAAGGCGGTGTATGTTCGCAGTGCAAACGGGGGTTCGCAGTGCGAACCTGGCAGCAAATTTTGCCTATAAACTTCATTTTTCAGCATTTTTTGGAGGATGGTTTTGGGGATTCTTGCTCCAACTCCATCAAACTTCATTTTTTCAGTAGATTAGCTTAGAAAACATCATGGAAGCTTGCATGCGGATGATCCGAGGTGGATTTCTCATCGATCAGCTCCGACAATCCGAGAAGTGTTTAGTTCATTTTTTATTTTCTTCATGTCTTTCTTCTTTGTTGGGTTGTGTATATGTATTTGCTATGAACTCATGTATATTTGTCGCCCATGGCGTTGTATAAAACTTGCTTTACAAATCTTTATTGGTAATTGTCTCTGATTTTTGCTTTATGCGCGGGGTTTGGGTTGCGTTAGAGATAACCGTCGCAAACTTCGATTAGGGATGATTGTCTGTTAGTTTCTAGATTCTAGAGATAGATTTAGGGCTAACAATCTTCAATAGGCGTCGAAACTTAATGCCTCCGTGCCTTGAGCTAGCGTACGAAATAATCGGCAATGGTAACACGGTTGTTTTCTCAACTTTGCGTTAGACATAACCTGTGTTGTGAGCGATGCTGGGTGATATTGAGGAGTATTGTAGGTTGAGTATAACTGGTCGGTAAGTTTAAGTTTGTGAGGAGTCGATTATGTGCATGCCGGATAAGTTTGTCTTGCTGAAGAATGAATTTGTTTTATGTTTTAATGTTTACTTTTCTATTTTCTTGTTTGAAACCATTTAAAACCAAACTCATAAACGCGAGAGATTGTCGAACAACATTCTTTCCCTCGAACCGATCTCTGTGGACACGACATAAATCCCGGAGGGAATTCTTCCGAAAATAAATATTTTTGCTGCTTGCCCTAGTCTGCAACTAACAAAATGGCGTCGTTGCCGGGGATTGGTTTTGATATTGAATCGCATTGCGATAGTTTCTTTGTTTTTGAGTTTTGTTCAAGTGTTATATACATTTTGTTCCCGTAACGTTTGTTTAAGTGTTTGGTTAGGGCACTTGCTTTTGGTTTGCGCGGTGAGGCATCACCATGGCATGAATGAAGGAAGTTACTAGCTAAGCATTGTAAAGGCGTCGAGCTTACGACGTAAAACAAGCACGTTGTATTATTTTCTTTTGTTGTTGTTTAGTTTAGGTAGTGTGGTGCAATTGTCTAAACAAATTTAAATCGGACCAACTCTTAAATTTCAAATCTTCACTTTTAAATTTGTTTAGACAATTTTTTCCAGTCTTTTAGTTTGTTTATATTAATGGTCTTTGTGTTTGTCAATGAACTTGTTTTTAGTAGCTTGAGGAAATTTGGGGATGTTCCAAGTTTGATCATTTCAACTTGCGGATGTATGGTAATGATCTTGTTAAGTTTTGTACACGTCCGAGGTATGTATTTATCGCTTTCTATACTTTAGCATATTCATGATACTTAGGCTTGTTACAACTTCTATGTCATTCATTCTTTTGTATACTTGTTCTTATTGTGAATCACTTTAGTTCCCAACCTTTTTGTGAGGTGGCTTTCCATTGTTCATATATGCGGAGTACCAACATTCTTGTTCTAACTAGATTTTATTATGTTGAATCTTTCGTTTGTGTTAATTATATGAAAGCATGAAAAGGATCAAGGCATTTTGTTTCATTTTGAGCACAACCACCTTAGCCAAATAGTCAATTAACCTTGTGAGTGTGTGAGAATTCGTAACTCCTTTGAGCTTTTTGATCCATGTTTTTATTTGAACTTAATGCTTGTCTATGAGTATTTAGTTCACTTATTTTTGAATGGATTTTGTTTTTTCTTGGACCTCAACTATGTGTTGTTGTATGTATTTTTTCCTTGCCTTAGAAAGTAGGGAGTATTCACATGATGATGTGGTTGAATTCAAGTTGGGGAGAGAATGGTTGTTTACTCATTGGTTGAATTCTATGAGGATTGAAAAAGAAAAGAAAAAAGAGAAAAATATGACAAAGAAAAGAAAAGAGAAAAGTGAAAAAGGAAGAAAAAGAAAAATCCTTGAAAAAGGAAACAAAAAGAGTTTCAATAATTGTGCTAAATAAGTATTGTGTGTTGTGTAGCACTTGGGATTTTGGAAGAAGCTGGTTGAAATTTTATGTGTGAATCTTTGTGAGTTTTCACTCCCTTAGGTTTAGGCAAGTTTTTGTTTCAATTACCTTTAGAAATTGCCCCTTGTTTGTTGACCCGACCACGCTACAACCTTGAAAAGTCCTTGTGATTCTTGCCTTTGTATGTTCAATGTGAATTGTTAGATGAATGCATAATTTAGTCTTTTGTTTTCAAGATTGTTGTGTGAGTGTAAAGTACTCCACTTTGTGTTTTTCATCTACCGATGATTGTTTTTGCTAGGTGTGATTCACATTTGAACCTGTGTTGTTTTAGGATGTTTAGCATGATTTTTGTATCTTGCATTTGTTTCGTGACTATGTTATTGTTGTAGTTTAGTGGTAAGTATTTACTTTGTGTGTACCGTTTTTCATTTGAACCATACATTTGTCTTCCGTTTTTCAAAACTTGTTGATTCGTGATTCTTTGGTTATCAATCGGTTTCGTTGAGTTGTTTGATTCTTGTTTGAGGACAAACAATTAAATAAGTTGGGGAGAGTTTGATAAGTGCAAAATGTACCTATTTTTGTATATAAGTTTTATTGCACTTATCATTACTTTGTGTTAAAATTGGTTGAATAAACCCCGCTTTGTTCGTAATTACGTTTACTTTACGTTTTAGTGTATATATTGTGTATCGTGTAAATATCATTGAGTTTAATTTATTTTAATTTATTTTTACAGGTATTCCAGCAATGGTATTTTGCATTTGTTGTATAGATCATTAAATAAGTTTTCCAACACTTCAAACGGTGCGTCAATCGGAGTTACGGTTCAAGAGTTATGGTCAAAACAAATTCTGGTTTGCTGTCATGTTCGCTAGGCGAACCAGGAGGCGAGCACTCGCTAGCGAGTTCGCACTGCGAACTCGGGGTGAATAAAAAGTTCCTGGAAGCATGAAAAACACAATTCTGGCAGTAGCTAAGGCAGTGTATGTTCGCAGTGCGAACGGGGGTTCGCAGTGCGAACCTGGGCAACAAATTTTGCCTATAAACTTCATTTTTCAGCATTTTTTAGAGGATGGTTTTGGGGATTCATGTTCCAACTCCATCAAACTTCATTTTTTCACTAGATTAGCTTAGAAAACATCATGGAAGCTTGCATACGGATGATCTGAGGTGGATTTCTCATCGATCGGCTCCGACAATCCGTGAAGTGTTTAGTTCATTTCTGATTTTCTTCATGTCTTTCTTCTTTGTTGGGTTGTGTATATGTATTTGCTATGATCTCATGTATATTTGTCGCCCATGGCGTTGTATAAAACTTGCTTTACAAATCTTTATTGGTAATTGTCTCTGATTTTTGCTTTATGCGCGGGGTTTGGGTTGCGTTAGAGATAACCGTCGCAAACTTCGATTAGGGATGATTGTCTGTTAGTTTCTAGATTGTAGAGATAGATTTAGGGCTAACAATCTTCAATAGGCGTCGAAACTTAATGCCTCTGTGCCTTGAGTTAGCGTACGAAAGTATCGGCAATGGTAACACGGTTGTTCTCTCAACTTTGCGTTAGACATAACCTGTGTTGTGAGCGATGCTGGGTGATATTGAGGAGTATTGTAGGTTGAGTATAACTGGTCGGTAAGTTTAAGTTTGTGAGGAGTCGATTATGTGCATGCCGGATAAGTTTATCTTGCTGAAGAATGAATTTGTTTTATGTTTTAATGTTTGCTTTTCTATTTTCTTGTTTGAAACCATTTAAAACCAAACTCATAAACGCGAGAGATTGTCGAACGACATTCTTTCCCTCGAACCGATCTCTGTGGACACGACATAAATCTCGGAGGGAATTCTTCCGAAAATAAATATTTTTGCTGCTTGCCCTAGTCTGCAACTAGCAGTAGTCCCTCTCATGAATCTTCAATTGTCGCGAAGCATAAGCTACCACTTGCTCATTCTGCATAAGTACTCCACCTAAACCCATCTTGGATGGATCTCATTACATACAAAAGATTATGTCGGGGCTGGTAATATCAAAACTGATGATGTTGCCACTTTCTTCTTCAGTTCTCGAAAATTTTCTTCACACTGGATGTCCCACACAAAAGCTTGACTCTTTCGATTCAAATGGGTTAAAGGTAGAGCTAACATCGAAAAACCATCGATAATTCTTCGGTAGTAACCATCTGATCCTAAGAAACTTCTAATTTCAGTAACTGACTTAAGAGTTTCCCATTGTAGCACTGCATTTGCATTGGAAGGATCGACCGCTATACCACCATTGAAAATCACATGACCAAGAAAACTAACTTCCTACAACGAGAACTCCCAATTATACTTACACCTCACACTTACACCCCCATAGAATATGCCGCTCATATTTTATTCCAATAGTATATTTTCTAAATAAAATATGGCACTTTATTTTATTTAAATAAAAATTTCAATTAAATAAAAATGGGTTAATACCCATTTTCCCCTGCCATATAGGCGAGATTTGAAAAACCCCCCTAGAAAAAAAAACTTGCATAAAATACCCTGACTTATCAAAATTATTTCATGGTAGACCTTTTGCACGCTACATCACCAAAATTGCTTATGTGTCATTTTTTTTTCATCTTTTCTTTTAAATTTAAATGCCACATGGATTAATGGTGAGTTGTAATGTCCAAAATACCCCTAAGTCCAAAAACATTTCATAGTTGAAAATCAAGACATTTCATCTGTCTCGTTTCCAACCCTAACAATTAGGTTTATTGTTTCACTCCGTCTTCTTCCATTGACAGTTCATCACCTTCACTCCGCCTTGTTCGTTCGAAACCAGTCCGTCTTCTTCCATTGACTCTAGGAATCGCGTCTGTTGATACGAAAAAGGTATGATATTTACCTATTTTGTTGATGTTTTCCTGCATTTAGATTTTCGGTGTTGTTCATTGCTGGTTTGATTTGTATTTGCAGAAATGGGTGTGTTTGGAGTCATTTTCCATCACGGTGGAAACTTTGTCCATCAAGGTCACATCTTTTATCGGGGAGGGAGTGAAACAATCGTTGAAGGTCAAGACTCTGATAAATGGAGTTTCTTTGAAGCTGTTAGTTTGGTTAGAGAGTGGGGTTACGAAGGATTCAGGTTATGGAGGAACATTCCACAGGTGGACGAAGGGTTTACTCATGTTGTTGATGATGTTCAAGCTGGAGACATTGCATCTCACAACATGTCTTATAATGTGGTTGGTCATATTTGGGTAGAACACGGTATTAAAGACATGATGACTAAGGTGTCGAACCCGGATGTTGATGTTTTTAGTGACTGCAGTGAAGAAGATAGTAGTGATGAAGACATAACATTTGATGACAGCGAAGAAGAGAGAACACGTGATGAAATGGATGAACAAAATGATGATGTGGTACTTGAGGAAGTGGTCATACCAGAAAAGGGAAATATGGTTTAGGTTAAAGGTAAGTCATTGAGATTCAAGGTTAGGGCATCAAAGGATCCAAAGAAGATGACACCCATTAAGAAGGGGGCCAAAGTCATTGTCGAAGTACTTAAACATGTGTTAGGATCTTGTTCACAAAGGAATCCAAATAACTCTAGAAGTAATGAGGTGGAGTATGAAAGTGAGGAATTGGATAACTCTGACCCTGATGAAAGTGACATAGAGGAGAAGCATTCCAAGCCAAAGTTTGAGAAGTTTAGAGGTGAGCTGCTCAACAAAGACTTTCAATTCAAATTAGGTATGGAATTCAATTCTCTTTCTGAATTTAAAGATGCTATTAAGGAGTGGTCAGTGTTAAATGGTAGAGAGATAAAGTTTGTTAAGAATGAGAGTTATAGGGTTAGGGTAGAGTGCAAGGGTAAATGTAGTTTTTAGCTTTGTGTAGTAAAGTGGGGGATAGACACATTTACCAAATAAAGACTTGGGTGGGGACACACACATGTGTAAGGGTATTAAATAACAAGTCTGCCAATTCCAAGTGGGTATCTAAACTTATTGTTGAAAAAAGGAGGTCACAAGGTAAAGTTAAAGTTGGAGAAATAATGTCTGAGCTAAGGCAAAAATATTCAATTGGCATAACCAAAGGGAAGGCTTGGAGAGCTAGATCTATGGCTGAGGAAATTATTGAAGGAGATGCAAAGGAGCAATTTAACATGCTATGGAGATATGCCGCTGAGTTGAAGAAGCACTGTGCAGGAAATACAGTCAAGATTAACACTGAGAGGCCATTACCAACCCTACCACCAAGGTTTGGAAGATTTTATTTTTGCCTCGATGGTTGCAAGAGAGGGTTCACTAAGGCATGTAGGCCATTTATTGGAGTGGATGGTTGTCACCTTAAGACTCAATATGGTGGTCAGTTACTAGTTGTTGTGGCAAGGGATCCAAATGACCAATACTACCCTTTGGCTTTTGGTGTTGTAGAAACTGAAACTAAGGATAACTGGAAATGGTTTATGGAGTTGCTCATGGAAGACATTGGGTGTGAAAGGAAATATGTTTTTATCTCAGATCAACAGAAGGTAATAATTATCCATGTGTCCATATGTCTTTAATTCTTAGTGTATTTGTATTGATCTCTTTATTAGCTTTGTGTATGTTTGTTTCAGGGTCTTGTAAGTGTGTTTGAAGACATGTTTGAACATATTGAGCATAGAATATGCCTCAAACATCTCTACGCAAATTTCAAGAAGAAATTTGGTGGTGGAGCTGCAATTAGAGATTTATTGATGGGGGCTGCCAAGGCTACATACTTTCAAGCCTGGGAGAAAAAGATGAATGAGCTGAGGACACTAGACAAGAAAGCATGGGAGTGGTTGATGGGAGTGTCTACCAAGTTATGGTGTAAGCATTCATTTAGTTTCTATCCTAAGTGTGATGTGTTAATGAATAATTTGAGTGAATCTTTTAATAGTACTATCTTACAAGCTAAGGATAAACCTATTCTCAGAATGGTAGAATGGATTAGGAATTATTTGATGAATAGGATTGCCAATAACTTAGTGAAACTTAAAAAATGGACACATAAGGTTATGCCTAATCCTAGGAAAAGACTAGACAAGGAAACTATGATGAGTGGAGAATGGATACCCACATGGAGTATGGCTGGCCTATGGCAGGTGCATCATCCATACAATGGGTTGCAATTTGTTGTTGACATTGGAAAACAAAGATGTTCATGTGGATTTTGGGAGCTTGTTGGTATACCATGTAGGCATGCTGTGTCTGCAATGCATTATTAGAATTTGGACCCTGAGACATTTGTTGACCCTTGTTACATGAGGGGTGCTTACAAAACTTGCTATGAAAACAATGTTAGTCCAATCAATGGTATGGATATGTGGCCTGCAGTGGATGTTGAGAACATGTTGCCACCTCAGTATAAGAAGGGTCCAGGAAGGCCTAAGAAGTTAAGGATTAGAGAGCATGATGAAAGTGGGGCAAGGCTGAGGAGATTTGGAGTAGCATATAGATGTACAAAGTGTGACAAATTTAGCCATAACTCAAGAAAGTATCAAAGCAATGTGCAGGATCCTAATGCATTGAAGAGAAAGGTATAACAACAATGTTTGATATTTCCTTTACATTCTGATGTTATGTTAATCTTCTTACATTCTGCTGTTGTATTAATTTTCTTGCAGAGAAAAACACCAAGGACTAAGCCATCCACATCTGCTCCACCAACTGACAATGAGAATGCCCCACCAACTGATAATGAGCATGCACCAAATACTGACTAAGGAAATGATGATGCACAAAATAATGTTGCTGAAACAGTTGTCCAAGAAATGAATGAAGCAGACATAGATGCTATGCTGGATGACATGATGAATGCATTTGAAGAGCAACAATCACAGGTAGTAAATCCAACACCTGCCAACAATGCACCAACTGCACCTGCAACAAGCAGAGTTGATGTGCCTACAACTGAGCATGCTACTCACCCTGTTGCCAAGAAAAAAAAGGCTGCAAAGAAGAAGAGTGTTACTCAATCTGTTGTGAAGAAAAAGAGGTGCAGTGAGAGATTGAAGGAGGTGAGGAATGCAAGACAAATTGGTGGAGTTGGTTCAACACCTGAAGCACCTTTGATGTTAGATGAAGAGGCCTCTGTGCAGAAAAAAAACAAGTGGGAGGATATTGAGAGAAGAATGACACAGTAATTAGGAACATTATGACTATTTTGTGTAATACTCTGGGAGGATATTGAACAACCATGTTTTTTTGTGTAATACTTTGACATTCTGTATTACTTTGTTCTGTTTTGTTAAAACCATGCTTTGTTCTGTAATACTTTGTTCTGCTTATGCCAAATGGAGTATTTGAGACATATAGTTATTATGTTAATCTTCTTGTGTTCTACTATTGAGACATCTAGTAATTAGGAACATTGTTACTGATATCAGTCTTGTGGTCTGCTGTCAAAACAATGTATACTAGTAAACACAAGACATCTAGTTACAACAAGCTATACAAAAACATTACCAAGAGTTTTAACACTCAAGACATCAAATACAACAATGTATACAATAACTTGGCAATAGTACAAAGCTGTAACAATGTATACTAGTAAACACAACACATCTGTAATACTTTGTTCTTCTTATGCCACATGGAATATTTGAGACATCTAGTTATTATGTTAATCTTCTTTTGTTCTGCTATTGAGACATCTAGTAATTAGGAACATTACTGATATCAGTCTTGTGGTCTGCTGTCAAAACAATGTATACTAGTAAACACAGGACATTTTGTTACAACAATGTATACAATAACATTACCAAGAGTTTTAACACTCAAGACATCAAATACAACAATGTATACAATAACTTGGCAATAGTACAAAGCTGTAACAAATTTGATTCATAACCAAAAACAACAATTACAGTGCAATAAGCTTCATTACAGTGCAATAAACTTCATTACATTACATTGATCCTAATTTGTTACACGACCCAAAAAGAAAAAAAATACATGAGGCAACAAGCACAACTATTACAAAATTGATCCTAATCCTTAAGCTAGACACATTCCTCTTCAATTCTTCAATCTCCTTGGTAAAAGCTATCTCCATTTTGCTCATTAGATCTACAATCTCTCCTTCCATGAAAGTTGTTTCTTCTCCACCAAAAAACTCGTCATCCCAATGGAATAAGTTGCAGTCATCTTCTTTACCCCAAAACCTGCACTTTCAATACTTTCTGCCTAGATTTGCCATCGATTTTGAAACAAACATCTTCATCTTCATATTATGGCCACATCTTGGAATTTTTCTTCCATTAGAAGACGTGCTAGAGTTTGAGCATACTTGTTTGCTCATGATTTGGGTTCAACAAGAAGACGAGATGAGATGAAGATGATATGAAGAAGATACAAAGGGTTGCGATGAAGAAGAAGACTGGATGCGAAGAAGACGTGCAAAACCTGGTTGCGATGAAGAAGAAGACTGGATGCGAATAAGACTAGTTTTTTAGGGCACAAAACCTGGACAACTTGTGGAAGGAAGAAGATTAAGTTAATGTTTTTGGACTTAGGGGTATTTTGGACACTACAACTCACCATTAACCCATGTGGCATTTAAATTTAAAAGAAAAGATGAAAAAAAATGACACATAAGCAATTTTGGTGATGTGGCGTGCAAAAGGTCTACCATGAAATAATTTTGATAAGTCAGGGTATTTTATGCAAGTTTTTTTTTCTAGGGGGGTTTTTCAAATCTCGCCTATATGGCAGGGGGGAAAATGGGTATTAACCCAATAAAAATTTAATAAAAATCTTCAAAAACGTGATTTATTCTTAATAATTCTATTTTTTTAATTATTACTAAGTAATTAAAATGATCTAATTATCTTTAATAATTTAAATTTATTTTATTTTATTTTTTCGCTTTCAACTCTATAATCCCAATAATTATTAAATTACTAAAATATTCCTAAATTCCTTAAAACACCAAAATAATACAAATATCACACATAAACATTCTAGTAAATAAAATATTAATTTAAAAATTGGGGTATTACATAAATCACTCACACACAAATGATCGTAAAGTCTATCGAACTTTATTAAAACTACCAAACAAATTATTTACCTTTAACTAATGGATTAATGACTTGTTCTAATGAATTAAATGGGGCTTTTTTTTTTTTGCATGGTATAATCGATTAGACCATTATGGATAATAAATTATCACTAATATAACACTTATAATCGATTAGAGGATGCCATATTAGATTGGTGACAACGTTATTTAAAAACCTTCCTTTTTAGCTTAGCTAATAGTTTATACCTAGCCCGTCATCGATTAATAGCATTAAAAAATTCATGGATTATTTCAATTTTTGCGCCATGATTTGTCCTATAAATAGAGAGATATTTTTTAATTTCATCCACACCAAAAAAACCTATTATGTTTTGATTCAAAGATAAAAAGAATGAATCAAATTTAGTGAGAGATTGATTTGAAACAAGAGAAGAAAACTCAGAAATTAGTTTGACTGATTCAAATCATGATTTGATCCATGTGATTCAAATCACACTCAATTATGATTCAAATAAAAAACTATTATGTTTTAAAAAATAAACTTTTTGTTCATGGTTTGAACCAAATTAAACCATGATTCAAATTAACACACCTCATGATTCGAGTCAAATGAGGGTGTGATTCGAATCAGAATTCCAATGTCAAATTTTAATTTCTCAAACTTGCTCATGATTCAAATCAAAGCTTTTTATTATTCGAGTCATATTTCTCGAAGCCAACTTCTCAGAAATAAAAAAAAATCATGATTCAAATCAAGAACTTGCATGATTCAAACATATGCATGCTAGAATTTCTTAATTCAAGTCACAAACCTTCTGATTTAAATCATCGCACGTTGACTTTTAATCAAAGAGGTGCTTTATGCACTAAAAACATTTTATACATAAAAAACCATTTAATAAGAGATGTGCAACGAATTTATTGTGAAAGAAACAATTCTTAAAAATAGTAAACGAAATGACAAACAACAAAACACTCAAACGAAATATGAATATTTTAGGAATAATTTGATAATCAACTTATTCTAGCAATCAAGTATTGACAATAGTGATACCAAACATCACCAGAATTAATCTTGCACACAAAGACATAAGTGAAAACCAAAAATCTACCCAACAAACTAACTTAATTTCTCTAAAATTAGGGATGACAACGGGTCGGGTCGGGTCGGGTGCGGGTTTCACACTACCTAAATCCGCACTTGAAATCACTACTCGAACCTGAACCCGAATCCAAAGGTCATTCAGGTGGCAAAATAATATATATATATATATATATATATCGGGTGTGGTTTCGAGTTTTGGACACGAGTTTTACATCACCAAAACCCGCACCCAAAATATCGGGTGACACTCGAACCCGAACTCGAATCCAGTCAATTCAGATTTTCACCCGTTGACTCGAGTTCGGATGCAGTGGATCCCGCGGGTTTGGGTCTGTCTGCCATCCCTAAATAAAATACTGCAAATCACCTAATTTATAAATTATGAATTCAATTATGTGGGACTTAGATAAATCATATAAATTGAGTTATCACTCATAGGGAAAGAGTAAAAAAATTGTTGCGCAAAACGACAACAAATCGTGCCGGCAACGATCGGCAATCTACTTTGCCCCAAAAACGGTGTTAACCTTCCTCTAACCTCCAAAAAATTCAAAAAACACCATCCATACGACGTCGTTTCGCAATTTACAAACAACACAAGGACCCATTTTCCCAAAGAAAAAAAAAATTAAAATATTCAAAAAAATTAAAATAAAAAAAAAAACTAAAAAACACAAACACACTGAAAGAACAACGCAGAAAGAGAAGAAGAAGAAGAAAGAAGAAAAGCAGATTATAGCTTTTTCTTAATCGCGCGTTTGAGTATTTTCCACGGCGGAAACAAACGTGCGTTTAAGAAGGTAATGACGATGGACAGAGAGAAAGAACGAGAAATTGAACTCGAAAGTGCAATGTATACGAATTGTTTGATTTTAGGTTTGGATCCATCGGTTATCGGAATTGGAGCATCGAATTCAACTCCTCGTGTTGGAGCATTTCGTCATTCTAACCCTAAATTAGGAGAACAGCTTCTGTATTTCATTCTCTCTTCTCTTCGAGGACCAATTCAATCTTCCAAAGTAATTTTTCACTCTCTCTCAAGATTCTTATGCATTTTTCGTTGTTTCTCTTTGATCTGTTGCTCTAACTTTCTTTTTCTGTGTGGATCTTTCAGGATTTCGATAAAGTTTGGCCGATTTTTGATTCCGCTCAATCACGTGATTTTCGTAAGGTATAGATTTAGGATTTTTGTTGTGAATTTGAATGGATTTGGTGGAATGATTTTGAACGGTGTGGTGTAATGTGTTTGGTAGGTTGTGCAAGGGATTATTAGTGAGCTTGAGTCACAAGGAGCGCTTCCTAGAAGCAATTCGAGGGTTTCTTCGCTTGCTACTTGTTGTGGACCTAGGTTGGTATTTGAATGTAGTTGTTGATTGCAGAAGGCTGAGTTGATTTGTGATTTGTATTTGTGTTTTGTGCTTGTGTTGTGGTTTGATTGTTTTGGGGAAAATGAGTTTATTTTAAGGGTTTGCCTTATTTAGTTTTTGTTGTTTCGAATCGAACAATGCTAGTGATTTCTTGACAGGTTATTATTTATCTCCTTCACCAGAATTTGAATCTAGGTCCTCCGATTTCTTTAACCCTTAGCTCATAGCTCAAACCAGTTGAACTATCTATCCCCTCAAGATGACTAAATGGCTGATGTAAGATTCAGTGTTTCATACATAACTTCCTCTGTGGTGCCTTGCTACCGCTGTGCCAATTGAAATTGTTTGTCTTTTTGAATTTATGAGTAAAAAATTGTATATTGTCGGCCTAGTTGGATTTGGTGATGACTGAGAATGGTTGTAGTAAAAAATTGTATATTGTCGGCCTAGTTGGATTTAGTGATGACTGAGAATGGATGTGCACTTGCTGGGATTGATTTATTAATTAAGGTTGCAGGATGTATCCCTCTCTTAGCTCTAGCATATGGTTGTGAGTTGGGGAGCTTGTTGGTGTCATTTCTGGTTGTTGTTACTCTTTTCTGCTTCTTTTTATGCCGTGGCTTGTTGGGGTGGTGATGCTAGGTGGCGGTCTTCAATGTGTTTAGAAAAATCTCTATATGGCTTCTTGATAGGCAGTTTTTTATTTATTTTTTATTTTTTTAATTTTTAATTTTTAATTTTTAATTTTTAATTTTTTTTAATTATGTGTATCCTTGTATCTATGACTTTGGGTGTAACAGTTTGGAAAAATCTCTAATGGCGATCTTCAATAGTGGTGTTTAGAAAAATCTCTATATGGCTTCTTGATAATCAGTTTTTGTTTTATTTATTTTAATTATGTGTATCCTTGTATCCATGACTTTGGGTGTAACAGTTAGGGCTCGCCTTTGTTAGCATATGTCTGGGGTTGTTTGTTGTCTTGTAATTATTTTAGGCTAAGGGGGTCATTGAAGGTGTTAGGATTGCATATATTTGAGATATCTAAAATATGTATGAAGGGGTATCAACTAGTGTGTGGACACAAAGTGGAGAGATAAACAATTTTTCTATTACAATAGATTTGCATCAAGGTTCAACCCTAAACCCCTACATTTTTACTTTAATTTTGAATGTACTTACATAACATATCCAAGAGCTAGCACTGAGATACATGCTTTTTGTGAATGATATAGTCATACTTGGATAGTCAAAGATGGATTTAAGTGAGGTTGGAGATGAGCTTTAGAAACACATGACTTTCGCCTAAGTAGAAGTAAGACAGAGTATATGGAATGTAAGTTCAGCAAAAGGAGAAGCATTTCTAACCTAGAGGTGAAAGGTGGAGACCATATCATCCCACAAGTCACGCGGTTTAAATATTTTGGGTCCATAATACAAAATAATGAAGAAATAGAAAGGGATGTTAACCATTTTGAAGTCGAGTTTTAGAAACACATGATTTTCGCTTAAGTAGAAGTAAGACGGAATATATGGAATGTAAGTTCAGCAAAAGGAGAAATATTTCTAACCTAGAGATGAAAGGTGGAGACCATATCATCCCACAAGTCACGCGGTTTAAATATCTTGGATCCGTAATAAAAAATGATGGAGAAATAGAAAGGGATGTAAATCATCAAAATCAAGCAATTGGCTGAAATGGAGGAGAGTTTCAGGGATTTTATGTGACACAAAGGTATCACTAAAGCTGAAGGAAATTTTTTATCAGATTGCGGTAAGACCTGTGATGTTGTACAAGACAAAATGCTACGCGGTTTAGAATCAACACAAGAATAAAGTATAGCAGAGATGAGGATGTTGCCTTGAAAGTGAGGTAAGACTAGACATGATAAGATTATAAATGATAATGTTAGAGAGAGTTAGGGTAACACGTATAGTAAAAAAGATGGTGGAAAATAGACTTGTGTTTTAGGCATGTAGAGAGAAGACTTGTAGATTCTGTGGTAATGAGAGTAGATTAGATGTATAGGAGTTAAACAACTAAAGGTAGATGGAGACCTAGAAAAACTATAAGAAAAGTTATTAAGAAATATCTCAGATTAATGATTTGGATAGAAACATGGTCTTGGATAGAACATTATGACAGAAGTTGATCCATGTAGTCGACCCCACTTAGTGGGATACAACTTGACTGTTGTTGTGGGGTCATTGAAGGTGTGGTGGTGTTAGGGTAGCACCTATAGTAGAAAAAAGATGGTTGGAAATAGACTTAAGTGTTTTTGGCATGTAAAAAGAAGGCATGTAGATTTTGTGGTAAGGAGAGTAGATCAGATGGAGAGTAGTCAAACAACTAAAGGTAGAGGAAAACCTAGAAAAACTGAAAGAGAAGTTAAGAAATATCTCGAGATTAACGATTTGGATAGAAGCATGGTCTTGAATAGAACATTATGGCAAAAGTTGATCCATGTAGCCAACCCCACTTAGTAAGATAAAGATAAAGATTGATTGGTGTTGTGGTGCTTTAATTCAATTTGTCTTTCCAAAATAAAAGATATTTGTAAGTTGTTAGTTGCAAGAAGTGAAGTGCTTTTGTAGTTAGTGAAGAGATATCGACTGGTCAGTAAAATTTGTGGACAATTAGTAATAAATAGAACTCGTGGGCCAAGCAAACAAACTACTTGGCTGTATTGAGTAATTAGAATTTTACCTTCTAGAAAATATCAGAAAAATAAGAATATTTTTCTTATGATGTTTTATGATAGTGAATGTTGGGTGGTAAGGAATTCAAAAGAGCATTAGCTGAGTGTTGTATTCAATATTCATGAGGATATTTTGGTACATGACTGGACATCCAGAACATGATAAGATTGAGAGTGAATAGACAAGGTAGCACATATTATTTAAAGAAAGTATGGTACACTTTTATGTAAAATCATACGAGAAGAAGATCAATAGAAACCCAGCCTTGTAAGATGCGATGGTAGTGTAAGTATTACTTGAGAAGAGAGACCAAGAAAAACGCCAAGTGAAACCATTTGAAAGGACTTAGATCTAAATGGTTTTTTCAAAGAGGAATTGACCCACCTTGGGAAGAGATTCCTATTGATGTTGTTATATTAGAATTGGATGAGGTAATCTCACGTGGTAAGTTGGTTAAAGAATGATGGAACTCTAAAATCCATCGTAAGAAATTAAGTAAAGAAAATATAAACAATATAAACTATTCAATAGATGAAGAAAGAGAACACAATATAGAAAGGAATGAATTCCAATCTACCCCAGAGGAGATAAGTCCCTCTGCCTAAACATAACGGTTCTTTTCAATATTCTCACATAATACAATTCACTAACATCACTATTTATACTACTAAGGCATAACTAACATGCCAACAAAGAATCCTAACTCACTATTTATCCTTTATCCTTACCACACTCATTATTACATAATACTTACCTTTTCCCTATGAAAACATTTCTAAAATCATTTGAATGTTCGTATTAATGTAGGTTTGTTGAGCTTTTGTGGCAACTTTCATTGCATGCCTTGAGAGAGGTTCATCGACGAACATTTACTTCAGACATAGCATCTAATCCACTGCCTACGCCATTGACTGATGTAGCATTCTCACATGCAGCTACGCTACTTCCAGTTACAAAGGTATTAGTAATAATCCATAAAATTTTAAGAAAGAATGAATTGGTTCTCGTTATGTTCTTGTATCATCATTGTGATAATAGATACACTTATGAGGAGCTTGTCATGTTTTCTGTGGAATAAAAAAAATGTTAGTTTGAACTCTGATGTTTTACAAAAGACAGTTGTTTCTTTGGTGCACTCGGTGATGTACAAGATTTAAGAAAATTATTGATTGCACCCATTTCCAAGTAAAATAATCATTTTTGACTAAAGTGTCCTTGTTATTGGGGTTAGGTGGAATGACTAATTAATGTAGAGTAGTTTAGAACTTGAGATACATATAAATAAGGATGTTATGTTATTGGACAAATGAAACTAATGTTCTTTCGAAATTTTAAAATGACATATAATTTATGACAAAACTATTTAGAACAAGACACTTGATATGAAACGGAGGAAGTAATTGTTTCTAAGACTTTTGACGTGGTACAAAAGTATCAGACGGTTCGTGCCTCATTTTCTCTGACCATTTCGTCTGCAATTCATTAAATCATTGCTCATCATGATTATAAAATGTTTAATAACTTGATTATATTATGTTTTGTGATTGTTTTTCCTTTCATGTTCTTGTGTTGATACACCACTTTGTCTCAAGTAACTTAGTGTAGTCTTTGATCTTTTAACAGGCAAGAATAGCCCTTGAAAGAAGGAAATTTTTAGAAAGTGCAGAAATGGCTGTGCAACGGCAGGCGATGTGGTCTAATTTGGCTCATGAAATGACTGCCGAATTTCGTGGGTTATGCGCTGAAGAGGTGCATCAATAGCTGAAGTCTATTTTCCAAGTTTATTTAGATATAGTTCGTATTACCTCTCCCAGTCTAGACATTTCCTTATGCATCTTTCTCTTAAAAGATTATAATGTAAAACCTGAATTCAGGCTTATTTGCAACAAGAGCTGGAAAAGCTGCACGACTTAAGGAATAAAGTCAAATTGGAAGGAGAACAATGGGATGATCTCGTATCAAGTTCGAGTCAGAATTCCCATTTAGTTTCGAAGGCTACTCGCCTATGGGATTCTTTAGTAGCTCGTAAAAGTAAATGCAAACTTTTATATTTTGCTCCCTCTCTGCACTTGTCGAGTAAATGCCTAGTAATGATATTTAATTTTTGTCAATATTAATGTACAGGTCAACACGAAGTTCTCGCATCAGGCCCTATTGAGGACTTGATAGCTCATCGTGAACATAGGTAATATAGGGTGCAACTTTCCTTGCCTTTCCAATATCTGCCATCAAGTATTCTGCATAACCATTTTGTTTTGTACATAAATTTCAGGTACCGAATCTCTGGATCATCTCTGCTTGCAGCCATGGACCAGAGTTCCCAGACTCCTTATTCAGATATATTATCTGGTGAGTCTGGGGATTTGTCTTCAGTACAAATGGACACCAAAGAGGCGATTGATGGATCTCATTTTAGTAGTGAGACATTGACAACAGTAGATGACAGAAATGGGAGAGTCCACCAAACTGTTGACATAGCAGAAGTTATACGGCGATGGACACATGCTTTGCAACGTATCCATAGACAATCACTTCATCTGGTGTGCTCTTTATAATCTTTACCTGCCACACTATTCTTTTATTTTTCCCAATAATTTTTGAAATTGAGCCGAATAGCATGGTCTGTCAAGCATGATAAGGCCAGAATCAAATTTGTGTTTGGCAACCTTGCAACCGCATCTGAACCCTGTATCTATAATAATTTTGGGGTGGTCTGTGCTAAGAGAATAAGTAAAATCACCCTGTTAACCCCCAATGTTTCAGTATTAAGCTTGATTATTGAAGTTGTACATTGCATTCACTTGGATAACTAAATGATCCTTAAGTTCTCCATTACACCTTGCCAAATGTAGCTATATCTAATTTTGGAAACCTTGTTTAACGATTAATTGGAGTTGAGGCGCGAGTTTTTCATCAACTAGTTTTTTACTTTGAAGTCGTTAACTCATTCGAACTTTTCTTAAACTATGGCACAAAAACCAAACGACTTCCAAAAGTGAAATCAGATTAGTGTCGGTCAAGCTCCTAATGCTTGGACAGAATGTAAGCATTTGAATACTTGGATGCTTCAATATATTGTGGTTTATGAATAAGATAACTACTTTATGAGGTGTGAGATTAGTTGAAGTTACTTTTTATCATTACCTTGTGTTTGACCTGTATTTGTACTTCTATCCTACAAGTTTTGTATTAACCTAATGACTTTTATTTGGGAAATATCTTTTATTATATTCTTTGTCAAATGTCTTTACTTTTGTCAAACCTTGGGCATATTTTCATCTTTATCTTATCAGCTAGGATTCTACTTTTGTTACAGTTATATTTCTGTAAGAAAGACCTGGGAGAATTATGAAACTCTAAAATCATTATAAATTTTTCTTGCTTCAACATATGATGGCTGGTTAATAAATATGTTTGTGCCAATATTTTTGTTATGTTTGTTTAATATTTGTATAATTAGTGGCTGTTGTTTATAGTTCAAAATCTTGAATTAAGGGGCAATCCAATCCGTGTTGCGCCAAAAACTTGGCAATTTGATTTATTGATGCATTTGTGCTGTGTTGAGAGTCATAATGCCTAGTGGTAATAAATTGATTACACTGTTCACTCTTTATTTATTACATATTGAAGCTTTTAACTGTCTGTAGGCAAAAGCAAATGATGGAGAGGGTCCAGATATATTGCGCAGTGCACAGGAAGGCGGTTCAAGTGGCCACGCAGAGTCTTTAGCAGCAACCCTTGCAGAGCATCAGCAACATTTGGCTAGCTTCCAGGTGAAGCATTAAAACATGTTTGAAAATATGCAAATTACTGTCGGCATTTGTTGAAGTGCTTCTAAAGGCAGCTTTATTTTATATTTGTCAAGAGCTTTTTCTCAACGTTTTAAGACAACCTTTACCACACTTCATTGATCCTGCTGCTTTTTGTTGATGGGAGAAATAATGTCCTTAATGATTTTAAACACTATTTAGATAATCAACCTTTTTTGGAACTTGTATATGCAGAGATTTACAATTGACATAGAAAAAACCTCACTTTTGTTTTGGGTTGCTATTTATGAGTATATAAATACTTCTGTTTAGAAATCGTTTAAGCATGCCTTGACTGAGGATTTGAATTTATTTTTTGCGTTTTATGTCTTGTCTCAATCTCAGTGTTTGTGGAATGTGGACAGTTTCTTCTTTTAAGTTGCAAACAGACACTTTATTTATGCTTTGTTAACAGCTGCTTGTATATGAAGATAATAATATTTATCGTTTTATCATTAGGCATTTGGGTAAACAACTTAATTAAGCATTTACACAAAAAGTTCTTATCAATTAAGTTCCTTGATTCGTCCTCCTTAATATCTAGCTTTTAAAGGAGGGTTTTCCAAGTGTTTGCAGGCCACATCTTCACACTAGGGGGGTTTAGTATCTTATAGACTTATACAGAGTTGGCTTGTAAATACTGTTCTTATACTCGAAAGATTCCTCTCCAGGAATTTGACATTGTTGAAATTTTAATTTGCAGGTGCTTATTAACCAACTCAAAGACGTTGCCCCAACAATTCAGAAGTCTATATCAGAGTGTACAGAAACGGTGAATTGCTTGACCTCCAATCTAACTCCACATCTATTGAACAGACATCATAGCCAGTCAACACCACCTATCCAAGCACAGAGCAGTGGGAGGATGGTAATCAACTATTTTATTATGATACAACAATTGCTTCTTTGATGCTTTCACAATACGAGATCTGATTTTACCCTTATTTTTAATTATCAATTATATTATTCAGGAAAGTAGTACTGATGATGTTAGTGAGTTGACTTCAAGAATGTCTAATGTTCAGCTTGACAAGGTTTCTGTTAGTCCCTCCACATTAAAACTTCCTCAGTTATTTAGCATGACCCCATCTTCTGGGAAAGCTGGAAATGTGCAAAGGCGGCATGGTAATGCTTCTCAAACCAGCCAAACAGAGAACCTTTCTGTTAGTAAATCTTTGGATGCTCCTTCAAATAACGAAGTAGCAAGTTCAGAAGGTGCGCTACACTTTCATAATTTCTGCCAAAATATTTTGTTGGGGATAAAATATCATCCTTTGGTCCTCTACGAAACCTGAAGTGGTGACCATAGCTGATCCCATTTAGGGGGGATAAGACTTGATGCTTGCTGTTGTACTTATAAAAAATATTTTCTTATATTCTAACAAGCACAAAGTGAAGCGAGCTTGTCCACTGTCCATTCTATGCTAAAAGGACTCTTGCATGAGCCATGAGGGGGTATGTTAAGAGATATCAAATCATACTATACTCATTTTAGCTCAGCGTTTTAGAAGAGCTCAGCGTTTTAGGAGAATTGATTATTGATCTTTGACACTTCATTAAATTGAAGCTTATGGCTCTATGAGGAAATTTCATTGTCTGTATGTTGGAAACAAAGTTTCTGATAATGGCTCTATTTTGTAGGTAGTGATAGTTTCTTTGTCCAGAATTTGAAGAGGTCGGTAAGAGAAGCTGCACTGTCATTGCAGTCATACAATTTAGAGTCATCTCTAGATAGCCAATCTGACGGATATTCTGAGCACGTCTATGTCCCTCTTTCAGAGAGTAGCTTTTCTCATTTGGATGCAGAAAAAAAGGCACCGAGGAGCAAAAGGTTATTTGTATCTCCATTGGATGATCCTTTGCTTCAGAGTCATGCATCAGATGGACAGGAGAGCACGTTTGATGAATATCCAGATATGTTGAATGACTTGGAAGGGCTTTCTGATTATGACAATGTAAACGGGTTTCTCTCGTATGCCGGTTCAAATGAAACATCCGATCCACGAAGGTCAATGTTTGATTTCGAAGATGCACAAGAAGTTTTGTCGCCACCTATGATAATGGACTCTGAACATTACGAAGACTTGCTTGGTATGTTGTGTTTTCAACCTGATTTTGTTTTAGGAGTTTATCTTTTAGTTCTTCTAATCACTCAATGGTGAGTCTGGAATTTCGTTGGTCAATTGACGAGCCAGGAATTTTATTGTTGCAGCCCCTCTCTCCGAGACCGACTCAGCATTGATAGACCATTGAAAATTTTCTGGGCATCCTCTGAAAGAGTTAATAGAGGAAACGACATGATTGATGCAGTGGATTGGTATTCTTTTGCTGGGATTTTCACTCCCTTCACGTTTTATGACACGACACTCTTGTATCTTGTATCTTGGCATATGTATATTAGAAATGAAAATCACTTTATATTCTTAGTATTGTGCAGTGACATACATTGTTCCTTTCTAAATATGGCTTGGTGATTTCCAGTACTTTGTGAACGTTGACTGATTAGTGGAATATGATTCTTTGATTTTATGAATACACTAATTTGTTTGTTTAGCATAATCATACATCATAACCAATAACTGAGATTATATTGTCTCTCTTTAGTTGATATGGCAAGGTAAAAGTATGGAAAATGAATTTTACAGTTTTGGAACTTTGTTGACATGGAACAATTGAAATGTGATATTATTATTATCTTAGTTTATTGATTAATTTGTACAACTTGTTGATCTGGGTTTAGTTGTTTTTTTTTTTGTTTTTAAATGAAGATTTATAAATAACAACAATTTCTTTATGTTAATATAAAATATAAATAAATGTTGTCTTCGTGAGATATTGAAATATTACATATATTTTAACTCAAGTAGGATATATTTAGATGAGTTGTAAGGTATACTATTTATTAGTCTATTCTATATTAAGCATTTAAAATTTATTAAAAAAATTCTATTTAATAAATTGTTCATAATAAGACATTACAATATTTGATTTATGTAGATTTTAGTTAGAAAAAGGAATATACCGTATATAGGTGAATTCTAGTTAATTATAATAAAGCAATTAAAAACCTTTGAATCCCTTAATTATCCCAAAACTAAATAAATAAAACAAAAATGAGTAGGGTATATAGGAATAATGCCTACCAATCCATTTGTCCTTATAAATTTGTCTTTAATTATTCACTCAATTTTTAAACAATGGAATAGTAATTAATTCAAGTGAGTCACGGATTGATTTTAACATGTCTATATAAAAGTTTCATTTATGAGTAATAATTTACAAATAGAAGTAAAATGTCACTACCATTAAATATGAGTTATTATCCAAAACAAACCTTAAACCAATCACTTCTCTTGAAATTTGAGTAAGACTTTGAAAGTCAAGGTTTTTATTTTATCCACATCATAGTAGCTACAAAGATGGGACCACAAACGAGCTGCCCACTAATGCATGTTGCCAAACCGATTGTTGATGCAATGGAGCAAGCAAATCATAATTTTTGTTTGAAATTATTGAGGTTGGATTAAATAGCCTACAAAAATTCAAATTTATGAAGAGATAAATTATTTATAAAAAAATAAAGACCTTTGGTTTACTCACTTTTTTAACAGGGACTAATTTGTCTTTTACAAGTTTGAGAATTAAATTTGCAAACTTGACTAAAATTGTTAGAGCACAATTATGGTCCGTTGTTTGTTTTAGTTTTAAAAAGATGATTTTTTTTTTATATTTTTAAAAATAGTTTTTATAAAAATGAATTTTAAAATATATAAAATTATTAATTTATTTTTTATAAATTAAAAAATAAACTTTGACATTATACAACATAAATATATATTATTTGAGAATTTAAACATATAAAAAATTTATCTCAAAAACGATTTTTATGAAATAATATTCAAGTAATTTTTTAAAATTTTAATATCTAAAAAAAATATAATAAAATGAAAAAAATATTTAAAAAATATTTTAAGAATATTTATTTAAACTAATTTTTTTATTTAAAACTTTTTTCAGAATAGTTTTTGTAAATTTTTTTTAACAAAAGTATTTAATACTATAAAATCATTTTGTCTTAAATAATCTGTTGATCCCTGTAAGTTAGGGAGTTTTTTAGTTTAGTCATTGTAATTTATTTTTTTGTCTGAATCTCTATATCTCATTTTTTGTGTATGGTTTAGTCCATAAAGGCAAAATCTTCAGGTTTTCTGCGGATTTTCTTTCAAATTTTCCTGTAGATTTTGACTTTAGGGATTAAAACATACACAACAAGTGAGATATAAGAACTCAGACTCTTATAAATAAATTACAGGACTAAACTAAAAACTTGCAGATTTACATAGATCAAAAGTGCATTTAAACCAATTATTTTTTAAAAAATTGAAACAAACAGATTCTAATTTATCTAAAATTAATTCTAACTTGAAGTTAAAATTTATAAATTTCTTTTGTCTAAATGTGACATTTATAATGATGCTTATTGTTCAATTAAATTATATTTAAGAATTGATTTTCGAATTAGATTAGGTGGTCCAGTGGACGAATACTAAAAAAAATTATATTTAAACATAAATTATTTTACATTCAAAATATATTTGTTAACATGATAAATTAATTCAAAAATAAATTTTGTCACTAGGGAAACACACACTAACGTTATTATTTTGGGCAAAACATGTCAGGAATTTTGGGCAAAACATGTTAGGAATTGCATTGACATTACAATGTAATATAATGTAATATGTTGGTATATTTGGACATACATAAAGCATCTAGTAAACGATTGATGTTTTCACCAAACAAGTATCAAGCTCAAACCTGAGTTAGTGTCAACTAAACAAAAAAGTTAATAATAGGTTTGGACGAGATATTTTAACGAAGGAAAGTAATGTTTTGAAAAATTTAAAATGATTTAAATAAAATTTATAGTTTAGATAAAAATTAAAAAAAAATTATTAAAATAATGAAAATATATTAAATATTTTATTCAAATTAAATTTAATGATTTTGGAATTCCTCTCAATCTCATTAGAATGTGAATATCAAATTAAATACTATTATTCTTTTAAACTTTACAAAATGATCCTCATACTTTATAAATTTAGAAATTGATCCTTAAACTTTTTTAAAAATTACAAATTGGTCTCTTTAAAATGTTTAAATTTGGTTTTAAAACTTTAAAATTTATAAAAATGACTCGAAAAATATAACAATGATTTATCTGAATACTCTATCCAAATAAAAAAATTTAAAATTGAATAAATTTAAGTTGAATCATTTGAATTGCTTAAAATTTTAAAATTTTTTAAAATTTTCAATTATCTCATTCAAATACGCTCTAAATTTTTATATTTTGTGTGGAAGTTAGTTGCAACTAACTTGATTAGTTAATTACCTTTCTTTATCAAAATTTTATTTTTTTATTGTTTCTTTCCCTTCTTGCTTAATTTTGCTGCTTCACTCACATTGAATAACAATTACATACAATCCTCGGTTTCTACATTTGATGGCTTCCATGATCACTGAGCAATTTGATGGAAAATTCTCCCATATCCAAAAAGGAATAAGCAGTCGTCTCAAACTTTTGAAAGATCCCATGTAAGAAGTTGATATTAGCTTCATATGAGTTGTGAATTTTTTTTAAGAGGCTCTATTTATAAATTAACTATGGAATATGTGTACAGAGGCATTTTTTTCATAGTTTAATAATAAAAAAGTGTGAGACCCTACGTTATAAGTCACCTTGCTCACTCTCAAAGACGACCTTAATAGGGTATTTTCAAAAACAGAGCGTTGTTGTAAGATATGATGCAACCATGGAACAACAAAAAGTTTCTTTTGAGAGCAAACTCGATAATTTCAAGGAAAAACTACTTATTTCAAGTGATCACTTATTTGATCATGGAGATTTATCTTGTTTGTGACACAATAAAAAATATTTGGGACTCGATGAACAAGAAATATCAAGGTTCAATGAAGGCCAAACACACTTAATTGTAATCATACGACACATATTTAAGGATTTTGCAATGCAGAAAAGTGAATCAATTAATAAGTACTTTGCTTAAAATATAGCACTCATAAATCATATGAAGGCTTATGGGGAGAAGATTGATAAAATCTTGATTGTTGAAAAGATTCTTAGGTTAATGACACTTAGGTTTGACTATGTTATGTGATCGATTAAGGAATCAAAGGATGTTACCATTCTATCAATTGATGAATTGTAGAGTAGTTGTTGGTTCATGAACAACACGTGCAAAATCACAAAAGAAGAAAATCATGTGCTCAAGATAACGAATTTTGGGCGTGGTTCTGGTCATGGCAGGGGCCATGCCTCTTATGGTCGTGGAAGGGATAAGCAAAACAAAAAGTATATCGAGTGACACAAATGTCATAAATTGGCTAACTATTAGAGTGAATGTCCAAGTTGGGAGGAAAATGACAACTAAGCGGAGTTTGATGAAGATAAAGGGATATTTTTAATGACTCAATTGGGTGTTGGCACTGATATGTCCAAGAATATGTATGGTTTTTTTACTAAAAAAATGTCAATTTGATTTTGATGGTCAATTTAATGAATTTGTGAAGTTAAGAGATAATTAAAAAAATGTGAGTTACGAGGAGAGGAAATTTAAAGCTTCACATTTAAGAAATTGTTCAAGTTGTGACCCAAGTCTATTATTTTCCTAGCATGAAGAACAATCTATTAAGTATAGGTCAACTTCAACAAAAGAATCTCACTACGGTCTTTCAAAAGGATTCCTGGAAAGTGTTTCATGAAGAAAGAAGACTCAACGCATCCATTCAAATGTAATCTAATAAAATGTTTGTGATATTTTCTCATGTAATTATTATGACATGTCTCAAAGTTACAAAAGATGATAATGCTCAATTATGGCACTACATCTATCACCATTTTAGTTTCAAAGGTTTAAAGAAGGACAAAGACAAAGACAAGGGTCGTCAAAATAAGAAGGACAAAGACAAGGACAAGGGTCGTCAAAATAAGAAGTCAAATAAGTCAAGACGAGCTTACATCGCTTGGGAAAGCAATAGTGAGTCCGAAGAAGGGGACAACTCAAGTGACGAAAGCGAGTCCGTAAATCTATGTCTTATGGCTCAACGAAGCAAGAAAAAGGAGGTAAAGCACTCTAAATATGAAAATTCTCATAATATGTCTCATGCTGAATTAATAAGAGCTTTTGATACATTGCACCATGAGGCTAAGGAAGCTTTTCAACGCTTAGCCTCAAACAAAAAGATTTTTAGATACTTGGAGAAAAAGGTTTCCGATTCCGAAAGGAAATTGGAGGATCTTAAAAACTCCATGGTGGATGTATCAAAAACTAAGATTGATGAGAATAAGTCTCCATGGTTTAAGTTTTGGGGCTGTGATACTTGTCGTATTTGGCAAGAAGAGGTGAGAACCCTCAAAGCCAAATTAGACAAGGCTCTTAAGCCAAAAATTACATTTGCTATTGATTGATCACATTATCGAGAAAGTATGAATAATCCGTATCAAAAGTATACGTATGTGATTCGAGATAGTGATAGCAAAGGTAAGTTCCAAATGAACTGTGATTGCTTATATTGTTGCAAGACTGGTCATACTATTGTTAAATGTCGTTTTAGAAGATTTCTTGTTCCAAAAGGCATTTATCAATGGTTACCCAAGTGCAGTCTTGGTTTCACTCACCTTAAAGGACCCAATGAGAATTGGGTACCTACTCTCCCTTGATTGTTTTTTTTAGGTACAAAGTCTTGAGACCACCGAAAGAAGATGGGTTCTGGATAGTGGTTGCTCAAGACATATGACCGACGACATATCTCTTTTCATCGATTTTGTGGCAAAGAAAAAGGGGTTTGTCACCTACGGAGATAACAACAAGGGACAGATTCTCGGCAAAGGTAGTGTAGGTAACCCCTCATCTACTACTATCTCTGATGTGCTGCTTGTGGAAGGCCTTAGACACAACCTTTTAAGCATTAGTCAACTATGTGACAAGAATGATAAAGTATCTTTTTCAAAGGATTGTTGCATAGTTGAAGATAGCGACAAAAAGAATGTGTTTAAGGGCTTGAGGGTGAACAACGTCTATATGCTAGACTTAAATGAGGTATCGTTGAATGGAGACAAGTGTCTAGTCGCTATGAATGAAGATTCATGGTTGTGGCATAGACGGTTGGCTCACATCAACTTTGATTTGCTTAACAAAATAGTCTCTAAAGACCTAGTCATCGGTTTGCCCAAAATTAAATTCACAAAGGATCACCTTTGTGATGCGTGTCAAATGGGGAAGCAAACAAGGATCTCATTCAAATCTAAAAACACCGTTTCAACTATGAGACCCCTTGAGCTCCTCCATATGGATCTTTTTGGACCATCTAGGGTTAAAAGCCTAGGTGGTAACTATTATGGGTTTGTAATAGTCGATGATTTTTCTAGGTTTTGCTGGACTATTTTCTTAGCAAATAAGAGTGATACCTTTTCGGCCTTTGAACGATTTGCTAAGTTATCTCAAAACAAGTTATACACAAACATTGGGTCAATTAGAAGTGACCATGGGGATGAGTTTGAAAATCATTTGTTTGAAGCATTTTGTGATTCCAACGGAATTGATCATAATTTTTCCGCACCACGTACCCCTCAACAAAATGGGGTAGTGGAACGTAAAAATAGAGTTATGGAGGAACTTGGAAGGACTATGATCAATGATAGTGGACTACCAAAATACTTTTGGGCCGACGCCATAAGTACGGCTTGTTATGTTTTGAATAGGGTGCTCATCCGGCCTATTCTAAACAAGACACCGTATGAGCTTTTAAAAGGGCATAAGCCAAATATCTCTCACCTTCATGTATTTGGTTGCAAATGCTTTGTGTTAAACAATGGGAAAGAGACTTTTGGTAAGTTTGATGCCAAGGCCGACGAGGGTATTTTTCTTGGATACTCTCAGTCAAGTAAAGCGTATAGAATTTATAATAAAAGGTTACGTGTAGTTGAAGAGTCAGTTCAAGTTACCTTTGACGAGTCTTATCTGAGAAATGTCAGAGAAGGTAGTTCTTTTCATGGTGCAGGTGTACCTACTGAAGACATACTCAAGGACACTGATAAGGGAACTGATCAGCCTGAAGCAGTGCGTATTGAGGAGGAAAAGGATCACCAACCAGTGAAAAGTGAGGATGATCATCATGCTGATAAAGATGAACTTCCTCCAACTTGGAAGTCTTCAAAAGACCATCCAATTGACAACATTCTCGGTGATATCTCTAAGGGAGTAACCACTTGCTCTAAACTTAGTAATTTTTGCTATTACTCTGCTTTTGTCTCCCAAGTTGAACCTAGAAACGCAAAGGAGGTGTTACTCGATGAGCATTGGTTTTTGTCAATGCAAGATGAACTAAACCAATTCAGGAGAAATGAGGTTTGAGACCTTGTCCCCCCTCCGCGAAATCATCGAGTAATCAGCACCCGATGGGTGTTTAGGAATAAACTTGATGAAAATGGAGTAATAACACGTAACAAAGCGCGACATGTAGCGCAAGGCTATAACCAAGAGGAAGGAATCAACTATGAGGAAACTTATGCGCCGGTTGCCCGACTCGAGGCTATACGCCTTTTACTTGCTTATGCTTGCACTAAGAACTTCAAATTATTCCAAATGGACGTTAAAAGTGCATTCCTTAATGGATATATAAATGAAGAGGTTTACGTTGCCCAACCTCCGGGTTTTGAATCTCATGAATATCCTGATCATGTCTACAAACTTAAACGTGCTTTGTACGGACTTAAACAAGTCCCTAGGGCTTGGTATGAACGTCTAAGCAAATTTTTACTTGATCAAGGGTATTCAAGAGGGAAGGTTGACACAACTCTCTTCATTAAACATCAAGGAAAACATTTAATTTTGGTACAAATTTATGTTGACGATATTATTTTTGGGTCTACTAACATGACCTTGGTCATGAAGTTTTCTAGTTTGATGCAGGGGGAGTTTGAAATGAGCATGATGGGGGAGCTCAACTATTTCCTCGGATTGCAAATCAAACAACTCGAAGAGGGCACATTCGTGAGTCAAACGAAATATTGTCTTGAGCTTCTAAAACGTTTCGATATGCTAAACTACAAAGCAATAGATACTCCAATGCCGACTAGTGCGAACCTTGATCGTGACGAGAATGGTAAAGACGTAGAGGTAAAAAGGTATAGAGGTATGATAGGATCCCTTCTCTATCTTACTGTATCACGTCCTGATATTATGTTCAGTGTATGTATGTGTGCGAGGTATCAAGCACATCCCAAGGAATTCCACTTAAAGGCAGTTAAGCGCATACTTCGATACCTCTCCGGTACTCCAAAGTATGGGTTGTGGTATTCCAAAGGTAGTGTTTGTTCCTTAGTTGGTTATTTCGATTCTGACTTTGCCGGGTGCAAGTTGGATAGGAAAAGTACTAGTGGCACGTGTCACCTTCTTGCAAATTCCTTGGTGAGTTGGCACAGCAAGAAACAGGTTTCAGTTGCTTTGTCAACAGCCGAGGCGGAATACGTTGCCGCAGGAAGTTGTTGTGCTCAAGTCTTATGGCTTAAACAACAATTGCTTGATTTCGATTTAAAACTTGAGCGTATTCCTATTTTGTGCGATAACACTAGTGCAATAAACCTAACTAAGAACCCCGTATTACATTCACGCACCAAGCATATCGAAATACGCCATCATTTTCTTAGGGATCGTGTAGAGAAATGTGATGTGATCTTTGAGCATGTTGATACTAAAAATCAACTTGCTGACATTTTTACAAAACCATTAGCCACTGAGCCTTTCTTTCACATCCGTAGGGAACTTGGCATTCTTGATATCTCGGATCGTGTTTGATAATCCTTTACGATAGTGATCTTCACACACACACACACACACACACACACACACACATATATATATATATATATATATACATGCTTATTTATTCTTTTAACTAACAATGTAAAGAGATAGTCAGCTATATGTGAGGGCTCTTATCGTCATGGTGATCAAGGTAATATCGTTCCGATTAACATATTTTTGCCATATTAAGTACCTTAAACTTGATGTTTATTGCTTTTTGAGCACATATTGTTCATATGGATGTTTGTTCTATGTGTATGCATGTTTATTTATCCTTTGGAACTTAGGTGTGCAAAATTTCAATTTTTTCATTTTTTTGCCTTTTATGCGTCGACGGGGCCATATCATGCGTCGACGCATAAACTGTTGCATTTTAAAAAAGAAACAGGCGGGTTAACGCATAACAGCCTGACGTCGGCGCATCCTGTCCATGGGTCGATGCAAAACTGACGCGTTCTGACTTCCTACTTTAAATTGGAACGTGTGCGCCGACCAAATGTTCCTATTTTCACTACATATCTTCATAACACATTAATCTATGTTCATTGCATGCAATCTCATCAGATTTTGTGGCCTCTCTCTCTTTATTTCTTCCATTAAACCTCATCAATACCCATTAATCTCCATCAAAATCTCATTAAAACCCTAAAAATCATAACCCACAAGAGTGAATCCTCAAGGGTATAAGAATAAGGGTTAGTAACGGCTGCTCATCATTCCTATTCAACAAGGGATTTCGAAACACTGTTCATCCACAACCACTGCGAACTACTGTTCATCTTCTTCAATCCTTCATCAACAATGGCTTTAAGGCGCACAACCGGTAAAAGAACAACCAGAGCTTCATCTTCTGGAACCTTTTCACAACCGGTAACCGTTAATTCTTTAGTTTCTGATGCACTATCTAGTCCTTATGAGGCATTGTTTAGTACTCGTGATGTTATACCACAACATGGTTTCCATGTATTAATGGGTGAAGATTATCACATTCCTGAGATAACTGACATACTCAAGGTTCAGAATCTTGGTGAGTTCCTGGAATGTGATGATAAATACAATAGTGATCTGATTCGAGTGTTCTACTGTGGAATCAAGGGTAAATTTAAAGGGGTTGAGTTTAAATTTTTTATGAATAATGCTCTTCATGATGTAAACAATGATTTATGGGCTACTTTGTTTAGTTTGGACACAAATGAAAATCTACCCAGAGTAACGGATAAAAAATTTGTTCAAGACTTTGAGTTCAACACTGCTCTAAATTCTATGCTACGGGAACCATATCCTGACAACGTTGTGGCAAGTGACGTCTTTCCGAAAAATGTCACTACCGGTCATTTGAAATTCGAAGACCGCATTTTGCAATGGATTTTTGCTCATATCTTGAGACCCAAGAAAGGTGGATACTCACGGGTTGAGAAGGCTGAAGTTCATCTCATGTATATTCTGAAAAATCGGATCAAAATCAACTGGCCATACTATTTTGCATATCGGATGTTCGTCACCCACAGCTCCCACAAATATCAAGCTATAGGTTATGCATCCTGTATTCAGAACATCTTGAACAAGGCTGGGATTTCAGTTCCGAATATTCCTTACATTGAGATTTCTTCTGAACAACAATTTCAACCAAAAACCCTCACCATGATGGGCTATCATTGGGATAAGGTTAATAAGAGATTCAATTACCGACACAGATCGACTCACCTTTTTCAACCTGAACCTGAAGAACCTGTTCGATATGAAGGAAATGTTGATGAGGACGTACATGAGGGTGATCATCAAGATATCAATGATGCTGATATGGTTATGCAAGAGGAAGACAACGACGCATGGATGAGCGATCAACATGAGGATAATTCTGAAAATCAGGGATGGGGAGATTGGCAAAACAACTACTGGACTACTATTGGTAACGCCTATGTTCCTCCCACCTATGGCGAGGAGTATGGTTGGCAGCAACCTGATTACTCGACACCTCCAACTCCACAACCTCAGTATGATTACCGGGCATCTAAAGAGATTCTGGAAAGGTTAAATGAGATGAACCTTCAACAACAAGAATTCCAAGCACTGCAAAAGAGTCGCTACAATGCTCAGGAAGAACAACTCACAAACTTATCCGATCAAGTCTCGACTCACATCACTAACTTCAACAGGTTTGCTGACGCGTCTATAACTCGCTTCAACCAAATGGACGAGAACTTGACTCAACAGAATCAGAATCTTACCAACAGTCTTGGTACTCTAAATCGCACTCTGATTAAACTCAACCTGCACCTAGAAGATTTGCCACCACCAGGCCAGTATTATGGAGGAAGAGGTCATCCATATAGGGGGAGGAGGCCATAAAGATTAGGGCATCGCATCATTTGTGTTTTGCATTTATGTTTTGTTATTTTGTTTGCATGTTGTGTCCTGCTGTTTACCTTTGACAATTTGTATCAGTTTGTTTTGAATGTTTTCACTATGGAATTAATTGTCTTAGCATTTGAGGTTCCGTATTTATTTGTTTCCAATTTTACATTAACTGTATCATATGTGGATGTGTGTTAATGTTGTTGTGCTGCAAATAAATGGATGCATCTTTACTTGTTGTAGAGTTAATCTTTTGACCACCTCTTCTCTTGTTTTTGATGTTGACAAAGGGGGAGAAGGATAGCAGAAAATTAGCAGGAAATTAACCAAGTGTTAAAGACAGGGGGAGCTTGTTCATTCTCAAATTACAAATCACGTGAAAGCTAAAACAGTGTTTCCATCATAAAAAAGGGGGAGTATGTGAGGGCTAAGGTCTTTCATCTATTTCGTTTTAATGATGTCAACATATATGTTGAGTATTAGATTGTAATTTGAGCGGTATCACTTCACTTGTCGGGCAAATTGCGTCTAATCATTGTTGTTCATGTGTCTAGATGTATAGGACTTTGTCTTTCCCATAAATAAATGTCCATTATCATTTTACTGGTGTCTAGCATGTTTGTCTGGACTTTGGTCAGTTGAAAATGTGCAAAAAATTGCATTTCCTGTAAAAAACACAGTTCATGCGCTAACCTTCCCAGTACATGAGTCAAGCATAAATAGTGGTCAAAACTAGTGAAATATGCGGGTAAGCGCATGATTTTGGGAAGTCACAAAAAAAAACCAACTATGCGTCGACACATGATGCTTGTGGGTCGACGCATAAAGACCAATCTTGCATAGCATTTTCCACGGGTCAGCGCATGCTGTACCTCATAAGTCATGTGTCGACCCAAACACTCCTGAGCTGCATTTTTCACATAATTTTTTTCTGTTATTTCTGTTATAACTTTTAGTGGGTCAATTAATTCTCTATAAATAGTTTGGTCATCTCATTTTACAAAACAACAAGAAACGTGAAAATATATGCCATTTCTCTCTTCATCTTCATCTTCTTCATTGAGTAAACAAACAATCACACATAATCATCTTTGTTTGTGTCGTCCATTGTTCGAAGTGATAACGTTCAGAATTTAGGAAGTGTGATCTTTATTTTTTGGGTTGAGAGCTTGGCAGGTGTTTCTTGAATAAAACCAGTTGGTTTTGTCCTCCAAGAATCGAGTAGATTTTGGGGTTTTTTTGCATAAACCGTTTCGTTCTACAAGGATTCAACCGGGCGAAGGTAACCGAAGATTGGAGCAATTGTTCGGTTTAGTAGCTGTAATCGGAGGATCGTAGAAGAGAGGTTTAGGTTCGAATTTTTGGTAGGTCGCAATTGATCGAGTGAAGGTAATCGAAGAACGGTGGGTTCTTTCAGTTTAGTAGCGTGGGACGGTAATTGGATCAACCATATTCGAAGGACTTGATTCATCTTGAATCAAGGGGAGAGAAGACTCTGCATCAACGATCAAAGACGTTCGAGGGTTTGGATGTTCATTGTTCTTCTCTTGTAATAAACAATTTGTGGAGTTGGGGGCAGACGTACCCAAAGCGAGGACGATTGGGGAACTGCCTAATCAAATCTCGTTTGTTCTCTCTTTCCTTAACTCTTTTACATTTCAGTTTGTTCGAATTTGTGAAGTCCCAAGTTGTTGAAATTTCCGTCGTAGTGTAATCGTAAGCTGATAAACTGTTTTGTTAAATTGATACAATTCCTTGAATTGTATCTTGGAGCAGCTTTACATTACCTTCCATAGAAATTCTGCACTTAGTGTGTTTACACACACCAGGTGTTTGATAATTTGTCTCAAAGCAAAAAATCGAACGCATTGCTTTTAATTATTTATCATTTTACCTCATTGGTTTGGATTAAACATCAAGCAAACGATATTTTTTTGATTGCGTTATAAGTGTAGTAATTGGACTGAATTTTTCTCTTCCGTACTCATTCTCAATATATTCGTGCATATCTGATCCTTTTAGTAGAAGGTTCGTGGTAGACGTACAATCCAGTGATGTGCTTCTGTTAAATTTTTTAAAACATATTTTTGTAACCATTTGCGCGTAAAACTCTAGGGATCTATTCAACCCCCCTCTAGATCCATAGCCATCGTCTAACAGGGAGCATGCTATATGGCCTCCTTGATAGATGTACCCATTGAAGGATGGTTGCTTATTTTGAAGGGCTTGAGCAGGCTAAAATCATGTATTGAAGATGAAAAGTAATGGAGAGATTTAATGTTTCCAACCAAGAAAATGGATGAAGAGATAAAAGTGACTACACATTTTCAACTGATGCTTTTTTTATTAAATATGGTATGGTTTTGAATGTACCAAAGTGGCCACCATGTTGGAAATGAATAGTTTATAGATGAGAAGACATTGTTGGGATCTCTGATGGTCATGGATTTTCCACAGGTCTAAGATTGAACTAATTTGCCAATGAACACAAAGCCTCTGAGCAAGCCAAGTCCAGAGCTTTGAAGCATACTCATAGTCCCAAAAGAGGTGTCTAGAGCTTTCTTCTTGCATAAGGCACAAGGAACAAATAGAAGGAAGATTACAACCCTTAATATTTCAGGTTGACATGTGTGGCCAGTTTGTCATGAATCAATCTCTAGGATATTTTGGAATTTGAATGAGGAATATCCTTACACCACACATGTTTGGACCAATCATTAATTGTGCATTTTTACCATTTGAAATTGTAGGGCCCCTTTAGAGATAAGTCACCATTATCCAAACTGGAGTAAACTAGTTGGTTAGGTTAAGTTCCATCAGGTATCATAATGTGCTCAACCCAATTAAGCATGTCAGGGAAAAAGTAAAAGGCTTCTTAAAAAAACACCACTCCTTATTCACCAAGTACTCACCAACCTTATCATTGACGAGGTGTTGCAAATAAGGGGGAATGGTATACAATTGATTAATATTTTATGGACCAAGCCATCTATCTTTCCAAAATTTGATCTTTGAATCAGACCCAATAACTAGACATGAGTTTTCTTGCATCATAAGGAACTTAGATTTGATGTTGCTCTATAATGAAGAGTGGATATGGTGGTTGATGCATCTGTTTAATCTAATAACCCTACTCTTGAGAATGTAATCCCAATCCTCCTTTAACTGGATAAGCTTCTAACAAAGCAACATGTTTGATGCCTCATTAAGAAGAGTTAATAATATAAGCCATATCTCTCCCTCGCAATAAGGCGTGCAATTTTTCTTTTAAGCCATATTGACCAATTTCTTATGTGTTATGTCACCAACCCAGATGAAGTTCTTGATCCATATTTGAAGATTGTTTTAGTAAGGAAGCTTGCCAAGCATATATAAAAATAGAATATGTGAGTATACTTTGAACTACAACTTTCACGAACTGGGTTATACCCCCAAAAGATAAGAGGGATGCCTTCCAAAAAGCAAGTTAGCTTTTGATTTTATCAGATATGGGTTGTAAGTAAATTTCTATTGGCTTGCCTTTTAAAATTAGGATTCCAAGGTACCAAAAAGGAAAATTGCCAATGTTGAAACTAATAAAGTTTGCAATGCTATGGAGTCTGGCATTGGGTATATAATCTGCATAGATAGTTGATTTGGTAGCATTAACTAGTTTGACTAAGCATAAAGTATGTATTCTGAATAAATTCATCAGAACTACAAGATTAGCATGGCTTCCATTGCAGTATACCATCAGGTCATCAACATAGAAGCAACAAATAGCATGGTAGCAGACATATGACCATTTTTGAGCTTGATTTGCCCCTCCATCACAAGTTTTGAAATTCCTCAACTGAGGACATCTTGAGCAATGCAAAATAGAAGAGGGAATATGGGATCCCCTTGTCTCACTCCTCTTTTGCAATGAAAGTAACTGTGCATAAAGCCATTTATGGAGGTAGACAAGGTAGCAGAATGCAAGCTGGTGTCTATCCACTTACAAGAGGTATCCTTAAAACCAAATTACTTAAGAACTTTGATGAGGAAAAACCACTAAATTGTGTTAAAGGCTTTGGTTATGTCAATCTTAAAAGCAATATCACTACCAAAAGTATTTCTATGGAACACGTTGGCAGCCTCAGAAGCTAAGACATTACAATCTGTAACATTCATGCCATTAGTGAACCCTTTTTGATCCTTAGGAATGATGTTGGGAAGGATGATAGAAAGTTTGTTAGCCAAGGTCTTGGGAATAACCTTGAACTTGAAATTGGCCTATAATGGTCAATGGTGTCTGCAATGTTTTCCTTTGGGATGAGAATCAAAGTAGTAACATTAAAGTTTGGTAGAAGCCAACTTGTTGTGAAAAATTCTATGAGAACATGCTCAACATCATGGTGGATTATATCCCAAAATGTTTGGAAAAGTAAAGCCCAAAGCCATCAGACCCAGAAACACTTTCCTTATAGAGACCAAACATAAATTGCCCTTGAAGGGGCGAGAAACACAAGAAAGGGGGTTTTTGAATTGGGTTTCACCAACAATGATGTTTTCTGCGGAATTCAAAATTCAACGCTAACAAGAGAATAAAAATAAATAGACACGATTATTTTTATCCTGGTTCACTGTTAACAAAGTTACTCCAGTCCACCCACCAAAGTGATTTCGCCTTAGACAAAGACTTAATCCAATAATCTAGAAAGATTACAACCTCTAAGTGTTAGAAAACAACTTATCCCTCTCAAGTATCCATACTAATGACTTAGTCACTTGAGGAATCTCCACTTTGAAAAGTGTTACAAATGTGTGTACAATAATTGCTTCTAAACAAACAAATGACACAAGTTGAAGTACAATAACACAAAAGTGTTTCTAGCAAGATATGAGCAACAACTCCTTGCTAATTTACAAATCTATCTTAAGAATAATCTCCTAGAGATTTTCATCATATCAACATGAGTTTTGTGAGCTTAAAAGCTTCTTTTAATGCTTCTCTCATTTCTTTGTAGAGATGCGCTCTGTTTTAGTTGAGCTTCAAGCATCTTCTCTTTGAGCTTACAACTTGGTGCTTACTTCTGCCTTACACACATACTCTCGTGTTTTCTTCAGCTCTTTCTCTTCTTGCTCTAGTTATTCACTCATGATTATCTCTTTGGCTCTTGCGGCATTCAACACTTTGCGCTCGACTCACAACAACATTCAGTATTTGTGCTCAACAACATTATTTTAAGCATTCAGATCTTCAATATATTGAGCTCGAGAATAGATCCGTTGGAGGGTATAATAGAAAACATATTCCAATTGTAAAATCCCAACGTTCACTTTAAAAGAATGGTCAATATCTTAATACAACAAAGCTGTCCATGCGCCACCTATTCTAGATAGAGGTCACAGACTACTTTGTACTTTTATATTCATTGAAACACGCAAACCATTATTGATCTTCTGTATTCTAATCTTCAGAGGCTTCAGATGTATATTTGATGAAGCATGTGTAGAGATATCAATACTTGTAACTTCAGAACCTAAGTCTTCAGAATCTCAAATCTTCGCTCAGCAGAACTATCTTAAGAGTCTTTAGCACTTCGTTTTTAGAAGTGACATCTTTAGATACTTAAGAGCTTGTTCAGGAGAACCTCGTCTTTAGAATCTTCAAAACTTGTTCATCACTTATTTGTCTTCAGAGTCTTCAGAACTTCGTTCAACAGAACCTTGTCTTCAGAAACTTCAGAACTTGAACTTCAGAATTGATGTCTTTAGAATCTTCAGAGCTTTGTTCAACAGAACCTTGTCTTCAGAGTCTTCAGAACTTGTAGAGATAGAATCACATCTTTTAGAAAACCTTCAAAGCTTACTTACAAAGTCACAATCAAAAGTTTTAGTACAAACGTTCTTCAGAACCGTTGCATTAAAACATTCCTGAACAATGACTTTATCTTATACACAACATATGTTTTCTTCTAGAGTGTTTAGATTAGAGTTTGATGATGTCACACGCCATTCTATCAGATTCAAATCCTGTTTAGCAAAAGCTACACACTAGACAGAAACCACAAAGTACCGAATTGTTCTCTAAGATAACATGTGCAGTTATCATCAAAACTTAAGGCCAGATGCATAACCACTCTTGTTCTTACTGTCCTGATTTCTTTAGAGGAGGGGATCATAGAAAGCAAATTATTTGTTCTGTCATCAATGAGCCCAAAAACCACCTCGTTAACATGGTCCATATCCCAAAAAGAGAAAATTTTGAACAAAAAAGATTAGAGAAATGTTGAATAATGTGATTAGCAACGTCTTGCTTGTCAGTTGTTACTCTATCCCCAATCCTCAAGGAATAGATAATTTTAATAGTGATTTTTATTTTAGCTAGCCTATAGAAGAATTTCGTGTTTCTATCTCCTATCAATTGCCTATTTGTTCTAGTCCTCTCTTGCCAAAACCACTACCGACTTTGTAAGACCACTTCAAGTTCTCTATGAGCCTCCAACTCAAACTCTTTGAAATCAACCTCACCAAAAAGCTGAGCTGTTTAGACCTTAGAAATAATATTGCCAAAGACAAACTTGTTCCACTCTTTCAACTTACGACTATCTTAAGTTTTGTGTTAAGAATAAACATTGGACAACCAATAATCATTTATAATATTATTAAAAAATATTATAAATTTGATTAATATATTTTTTTTCTTTTTTATCTTAATCAACCTCATTAAAATTATTTTTATCCTAATCATCATTATTACATTTACAAAAAGGAACCAATTTTTTTTTTAAAATAATAAAATAGATCAAAACACTAAATTTTAAAATAAAAGAGACTAAAAAATTAAAATCATCAAAATAAAAGATCAAAAATATATTTAAACTTAAAAAAAAGAAAAGAAAACTACAACTTCTATAAAAAAAAAAAAAATAGTTAAAGTTCAGCCCAAGAGAAGAGAGAGAATGCTTTTTCCATCTCACTTTATTCTCTCTCCCCAAAAAAATGTTGTAGAATTTTCTCTTTCCTGGAAGACCAGCTTCCTTCATTCTCAAAATTCTTTTACTTTGTAATAACTCAAAAATATTTTAAATAAAAATTAAATCTTTTCCCTTACTTCTCTGCACCCATTTTTTTTCTTCCAAAAATTCGGTTGTTAAGGTTGTTCCATCATCGTATTTCGTTGTCCCAAAACACTTTTTAAGGTTAAATTTCATCTGGGTGTCTTTTTGGATCAGACCCAGATCCTGTTTTTGTCTGATCCATCAATTTTTTTTATGATTTTCTTGCAAATAATCATAATCAATAAGCAATATGAAAAAGGAAAAGCAGGTAACTTTCTTTTACCCTTTTGCTCACTCTAGTTGAATATACAAGTCAAAGTTTCTGGGTGTTTGTGGTTTCTGTTTCACACAGTTTTTGAAATTGGTTAGTTGGTCTCAATCAACAAGGGTAGTTTTTGATTCTATGTTTGAGTTTGATGTTTATGTTTGTTTTGTTAAGAATGTTTGTATTGTGTTGTTGTTTTTGTGTGTTTGGGGTTTGGTGTAATTTTGAACTTTGTAGTGTTTGTGTTTTAGATTTGTTATAAAAATGAAGTACTATGAATGTTGATGAGGAATTTTTCTATGAATCATGGGGCTTTCTTCAATTAGAATATTATGCTGATAAATTTAGCTTATAGAATTGTTTTTAAAATGTTTGTGGCTTCTCTCGAGGAGAATTTCTCGAGAATTGATTCCAGAATTGATCCTACTTAAAACTGGAATTTGTAGCTTTTTTGAGTTTAAATGTGATTTTTACTCCGAAATTTATTGTTCAACTCATTTTTGCAACAATTTATTTAAACATAAATAACTAGTGTATGTTTGGTTTAACTTTTGGAAAGTCAATAGCAATTCTAGAGGTGTAGAATTGATTTTGGAATGATTTTGAGGTGTTTTGTTATTCTAAAGTAGAATTGATTCTGCCTCTGAAATTAATTGTACTTGAAGTTAGAATTTATAGCTTTTGAGTTTAAATGTGATTTTTATATTGAAATTAAAATTTAATGTTCAACTCAATTTTGAATAAGGTTATCCGAACATAAATCACTTAACATTCAAAACTCACTTTGAACTAGAATCAATTCAAAATCAATATTTTTTCATCGCGAAACCAACCAAACATGTATGTTTGTTTTCACGTTTGGTGCACCCAAAATTGATTCTAGACATCTAGAATTGATTTTAACATGTTTGACTGCTTTCAAGTAGAATTGATTATGCTTTTCACAATTGATTCTACTTGAAGATATGATTTGTAACTTTTGAGTATAAATTTGATTTTTTTCACTGAAATTTGTCATTCAACTCACTTTTGCGGCAATCTATCTAAACATAAATAACTTTACGTTCAACTTACTTTTAACCAGAATCAATTTTACAGAATTAACTCATTTAAAATCAATTTTCTTCACCGCATTTCATCGCATAACCAAACACATGCTTAATTAAAAATCATGGAGTCTTGTGATAAAAGTGTTGTTTCTGTATAAGGGATTAAGTTTTGTGCATTTCATTGGCATATTGCAGATTGAGGTTGCTGCTTTGTTTGATTTGATGGAGCATCAATAAGAACTAAGGAAAGAGTTTTAACTTTTTTCTTGTCGAAGAGATTTGCGGTATGATCAAGCAGATATTGAATAGGCTCCCTAAGAAAGTATCGAAAACGGTGGAAAATAATGAAGGAGGTGGAACATCAACTTCATCTTCGACTGCCTCAAACAGCGTAAGAAGTAGTTATGGAAACTCAACGGCTTCATCGATTTCAGGTGTTGATTCCAACTCGAGCATTGGACTAACTCATGGCGACACGCTTGTACAAGCAGTTAACTCGAAACTGAATCTGAATGGTAGTTTGTTGCCTTCTTATGAAGCGTTGCCGAGTTTTCGTGATGTTCAGAATTCAGAGAAGCCGAATTTGTTTATAAGAAAGTTGCAAATGTGCTGCGTTCTATTCGACTATACCGACCCTTCGAAGAACCTTAGAGAAAAGGAGATTAAGAGACAAATGCTAGTCGAACTTGTGGATTATGTTACTTCGGCTAACAGCAAGTTTACGGATGTTATGATGCAAGAAATTGTGAAAACGGTGTCGGTAAATTTGTTCCGGACGTTGACTACTCCGCCGCGCGAGAACAAGATTCTTGAAGCCTTTGATATGGACGAGGAAGAGCCTTCGATGGACCCTGCATGGCCTTACTTGCAAATTGTGTACGAACTTCTTCTTAGGTTTGTCACGTCGCCCGAGACCGATGCGAAGTTAGCGAAAAGATATGTTGATCATTCGTTTGTTCTGAGATTGTTAGACCTTTTTGATTCAGAGGATCCTAGAGAGCGTGATTACTTGAAGACAGTTCTTCATCGAATATACGGGAAATTTATGGTTCATCGACCGTTCATCCGAAAAGCAATCAACAATATATTCTACCGTTTTATTTTCGAAACTGAGAAACACAACGGCATTGCAGAACTGTTGGAAATTTTGGGAAGTATAATCAACGGATTTGCTCTTCCGTTGAAAGAAGAGCACAAGCTGTTTCTCCTTCGGGCTCTTATTCCTCTTCATAAACCGAAATGCATACCGATGTATCACCAGCAGTTATCTTACTGCATCACGCAGTTTGTAGAAAAAGACTGCAAGCTTGCCGATTACGTTATACGCGGATTGTTGAAATACTGGCCGATAACAAATAGTTCTAAGGAGGTTATGTTCTTAGGAGAGCTGGAAGAAGTCTTGGATGCAACACAACCTGCAGAGTTTCAGAAATGTATGGTATTCTTGTTTCGCCAAATAAGACGTTGCTTGAGCAGTTTGCATTTCCAGGTTCGGTAAATCTAATAGTTTTCGTCAGCTTGCACATTCTTTAGTTTTTCCGTGATGCTTTTACAATCAGAAACACGACACTGATACGTTGACACCGGTAATAATTTGAAAAAATGAATAAATTAAACGTAATCACAAGTGTCAGTGTCGATTTCCGACACAGACACATTTTTTTCCAGAGGTGTCAGTGTTACAGGGATTGTCATTTGCGGGATAGCACAAAATAACAGTTTGTTCTAATTCCGCTATGCTACCTTGCTAATAGCAGTTTGTTAAAGTCGGTTATGCTATAGCAGCACAACCGCCGCTATATCAACTAATCGACGACACTGATACCTGAATAACCGAACTTTATCACATGATTTGATTGCGTCTGAATTTACAGGTAGCAGAGAGGGCATTGTTCTTATGGAATAGTGATCACATTCAGAACTTGATCAAACAGAACAACAAAGTCATACTTCCCATAGTCTTACCTGCTTTGGAGCAAAACTCACGGAACCACTGGAACCAAGCCGTCCGTAGCTTGACAATAAACGTCAGCAAGATCTTCTCGGACTTTGATCCTGCATTCTACGAAGAATGCATGATCAAATTCCGAGAAGATGAAGCACAAGAGAATGATGTGAAGTCAAAATGTGAAGCCAGATGGAAGCGTTTGGAAGAAATGGGAGGCATGAAAGCTACAACCAACGAACCGGTTTTGGTTTCTCCGAAAGCTGCATCCCATTATACAACTCCCGGTAAGGCAAGTAGGACTCAATTGGAATGAATGATCATGAGAATACAAAAGGGTGATAATGTTTGGTACAAAAGTACTCCAAATTGGGTTTACAAGCATTAAATGTATATATTGAATTGGATGAGACTTAAATGGATGGCTCAATTTGGAAATCGCTTTATCTAGTTGGTCTTTGCTGTTTGATCTATGAAGTACTTATACGGTATTAACATGTCAGAGTGTCTGTGTCCGTGTTTCATAGAATTTGATGCTACAAAGAATCACAAAATGGCCCGATTTCCACGTTTAATCAACGCTTTCATACTTCACTTCGATAAAAACATGTTCCATTTTGTGTTTCAAGTTTGTAGTGTTAATTTTGGTTTTCTTGTGTAGTTGAGTTGTTTGTTCAAGGAAAGATGATAATTAGGAGTTATCTTGTAATGAATTGTTGTTGTTGTTGTTATATATATATATTTTGAAAGCAACTTACTTGTTACTTGCTATTTGTGATAAAGAATTCAATGAATATTTCTACTCTTTTTTTTTTCGTTCTAAATCTCAAAAGTTATAAATTTATATGGTTTAAATATATTTTTTGCGCCTTCAGATTTCAGATAGTTTTTAGAAAAAGACTGCAAGCTTGCAGATAACATATTATGTTCTTAGGAAAGCTGGAAGAAGTCTTGGATGAAACATAACTTGCAGAGTTTCAGAATAAATGGTACTCTTTGTTTTTGTCAAATAAGATGTTGCTTTGCTTGAGTAGTTCATATTTCCAGGTTTGGTAAATCTAGTAGTTTTTCATCATCTTGCACATTTTATATTGAGTAGTTCATAAAAATATTTTCAGTTTTCGGAGATGCATCTCTGGACACACTTCAATACACATATTTTATTCGTTTTTAAGTCACATCTCAATCTCAATCTCAATTTTATGAATAAATTTATTTTTCAAAAGTTTTTTGAAAATGTATTTCCAAAATAAATTTATTCATAATATACTTTCAACTTTGTCTATTACTACTACTCCCTTTGTTTCATATTATAAGCAAATTTTACTTTTTAAGTACATTGAATGATTAATGTATCTGATCTATATATAGATCAGATACATTAATTATTCAATGTATCTAAAAAATAAAATTTGCCTATTATATGGCACGGAGGGAGTATCCGTGACCTGGCTACCCGACCAACATTCCAGGAACTGTTGAAAAGGCTTAAAGGCTTAAAGAGCTGCAAAGACGGTATGCGATTCAGTTCCTAGCCAAGCTAGCGAACCATCTTTCGAGAATTGTGTTTTTTTTTTAATGATGTCTTGGCTGATGCTGATGCCAAAACAAAAACATTCCTTATGCGTAGATGAGTTGGTACAAACTCCATAGCATATGAGTTGGTACAAACAGTTACAAAAACATTCGATGAGTTGGTACAAACAGTTGGTCTTGGAGCTCCATAGCATATGAGTTGGTACAAACAGTTACAAAGACATTCGATGAGTTGGTACAAACAGTTGGTCTTGGTCTTGGAGCTCCATAGCATTAAGCGAAACTATTCAAGTTTTTTTTTTTTATTTTTTATAATTTTTATAATTTTATATTTTTTTTTTTGTGTTTATTGAAGATCTTAAACTTAATAGTGATGCTGTATGTTTGAGTCTTGTGAATGAGTTTCTATGGTTATCAACGATGTAATGTTTTAAGGTTCCCAAAATATATTTTCGAAAATTTTTCGAAGGTGTAACTTCAAAATAAGTTTATTTATAAAATTGGGATGTGATTTAAAAACGAATGAAATATGTGTATTAAGATGTGTTCAGAGATGCATCTTTAAAAACTAAAAATATTTTAAAAGTTTTGTGTGGTATCTAAAAAACATATAGGGTGCATTGTTTAACGTTTGTACATGTGTAAATGACTTTTCATGAGATTTTCATCATAATCTATCCTTTAGAAAGGGAAAAGAAGATTCAATAACGAGATTTTCATCATAATCTATCTTTTAGAAAGGAAAAAGAAGATTCAATAAATGATTTTCTAGTATAAATGAATCTGAAAGATTTCTTCTAACATAGCGATCGTCAAGTAACATGACCTCTAGGCGCGTGTCATGGTGACTCTCTCTTTTGAAACACCTCTAGGCGTGTGTTATGGTGACTTGCTCTAGTACATGCTGGTACAAGCTATCAACGATACCCTCTAAGTTAAGTACTCAACCTCAGTAAGGTTCCTCTAATCAAATCCAAGCTTTAAAGTTAACAAGTTTGATCCTCTTGTAGATGATAAAGTTGCTATCTTTTATGAGTTCGTTCCTCTAAAAATCATCAACAAAGTATATTCTCATAAATAATAAATTCAATTGTTTTCACTCAAACATTTGAATTCAGAAACAACTACGTAATAGTAAAAAAGGTAAACATAATTCATGCTTTGCCTGGCAAAAGGTACATTGTAACATGCAATAAAATTACAATGAATGATATATACACGAAATAGCTTGTTGCAACAATACAAGATCTCCATGACTATTCTCCTTATAAGATAAAATCATCCAACTGTCATAAAAAGAAGCTATATAAATACTCAACTTCTTACTATTTTATTTACCAACCGACCAACCCGTCAACGCACAAATAGTACAATATAACATTGAAATAATCATGTGAATAAACATTATAGAATTAACTTGAGAAGAAAATAATAGAAATTTATGTTGAAAGATCAAAACACTTGCATTTGTATCTATATTAGCTTACATCATCTGTTTAGTGATATTTGTAAACACTCTATCATTTTTTCATTTATTTGATTGCAATTTTTAAAGGACTAAATATTAGGCTTATCCAGTTGAAGAGAGCATCAATAGTGATCTTGATATTTTCCTCAGCAAACTGTCTTAAGCTTCTCTGTTGACTTCAAGTAATTCAACTACCTAGAGCTTGAGTAGGTTCCATTGTTGACCAATATCAAATGAATGGATATTATCTAGCCTTAAATTATAAACTCGAACTACGAATTGTGAATCAGGGAAGGCTAAAAGAGGTGGTTGAGGTAAGTCCAATTAGGTTGGTTCAATAGTGGCTAAGGTTTTGGGATGCCGTGGAGGGTTGAGAAAGTTCAAGTTTAGGGGTGGCTGGGAGAGTTATGATGGACGAAGCATGGATAAGTGGAGGTGTAGGTGTAAAGATCATATAGTACATGCTCATAAGGTAACAATGCACCAAAATAACACATTAAGGGTGAAGATGGTTGGTTGGAAGTTTTCAAGGATAATTCATAACATGATTTTGGAGATATGGGTGCTAACTTTTCTTCTTCTTTTTCTTAAGAGGTTGAGGAAGTGAATCATTCTAACCATCATTCACAATAAACATTATAATTATTTTCCCCATCTTTCTCGTGAGGGAAATAATAATTGTAGCAATTGTAGCATCACAAGTTGTATCATCAAAAAAAGAGAGCAAAGGTGCGGCTGCTACTGAAAAAAGTTGGAGCAGTAGAGAGACGTGCAACTAGTGACTCACCTTCATCCATGATACCATGAAAGTAATTTGTTCTCATTGGATTTATATTTGATGTTTTCCTTTTCTTAGGAAGAATAACACTAAAATAATGTTCTCCTTCTGAAAAGATGTCAAACACAATGTGTATGACACTTCGGATGCAGTAACAATAAAATTGAAAATAAAGAAAATTGAACACAAGGAATTGGTAATTCAGTTCGGTGTGATAACACCCATGTTTGAAGGGTGTTAACCCAAGAAAGGAATTGAAGGGTGTTAACCCAAGAAAAGAAATCCATTCTTAATAGTAAAAGTACAAATTGGTCTTATATGAACTCTTATAGTTCATTGCCTTTTTTAATACTACCCTTGAATTTTTATTTAGGACTCCCTCTAAATATGAGACCTCTGCCACTTTCTCAAATACTATCCTTAGTGTTGGACAAATTCAAAAGAGTTTGAATGATGAAAATATTACAACTCAATAACATAAACTTTATTCCTTAGTATAAGAATGATTGACGAATAAAGTTTTACAATGTAAATCACACAAAAAACACAAAGACTCAATGGACACAAAATGGCATGTTAATCTCTCAAGGTTTGAGTCTTCTCTTAAGGAGTAGAACTCCTTAAATAGCAAAACACGACATTTGCAGATTGTCAATAGGGTTGGAATAACTTGCAGCTGAAGTACAGTTCCAAAATGCAGATATTCAAATAGTAATTTAATTTGATTTGTTATCTTCCATAAATAAAATCTTAATTACTGATTTGGTCTTGATCTGTTATAGTTTTTAGGAACTCTTTTCAAATTACAAAAAGTGCATGAACATACAGAAAAATAATGAAAAAAAATCTAGCGCTTGATCTTAGCGAGGCGCATTAGTTTCTGGTGCAGAATGTTCCATCATTTGTGGGACATCTGGCCCTACATCTTTGAGACCTATTTTGAGCGCATATAGATAATATGTCTCAACGTCATGTCATGATATCTTACATAACATGTTGACTATAAAAATATGTTAATCACTTGCAATATAAATCTCCCCCATTGGCCAATTTTAAGGCAAATACAACTTGCAAAATGTGCAACAAAAAAAGTAGAACAATATTCTTGACATAGTATCAAGAGTGCACCAAAAAACTAGATATAACTTGCAGCAAGCTTTGTAAAAAAGAATCTAGCACAACAAAATTACCAAAAAAGTCGGCATTCACCAAATTGATCATTATGTTATGTTTTTCCCCCCTATTTGCCTCAAAATGGGAAGGAGGCCACAACAACCAATAAAAAAAAACCAAAATGGACTAAGAGGGGGCCGAAATCCAAAGAACCAAAAGAAAAAAAATGGGACCAGCAGAGGGAACCTTTATCCTTCCCATATGGCTATTAAAATAAACACCAAAATGACCCACGTAGGGGAGCACAAACATCATTAATCAAACAAAATTTTAATCTTCAGAATTATAAGACGAATTATAACCAGAGGCAACTTCACTTCCATTATACACATCCTCATTGTTATTACCATCATCTTCAACAATCTTGAAATTATCTTCTATAGCTGACAGAAGTTAAAGCACCAACATCCTTGGGGATCATCATTTTAATCAACTCATCCACTATATTCTTGCAGGTAGTGGATGTCATAATCACTTTTTGAAGGGACTTTAACACTTGCATCAATTCCAACAATACATTGCTTCTTGCAGTGCCAGACATTGGAGGGACTTCAGGGAGGTCACTCTCATTTGTCATATTAAAATGAATGTTAGGAATAGACATGTCTGGAACATGTGTCCCAGCAAACAAGTTGTAACTGAAAGTTAGTGGACTTCCACTAACACCCACAACCTCTTCACTATTGATAATATAAGGGCTTTGACTAAGCAACATTCCAGAAATAAGCGTAGTAAAGCTAATAGGAAGCTTAACAACATATGACTCAACTTGTTTGAGGACTTGCTCAAAAACATACTCTTCAAAATCAAAAGCATCCATAGTTCCTATATGATATATAAGTTTAGCCAAAGAAGTTGGTATACTTGAGTTGTGGTTGGTAGATGTCCAGTTTGGAACCCCAATGCTATTGAGGATAACATACTTGACACTCAAATTTGTAGTAGGGAGCATTCCTTTGTGTGGTCAGTCTTCATATGTACCTCCAATAATCTCATGAGCAATCATCTTTATATTGGGAACCTTATCGGTAGTTATCAGTTTACCATGACCTAAGTACTCATTGATGACAGCAGGAGAAAAACTAATGCAACAACCACGAACATGGACTTTCCTGTAATATTTACTGGCTTGATTGAAATCATTAGAGATATTCACATGTCAGGAAAATTGGCTTGATGCCTTTCTCATTGTTATTTCTTGTATATATAGAGATTACAGGGTTATACAGGTAATTACACTAAATAATTACATTTAATGAGAATAAATAAATTTCTAATTTATTTCCCATATTCTAGGAACAAAACCTTATTCTAGGAACAAACTAATTCCTATTCACACCCCCCTTCAAATTGATGCTGCTGGTCAATAAGCATCAATTTGCTAACAAGAAACTGATGACGTGAACGCGGAACAACCTTGGTAAGAATATCTGCAATCTGTAACTGAGTACTAACATGAGGAAGTGAGATTAGGCGGTCATCATACGCGTCACGAATTGAATGACAATCAACTTCGATATGTTTGGTGCGTTCATGAAAAACAGGATTTGCAACGATTTGGATGGCATTTGTATTGTCATCATAAAGTGAAGTTGGCTCTATTTGAGGAAATTCAAGTTCAGCCAAAAGACCACGAAGCCAAATTATTTCAGAACAAGCAGCTGACATGGCACGATACTCAGATTCAGTAGAAGATTTAGAGACTCTCGCTTGTTTCTTACTTTTCCATGAGATTAATGACGAGCCAAGAAACATGCACCAACCAGTGACAGATCGTCGAGTATCAGGACACCCTCCTCAATCGGCATCACTATAAGCACTCAATTTGGGAGCAATTCCAGTGGGAAAGAATAAACCACGATGAGAGCTTCCCTTCAAGTAGCGAATTATGCGACGAACTGCTGCCAAGTGAAGATGACGAGGAGAGTGCATGAATTGACTTACTTGTTGAACCGCAAAAGATATGTCAGGGAGAGTAATAGTCAAGTAATTAAGGCTACCTACGAGTTGACGATACAATAAGGGATTAGGAAAGAGATCACCATCATCACGATGGTATTTAACATTAACCTCAAGAGGAGTATCCACTGGATTAGCCGGTTGAAGACCAGCCAGAGAAATTAAATCTGTGGCATACTTGTGTTGATGGAGGAAGATGCCCTTGGATGTCGAATGAACCTCGAGACCAAGAAAATAATGCAAATTACCTAGATCTTTCATATGAAACGATGCTTGTAACTGTTGTTTAAGACTTTGAATCGAAGTATGATCAGAACCAGTAATAATCATATCGTCAATATACAGAAGAAGTAGCATAATTCCTATAGCCGTTCTATGAATAAATAGAGAAGAATCATACTGACTCTGAGTAAAGGAGAACCCAAGTAGAGTGGAGCGGAATTTTTCATACCATGCTCAAGGCGCTTGTTTCAAACCGTATAAGGAGCGTTTGAGCTTGCACACACCCTTAGATGACGAGAATAAACCTTGAGGAGGAGTCATATAAATATCTTCAGTCAGGTCACCATGAAGAAAAGCATTTTTCACATCCATTTGATGAAGATACCACCCGTTAGAAGCAGCTATAGAGAGTACCGTACGAACAAAAGTCATTTTGGCAACCGGTGCAAATGTCTCATCATAATCAATTCCATATTCTTGCTTATTTCCTAAGGCAACCAATCGAGCCTTGAAACGGTTGAGAGACCCATCAGAATTTAGTTTCACAGAATACACCCATTTGCAGCCTATGGGTTTGATATCAGGGGGACAAGAGACAATATCCCATGTGAAATTCTCTTGAAGAGCCTGAAGTTCCTCATTCATTGCTTTTATCCAGCGCACATCTTTAATAGCCTGTGCATAACAAGTAGGAATAGATATGCTAGACAATGAGGCAGTTAGAGAAGTATGGGAGGAATCATACCTGTCTGGTGAATATCTATCTGGTGCTTTAGATATATGACCAGAACGTCGTGGTTCGACCGTTTTAGGATCAGGTGGCGGATCAATGTCGGGAGGGGCAGTGGGAACCTGTTTCCGGCGTTGTCTGGCATATGTGATTCCTGGTTTGTAACGTTTTATAGATTGAGGCATAAAGGAAAAATTAGGAAGAATAGCAATATCCGTTGTGGCAGGAGAAAGAGAATGAAACATATATTGATTATAAAAAAATGTAACATTCCTAGAAACTCGAAAGCGGTGATTAGAGACATCATAACACACAAAACCCTTATGAGAGTTGCTATACCCCATAAATGCACATTGAACAGACTGTGCTCCAAGTTTATTTCGTTCAAACGGAGGTAAGTGAACAAAACATACACAACCAAAAGTATGTAAATCACTATAATCAGGCTGAGTTTTAAAAAGACGAAAAAAAGGAGAATCAAAATCAATAACCGTAGAAGGAAGACGATTGATCAAGAATACAGCTGTGGAAAGAGCCTCTACCCAAAATCGGGATGACACAGAAGCTTGAAGAAGCAAGGTGCGCGTTACATCTAGAAAATGACGATTCTTTCGCTCTGCCATCCCATTTTGTTGGGGAGTATTAAGACAAGATCGTTGAGACACAATCCCCTTTTTTTGAAGGTACTCCTGAAACTCATGAGACATATACTCACCTCTAGAGTCAGATCGAAAAATTTGAACACTTCCTTGAAATTGAGTTTCAACATATTTCAAAAATTTCTAAAACATAGAAAACACTTCAGACTTAGATCTAAGAAAATATATCCAAGTAAAACGACTGTAATCATCAATATATGTGACAAAATATTTATAGTGAGCATGAGATATTGCAGGAGACATTTCCCACACATCACTATGAATCATCTCAAAACAAGTGGAGGCATGATGAACACTTGACGGAAAAGGAAGTGTTTTACTTTTAGCCAATTTGCAGACAGAACATGAAATAGAAGCCGTACAAACATGTTTATTTCCCAACAAACCAGTTTTAAATAAATGAGACAAAACAACAGAATTTGGATGGCCCAATTTTCTATGCCAATCCTCATACGAGTTCAAAACTTTATTACAAGCAAAAGATAAATAACTAGAACTAAACTGGAATGGAAACAATCTTCCCACTTTAGACCCCTTCGCGGTCACCTTCCCCGACACATGCTCCTGCACAACACAACCAACACGAGAAAAATTAACATTACAATTGTTATCCACCAATTGACCAACCGACAATAAGTTAGAGGCAAGTCCGGGTGATACAAGCACGTCACAAAGTTAGAGTTTATGTCATCAATATCAGTGGTAGAGAGTTTATTACCATCAGCAATTTGAATTTGCTGATTACCATTATAAGAATGTAAATTATGCAAGTATTCAGAGGAACCTGTCATGTGATTGGATGCACCAGAATCAAGAAACCATGGTTAAGAAACATTAGAAGACTTACCCTGAATTCCCAAGGCAGAAAGAGCAGAAAGTACCATTTGTTGAATCATTTCAGGTTGTAGAACACCACCATTAGATGCACCAGCAGTGAGAGAACCAACTGCAGAGTTGGTAGTGGCATGGAATGCCTGAGATGGTCATTGTGTTGGTCGGGGAGGACGCGTGGGACAGTCAGAGATGATATGACCCTGTTGTTTGCAATAGTTGCAAAACTTCTTACTACAACTGTGAGAAAAATGTCCAAATTGTTTGCAAGAAAAACATTGGACTTGTCGCATATCACGACCTTTACCTTTACTCTGAGCAGCATATGCAATTGCGACAGGTTCAGAATTGACAACAGTATGAGACATGGTTCCTTGAGTATGAAGACGTTGTTCCTCCCTAAGAAGTTCACCAACACACGTATCCAAAGAAGGAACAGGATTCCTATTTAGCAAAGCACCTCTGACAACCTCAAATTCTGGACGAAGTTTCATGAGAAATTGATCTCGCCCACTTGTGTTATAGACCTCTTGAACAACCGCGAGAGAGGTCTTGGGAACATTAGCATGTATAATAGAAGAATGTTCTGTCCAGAGATTAAAAAAACCAGAATAGTATTCTTGAATAGACAAATCACCTTGTTTGTAATTGGCTATGTCTAGCTCCAACTGGAAACGTTTTGCCGAATTGTCCTGGTTGTAAATGCGCTTTAGATAATTCCACATTTCTTGAGCAGTTGAAAAAGAGCGCAAATTATTAATCATCTGAGGATCAATACTACTGAGAATCCAAGTGATGATTTGAGCATCTTTAGTTTCCTACGCATCTAAAGCAGTTTTCTCCGTCGGTGCCTTAGAGACATCATCTAGGTGACTCCATAATCCCTTTCCTTTAACATACATCTTGAACTGAAATTCCCAGACAGAATAATTCTTGCCGGTAAAACGAACACAAAAATTATCTCTTTCTTTTTCAGATGCCATCAGAAATATTGTGCTACTAGATACAACCTCACCAATTATATTATTATAATAACAAACAACAAACCCACAGAACAATTATTATAAGAAGCCTTTTCCAATTATTATAATAATGAAATTATTATAAGAATCCCTTTCCAATTATTATAATAATGAATACCAAATAAGGAAATCAGTAAGAAACAACAAACCACCAAACCACTTGCAACAAAGAGACCACGTACAATAATGAACTTTTGTGCGTAATCCACAAACAGCGGCAAGATCAAAATCCAGCACTAAAAAACACGAGCGCGGTGGAACAGCCAGGAAACACGAGCAGCAGAATCAAGAAATCAAGAATCAAATGATCCAAAATCACTACTAGTGCAAGAACTGCAAACGAAAACGCAATCCTAAAACAAAAAGATAATTACGACGGCAGCTATATGAATTTGCACGAAATAATTCCACGGTGATCGATCAGGATCCAATGAACAACAAAAGTCGAGCGACCAGAATGTTGTCGCAGGTAGAGAAAAAAACAAACACGATCAGAATAAAAAATTCACAGGTATGATCGACGAGGCTGATACCATGTCAGGAAAATTGGCTTGATGTCTTTCTCATTGTTATTTCTTGTATATATAGAGATTACAGGGTTATACAGGTAATTACACTAAATAATTACATTTAATGAGAATAAATCAATTTCTAATTTATTTCCCATATTCAAGGAACAAACCCTTATTCTAGGAATAAACTAATTCCTATTCACATCACAATGAATTCTTTCACCAGCCGAGGAAAAAAGGAATTAGACCTGAGACAGTCTTCATCACCTGAGCATCTTGTAGCAACTAAATAATCTTCTCACACTTCAATGCCTCTTTAAAAAGTTCCCTTTTAGGAGAAATTATCCTATGGTACATACTTCCATTTTAAATCACTCTCCTTAGAATGGAAAAAGACCTCGTCCATTGGAGTAAGAGGGACATCAAAAGGGATCTTCTTTCCTCCACCAATCTTCTTATTTTTCTTCATAGGGAGAACCACAATGTCGTCCACATCCTCTTCAGCAATCTCAACCATATAGGTAACCTTCCTCTTAGGGGTGCCCTTCTTCTTGACTACAGACTTACTAATACCAACACCATTCTTCCTTTTTTTTACCAGATAATCCTTTCTTCTTAGCTTTTGAAGTAACTACCCTTTTGGTGGGGGTCTTCTTGGGTTTAAGGGTATCATTCTTCTGGTTGGCCTCATTTTTCTTCTCATACTTCTTCATTTTAATATTAGAAGGAGCGCTAGGGACCTCCACAAAAACATTCTCAACATCTTCATCCACACTGTCACTAATAGACTTACTAATGTCATCCTCAAGGTTGGTGGTAACAATGTTCTAATCATCTTGATCAACATTGTTCTCAAAAGAGATATTTTCACTATCCTGATGCATTGGTGACTCTGTCTCTAGAATGTTGGACTGATTGTTCTGCACATCATTCACCACATTTTGTTCTTCTAGGCTGGTTTCCTGGGTTTCATTTTTTACAGATTTTTGAACTTCGTTCTCACCTGGGATCTCTTCATCATTTTCCTTTTCTTCTTTATCACGATCTCCATCATCAACAAATTTTTCATCATTAGAGACCACATTAACAGTTGGGTTTGGATCTTTGGATCTTATGATTTTTCTTCCTCTTCATTTGGAATGTCAACATCATTGTTGACAACATCATTCACATCATCAGCCTGACTATCCACATGTTCTTCATCACTAAAGTCTTCTATGTCCTCATGATAACCATGAAGAATACCTTCTATGAAGGTACCAGCCACAAGTTCACTCATAGGTTCACTAATATTGTTATCATTAAATAAATTATGAACATAATATCTACTAGGAGGTTCATCACATGCATGTAGAGAGTTTATGGTTTGGATAAAATTCTCAACATCAACGTATTGATTTTTCAAAGCCTGGGTAGCTGTTTCAAAAACATGATCAACATTAGTTTTGGATTTTGTATTACCTAAAATATCGACTGGTACTACCATCTAAATCGGAACAACATCACACACAACCTTTGTTGGTTGGTCGGTATTCCTCAATTGTTCTTCAAGGACCTTATTAACTTTAGTAACCTTTCTTCTTCATCAGTACCTTTTCCAGTAAGATCATCCATGGAGAGGGGGGCCTTTGAGGAATAATCTCTAGATTTTTTAAGTATTCTTTTTAATCTCCTTCGGTGGTTCCATGGTAGGAGGACCTACATCCGTACCATCGACCTTCTCTCAAATAACAACACTGTTCATCTTGACACCGTGCATATTGGTTACATGTTTGGGTTCGACAATAGGTTTTCTGGCCTACTTCGTTGATTTCTTCTCCTTTCTAGAGGTGTTTGTTCCCTATCTAGTTCCGACCATGATGATAAGTTCTCTGATGGGAATGTGACGCAATCTATCGAGGGTTATAGAATAGTGAGTAGAGAGACTCAGAGAATCCGAAAAGATTTATGTAACTTATGAGGCGCATAATGAAAGAATGAATAATATTTTGAATAACTGATTTTGGAATACTGAAAGTTGAAGCAATTGGAGGCGCACATGCCTGAGTGATGATGACCATGAGAGAGAAAATCATCATGATGCCATCTCAACATTGATTGCTAGAGATTCTCTACAACACATAGACCTAGAGCATTCCTCAATTTTTCAAATTGAGAAGCATTCAAAGCCTTAGTAAATATACCCGCCAGTTGGTTTTCAGTTACAACATGATCAAGTGAGATAACTTTGTCTTCAACTAGCTCTCTAATGAAATGATGACATATGTCTATATGCTTAGTGTGAATGTGTTGAACATGGTTCTTAGAAATATTTGTTACACTTATGATGTCACACTACAATGTCATAACATCTTGTATGACATTTTTTTCTTTCAGCATTTGTTTCATCGATAATAATTGAGTGCAATTGCTGTCTGAAGTAATATATTCAGCTTCTGCAGTGGATAAAGATACACAATTGTGAAGTAATATATCAGGTTGTTTTCTAGGAAAAAGAATCCACCAGAGGTGCTCTTTATATCCTCAACATTTCTAGCCCAATCAACATCATAATATCCAACCAAAATGGCATTAGTGTCATGAGAATACATAATGCCATAATCACCTGTGCCATTTATATACTTGATGATTCTTTTAACCTGAGTGAAATGACTAAATTTTGGCTTGGCTTGATAACGAGTGCATACCCCTAGTGAGAAGATGATGTCTAAACGATTGGTTGTAAGGTACAATGTCTATAGAGATTTTGATTCACATCCATTCCTTGATCGTCCTTAGTTAGCTTGATGTGAGTTGCAGCTGGTGTACAGTTGTATCTTGCACTTACAAGCCCAAATTTCTCAACAATGTTCTTGGCATATTTACTCAGGGATACAAATCAGGTTTTTTCCTAATCACATTACTATTTTCATCTGACTTGTTATTGCATATCCACTTGGGTTCTATAATGTTGACTAAGTCAGTTCTGGGAACCAGCTCCTATATTTTGTTTCTTTCAAATTGTACAAGTTCCTCTTACATAGCATTGATCTAATATTTATCGGTCAGAGCTTCTTGGAAATTTTTGAGTTTAATTTTGGAAATGAAATAGATGTTGACAATGACTTTTTTATCTAGCGATAATTCTGTCAATTTAGATATCCAATCGCATTCTCAATTGGAAACCAAATATATTTAGAAATTCATTTTTTTAGAAAATAAAATTATTTAAGATAAAGTACTAGTAAAAAGTGATCACTGATTACTTATAAGAAATAAATGTTTGCCTAAAAATCTTATTTTACAAAGGTCATCTAAATTATGCACGTAGAAAGGAATTTTGTAGTATAAGTATAAATGAAATCAACATAAAACTTAAACATTCTTATCATATCTTAATACTCACACATGAATCATTTACCATTCATTATGAGAAAAACACTGGTCAGGATTACAACATTACTTTCAATTCTACTTAAACTTAAACATGAAGAATTATATATACAGTAGCACATTATTAATCACAATCTTACAGAAAATTTACATAATCTTGCAACATTACAATATTTCAAAAATTACATTAGTTTCCAAATATCATAATATTTAGTCAACATTAAACAATAGTCATATGAGCATAAACGTATAAATTTCATGTTTTCAAACTTTAAAATAGTTTAATTCATGATCTAAGAAAGGATAAAAAACTAAAACATAAAAAATATGGGCTTAATACTATTTTTAGTCCATTACTTATACCTCGGGGTCCATTAAAAGTTCTAATTTGATCCCTTACGTTGTCAAACATAATCAAAAAAGCCTTTTCCGTCAAATATGTATAACGGCGTTAGAAGAAGAGGACGTGACAACTGAGGTGAATTGTCCTATTCATCACATGACGCTGATGTGGATATGCTCATTAAAAAGATTGCCAAAATATTGTCCACACCAAGATTCAAACTTAGTTCACTTGGGTGAACAACACAATTCTTTACCACTAAACCACTTTTCTTTTGGTAATTAATTTTACACATTAAAAATATCAGCTATTTCTAAAACAGTTTTTGAGAGTAAAACATATCAGACTTGTTTATCTTCTTCCCTAAACAATATAAGGTTTCATCCAATCATTCTGCAAAAATAATACAACTGTTTCTGTGAGCTCACCATTCATAGATGCATACAACATTCCAACTACCTTTGAACCTAGTGATAAGCAAAAAGTTAAACTGCAAAAAGATAAGCAAAAAGATAACTAGCTGTTGGTTTTCTGAAGCTGAACACTCCTTGTCTGAGTCTGTTTTGATATTTTATTACAGTCATTGGGTGAGAGGCAAAGCTTGAATGTGTGGTGGTTCCTCGAAGCTATTAATAGGTATGATATTTTACTTCTAAGTTAACGATTTTCATTTACTTCTAAGGTAAGATTTCAACAACAACACTTAGAAATTAATCATATATAGTTTGTATTCATCGCTCTGATAAATCACCTGTTTTGTTGCCACAACTACAAAACACGCAAACAACAACGTCAGATTTACAACGGATTCATTTACACCGTTGTAATAGGTTATAATGTTTGCGCAATGTTCGCGCATCAGTTAGTAGCAGGATTTATTACTACGGTTGTTTAATAACACCGTAGTAATATATGATTTATAGCAAGCTTCGATCCCCAACATATACACGTTTTTAATTTTTTAGACTACATTAAGCGTGTGTCACTTAAGTCCATTATTTAAAAATTAAATTGTAAATGATTTTACAACGGTTAATAAACCAACCGTTGTTATAGGACTTTAAAAAAAAAAAATAGAAAATAGAAAATTATTTAACCAAAATATTTAACCACGGTGTTACTAAACAACCATTGTAAAATTTGAAAATTGCATGACGGTTGTAATTTCTAACCGTGATGAAAAGTGATATTTTTTAGTATATAAGCGAACGTATCTATCGTTCACTACATAGCAGTCGTTTCTCTCAAAAGAAAACCCTAACATATTTCACTCTTCCCTTTCATAACATAACTCTAAACATACTTCAACCTCCAGATATGTCTTCAGATTCGTCTTCACTAATCGCTAACTTCAGGTTCGTTCATTACATATATGCTTCGATTTCGTTTACTTGTCTTGTTAAAAATGAGTTTTAATTTTTTTCTTGAATGTTCTCATTTTTTCAGATCCATCATCACCACCTTAACAAATACAAGAAGTATACTTTCGCTATGTTACATATGGTTTGTATAGCTATGAAGAAAAATACAAGAAGTACGAAGCTATTGTGTTAACCTCATTTACCTTGTACTTTTTTTTCATAGCTTCATGAACTAGATGAAATAGGAAAGTGTCCACTACTACGAAAAACCCATTTAACAACGGTTGGGAATGACATATAATGACGCGGGCGAGGGCGTTGTTATGTAGATTGTCGTTATATATGATACTTACAAAGACGGCCTTGTAGGCGTTGTAATAAACAGGAAAACGCGCTAACTATCATAACGGTTTTATAATACACTGTTGTAATAAATATAATTGTCCTCGGTTCGATTTCCAGCAGCGCAGTTTTGATATTTATTTTTTCCTGGACAGCGCGCCAGATATTATAACGGTTATGAAATATAACTGTCGTTAAAGTTTCTGCAAAATTAACAAATATGATCCTACTTTTATAATTAATCCCATTTTTTTACCTGTATTATTGTTCTCCATATCTCAGCACAGCAGAAAAATACAATTCACATTTTGTGATAATGTTTTCATAATAATATAAATCGTATCATATTCATAATATCACATATACCAGATTACAGTTTATCAGAACAAACAACCTACATAAATAAAATATCACATATACCATATTACAGTTTACACACATTACATAACTTTACATAATTGTAACTTGGTGTATTGGTATCTTGTCTCTTGGTGTCTTGTCTCCTGGCCTGGTGTCTGGACTCAAAATACCTATGATTTCAAATAATTATACTTGTTAGTAAAAATACTTCTAAACTATAACATACAATTAATATATTATGAATAAATAATAAATTACGTACTTGTTAATTTTCCCATATGCCTTCTTCATGATCGAGGCGTATAGCATGCACGACATCTCCATCAACTTCATTATATGAGGTAGGAACTTGTGTTGTGTAAGAAGGTGTGGACGGAATATCAAGACTTTCATCATTAAGAGGAATGTATTTTCCTTGGAGAACGATTGACCATTTCCCCGATTTGTCCGATGGATCGGAAACATAGAAAACTTGTTTTGCTTGAGAAGCCATGATGAATGGTTCTGTATTAAAAGATGCCTTGCCAAGATCGACCCGGGTGAATCCTTAGTCATCAATGTCTACACCATTACTATTATTGGGAACCCACTTGCATTTAAATAAAGCCACTTTGAAAATAACATAATCAATCTCCCAAATCTCATCAATGACACCATAAAACGCGGTAGTTGCCAATACCGGATTCTTATCTTTCGAACTAGAGAAATACATCGATCCGGCTTCAACCATAACCCCACTATTTTGCATTGTACTACTATCATCTTTTGATTTTGTATAAAAGGTATAATGACCAATGTCGTATGCACTCCAGGTAATGACACAAAATTTTGGCCCGTACGACAACCATCTAAGTATCTCGGATGCACTAGGATCATTAGATACACTTTTATTAAACCAATCCATGAATCTATTGTTATGCTCTATCAAGAACAACTTGTCATTCATTCGGGAATATTTTTTCTTCATAAGTCTTTTGTGAGTCTCTATGAAAGGTTGAACCTCATCTATATTATTCAATATATAGAAATGTGATTGAATAACTACATCCTGAGCCATTGACCTAACATTTAGACCTTGAATACCTCTTCCGTCTGTGTCAGCATGACGCGACTTTGGAATTCCTATAGAATCTGCATCCGAAAAATATTTTATACAAAACTCAACAGCTTTTTCTGTGATGTACCTTTCAACAATCGAAGCTTCTGGTCGGTGATGATTCTTCGTATATCCTTTAAAGATCTTCATATATCGCTCTATTGGATACATCCACCTTAAAAAAACTGGACCATAAATTCTGATTTCTCTTACGAGATGAACAAGTAAGTGAACCATAATATCAAAAAATGATGGCGGAAAATACATCTCCAATTGACACAAGATTATGGCAACCTCGTCTTCTAATTCATCCAATTTTTTGAAATCAAGAACTTTATTACATATGGCATTGAAGAATAAACACAGTCTCGTTATAGTTACTTTTACATTTTTTGGAAGGATCCCACGGATAGCCACGAGTAGAAGTTGTTGCATCAATACATGACAATCATGAGATTTTAAACCAATTAACTTGAGATCTTTCATTGATACAAGTTTCTTGATGTTTGATGAGTAACCTTGCGGAACTTTAATACCTTGCAAACACTCGCAGAACATCTTATTTTCCTTTTTAGATAGAGTGTGACATGCTAGAGGCAGATAAGTTCTTTTTCCTTTCTCTATTTGAGCCAACTGTTTTTCGTATACCCATCTTCTCCATATCAAGACGGGAAGTCTTACTATCTTTAGTCTTGCCTGAAATGTTTAGAAGTATGCCAATCAAACTATCACACACATTTTTCTCCACGTGCATCACATCAAGACAATGTCTAACATCAAGACTTGACCAATATGGAAGATCAAAGAAGATGGGCCTCTTTTTCCATATATTTTTCGCAACTGCCCCTTTTTCTTTTCCTCTCTTCCCACCTTTTTCTTTTTATCTCTTCCCACCTTTTTCTTTTTCTCTCTTCCCAAGGACAACATTAATGTATTCCTGTCGTTGATAAACTTCATCCCCTGTTAAAGGTTTAGGAGCCTCACCAAACTCCCGCTCTCCATTAAAAGCCTTTCACAATCTACGATAAGGATGATCCGGTTTTAGAAATTTTTGATGCCCAAGGTAAACGGTCTTTTTTCCAAACTCAAGTTGGTGATAACAAGTATCATCTTCACATATAGGACACACTTTATGTCCTTTGACACTGTATTCCGCCAAGTTACCGTAAGCCGGAAAGTCGTTAATTATGCAAAATAACATTGCACGTATATTAAACTTTTCCCCAGAATATGCATCATCAGCTTCAACGCCTTCATCCCACAAGAGTCGTAAATCATCAATTAATGGACTAAGATAAACATCTATGTCGTTACCAGGTTGTCGTGGTCCAGAAATCATCATACTTAACAGTATATACTTGCGCTTCATGCACAACCAAGGAGATAGGTTGTAAATAGTGAGAAGAACAGACCACGAAGTATGATTAGTGCTCATATTACCAAAGGGGTTCATTCCATTGGTGGCAAGTCCAAGCCTAATATTTCTTGGCTCAACTCCAAAATCCGAAAACAACAAATCAATTTTCTTCCATTGCAAAGAATCAGCTATATGGTGAATGTTTCCATCACGAATCCTTTCATCTGTATGCCATCTAAGATTCTTTGCGTCATTCGAATTAGCAAAAAGTCTCTTTAATCGTGAAATTATTGGCAAGTATCATAACACTTTAGCAGGAGGATGCTTCCTACTAACATTGTCATAGTGATCATTGTCATCACCATTGCTAGCCTTCAGCTTGTAACGCGACACACCACATTTCGGACATTGAAACAAGTCTTCATACTCTTTTCGGTATAATATGCAATCATTAGGGCAAACATGTATCTTGATATACTCCAGACCCAGTGGACACAATATCTTCTTGGCCTTATAGCAACGATCCGACAATTTGTTATCTTCTGGTAACATTTGCTATAGCAATTCAAGTAATTCCGTGAAACTTTTATCCGACCATCCATTTTTTGCCTTCAGATTAAACAACTTTAACACCGCCGACAATCGTGTGAACTCTGTGTATTCCTTATATAAAGGGGTGTCTTTATCACTACATAAATTATCATAAATATGAGCATTCATAAAAGAAAATTCCCCAATATCACGGAACATATCCTCTAGGTGATCTTCCATATATTCATCTTCCTCCACTCTTTGACTTTGTGATGCCCGACTTTCCTTATTATCCACCTCACCATGTCACGTCCATATTATATAATTTTGACATACACCATCACAACAAAGGTGATTGTGTATTTCTTTCTTTGTACCCTTTTTGATATTAGCGCAAACAACACAAGGACAATAAAAGATACCATCATTGTTGGGAAGATGTTTATCAGCGTATTCAAGGAATTCACAAACTCCGTTCACATAAACCGGATCTAATCTATTGGCTTTCATCCAACTACGATCCATTACAACTTCTGAAATTTATACATGTATAATAATGTGAATGACAACCCAAAATCTAATCCAAAAACTCAAGCATATGCATATACAATATGAACAAAGAAAAAATAATGAAGATGTACTCTCATACTAAACGTAAAGCATATGAAACATCTCATTCTGACTCGAGCATATACAATATGAACAAAGAAAAAAGGAATGAAGATGTTGAAGAGAACTTTACTTCGAAGCTGAAGAAGCAAATGAATGATGAAGACGGTCAACATTTGAGCATAAACCAAGAAAAAAGGAATGAAGATGTTGAAGAGTACCTTACTTCGAAGCTGAAGAAGCAAATGAATGAAGACGGTCAATATTTGAGCATAAACCAAGAAAAAAAGAATGAAGATGTTGAAGAGTACTTTACTTCGAAGCCGAAGAAGGAAATGAATGAAGACGGTCAATATTTGAGCATAAACCAAGAAAAAAGGAATGAAGATGTTGAAAAGTACCTTATTTGAGCAATATTTGAGCTCCAAATGAATGGATACGAAGAGGGTAAAGGTTAGGGCGTCTCTGGCTCACTTGTTAGATTAGGGCGTCTTATGAAAGAAATACATAATAAGTTTTGTTTTAATTTATCAGTAAACCTTTTAATCTCGGTGGAGAAAAAAATCGTAGTGGAATCTTAAGTGACAGACGCTAAATGTATCCTAAAAAAAGGAAAAAATGTGTTGCAGGAAATCGAAGCCTGTTACATTTCATTTATTACTACGGTTGTTTATCTTAACCGTTGTAAAGTAATTTACAATTTATTTTTTAAATAATGGACTTAATTGACACACGCTAAATGTACTCTAAAAAATGGAAAAAATGTGGTTGCAGGGAATCGAAGCTTGATACATTTTATTTATTACTACGGTGGTTTCATTCAACCGTCATTAAATGACTCAGCTTTTACATGGGCGCGAAATTTTTAACCTATTACAACGGCATAAAAGGATGCGTTGTAAGCCTGGTGTTGTTGTTTTAGCGTTTTGTAGTAGTGGTCTCAACAAATCCTTTCATAAAGTTTCATCGTATACTTTTTTTTCATTCTTTTCCATAAAGTTTCCATCAAATCTTTCCATTAAAATGTCTCAGCAGTCCGACTGTAGCCATGGAAGCAGGTCCTCAAATCGTTCAAGGTACATATGCAAGTGTGGTCTCAACACTCCGTTGATGATGACATGAACCGACTCGAACCCAGGCCACCGTTTCTATGGTTGTCAGATGTATAAGATTCAAAGATACAAACAATACTCTCACTTTGCTTGGTTGGATGACGAGATGGCTCATAGAGCAAAACAAATAATTTATTCACTAGTAAAGAACTTGAATGATGAGAAGGGAATGGTTAACACCTACAAAGCCAAGAAGGTCAAATTGATTTTGAAGGTGAAGATCGTGAAAAATCAGTTGAAGATTACCTGGATTTTTTATTTATTTTTAGTGTTCATTGCATTTGTTGTAATGACGAATTAGGTTATAGTTGATTAGGTTTGTATGTTTACTGATGGTGTAATGGTTGATGTATTTGTTACATAAGATTCATGTGATGATGTTATGGTGTATCATGAATATAATACAATTAATATTATTATAACTTTATCACAAATCTGTGTTGTATTTTCTGCTGTGATATGGTGAATAGTAATATAGGTTAAAAATTTGTATAAATTATAAAAGCAGGATATAATTGTAAATTATGCAGAAAATTTTACAACGATTATGTAACATAACCGTTATAATAACTCGCGCGCTGTCCAGTAAAAAATTAAAAACAAAATAGCACAACTGGGAATTGAACCTAGGACCATCACTTTATCACAACGGTTTTTTGGATAAACCGTTGTGATAGGGCGCACGCTTTCCAGTTTATTACAATGGTTACAGGGTTGTAATTGTAAGTATCATATATAAAACCACACTCTACATAACAACGCCTGGTCCTGTGTGGTTATACATCTTTCCTAACCGTTGTTAAAGGTCTGTTCCGTAGTAGTGTGCATACAGTTTAACACCAACACATCAGCTCAATGTGTTTAGGGACGACACTGCAATGTACATGTTGCATAGGGACACATTCAATTTTTATTTAACTTTGTATTGGTATCTTACAGGAGACCTGACCTAAGTGAAGGGCTGAGAAAATTACATTGCCGGTCTCTAATTTTCATTGGCGATATGTCTCCGTTTCACTCAAAGACACTCCATATCACTTCGAAATTAGACAGACATTATAGCGCCTTCGTTGAGGTATGTAATTAGTTCATTTTCCTAATATTTGAGATCATAATATCAGAATGATCTATACTTAACATCTGTTTGTTTGGAGGTACAGGTTCAAGCGTGTGGGTCAATGGTAACAGAGGAGCAACCTCATGCTATGTTAATACCAATGGAATACTTTCTCATGGGATACAATCTTTACATGCCATCAAGGTTAAGTGTCAGCCCAAGAAGTCCTTTGACTCCATCTTGCATTTCTCATGAGCTTTTTTCACCAGAAAGTATGGGTTTGAAATTAAAACCTATAAAAACAAGAATTGCTAGGGAAATGTAGAGAAGTAGATGAATAATATAGTTGGTTGGCAATTTGCTTCCCCATCTGATCCGTTCATGGAATAACTTCATTTAGTGAGAGAGATGATGAAATAAGGGATGCTATGCCATATTGTTATAGATAATAATGGGATAAGGAAAATAAGAAATCAACAAAAAGGAAAGAAAGTGCAAGAGTAAGTTTAGAAGAAATGAACAAATATTTATTCATTCATTCATTTATAATCATAGATTTTAGTCAATGAGTCTGAAGCCTGAAGTTGACAGCTTCATAATTGTTGTTTTTGTATTTAATTTTGTTCTAAAGGAAGTTATGTGTACAATTGTAAATCAAACATGGAAACATAAAATTTCATCTCATGCTTTGAAAAATTTGTCGCCAATCGACATATTTTTCACTGTTTATATGTTTTGAGTAAAGGAAACAAAAGTGTATTGTTTCCTTCTCCGCTGAAGAGCCTTTTCGTTTCCTTCATATGTTTTGAGTACCTTTTATTTAAGTTAGTAATGTGCATCTCCCTTTTTAAGTTTCGACCAAACAAATCTAATCTCCAGGCTACTTTTGACGTTTCAACAGGGAATTCACTCACGTTCTTTGTTCTCCCACTAAAACCACCATCGCTGATGCTTATGCCAGCACTTCATTATCTCCTGCTGATTACAACCATCTCTGCGTATAGAACTCATGATTAGATGATGATTTAGGTTTCAATTAGGGGATTTTGGGAAACATTTTACGTTAGGGTTGAATTTGGGGGAAAATAGAAAAGTGTTTCAGCAACAAGGAAGAAGAAGGTGATAAATAGACATTCCACCAATCCACCTCAACTTTCACGTCATCTAAATTAACGCCGTTAGCCAGTTTTTGACAGAAAGGACCACTTTGATTCTTTTAGACAACGTAAGGGATCAACTTGGAAATTTTAAAGAAAAGAGGACCAAAATGGACCCCGAGGCATAAGTGGGGGACCAAAAAGGGTATTAAGCCAAAAATATAATATGCTGAGACTAAGAACAGAGGTAAGCATGTTTCAGACCCTTTTTCGTTCTCGTTAACCTCTTTTAAGAGGTTTTTATCTACATACACTACAACATTTTTCACTTTAGGCAACGGAAGTATAGGCAGCGGCTGTAAAACCGTAGCTTAAAGGAGTAAAAGCCGCGCTTTTCATTGCGTTGTCAGATTTTTAGATTTTTGGTGAAAACCGTCCCATTTTCTCTTTAAGCTACGGTTTTAAATTGGTGGCTGTTACATAACCGTTGTCTATTCTCCTTAAACGACGGTTTTGAAATTGTGGCCGTAACAAACCGTCGCTTATTTCCTTTTAAGCTATGGTTCTTGAATCGTGGTCATTTCTTTTGTATTAGACAACAGTTATAAAGCGCGGCCTATTCTTAAAGGCTACGGTTTTGAACATCTCTCTACATTGTTAAGCTTTTCTTCTTTTAAAAATTTATTGTGCCCAAAAAATAAACAAAGTTGGGTTCGAACCCATGTGAAAGTGGATCATAAGATTCAACAACTTTACCACTGGGTCATTTTGTGTTTATAGTTTATTTTACATTCTTATATATATATATATATATATATATATATATATATATATATATATATATATATATATATATATATATATATATATATATATATATATATATATATATATATAAAATGTTGAACCTAGAACTCGTACCCAGATTCCCTGCTATCCTAACAAATCACGCTACCGCTATACCAAGTCTCAAATTTTAAGAAATTGACAACCTCAAATATATTTATATAGTAATTATTCGTATTTTTTTTTTCTAAAACTCACTAAACTTAACCTTTCCTAAAATTGAGTAATTAAAAACCCTAAACGTTTCTTCTTTCTCTCTTTAGAGAGTGCGATTCCTGTGCGACTCTCTCCCTCTCTTTCACGGCGGCCACCCGACAAGTGTGATTTCTTCTGTAACTTTCTCCCTCCCATTACGGCGGCCACCGACGACGGCTACAGTACCCATTATACAACCTGTTGTGAAGAAAAGTGATATCATTTGTAGCTCTCGCCTCTTAAATGTAAGTTTATCATTCTTATTTTCTAAATAATAATATGCAATATTCAATATCCAATGTTCAAACTCTTTCTCTAAAGTGTTCACTCTCAGTTTCAGATCTGGTTTTACTTTCAGTCTCAACCCCAACCTTTCTGGTTCTCACTTTCAGAGTTGCTTATTTTTGTATAATCGTCTCCTTAGCATAAGGTATTTTACTTACCTTTAACTTGCAAAATCTGTGTAGTTTGGATTGAAAAAGTGATTGTCAAAGTTTTATATGTAATGCAAGTAGTGAGTGTTATATGTAATTTTAATTTATTGATTGTCTTGAATTATAACTTTTTGGATAAGATTCTTGTCTCACACTCAATATATTTATTTATTTATTGAAACCATATTAACATAGTAAAGATTTTCAAGATTGTGGCTTGAAACAAATAGGTTTGTCAATATAAGGTTACAAATCTTTTATTATTACAAGATTGTGGATTGAAAAAAATATAAAGTTGTCATGGTAGATTAGAAGGAAAGTAAAGCAATAAATTTTGGTAAGGAATTATAGAGAGATAGAGAGAGATATGAACTTTTATTTGTTTGAGAGGTACATGTAAATGTAGAAATTGAAAGACATTTACAAAATAATTTCAATAGAGTGATGCTAAACAGGTAGTCACATATATTTTATTTTTGGATGATATTTTAGAAATATAGAACATGTAAAATTTACTATGAAAAGCATCATGGTTAAACTTATGAGTGGCATAGAAAGAAAGTCTCTGCTGCTACCGATGTAAGGTTTGAGAAGCAAAATTGGAGCTTTGGATCCCATTAAGCTCTTTGTTTAAGTAATATTAGTACTAATTTGTAAGATTACTTAAGAATTTTCTATCAAAGCTAATACTCAAATGAGTCACAACTTTTAGTTTTTATGCATGAAATTCTGTCCTAAGTGTATGCAAGCGGGTGTATGATGAATAAAGTGATTCAACTAAATGTGATTGGCTTTTATTCCTTATTTGAATTGTTGAACTTCTAATTCTTGACCTTATAGTTCTTATCTTATTGTTATTTGTTGATTTGAAGTTTTCTTAAGAGCAAACTATGACCAGTGGTGATATAGAAACTAATGAGAGATATTGATAATTTGAAAACCTACCTTTTATGATGTTACTGTCTCTTGCATTTACATAGACTTTACTCATAAAAAATATTTCATCTTTTAAAGCTAATTTTTCAATGGTCATTTTGCATCCATTATGTTATTTATAATTTATTATTTGAATAAGAATTGGTATTGTCAGCTGTATACGTATTCAGTTAACAAGTCAAGCCATGTTACATGATATTGATTTATGATATAATATGTATTTTAGGTTAGCATATATTGATTTAGCATATATAGGTTAGCATGTATAGATCAATTTTTTTGTTAACTCAATATTGATTTAGTATAAGTATGTTGTGTACTATATTTTAGTTGGTTGCATTATATATCATTTTTGTTAATCTCACTGTTACTGGCAGTGTAAAGTCATGGTTTGTTGTTAATCTCACTGTTATTGGCAGTGTAAAGTCATAGTTTGTTTGCTGTGTACTATTGGTCATGAGGATTAATGGACTATAATAATTTGAAAATCTACCTTTTATGTTGAATACAAGGTATAATTTTTATGGTTTGATTGTGCATTCTTATTTATTTCACTGTATCTCTAATATTTTGGTGTTTGAATATTTTGCAAAACAAATGAGAAAGGAAGAAACCAATAAGAAAAATATGAAATGTTCAAGTGAAGGGTCAAATGGGGTTATTTATTTTGCTCAATACATATGGATTAAGTGGATTTTGTTGCAATATTTATACAAATGATTAAGTTTTTAGTTCCTTAAAACTCATATATGAAATAGATCTCTTTGTGTGTTCCTCATTTATATGGTCATTAACTATAAAGAAAAGTTTACCAAAATGACTAATAGAGTGGCTTCTTTGATTCTATTAAAATCATATAAAATAAACTATGGACATGTTTTATAGAATTTATTACCCGAAAAACTTGTAGGTATCACTTCAGATTCTACTGCAGTTATATATGTATAGGAGTACCCCATTTTCTAAAGCTTTGTATTACTTTTTATTGTGATATCGTAGACCAAATATTTTTTGTCAAAGGATAACCAAGCGTGTTTATAGGGTGAGGTTGGACAATGTAATCATAATGAAGTGTAAGAATCCTGTAATGGTTTAATGCTATAGATTTTGTGCATAAACACACTTTTAGCTTAGCTAGAAAATGATATTGTTGATTTCTTTTTTGACTTATTAAAATTGCCATTGTATTTGGAATTCAATATGTACAAAAATTTAATTGATTTCTTTGATTTACAGAATTCACATATTACATTACTTGTGTGCTACAATTACTAAAAATGTTTTAGAAAAAAAATCCTGACATATTATGATATATTTGTAAAATGATTTTTTTGGCCTAACTGTGACGTAGAATTAAATTTGAATACCATGTAAAATGAGTCAAACTAGTAGAGTGTAACAAAAAGACATTACTAGCAGGTTTATGATCATTTAAGTTATATATTTTAATTTTTTTTTTGTATTGTAGGATATTAGCAAAAAGATTGCAGTTAATAGGAGCAAGCAAAAGTTTATGCATTGTGTAAGACCGACAAATTTTGCTAAAATTCGTGCAAAAATGGTATGGTATTTGTGTGTGATTCTCAACACAATAAGTTGTTTTTAAATCTCTTATTATGTAGTATATTTTTTTAAATTTCTTATGAAGTATTAATTTTATAATTTACTCATTATGTTAACATTCATGTTAGCTAGGTTTAACATTGTGAACATATGTAGATAGGTTGAATTTAGGGGTGTGCATGGTTAACCACATATTATGAACCAATCTACTTTTATGATTATGGTTTACAAACTAAATCATATCGTGTCTATCTTATGGAGTGTTTTGGTTAAATTTTCTCTTTTTAACTGTTATAGTTGTTTCCATTATTGGTTTAGTTGGTAAGATTTATGTCTAAATTTCATAAAGCTATGAGTTTGAATTTTAAACATGCAAACTTCATTAGTGAGTAATATATAAATATCAACCGCTTGAATTGAATCATTGTTACATGGATATTGAGCCATTAGTTGAAGTTTTGCATGGTAACTTCATTATCGAGTAATATATAAATATATTTCTTCATATTTACAGTTAGAAATTAAGATGATCCTCAAGATGAGCAAGATGGTGATCTCCAAGATGAAGATCTTCAATATGATGAAGAATGCGAGGATCTTCAATATGATAATTTTCAAGATGATTGTTCTCATGATCCTCAATTCAATGAACGTGATGAAGACCATCATTGATTCAGATATGAACAATAATGTTTTGTTTTATTGAGTTACATAACACTTGGATTTATTTTGAAAATATTTGTACTTACATTTCAAAGAGTTTATACACTTCATCTATTAAAATACTTCATAATTGATATTTTTTTTCAAATTTATATATGTGCTTCTTCTCATTTAATATATTGGCAAATAATCTATTAAAACAATGTAAAGTTATATGACCAAAAAGTATTACCATATAAATGAATAAGGAATTATATATCAATCATATCTTTGAAAAATCTACAGTGCACAACATATAATATACATATTTTTTTTCACTCTATAGGCAACGTTTTTTATGTGTTGCTTAATAAAAACCGTGGACTTTTCTTATATTTTAGCCGCGGTTATGTGTGTTTGTTTAAATGAAATTAAATATTAACCTACGGTTTTTATTTGTTGCTATTAATAACCGTTGCCTTTTCATATGTTTTTGGGACGGTTATTTTATGTTGCTACCTAAAAACCGCGGCCTAAAATTTTAACTAAAACCGTAGACTATTGAGATATTTAGGCGACGGTGTTAAAAATTCGTGGGTAGAAATGAAAAAACCGTGCTCTAAAGGAATAAGCAACGGCCGTTTATTCCACGTTTGAAAAACCGTCCTCTAAAGCTTTTGGCTGCGGTTTTCTTACTTTAGACAGCGGTTTTCCGTTGTTGCCTAAAGTCATTTTTGTTGTAGTGATATATCAGAGAGATTCGTGGAGAAGTTAGTTCTCTCATAGAATGAGTCCAAAAATTTACCCCTAGTTTAATCCCTTAGATACAACTTGGATAATGATTATATGGATCTTGAATATTATTGGGCGAGTTAACGGTAAAATTATAACACGAGGTTTTTAAGGGAGAAATGTTTAATAAATTGTCATTGACCTAGCCTTTAAGGCCGATAGATTATAGATATATCCCATTAGTTGAATTCATAGGATATCTAAGGTTAGGATCTCAAATTTGTGTGTAATACCACATTTACTAGGGAAAATGGTTAATGACTCACCACTAAGATTGTAGCATCATGCCGTTTTAAGGAAACACGTTATTCCTTGAGGCGGACATCTTAGCCACATCTCAATTGACTTTTCTCAATTAAGCAACGTGGTGGATAACTCGTCATCAAAGATATAAAGTGACGTGGGGAATTCGTCTTTATGACTCGGCGCGTCAATCACCTCGCTTATATGCTTATTAAGTATTCTTTAGAACATTTTACGTGATCTAAAGCGAGTGGGATGATGTTTGTTGGTATTGGTGTGATTGCATCATTATATTTCTTAATGGTCCACAACCCCTCAAGTATGAGACCTTTAGCGACAAAGTGGTTAAGAAATGATATAATAGTCTGTCACTCAAGTGCTAGGTCTCTGGTGACGACGTGGATAAGGAAAGACATGACATAACTTCTTAATACTACTATTAGTTAGGATGATGATTGAGAGGTATTTCACTACCTATGATGAGATTAATAATTTAAACATGAACTCTATCCGATCGTGGAGATTTACTATAATGATTATATCTTATAATTTTTTCCTTATTGGCGTTTTGGTGAGTACATCACAAATTTACCAATTCATGCAATCTATTTTAAAAGATATAACATTTATTCGGTGAATACATCTCAACTTAGCGAGTTGATTTAGATGATCTCATATATGATTTGAAATAGTCGACTACATCGTTATTTTTACAATTATGTTGTCGTTGTTGAGAGGAATACATGTTCAAGGATTAACAATAACTTATACCCATCTAGAATTATAAGTAAAAATAGCTAAAATTTTATAGAATGAAATATAAGTAAATATCAACTTCTTTTTTTAGTTAATTAAAATATCTCTATAATTCACCTCATTTTATTTAATTTATTTTATTTTTAATGACTCAAATATTATTTGTTTTCGAGGGTAACTTAGTAACAATATTTTCTGACGAGTTTAAAACATTTTTCATTGGTTTATGGTATATGTTTAAAGACGAGATGTGGAACGACGAAACCTTATTTCACAACATTGTGATTTTAACTTGGAGGTGGATTGGGAAAAAAATCTAATTTTACATGTAATTATTACAATTGGATCAAATCACCGATAGATTTTTTGTAACAGTGGGTCCATAGTTGAATTTTATAGCTGGGTTAAGATACCCTTTTGTATCCGTTTGAATACATTTTGCTTAGTAAAAAAAAAAAAACTAGCATTTGAAGTTATCTAAGAATCATATTTTTTTTCTCTCATTTTTAAACTCATTATTTCAAAAATATGAATGTAAAGTAATTCAAAAAGTATTTTATGACATTTATATTCATTATCTCAATGAATAATTTTTTTTTATCAATCGTCTTAGTATACTAAAATTAATATTACTAAATAGTGATGTTTGGAATACATAAAATATTAAAATTAAATTATAATAAATTCATAAGTGATGCTTTTGCATGTCATCTCTTATATAAAAACTTCGATTTTAAATTTTAAAATTTTAATTTTAATAGTCTAAATATTCTAAAAGTAGTCTATGTGTATGATACAATTGGTTAAATAATATTGAATTTGAAAAAGGATCTTAGGATGTGCATCTTCTCTTAATTTATATATGAACTATTAATGTAAGAATAATAATTATAAAAATCTAGAATTCTATCTAAGTAATAAGATGTGATTGAATATGTATGTGTTTTTTTTATTCCAACTTTAATATTACACATTCTTTAAAAAAAACTACTATTAATACATTATTCTTAAAAAAAAAAAAAACTTACTATTAATGCATTCTCTGTTCTTTTGATTGAAAGGAACGCCGAAGTCCAAAAAAAAAAGCTGATCCATAATTAATCGGGAACAATAAATCTAACAAATCACTTTCAAACAAAAAAAATATATTCTCCTTTCTGATTAAAGGAAGCAATTTATGAGTAAAACTTATAGGTCTTAGCTTGAATTATGATTGTCCTCAATCCACCAATAGGTGATAAAATCATTAAACATAGACCAAGCACAATGCATATCTGCAATAAGTAAACCAAAGTATATTAAAATTTTAAGTTAAAGTGATAATTTATAAATTAAAAAACTTGAATCAAAAGTCTAAACCAAATATATACCCAATTAGTCCACCACGACAAGCCAAATTTCCTTGGTTTGTAGATTATGAGCCACATGATACAAGGAAGCTGAAAATACAATATAACATGAACATGTGATCAAAGTTATAATATTATTGAGAAAATATATTTTATTAAAATTTTTAATTTTCCATGGCTTACAAAATATGTTGTTGGAGCAAATGCAAATCCTCCGAAAAATCCTAGAAGGCCATCGAAGAAAGGAAATGTAATTGCAATGAACATCGTGAGTGCTGAAAAAGAAAAAAAAATCGTCATTCCATAGAACCCAAAAAAAATAATATTTGAAAGAATATACACAATGATTTATTTCAATAAGAAATCACATACTTACCAACATATATATTACGAACGATAAATCGAAGTGTTGTAGATGGTTCAAATTTCATTTTCTTCACCAGTAAAGTTTCAATCATGTCAAACACCGGCATAGCATAAATCTACAACACAAAAACGATATTAAAATATTTAATTTAAATTTATCAAAAAAATTAAGTTAGCAAGAGAAAGTGAATTTTTTACCTGATAGCTTCCAATTACATGAATAACAACAAACATATTAGCCATTGCAATAAGCCATGCTGGTTTCTTTAAAGAGATGAGAATATCACCATCGACCTCATTTCCAAACATCCAGTAACCAATAAAAGCAACTGGAAAGTAACATAAAGCCACAACAATGTAGGCAACAACAACTCCTCTCCACATTGGAACCTTGGATGGCTTTTCAGGTGTAGATGGGATTGTTGCTTGAATTTCCAACACCACATTGTGTCCGGCATAAGCAAATGCAACTGATCCAAGAGCACTAAAGAAATCAAAGATTGTTCCTGCTGTACTATGTGACTTGTATCCATATTGTACATTTTTTTGAACTCCTTTATCTATACTTGCGGCCCAAGAAATTGTAGAGTAGCTGTAGAAAAAATAATGCACCAAAGTTTACATTAACATGTTGTCTAATGTATTTTATGACCTAGTTTGTCAGATAAAAATCAAAAGACTTATAACTTAGGGTTAAATATGCCTGCAGTTCGTATAAATATCTCATATTTCATTATTAATCCCTCAAAAAAATTTTTGCTTAAAATTTTTCATCCACACTTTTGGTCTCTCCTATAATTTAACGATAACTTTTACAACTTAACGACAGAATTAACGACGATTTTAGTAACGGTTTTTGCAAGAGGAACCAAAAGACTTAGGGGTGTGCATGGTTGGTTATTTTTAGAAACCAAACCATAACCATTTTCAAACCATTTAAATGGTTTGGATTTATAACCAAAACCACATTTTAATCAAAACCGGTTATAAAACCAGTTATAAATTTGGTTATGGTTATATAATCGGATTTTTTAAAAAAATCCAGTTTTAAAAAAAATATTCAAAAAATATATATTTTTTAATTTTAAAAATTAAAAAATTTGGATTTTGGATAATAACCGGATTATAACCGAATTCAAAAAAATTTAACCGGTTAATAACCATTTAATTATATCCGGATTATATGAATGGATAACCAAAATCATTAAACACTAAACCGGTTAATAACCATTAACTTATACCCGGATATTTAAAACAGATTTGGATTTGGTTATGGATTTGAGCATCACAACCGGATATTTTGCACACCCCTAAAAAGAATGGATGTAAATTTTTATCGAGAGTAAAATATTTTCAAGAATATAAAAAAATTTATACCTGAAAGACATGACTGCTGCAGCCAATGACACACCAGAAATCGAGTTGAAATCGGGGAGATGAGACAGCACAAAGTGAACAGAGGCAAATATCATAATGAAATAGGTCAATTTTATATGTTTACAACTTGGACACACAGTATCATGGAATTTTTTCAACGAAGTTCCTCCAGTGACCATGTAAACAATGTTGGTCGCAACTTCCACCACAAGTTGTTGAGGCACCACAATGTAAAGACCTAGTTTTTTGCCAAAGGCATGTTGACCTAATTCATGGTATCTATCAAAACGTTTTCCTGAAACCATTTCATGCATCTCAACCATCTGCCACAATGTGTACAATGTGACGATCCATGAGAGGACAAGTATGGTTACACCTGGACCCCTGTACAATCAAAGATAAATTCATAAATTTTGATTAATATGCATAAGATAAAAGCTCGTGTTAAATAACAATTAGATATGAATTGAAGTATACCATCCAAGTTGTGACATGGCATGAGGGAGACCAAGAACACCAGCTCCAACCATTGCAGTTACATTGTGGAAGGCTGAGTACCACCATTTTGCATTTCTTTTTGAAGTAATTGGAAGCCACTCTTCAATTCTTTTGTCCCTCTCTGATTTTTCTTCTATCTATTTTATCAATAACGATAAATAAAATTTACCGTTAATTCAAAGTTATTTATGTAATCAATCTATGATAATAAAAACATTTTAAATTGTGTGATTGAATGCATTCACACGCATCTGATTGTTTGATTAATATTTGATAGTCAAATAAAAATATATGTTTTAAAATATAACTGTTTAATCTTAATGTCAAGATCAAAATGAGTAAGAAGGGACTTTATCCAAATTTTAAAAAGAATTATAAGAAATTATGAGGTAGTAAAAAAAGATAGGATTATCAATATATAAAAGTAAAAATAAATATAGGAAAAGAAAATATAAAAAGTTTAGTTGTCGTTCAATTCAATATTGTTTATTGTTGTCCAGTTATGACTTGTTTGTTATCGTCAACTCAAATTTGTTTATTGTTATCGATTGAGTATATTGTATTGTTTATTTTTTATAATTCTATCTTATTAAATTTAGTTATAATTAGTTATTTTAATTGTATTTTAGTTATTATGTTCTATTATTTTAATTTTGATTTGAATTGGTTTAATTTATTTTATTGTAATTTTTTAATTTTTTCAAATTATTTTTCATTTTGAAATTAAGTATACAACTATATTGTATTATTATGGGTACTATTGATATTATTGTATTAAGTTTATAATAGATTTTTAAAATAACTATTTTATTAAGTAATGATCATATGATTGAGTATGACATATCTATGCAATTTAGTTTTATATTATTAATTTATTTAATAAATGATTTAACCGTAAGTTTAACCATTTGAGTTTTGGTCCAATTTTTAAAACATTAATATTTATTTTAATGTATAAATGAATTTTTATTCAACGATGTTTTTCTTTAAAACGTATAAAAATATTTTACACAATTATCCAATCACATCCAACTATGTATATATGGAAGGTATACCCTTTAAGTATATCAATGAAAATCGTTTTTTAATTAATTTAATGGTATTTTATTTTCTAAAACTTTGAAATAGTACAATACTTGATAGATGTAAGTGTAAAAGTGCATATCTCAAATTTAAGCTTGAAATTTTGACTTTAAATAAATTTATAGTCTTCCATGAAAAATATGACTTTGACTAATAAAAAAAAGTATCTGGCGTACACAAGATATTGATAGGTTGAATCTTCTCTTTTGAGGAAAAGTAAAATGTACGACGAGACCTATATAATATGATGTATCTAATTTTGTTTATATTTATATTTTAATTGGTTATTTATTTGAGAAAAAATAAAAACTAAACTATTATTCCTAATTAATAAATTACAATTATTCATATGTGTTACTTTAAAATTATTTATAATTAAAATCACAACAGTTTTTATGGCCTAATGCTAATATAATTGTTTGATATTATACAAGAACTTTTTATACTGATCTTATATATGAATTAAATCGATAAATTTAAATCTTAACTATTTACTAATAAAAACACTATGACAAGTGATAAATATCTATCAAAAGAAGTATACGACCAGGACTAGAATTACAATAAATTTAATAATGATGTTTTTTTAGAGAAACTTACAGTTTTGGGACGATCAGGACTAGAATTACGATGATGATTTAATGCTTCAGTTTCCACAGTTGCCATACTTCTTAAACTTCAAGAGAACAAACAACGTTTTGGTTTTATTGAAAAATAGAAACCACTTGAACTTGAATCAATGTTATGGTGAGTCTCATCTATACTCCTATATATAAGATTTCTTGCGCCGTTGAATTCTCAAATGGTAGGTATTTATTTAGTAAACAGAATAGTCATAACTAAATTAGATTAATTATAGGGAAATTATCTATTACGTTTCATTAATTAAAAACAATAATAAAAGATATAGTAACAAATAAATAAATAAATAATGTTATGAAGAAAAATTGTTGCGACGCGTGGTGAATAAAAGTCAAAGAAAAAGAGAGTTATTAGACGTGACGTAGATGAAGTTTGTATAAATTAATTGAAAAATATAAGAAAAAAATGGTTGACTTTCAAATTTAGTTTAGTACTATGTTTTATTATGTTTTAGAGATCCTATTTTCTTGGTCGTGGCCGAAATTTCGGAGAAATAGTTTAGAAATTTGTATGCTATGGTGTCATTTGAATAGTTTTATGTTTTTGAGAATATTTGAGTCAAACAAAAACATGTATTCGGAATATGTACACATGGAGGGTGATTCATGTGATACGGATTGGAGTTGGGAAGGGAAAAAACAAAGAATCATGAGAAAATATTTAAAACAATTAATGTTTAGGTGAAATTTAAATGTTAATTTTACACTTTTATCCGATAAAACAAACTATCATTATGTCATGTTATATATTCAAACATTCTTAAGAATTCGTCTAGGTCATAGCTTTGATTTTAAGAGTATGTTTTGTTAAAAAAATTTCTTTGTTTTTAAACAGGACCTCTAGATTAGAATTTTAGAATATAAGGTTGAATATTAAGATTTAAAAAAAAAAACTAATTCAAAAATTCAATTTTTTTATATTCATATAAAACTTGGATAAATTCGATTTTTTTATTGATTTAATCAATATTAATATTATAAAGATAAACTTTGATGTGAGAAATAAAAAACATTTAAATGCTTTTTTACTTTAAAGAAAAACTAGCATTACTATAAACAAGTTAATTATATATAAATATTTTATTTTAAAAGTTGTATTTAGTAAAATAAAATTTATTTTTAAACATAAGAATATTTTTGTCTTTTAAAAATTGAACACATTTCTTTCTTCTTTTAGATTAAAGAATCACTGCAAATGACATCAATATTGTGAGGTCAGAGCGAAGATGTCATTGTTTCAATTGTGATCCACATGAAACTTTTACGACTCAGGGACCATAGATGGACCCATCCTAAAAAGACACATGGCAAGGGAAAATTGTTTGTGGGGGCTATTACATCATAAAAGGAGTAATCTTTCGACAATTGTATCCCTCTTTTGACATTTTCGTCAAAGCTTCTAGGCCCCATAAAGCTTAAAACTTTGTTATAAAATGACAAGTAAGAAATCATGTCAGGTACACATATTCTACCATAAAATACCTTTCACTATGAATAGCCATTGACTTAGGCGTCAACGCGTTTGCATGTACCTATCCTAAAGGCTAGAACAAAGCTAACATATACCAGTGAATTCATTAAGATCGCCATCAAATCTAGCTCATTTTTCACCTGAGTAAGCCTTTTGAGTCTTCATAAGATCATTGGAGTCGTCTGTGGGAATGTTCAGCAACATCTCATCACATCATTTAACATCAAAATGGTAAATTGAGGGAATAAAAATAATAAACTCTACCCGTCCTCCTTGATCTTTAGCAAGTGAGGTAATTTGTGTTTACCACAACCCAAACAACACTACCATAATGTCTTCCTTACACCAGGGAGCATCAATCCAATTTCCACAAAAGATCATGGTGTTCCTTTCCCCTCAATTGAATCTAAAAGACATACCACATTTGATGATCTCTTTATCAAATGAAGAAATCATGTTGCCTCCTTTGAATATGTCAAGAGATGGTGGCACACCACCCATGTTGGTCCTTTTAGCCCTCATATGACGACGAGGAACAAGCTAAATCATCTAAACATCGTTGATCACACAAACATAAGAGGCACATAATATGCTATCCAACTCCTCGATGGTGTTCCCCATTCAGATTTGAATCCATGGGATACCTTCATAGGCAACATTATGATATTTGTTGACATACCTCTTCCCCATCTTCATCTAATGATTTAAAGGGAGACAAAGACACTTCTTTCAAAATATCCTTCTAAAAAAGAATAAACACGAACCCCCATTTGCAGAGAGTTCCAAAAACTATTAGTGATAATGACATACGGTGAAACGACAAATTTAGGTGAACAGTGGAACTTGTGGATGTCCTCCTAAACTTCAAGGGAGCAAGAGGCCTAAATAAGTTCAATTTGTTCGTTCTTACCCTGAAGGTCAGATACATGGCATGGCCTAGGGGGTTGAGAAACAAATCCATTAACACAGGGAAGAAGTTTCACATGTGTTTCACTACTCACTTCATGACATCTCGAAGGAAGCCAAAATTTGTGGAGAGCTTAGGCTCAATAAAGTAGGAAAAGAATTAACCTTTGTGGTCATACATTGAGAGATTTAAAATGATATGAATATTTTCAAAAGCAATGATAATTAGATGAACAAATGTGTGTTGATTCTTAAACTTCAACCTGGATATAAGTTCCCACAAAGCATCATGATCAGGGCTTCAATTTTTTAATAATATGATAGGAAAGGAATAAAAATACATACAAATGACAAGAAGTTGATCACGAGATAAGCACTAAGAGGAACTCAAAACAAAGAAAAAAGAAAAATAAAGAAAGATAATCGATCAGACCGAGAAAATAGAGGGAACATATTACCCCCTTCTAAGTATCAAGATTGCATACTCTTGAATTCCTTAAGGGGGTTCATTCTACAAAAATGCATCAATGTTGAATTCTGATAGGAAAAAGTGGAAATCTCAAAACATATTTGAAAATGTCCCAAGATTGGCAAATCAAGATATCATCATTTTCATAAGAGCTACGACCATAACACTGAGAAGCTTTTGCAACTGAAGGACACAATGAAGGATTTAATACGATAAGGGAGGTTATCGAGATCTATCTACCATAACTATTTCAAGCCAAGGGATATGAGGTCCGATAAAGGAAGCTAGCAGAGGTAAATGGGAAAAATGGCTCAGGTGGAAAAATAAAAAGAAAAACAATCTCAAAAGGAGGAAGAAAATGATATCCCGGTGATGTATATTATAAATGAATGAACTTTTAGTTAGTGTAAGACTCCCCCCAAACAACACTACCATAATGTCTTCCTTACACCAGGGAGCATCAATCCAATTTCCACAAAAGATCATGGTGTTCCTTTCCCCTCAATTGAATCTAAAAGACATACCACATTTGATGATCTCTTTATCAAATGAAGAAATCATGTTGCCTCCTTTGAATATGTAAAGAGATGGTGGCACACCACCCATGTTGGTCCTTTTAGCCCTCATATGACGACGAGGAACAAGCTAAATCATCTAAACATCGTTGATCACACAAACATAAGAGGCACATAATATGCTATCCAACTCCTCGATGGTGTTCCCCATTCAGATTTGAATCCATGGGATACCTTCATAGGCAACATTATGATATTTGTTGACATACCTCTTCCCCATCTTCATCTAATGATTTAAAGGGAGACAAAGACACTTCTTTCAAAATATCCTTCTAAAAAAGAATAAACACGAACCCCCATTTGCAGAGAGTTCCAAAAACTATTAGTGATAATGACATACGGTGAAACGACAAATTTAGGTGAACAGTGGAACTTGTGGATGTCCTCCTAAACTTCAAGGGAGCAAGAGGCCTAAATAAGTTCAATTTGTTCGTTCTTACCCTGAAGGTCAGATACATGGCATGGCCTAGGGGGTTGAGAAACAAATCCATTAACATAGGGAAGAAGTTTCACATGTGTTTCACTACTCACTTCATGACATCTCGAAGGAAGCCAAAATTTGTGGAGAGCTTAGGCTCAATAAAGTAAGAAAAGAATTAACCTTTGTGGTCATACATTGAGAGATTTAAAATGATATGAATATTTTCAAAAGCAATGATAATTAGATGAACAAATGTGTGTTGATTCTTAAACTTCAACCTGGATATAAGTTCCCACAAAGCATCATGATCAGGGCTTCAATTTTTTAATAATATGATAGGAAAGGAATAAAAATACATACAAATGACAAGAAGTTGATCGCGAGATAAGCACTAAGAGGAACTCAAAACAAAGAAAAAAGAAAAATAAAGAAAGATAATCGATCAGACCGAGAAAATAGAGGGAACATATTACCCCATTCTAAGTATCAAGATTGCATACTCTTGAATTCCTTAAGGAGGTTCATTCTACAAAAATGCATCAATGTTGAATTCTGATAGGAAAAAGTGGAAATCTCAAAACATATTTGAAAATGTCCCAAGATTGGCAAATCAAGATATCATCATTTTCATAAGAGCTACGACCATAACACTGAGAAGCTTTTGCAACTGAAGGACACAATGAAGGATTTAATACGATAAGGGAGGTTATCGAGATCTATCTACCATAACTATTTCAAGCCAAGGGATATGAGGTCCGATAAAGGAAGCTAGCAGAGGTAAATGGGAAAAATGGCTCAGGTGGAAAAATAAAAAGAAAAACAATCTCAAAAGGAGGAAGAAAATGATATCCCGGTGATGTATATTATAAATGAATGAACTTTTAGTTAGGGTAAGACTCCCCCCAAACAACACTACCATAATGTCTTCCTTACACCAGGGAGCATCAATCCAATTTCCACAAAAGATCATGGTGTTCCTTTCCCCTCAATTGAATCTAAAAGACATACCACATTTGATGATCTCTTTATCAAATGAAGAAATTATGTTCCCTCCTTTGAATATGTAAAGAGATGGTGGCACACCACCCATGTTGGTCCTTTTAGCCCTCATATGACGACGAGGAACAAGCTAAATCATCTAAACATCGTTGATCACACAAACATAAGAGGCACATAATATGCTATCCAACTCCTCGATGGTGTTCCCCATTCAGATTTGAATCCATGGGATACCTTCATAGGCAACATTATGATATTTGTTGACATACCTCTTCCCCATCTTCATCTAATGATTTAAAGGGAGACAAAGACACTTCTTTCAAAATATCCTTCTAAAAAAGAATAAACACGAACCCCCATTTGCAGAGAGTTCCAAAAACTATTAGTGATAATGACATACGGTGAAACGACAAATTTAGGTGAACAGTGGAACTTGTGGATGTCCTCCTAAACTTCAAGGGAGCAAGAGGCCTAAATAAGTTCAATTTGTTCGTTCTTACCCTGAAGGTCAGATACATGGCATGGCCTAGGGGGTTGAGAAACAAATCCATTAACACAGGGAAGAAGTTTCACATGTGTTTCACTACTCACTTCATGACATCTCGAAGGAAGCCAAAATTTGTGGAGAGCTTAGGCTCAATAAAGTAGGAAAAGAATTAACCTTTGTGGTCATACATTGAGAGATTTAAAATGATATGAATATTTTCAAAAGCAATGATAATTAGATGAACAAATGTGTGTTGATTCTTAAACTTCAACCTGGATATAAGTTCCCACAAAGCATCATGATCAGGGCTTCAATTTTTTAATAATATGATAGGAAAGGAATAAAAATACATACAAATGACAAGAAGTTGATCGCGAGATAAGCACTAAGAGGAACTCAAAACAAAGAAAAAAGAAAAATAAAGAAAGATAATCGATCAGACCGAGAAAATAGAGGGAGCATATTACCCCCTTCTAAGTATCAAGATTGCATACTCTTGAATTCCTTAAGGGGGTTCATTCTACAAAAATGCATCAATGTTGAATTCTGATAGGAAAAAGTGGAAATCTCAAAACATATTTGAAAATGTCCCAAGATTGGCAAATCAAGATATCATCATTTTCATAAGAGCTACGACCATAACACTGAGAAGCTTTTGCAACTGAAGGACACAATGAAGGATTTAATACGATAAGGGAGGTTATCGAGATCTATCTACCATAACTATTTCAAGCCAAGGGATATGAGGTCCGATAAAGGAAGCTAGCAGAGGTAAATGGGAAAAATGGCTCAGGTGGAAAAATAAAAAGAAAAACAATCTCAAAAGGAGGAAGAAAATGATATCCCGGTGATGTATATTATAAATGAATGAACTTTTAGTTAGTGTAAGACTCCCCCCAAACAACACTACCATAATGTCTTCCTTACACCAGGGAGCATCAATCCAATTTCCACAAAAGATCATGGTGTTCCTTTCCCCTCAATTGAATCTAAAAGACATACCACATTTGATGATCTCTTTATCAAATGAAGAAATCATGTTGCCTCCTTTGAATATGTAAAGAGATGGTGGCACACCACCCATGTTGGTCCTTTTAGCCCTCTTATGACGACGAGGAACAAGCTAAATCATCTAAACATCGTTGATCACACAAACATAAGAGGCACATAATATGCTATCCAACTCCTCGATGGTGTTCCCCATTCAGATTTGAATCCATGGGATACCTTCATAGGCAACATTATGATATTTGTTGACATACCTCTTCCCCATCTTCATCTAATGATTTAAAGGGAGACAAAGACACTTCTTTCAAAATATCCTTCTAAAAAAGAATAAACACGAACCCCCATTTGCAGAGAGTTCCAAAAACTATTAGTGATAATGACATACGGTGAAACGATAAATTTAGGTGAACAGTGGAACTTGTGGATGTCCTCCTAAACTTCAAGGGAGCAAGAGGCCTAAATAAGTTCAATTTGTTCGTTCTTACCCTGAAGGTCAGATACATGGCATGGCCTAGGGGGTTGAGAAACAAATCCATTAACATAGGGAAGAAGTTTCACATGTGTTTCACTACTCACTTCATGACATCTCGAAGGAAGCCAAAATTTGTGGAGAGCTTAGGCTCAATAAAGTAGGAAAAGAATTAACCTTTGTGGTCATACATTGAGAGATTTAAAATGATATGAATATTTTCAAAAGCAATGATAATTAGATGAACAAATGTGTGTTGATTCTTAAACTTCAACCTGGATATAAGTTCCCACAAAGCATCATGATCAGGGCTTCAATTTTTTAATAATATGATAGGAAAGGAATAAAAATACATACAAATGACAAGAAGTTGATCGCGAGATAAGCACTAAGAGGAACTCAAAACAAAGAAAAAAGAAAAATAAAGAAAGATAATCGATCAGACCGAGAAAATAGAGGGAACATATTACCCCCTTCTAAGTATCAAGATTGCATACTCTTGAATTCCTTAAGGGGGTTCATTCTACAAAAATGCATCAATGTTGAATTCTGATAGGAAAAAGTGGAAATCTCAAAACATATTTGAAAATGTCCCAAGATTGGCAAATCAAGATATCATCATTTTCATAAGAGCTACGACCATAACACTGAGAAGCTTTTGCAACTGAAGGACACAATGAAGGATTTAATACGATAAGGGAGGTTATCGAGATCTATCTACCATAACTATTTCAAGCCAAGGGATATGAGGTCCGATAAAGGAAGCTAGCAGAGGTAAATGGGAAAAATGGCTCAGGTGGAAAAATAAAAAGAAAAACAATCTCAAAAGGAGGAAGAAAATGATATCCCGGTGATGTATATTATAAATGAATGAACTTTTAGTTAGTGTAAGACTCCCCCCAAACAACACTACCATAATGTCATCCTTACACCAGGGAGCATCAATCCAATTTCCACAAAAGATCATGGTGTTCCTTTCCCCTCAATTGAATCTAAAAGACATACCACATTTGATGATCTCTTTATCAAATGAAGAAATCATGTTGCCTCCTTTGAATATGTAAAGAGATGGTGGTACACCACCCATGTTGGTCCTTTTAGCCCTCATATGACGACGAGGAACAAGCTAAATCATCTAAACATCGTTGATCACACAAACATAAGAGGCACATAATATGCTATCCAACTCCTCGATGGTGTTCCCCATTCAGATTTGAATCCATGGGATACCTTCATAGGCAACATTATGATATTTGTTGACATACCTCTTCCCCATCTTCATCTAATGATTTAAATGGAGACAAAGACACTTCTTTCAAAATATCCTTCTAAAAAAGAATAAACACGAACCCCCATTTGCAGAGAGTTCCAAAAACTATTAGTGATAATGACATACGGTGAAACGACAAATTTAGGTGAACAGTGGAACTTGTGGATGTCCTCCTAAACTTCAAGGGAGCAAGAGGCCTAAATAAGTTCAATTTGTTCGTTCTTACCCTGAAGGTCAGATACATGGCATGGCCTAGGGGGTTGAGAAACAAATCCATTAACACAGGGAAGAAGTTTCACATGTGTTTCACTACTCACTTCATGACATCTCGAAGGAAGCCAAAATTTGTGGAGAGCTTAGGCTCAGTAAAGTAGGAAAAGAATTAACCTTTGTGGTCATACATTGAGAGATTTAAAATGATATGAATATTTTCAAAAGCAATGATAATTAGATGAACAAATGTGTGTTGATTCTTAAACTTCAACCTGGATATAAGTTCCCACAAAGCATCATGATCAGGGCTTCAATTTTTTAATAATATGATAGGAAAGGAATAAAAATACATACAAATGACAAGAAGTTGATCGCGAGATAAGCACTAAGAGGAACTCAAAACAAAGAAAAAAGAAAAATAAAGAAAGATAATCGATCAGACCGAGAAAATAGAGGGAACATATTACCCCCTTCTAAGTATCAAGATTGCATACTCTTGAATTCCTTAAGGGGGTTCATTCTACAAAAATGCATCAATGTTGAATTCTGATAGGAAAAAGTGGAAATCTCAAAACATATTTGAAAATGTCCCAAGATTGGCAAATCAAGATATCATCATTTTCATAAGAGCTACGACCATAACACTGAGAAGCTTTTGCAACTGAAGGACACAATGAAGGATTTAATACGATAAGGGAGGTTATCGAGATCTATCTACCATAACTATTTCAAGCCAAGGGATATGAGGTCCGATAAAGGAAGCTAGCAGAGGTAAATGGGAAAAATGGCTCAGGTGGAAAAATAAAAAGAAAAACAATCTCAAAAGGAGGAAGAAAATGATATCCCGGTGATGTATATTATAAATGAATGAACTTTTAGTTAGTGTAAGACTCCCCCCAAACAACACTACCATAATGTCTTCCTTACACCAGGGAGCATCAATCCAATTTCCACAAAAGATCATGGTGTTCCTTTCCCCTCAATTGAATCTAAAAGACATACCACATTTGATGATCTCTTTATCAAATGAAGAAATCATGTTGCCTCTTTTGAATATGTAAAGAGATGGTGGCACACCACCCATGTTGGTCCTTTTAGCCCTCATATGACGACGAGGAACAAGCTAAATCATCTAAACATCGTTGATCACACAAACATAAGAGGCACATAATATGCTATCCAACTCCTCGATGGTGTTCCCCATTCAGATTTGAATCCATGGGATACCTTCATAGGCAACATTATGATATTTGTTGACATACCTCTTCCCCATCTTCATCTAATGATTTAAAGGGAGACAAAGACACTTCTTTCAAAATATCCTTCTAAAAAAGAATAAACACGAACCCCCATTTGCAGAGAGTTCCAAAAACTATTAGTGATAATGACATACGGTGAAACGATAAATCTAGGTGAACAGTGGAACTTGTGGATGTCCTCCTAAACTTCAAGGGAGCAAGAGGCCTAAATAAGTTCAATTTGTTCGTTCTTACCCTGAAGGTCAGATACATGGCATGGCCTAGGGGGTTGAGAAACAAATCCATTAACATAGGGAAGAAGTTTCACATGTGTTTCACTACTCACTTCATGACATCTCGAAGGAAGCCAAAATTTGTGGAGAGCTTAGGCTCAATAAAGTAAGAAAAGAATTAACCTTTGTGGTCATACATTGAGAGATTTAAAATGATATGAATATTTTCAAAAGCAATGATAATTAGATGAACAAATGTGTGTTGATTCTTAAACTTCAACCTGGATATAAGTTCCCACAAAGCATCATGATCAGGGCTTCAATTTTTTAATAATATGATAGGAAAGGAATAAAAATACATACAAATGACAAGAAGTTGATCGCGAGATAAGCACTAAGAGGAACTCAAAACAAAGAAAAAAGAAAAATAAAGAAAGATAATCGATCAGACCGAGAAAATAGAGGGAACATATTACCCCATTCTAAGTATCAAGATTGCATACTCTTGAATTCCTTAAGGAGGTTCATTCTACAAAAATGCATCAATGTTGAATTCTGATAGGAAAAAGTGGAAATCTCAAAACATATTTGAAAATGTCCCAAGATTGGCAAATCAAGATATCATCATTTTCATAAGAGCTACGACCATAACACTGAGAAGCTTTTGCAACTGAAGGACACAATGAAGGATTTAATACGATAAGGGAGGTTATCGAGATCTATCTACCATAACTATTTCAAGCCAAGGGATATGAGGTCCGATAAAGGAAGCTAGCAGAGGTAAATGGGAAAAATGGCTCAGGTGGAAAAATAAAAAGAAAAACAATCTCAAAAGGAGGAAGAAAATGATATCCCGGTGATGTATATTATAAATGAATGAACTTTTAGTTAGGGTAAGACTCCCCCCAAACAACACTACCATAATGTCTTCCTTACACCAGGGAGCATCAATCCAATTTCCACAAAAGATCATGGTGTTCCTTTCCCCTCAATTGAATCTAAAAGACATACCACATTTGATGATCTCTTTATCAAATGAAGAAATCATGTTCCCTCCTTTGAATATGTAAAGAGATGGTGGCACACCACCCATGTTGGTCCTTTTAGCCCTCATATGACGACGAGGAACAAGCTAAATCATCTAAACATCGTTGATCACACAAACATAAGAGGCACATAATATGCTATCCAACTCCTCGATGGTGTTCCCCATTCAGATTTGAATCCATGGGATACCTTCATAGGCAACATTATGATATTTGTTGACATACCTCTTCCCCATCTTCATCTAATGATTTAAAGGGAGACAAAGACACTTCTTTCAAAATATCCTTCTAAAAAAGAATAAACACGAACCCCCATTTGCAGAGAGTTCCAAAAACTATTAGTGATAATGACATACGGTGAAACGACAAATTTAGGTGAACAGTGGAACTTGTGGATGTCCTCCTAAACTTCAAGGGAGCAAGAGGCCTAAATAAGTTCAATTTGTTCGTTCTTACCCTGAAGGTCAGATACATGGCATGGCCTAGGGGGTTGAGAAACAAATCCATTAACACAGGGAAGAAGTTTCACATGTGTTTCACTACTCACTTCATGACATCTCGAAGGAAGCCAAAATTTGTGGAGAGCTTAGGCTCAATAAAGTAGGAAAAGAATTAACCTTTGTGGTCATACATTGAGAGATTTAAAATGATATGAATATTTTCAAAAGCAATGATAATTAGATGAACAAATGTGTGTTGATTCTTAAACTTCAACCTGGATATAAGTTCCCACAAAGCATCATGATCAGGGCTTCAATTTTTTAATAATATGATAGGAAAGGAATAAAAATACATACAAATGACAAGAAGTTGATCGCGAGATAAGCACTAAGAGGAACTCAAAACAAAGAAAAAAGAAAAATAAAGAAAGATAATCGATCAGACCGAGAAAATAGAGGGAGCATATTACCCCCTTCTAAGTATCAAGATTGCATACTCTTGAATTCCTTAAGGGGGTTCATTCTACAAAAATGCATCAATGTTGAATTCTGATAGGAAAAAGTGGAAATCTCAAAACATATTTGAAAATGTCCCAAGATTGGCAAATCAAGATATCATCATTTTCATAAGAGCTACGACCATAACACTGAGAAGCTTTTGCAACTGAAGGACACAATGAAGGATTTAATACGATAAGGGAGGTTATCGAGATCTATCTACCATAACTATTTCAAGCCAAGGGATATGAGGTCCGATAAAGGAAGCTAGCAGAGGTAAATGGGAAAAATGGCTCAGGTGGAAAAATAAAAAGAAAAACAATCTCAAAAGGAGGAAGAAAATGATATCCCGGTGATGTATATTATAAATGAATGAACTTTTAGTTAGTGTAAGACTCCCCCCAAACAACACTACCATAATGTCTTCCTTACACCAGGGAGCATCAATCCAATTTCCACAAAAGATCATGGTGTTCCTTTCCCCTCAATTGAATCTAAAAGACATACCACATTTGATGATCTCTTTATCAAATGAAGAAATCATGTTGCCTCCTTTGAATATGTAAAGAGATGGTGGCACACCACCCATGTTGGTCCTTTTAGCCCTCTTATGACGACGAGGAACAAGCTAAATCATCTAAACATCGTTGATCACACAAACATAAGAGGCACATAATATGCTATCCAACTCCTCGATGGTGTTCCCCATTCATATTTGAATCCATGGGATACCTTCATAGGCAACATTATGATATTTGTTGACATACCTCTTCCCCATCTTCATCTAATGATTTAAAGGGAGACAAAGACACTTCTTTCAAAATATCCTTCTAAAAAAGAATAAACACGAACCCCCATTTGCAGAGAGTTCCAAAAACTATTAGTGATAATGACATACGGTGAAACGATAAATTTAGGTGAACAGTGGAACTTGTGGATGTCCTCCTAAACTTCAAGGGAGCAAGAGGCCTAAATAAGTTCAATTTGTTCGTTCTTACCCTGAAGGTCAGATACATGGCATGGCCTAGGGGGTTGAGAAACAAATCCATTAACATAGGGAAGAAGTTTCACATGTGTTTCACTACTCACTTCATGACATCTCGAAGGAAGCCAAAATTTGTGGAGAGCTTAGGCTCAATAAAGTAGGAAAAGAATTAACCTTTGTGGTCATACATTGAGAGATTTAAAATGATATGAATATTTTCAAAAGCAATGATAATTAGATGAACAAATGTGTGTTGATTCTTAAACTTCAACCTGGATATAAGTTCCCACAAAGCATCATGATCAGGGCTTCAATTTTTTAATAATATGATAGGAAAGGAATAAAAATACATACAAATGACAAGAAGTTGATCGCGAGATAAGCACTAAGAGGAACTCAAAACAAAGAAAAAAGAAAAATAAAGAAAGATAATCGATCAGACCGAGAAAATAGAGGGAACATATTACCCCCTTCTAAGTATCAAGATTGCATACTCTTGAATTCCTTAAGGGGGTTCATTCTACAAAAATGCATCAATGTTGAATTCTGATAGGAAAAAGTGGAAATCTCAAAACATATTTGAAAATGTCCCAAGATTGGCAAATCAAGATATCATCATTTTCATAAGAGCTACGACCATAACACTGAGAAGCTTTTGCAACTGAAGGACACAATGAAGGATTTAATACGATAAGGGAGGTTATCGAGATCTATCTACCATAACTATTTCAAGCCAAGGGATATGAGGTCCGATAAAGGAAGCTAGCAGAGGTAAATGGGAAAAATGGCTCAGGTGGAAAAATAAAAAGAAAAACAATCTCAAAAGGAGGAAGAAAATGATATCCCGGTGATGTATATTATAAATGAATGAACTTTTAGTTAGTGTAAGACTCCCCCCAAACAACACTACCATAATGTCTTCCTTACACCAGGGAGCATCAATCCAATTTCCACAAAAGATCATGGTGTTCCTTTCCCCTCAATTGAATCTAAAAGACATACCACATTTGATGATCTCTTTATCAAATGAAGAAATCATGTTGCCTCCTTTGAATATGTAAAGAGATGGTGGTACACCACCCATGTTGGTCCTTTTAGCCCTCATATGACGACGAGGAACAAGCTAAATCATCTAAACATCGTTGATCACACAAACATAAGAGGCACATAATATGCTATCCAACTCCTCGATGGTGTTCCCCATTCAGATTTGAATCCATGGGATACCTTCATAGGCAACATTATGATATTTGTTGACATACCTCTTCCCCATCTTCATCTAATGATTTAAAGGGAGACAAAGACACTTCTTTCAAAATATCCTTCTAAAAAAGAATAAACACGAACCCCCATTTGCAGAGAGTTCCAAAAAGTATTAGTGATAATGACATACGGTGAAACGACAAATTTAGGTGAACAGTGGAACTTGTGGATGTCCTCCTAAACTTCAAGGGAGCAAGAGGCCTAAATAAGTTCAATTTGTTCGTTCTTACCCTGAAGGTCAGATACATGGCATGGCCTAGGGGGTTGAGAAACAAATCCATTAACACAGGGAAGAAGTTTCACATGTGTTTCACTACTCACTTCATGACATCTCGAAGGAAGCCAAAATTTGTGGAGAGCTTAGGCTCAATAAAGTAGGAAAAGAATTAACCTTTGTGGTCATACATTGAGAGATTTAAAATGATATGAATATTTTCAAAAGCAATGATAATTAGATGAACAAATGTGTGTTGATTCTTAAACTTCAACCTGGATATAAGTTCCCACAAAGCATCATGATCAGGGCTTCAATTTTTTAATAATATGATAGGAAAGGAATAAAAATACATACAAATGACAAGAAGTTGATCGCGAGATAAGCACTAAGAGGAACTCAAAACAAAGAAAAAAGAAAAATAAAGAAAGATAATCGATCAGACCGAGAAAATAGAGGGAACATATTACCCCCTTCTAAGTATCAAGATTGCATACTCTTGAATTCCTTAAGGGGGTTCATTCTACAAAAATGCATCAATGTTGAATTCTGATAGGAAAAAGTGGAAATCTCAAAACATATTTGAAAATGTCCCAAGATTAGCAAATCAAGATATCATCATTTTCATAAGAGCTACGACCATAACACTGAGAAGCTTTTGCAACTGAAGGACACAATGAAGGATTTAATACGATAAGGGAGGTTATCGAGATCTATCTACCATAACTATTTCAAGCCAAGGGATATGAGGTCCGATAAAGGAAGCTAGCAGAGGTAAATGGGAAAAATGGCTCAGATGGAAAAATAAAAAGAAAAACAATCTTAAAAGGAGGAAGAAAATGATATCCCGGTGATGTATATTATAAATGAATGAACTTTTAGTTAGTGTAAGACTCCCCCCAAACAACACTACCATAATGTCTTCCTTACACCAGGGAGCATCAATCCAATTTCCACAAAAGATCATGGTGTTCCTTTCCCCTCAATTGAATCTAAAAGACATACCACATTTGATGATCTCTTTATCAAATGAAGAAATCATGTTGCCTCCTTTGAATATGTAAAGAGATGGTGGCACACCACCCATGTTGGTCCTTTTAGCCCTCATATGACGACGAGGAACAAGCTAAATCATCTAAACATCGTTGATCACACAAACATAAGAGGCACATAATATGCTATCCAACTCCTCGATGGTGTTCCCCATTCAGATTTGAATCCATGGGATACCTTCATAGGCAACATTATGATATTTGTTGACATACCTCTTCCCTATCTTCATCTAATGATTTAAAGGGAGACAAAGACACTTCTTTCAAAATATCCTTCTAAAAAAGAATAAACACGAACCCCCATTTGCAGAGAGTTCCAAAAACTATTAGTGATAATGACATACGGTGAAACGACAAATTTAGGTGAACAGTGGAACTTGTGGATGTCCTCCTAAACTTCAAGGGAGCAAGAGGCCTAAATAAGTTCAATTTGTTCGTTCTTACCCTGAAGGTCAGATACATGGCATGGCCTAGGGGGTTGAGAAACAAATCCATTAACACAGGGAAGAAGTTTCACATGTGTTTAACTACTCACTTCATGACATCTCGAAGGAAGCCAAAATTTGTGGAGAGCTTAGGCTCAATAAAGTAGGAAAAGAATTAACCTTTGTGGTCATACATTGAGAGATTTAAAATGATATGAATATTTTCAAAAGCAATGATAATTAGATGAACAAATGTGTGTTGATTCTTAAACTTCAACCTGGATATAAGTTCCCACAAAGCATCATGATCAGGGCTTCAATTTTTTAATAATATGATAGGAAAGGAATAAAAATACATACAAATGACAAGAAGTTAATCGCGAGATAAGCACTAAGAGGAACTCAAAACAAAGAAAAAAGAAAAATAAAGAAAGATAATCGATCAGACCGAGAAAATAGAGGGAACATATTACCCCCTTCTAAGTATCAAGATTGCATACTCTTGAATTCCTTAAGGGGGTTCATTCTACAAAAATGCATCAATGTTGAATTCTGATAGGAAAAAGTGGAAATCTCAAAACATATTTGAAAATGTCCCAAGATTGGCAAATCAAGATATCATCATTTTCATAAGAGCTACGACCATAACACTGAGAAGCTTTTGCAACTGAAGGACACAATGAAGGATTTAATACGATAAGGGAGGTTATCGAGATCTATCTACCATAACTATTTCAAGCCATGGGATATGAGGTCCGATAAAGGAAGCTAGCAGAGGTAAATGGGAAAAATGGCTCAGGTGGAAAAATAAAAAGAAAAACAATCTCAAAAGGAGGAAGAAAATGATATCCCGGTGAAGTATATTATAAATGAATGAACTTTTAGTTAGTGTAAGACTCCCCCCAAACAACATTACCATAATGTCTTCCTTACACCAGGGAGCATCAATCCAATTTCCACAAAAGATCATGGTGTTCCTTTCCCCTCAATTAAATCTAAAAGACATACCACATTTGATGATCTCTTTATCAAATGAAGAAATCATGTTGCCTCATTTGAATATGTAAAGAGATGGTGGCACACCACCCATGTTGGTCCTTTTAGCCCTCATATGACGACGAGGAACAAGCTAAATCATCTAAACATCGTTGATCACACAAACATGAGAGGCACATAATATGCTATCCAACTCCTCGATGGTGTTCCCCATTCAGATTTGAATCTATGGGATACCTTCATAGGCAACATTATGATATTTGTTGACATACCTCTTCCCCATCTTCATCTAATGATTTAAAGGGAGACAAAGACACTTCTTTCAAAATATCCTTATAAAAAAGAATAAACACGAACCCCCATTTGCAGAGAGTTCCAAAAACTATTAGTGATAATGACATACGGTGAAACGACAAATTTAGGTGAACAGTGGAACTTGTGGATGTCCTCCTAAACTTCAAGGGAGCAAGAGGCCTAAATAAGTTCAATTTGTTCGTTCTTACCCTGAAGATCAGATACATGGCATGGCCTAGGGGGTTGAGAAACAAATCCATTAACACAGGGAAGAAGTTTCACATGTGTTTCACTACTCACTTCATGACATCTCGAAGGAAGCCAATATTTGTGGAGAGCTTAGGCTCAATAAAGTAGGAAAAGAATTAACCTTTGTGGTCATACATTGAGAGATTTAAAATGATATGAATATTTTCAAAAGCAATGATAATTAGATGAACAAATGTGTGTTGATTTTTAAACTTCAACCTGGATATAAGTTCCCACAAAGCATCATGATCAGGGCTTCAATTTTTTAATAATATGATAGGAAAGGAATAAAAATACATACAAATGACAAGAAGTTGATCGCGAGATAAGCACTAAGAGGAACTCAAAACAAAGAAAAAAGAAAAATAAAGAAAGATAATCGATCAGACCGAGAAAATAGAGGGAACATATTACCCCCTACTAAGTATCAAGATTGCATACTCTTGAATTCCTTAAGGGGGTTCATTCTACAAAAATGCATCAATGTTGAATTCTGATAGGAAAAAGTGGAAATCTCAAAACATATTTGAAAATGTCCCAAGATTGGCAAATCAAGATATCATCATTTTCATAAGAGCTACGACCATAACACTGAGAAGCTTTTGCAACTGAAGGACACAATGAAGGATTTAATACGATAAGGGAGGTTATCGAGATCTATCTACCATAACTATTTCAAGCCAAGGGATATGAGGTCCGATAAAGGAAGCTAGCAGAGGTAAATGGGAAAAATGGCTCAGGTGGAAAAATAAAAAGAAAAACAATCTCAAAAGGAGGAAGAAAATGATATCCCGGTGATGTATATTATAAATGAATGAACTTTTAGTTAGTGTAAGACTCCCCCCAAACAACACTACCATAATGTCTTCCTTACACCAGGGAGCATCAATCCAATTTCCACAAAAGATCATGGTGTTACTTTCCCCTCAATTGAATCTAAAAGACATACCACATTTGATGATCTCTTTATCAAATGAAGAAATCATGTTGCCTCCTTTGAATATGTAAAGAGATGGTGGCACACCACCCATGTTGGTCCTTTTAGCCCTCATATGACGACGAGGAACAAGCTAAATCATCTAAACATCGTTGATCACACAAACATAAGAGGCACATAATATGCTATCCAACTCCTCGATAGTGTTCCCCATTCAGATTTGAATCCATGGGATACCTTCATAGGCAACATTATGATATTTGTTGACATACCTCTTCCCCATCTTCATCTAATGATTTAAAGGGTGACAAAGACACTTCTTTCAAAATATCCTTCTAAAAAAGAATAAACACGAACCCCCATTTGCAGAGAGTTCCAAAAAGTATTAGTGATAATGACATACGGTGAAACGACAAATTTAGGTGAACAGTGGAACTTGTGGATGTCCTCCTAAACTTCAAGGGAGCAAGAGGCCTAAATAAGTTCAATTTGTTCGTTCTTACCCTGAAGGTCAGATACATGGCATGGCCTAGGGGGTTGAGAAACAAATCCATTAACACAGGGAAGAAGTTTCACATGTGTTTCACTACTCACTTCATGACATCTCGAAGGAAGCCAAAATTTGTGGAGAGCTTAGGCTCAATAAAGTAGGAAAAGAATTAACCTTTGTGGTCATACATTGAGAGATTTAAAATGATATGAATATTTTCAAAAGCAATGATAATTAGATGAACAAATGTGTGTTGATTCTTAAACTTCAACCTGGATATAAGTTCCCACAAAGCATCATGATCAGGGCTTCAATTTTTTAATAATATGATAGGAAAGGAATAAAAATACATACAAATGACAAGAAGTTGATCGCGAGATAAGCACTAAGAGGAACTCAAAACAAAGAAAAAAGAAAAATAAAGAAAGATAATCGATCAGACCGAGAAAATAGAGGGAACATATTACCCCCTTCTAAGTATCAAGATTGCATACTCTTGAATTCCTTAAGGGGGTTCATTCTACAAAAATGCATCAATGTTGAATTCTGATAGGAAAAAGTGGAAATCTCAAAACATATTTGAAAATGTCCCAAGATTAGCAAATCAAGATATCATCATTTTCATAAGAGCTACGACCATAACACTGAGAAGCTTTTGCAACTGAAGGACACAATGAAGGATTTAATACGATAAGGGAGGTTATCGAGATCTATCTACCATAACTATTTCTAGCCAAGGGATATGAGGTCCGATAAAGGAAGCTAGCAGAGGTAAATGGGAAAAATGGCTCAGGTGGAAAAATAAAAAGAAAAACAATCTCAAAAGGAGGAAGAAAATGATATCCCGGTGATGTATATTATAAATGAATGAACTTTTAGTTAGTGTAAGACTCCCCCCAAACAACACTACCATAATGTCTTCCTTACACCAGGGAGCATCAATCCAATTTCCACAAAAGATCATGGTGTTCCTTTCCCCTCAATTGAATCTAAAAGACATACCACATTTGATGATCTCTTTATCAAATGAAGAAATCATGTTGCCTCCTTTGAATATGTAAAGAGATGGTGGCACACCACCCATGTTGGTCCTTTTAGCCCTCATATGACGACGAGGAACAAGCTAAATCATCTAAACATCGTTGATCACACAAACATAAGAGGCACATAATATGCTATCCAACTCCTCGATGGTGTTCCCCATTCAGATTTGAATCCATGGGATACCTTCATAGGCAACATTATGATATTTGTTGACATACCTCTTCCCCATCTTCATCTAATGATTTAAAGGGAGACAAAGACACTTCTTTCAAAATATCCTTCTAAAAAAGAATAAACACGAACCCCCATTTGCAGAGAGTTCCAAAAACTATTAGTGATAATGACATACGGTGAAACGATAAATTTAGGTGAACAGTGGAACTTGTGGATGTCCTCCTAAACTTCAAGGGAGCAAGAGGCCTAAATAAGTTCAATTTGTTCGTTCTTACCCTGAAGGTCAGATACATGGCATGGCCTAGGGGGTTGAGAAACAAATCCATTAACACAGGGAAGAAGTTTCACATGTGTTTCACTACTCACTTCATGACATCTCGAAGGAAGCCAAAATTTGTGGAGAGCTTAGGCTCAATAAAGTAGGAAAAGAATTAACCTTTTTGGTCATACATTGAGAGATTTAAAATGATATGAATATTTTCAAAAGCAATGATAATTAGATGAACAAATGTGTGTTGATTCTTAAACTTTAACCTGGATATAAGTTCCCACAAAGCATCATGATCAGGGCTTCAATTTTTTAATAATATGATAGGAAAGGAATAAAAATACATACAAATGACAAGAAGTTGATCGCGAGATAAGCACTAAGAGGAACTCAAAACAAAGAAAAAAGAAAAATAAAGAAAGATAATCGATCAGACCGAGAAAATAGAGGGAACATATTACCCCCTACTAAGTATCAAGATTGCATACTCTTGAATTCCTTAAGGGGGTTCATTCTACAAAAATGCATCAATGTTGAATTCTGATAGGAAAAAGTGGAAATCTCAAAACATATTTGAAAATGTCCCAAGATTGGCAAATCAAGATATCATCATTTTCATAAGAGCTACGACCATAACACTGAGAAGCTTTTGCAACTGAAGGACACAATGAAGGATTTAATACGATAAGGGAGGTTATCGAGATCTATCTACCATAACTATTTCAAGCCAAGGGATATGAGGTCCGATAAAGGAAGCTAGCAGAGGTAAATGGGAAAAATGGCTCAGGTGGAAAAATAAAAAGAAAAACAATCTCAAAAGGAGGAAGAAAATGATATCCCGGTGATGTATATTATAAATGAATGAACTTTTAGTTAGTGTAAGACTCCCCCCAAACAACACTACCATAATGTCTTCCTTACACCAGGGAGCATCAATCCAATTTCCACAAAAGATCATGGTGTTCCTTTCCCCTCAATTGAATCTAAAAGACATACCACATTTGATGATCTCTTTATCAAATGAAGAAATCATGTTGCCTCCTTTGAATATGTAAAGAGATGGTGGCACACCACTATCATCAATCTCAGGAAACTCTACAGTCTTGTTATAACAATTGATATGAACACGGTTGAACTCCAACCAGTTCATTCCAAAGATCACATCAATTTGGTGCAAGGGTAGACACACCAAATCCATCACAAAGCTCTTCTCAAAAATCGTCACAGGACATCTCAAACACACAAGGGTAGTAGTAACAGAACCATTAGCTGGAGTTTATATTACCATATTCCCATTCATATCAGATAACTTCAAACCCAATCTATTAGCACATTCAAGCAAGATAAAAGAATGAGTAGCACCAGTATCAATAATAGCAACTAATTCAATATTATTAATAAAACAAGTACCTCGAATCAGGTTGTCCTTCTCTGGCGTCTCTGCACCACTCAAAGCAAACACGCGACCACTGGTCTGGGCAACAGTAGCAGTCTTCTTCGGCTTCTGGCATTGAGTACTGAATAGACCTTTCTCACCGCAATTGAAATAGGTCGGACCCTCATCTTTGCAGTCAGTAGCTCTATGCGCCTTCTTACCACATCGATAGTACCTCACCACATTATTGGTACACGCATCAGCACGGTGACCTTGCTCGCCACACTTATGACACTTTCCAGAAGCAGAAGCTGCTCCCCCACTTGTCTTTTTCCCATTTGAAGCCTTCTACTTCCCTTTGTCAGCTAAAGTTGTATAAGGCTTACCCCTATACTGCCCTTTCTTCTCACTCAACTGCTTATAGTGAGAAGATCGAGCCCGACTATCCTCATCGTAGATCCTGCTCTTGTCAACCAACTCAGCATACCTGCGGATCTGTTGATACCCAATACCCTGCTTAATCTCTGGTCTCAGCCCATTCTCGAACTTGAGACATTTTGACATCTCAGCATCAGCACGATTGTAGTGTGGACAATCACCAAAGCCTCGAACTTTGCAGCATACTCTGCCACAGTCATATCTCCTTGCTTCAGCTCAAGAAATTCCACTTCTCTCTTGCCACGAGCATCCTCTGGAAAATACTTTCCCAGAAACTCCTGCTTAATCACAGCCCAAGTTATCACTGTGCCAACATCCGTAAGTCTCTGACGGGTGTTATCTCACCAGTCCTCAACTTCCTCTTCCAACATATGCGTTCCGAACTGAACCTGTTGCTCATCAGAAAACCCATCACTTAGAAAATCTTCTCGATCGCCTTCAGCCACTTATGTGCACTTGCTGGATCATGCGTACCCATAAAAGTCGGTGGATTGTTCCTTTGAAACTTCCCCAAAGCGTGAAACTCATTAAGAGCTCCACCATTTGGATTCAGTTGCGCCACCACGTTAGCTATCGATTCCAACGCATCAGCAATCGCACGATCATTTCTTCCAGCCATCCTGCACACCACCAACAAGGTTAGAAGAACTAAAACATCGACAGTGCACACACACCCGTCGACTGACAGGGGACTGACATCACGTAAAAACCTGGCCGGACGGACCGACCTGCTCTGATACCACTAATGTAACACCCTTTTCTACCCCCACAAATGTTGCAGCAGAAACAACTCAAGTATCAGAGTAAAACATAAAAGTTCCCTCAAAGGGTGCACATTTCTCATTTAAATCAAAATAATACACTTGCCCTGTAAACAAGGGATTTCCTCAAAATAACTCAAAAGCCTTCACATGGCAGCGGAACTCAAAATTCTCAATTAAAAGGTTTTCAACAAACATCGTAATAATCCAAAAAGGTTTTCAACATATAAAACCATATCATCAAATGACAACAAAATAAGGAAAAAAACATAGTTCGACTCAAAGGACCCCAACCCGATGTTACACTATCAGAGCAAGACCCTCTAAATCAACCAAAAGCAAATAAACTTCAAGGTCCTCGAAGCATCCACAGCTAAACCTGATCACCTGCATGTTACCCACGTGGAGGCAACATTCAAACAGGCAGTAATCACAATTCATAATAATCATTATAAAACAAGATATACATAAAATGGCTTTAACTTCATAAATGACATCATCAAGGAAAACATCAGGAAACACCATATCACAAATTCATCAATGCCATATAAAATGCAATGCATACAAGACTCATGCATGTGGTACCAATCGTCATAATAGATGGACACTAGGCCATCAACCCTCCAAAAATCCCTGTCAATAGGATCGATCCCGCAATCGGAACCGGAGCACGTCATAATTACCTCATATTCCCGTAATGGGAATGAAGCGTCGTCACAGAGTATGCATATGAATGTATGATACACAACATCATTAATCATCATCATCAATTAAACATCAAATGTGCATCATTATTTATCAATTCTCCTATACGTCATGTCATCACATATTCGTCAATTGATCACCAAAACATTATCATATAATCATCAGTAAAGTCATGGAAAATCATCAAAAAAATCATAGCATCAAAGCATTAAAATAGAACAGCAACCTAAACAAAACATCGCGAACAATAGATGTTCGCTACTGAGTTCACTAGGCGAACCAGTTCGCTGTGACCTTCGCTTTACAAAGCGGTCAACGAATCCCACAGTCACCACACTAAAACTCCAGAAAACACCATCTGTCATGCTCGCTGGTTTATTCTCTGTGTGAAGCCACTCGCTGGCTCATTCGCTTTGTGAGACTTTCAGCGAATCCCCAATTCCATTCCAAAATCATCCCAGTATCCACACTCATGTTATCGCGCATTCGCTACGCTGCTCGCTTTACGAGCCTTGGCGGACATTCGCTTTGCGAAGGAATGTTCGCTTAGCGAACTCGTGATTACAGCAAATCGCTGCTACGCATTAGTAGCTCCACAACCTCAAAGGTACCTGCGATTACAGTCTCAATTGACCCAAAATCATCCCTACAACAGTCCTAATACATCACAGAAATCAACGACACAAAACCTACATCTATTAGGTCAATTCAGGACACTACGGGAACCTTAAATTCCCTAAACCTTCAAAACTCTCATGCTCCATATAAACTCTATAGATCCTTCGCCACAAGGTTAAAACTACAACAACGAGGAAATCTTCCCCAAAGGTCTATTTTACCGATTAAATTCAACTCTTATCAATCGATCTCACAACACGCCCTCAAAGTCATCAGTTTACCTCAAAACCTATAAACCCTCAAAACCCCACAACCCACTTCAATCAATCGAATCCTATAATGAAAACAATGAAAGGTAATAACTCCCCATACCTTAGATTGTCGATCCGATGAGTTCTCTCTTGAGCCTTTGGAAACCTTCACGAAAATCCTCGCCTTTTCCCTTTTTCCTCAGAGCTCTGCACTTTCTCCTTATTTTCACGATCTCCACAAATGAATCATAATTCTCCTCAATTCCTCCTTTTTTTGGTTAATTTAACTCTTGGGCCTCAAATACGGGCTTTCTCCATAATACCCTCACTAATACTCCTAAAATGTCCATCTTACTCTTAATTCTTCTAATATTATTTTAAAATAATAATAATACTAATATATTTATATTATATACTATTATTTAATTAAAGTAACCAAACTTCACCAAAAACACCGACATCGACACAATCCACCAAAAATCACAGAAATTCACGAATATAATATTTAAATGAATTAAATAAATATTCTTACGAAATTTGGGGTGTTACAATATAGCTAGAGCAAAATCAGATCAAAGACCGCTAAGAAAATACTAGTCACCGATCTCATTTTACGATAACGAGTTAATCACGGGAGAACCAAATTCTAGTTTCCCCTTTTAGATAGGGTCTTAATGAACCATTACGACTTCTAAAGAGCCCTTATCGACCAAGAAACTCATGTTGCATCATATACACCAACCTTTTGTAAATCCATGTGTAACTTGTTGAAACCTTATATCATATAGAAGGAGTGACTTTTAGGGGTTCAATGGGTCAACAACATAAGCCTCTAGGTACATTGAGCTCATGGTGTCCTTCGGGAAAAAAAGATACAAGAAATAAGTTTAAGACAAAGTTCTTGGTAGTTGTCAGTAAGGCAATATACAAGTGCATTATAGGTCACCCCATTTTATTGGAGGTTGGTTCACAATGATAGTAACTCCATTGTTAAAGTTGTTAAAGTTTCACACCATAGGATTGGAAGAAGATAAATAAGAAAGAATAAGATGGATGTACATGGAAAAAAATTTATATAAAGGAAGATGTACAAAATAATTAATTCGGGTATTCTAGACTGGTATTTTTCTAAAAACAGTTATATCTAACTAATTAACTTTTTTTCTTTCTATATTTTTAAATGGAAAATATAAATATATTAGGGGCGTATTTGAGTTATTCTTGTAGATCTATGTGCTTGCAGGTATAATCAAGGTGATTCAAAATGGTGAAGTTTGTTGATCGCAAAGCTGTTATCTACTACTTGGTTTTGATGATGACAACACTTGATATAAAATGATATCTAGTGAAGTCCTTACATCTTAAAGACAACTCAAGCGATCTAAGATGATCAGTTGTTTTATCAAGATATCCTTTGAAAAATTCTCTTGAAGATCAAGTCATCTCTTTGAAGTCAAAATTATGGTCAAACGATATTCAAGGGAAAACTTTTGTTTTAAGGTTCGCCAGTGTTCTGTTTTCTCAACTCTCTGATGATGGTAAATCAACTTGAATATATCTCACGCATCATCAAGCTAGAAGATTCAAGGTTCTTATGTCATAATATATTCAAATATAATGATGTCAATACTTCAAGCTTCAGAGTTGTGAAAGAGAGAAAATGTGAAAGTTAGCATGAGTGTGTCTGTCTGAGTGACTAGTGTCCTGTAAAGGCACAATGGTACGTTTGGAATTACTAAGGCAAAATCACACATGCACCTACACACACACACCTTTGAGAATCCTATCTTTATTTGGTAAAACCATCTGAAAATGATTTTAAGTTCTAGTCAATCAATTAGGGATCTGTCTAATTAATTAAAAGCCTTTTTAGAATTGGATAATCGATTATCCATAAAGCTCTAATTGATTATTTTAAGTTTTTAATGTCTAATATTGATTGAGAAGGTATCTTAATGAATGGTAACAAATAACTATAAAAACCTTACATTTATGGTTTAAACAATCGATTATTCATAGGTAAAAATTGATTGGCATACTCGATTATGGCAGTTAATTCACCCATGGAATGTTTCCAAATTTAAACCACATTTTAGACTATAAATTGAGAGCCTCTATATCATTTCAAACATCTCAGTAAATAATGTTTGATCCTACTTTCTCACTCTCTTGTCTTTTTATATAAATCTCTCATTTCCTCACCTATATTTTATCTTAGTGTTTTGAGAGTGTTCTTATACTTATTAATGATCACTTTTATAGGTAAGGGTATTATTTTAATTTACCAAGAGTGTATTATCTCTTGAGTAAAATATTCTTCTATATAAAGTTGTTTGATTGCGAGATAAACTTCAACACCCCATTTAAATATTTAGTCATTTTGTGATTTTATTCGTATAATTATTTTGGCATTGGTTTAGTTGAGGGTATGTGTGTAAGGGTGAGTATGAGAACTTAGTGTAATGAGTTAATTAAGATTAAAACTTAGGATCATATTATGATAATAAATAATATTAATGATGATAGATGGGATATTTAATAACAATCCCTAATAATAATGGTGATATTATTATTATTATTATTATTATCATTATTATTATTATTATGATTATTAATATTATTATTATTATTATTATTATTATTATTATTATTATTATTAAGAAAATAAACCATAATTAGAGAGAATTGGGGAAAATAGATCAGTTGGTCAGTTACACGTGAAAAGAGAACAAAGATAAGAAAGAAGCAGAGCTAGGGCAAGAGAGAAGACCAAGGTTCCACCATTGTTAGAGAGAAAACTTGGAATCAAGGTAAGGGGGAGAATGGGTTCATCAATGGTGACTAGAACATGAGAGGGTAGTGAGGGTTCCTTTCCCTCTAGGATTTTATGTGTATTTCCATGTGTATTCTTCTTCTTTCTTGTTTGATTCCATAACTGTGTGATTATTGCTGTGAATTCGTATCTGTGTATTGATGTGGGTATGAATCTTGTGTAAATTCTGTATTTTTGCTGTGTTCTATCATGAAACGGATCTGGAAAAATATGGCTTTTTGGGGTTAATGAAAATAGGACTCAAACTGTAGAAAATTTTGGTAAAATTCTAGATTAATGAAGTAGAATAGAGACTTTAAGGTTATACTGGTGTTGCTGATGTTCAGGGTCAAAAATAGGAGCTTGAAAGTGCCCCAATGGGGGAAAAATTGCACTGATACGAAAAGGGTTTTTTTGTGTACAGACTGGCCATACGCGTATGCCAAGGGGCCATACGCGTATGAGGGACATTCCCAGGGGCTTACGCGTATGATACATGCCCTGTCCCCATGGCCAGCACGACCTTCTGTTGATACGCGTATGGGAAGTGAGCAGTACGTATATGAGGTAGCCATTACATGTACGTGACGTTTTGAGAGGGTTTAGAGGAGGAAATGGCCTCTGGTCATGCGCGTACGAAATGTAACAATACGCGTATGAAGGTTGGGCATCCAAGGGCCTACGCGTAGCATACGCAGGCATGGGGCGAGGAAACAAGTCCATACACATATGGTCAGAGTCATAGGCGTATGGGCAGGGTTGTGTGGTGATTTTTTCATTTTTACGATTTCTATCCCAATTTTGCGTGCGATGCAATTCATCTTGGTTCGTAGGACTAAAATGATATAATTGGACATAGGGGAACCAGTAATGATAGTAAATATGGCAAAAACATGGAATTTTGTGTGGTTTTCTTTATGATGTGTGTTTTATACTTGTGTTGCTAAGATTATTGTTATGTGGACAGTCTTGGGCAACGGTGGTGATCCAGAGAGAATTATGGTGAATATGTGGCTCACGTGTGATCAATGTGGATCGTGTGTTATGCATTAATGATAATTATTTTATGCATAATGATGTGTCATGCATTCATGTTGTGTCTTATGGAGATGAGCCTAGGTGGGAATCCATGATGGGTGCCTAGTCTCGTCCGAACTCCATGTGGGAGTCGAGTGGAGATAAGTTGTAGTTTAGAGGAATGCATACGACTTTTCTGGATTCCGACGGGAATCGGGTTCAAAGAGTGAACTGTATGGATTGTGTTGGTACTGCATGCATGGTGTCGTGTCAGTCGATTCACATTGCATATATCTCTAAGTGAATGTGGGCTGAACATGTTGAATATTGATGTGGAACTAGTATGTACGTTTTGTGTGTTTGATTGGTGTGAATTGTGTGAATACTACTCCTTAGCATGTGATTTTCACCGTATAATTATTGAATGTAATTCTCACCCCTTTTCTGTTGTTGTGTTTGTGCTCATTGGGTAGTATAGAAAATCAGGTACCTAAGTAGTGCTTGGAGTATATGTTTCTATTGATCGAGTCTTAGGAGTCGCTCGAATACGTAACACGGGAAGGATTGGGGATTTGTTATTATTTATGTTATTTTTTCCCATTTGTTACGTATCTTGGTTTATTTTGTTTAATGATATTGAACCACGAATTTTGTGGAGTTTACTGTAATTGGAGCCTTAGTGCTGAATTATTTGAATATCCCGCTGTTTAATCAATTTATTTTTATGAGGAAATAAGATATGAAGTGACTTGATACTTTATGAGATTTTATGTTGATGTGGCATCCTACCTGTGTAACTCTGATTTTTCCGCAACTATTTTGTTGTTTTTATTTATTAAATGAATGGGGAGAGTAGGGTGTTAAAATTGGTATCAGAGCAGGCAAGTTCGTCCGACTAATGTTGTAGTAGAGTCTTACTATAGAGTGAATATAGTCGTGTGTTTCTTATAACTTGTATTTTTTGGTGTTGAGCAGTATGGCTGGTAGAAATGATGCCATAATTGCTACTGTATTACAAGCTGTTGTGCAGGCGGTGCAGAATACTAATCAGAATGCTAGGGAATTCGAGTTCCACAATTTGGAGAAGTTCCAGAACAACAAGCCGCCTAAGTTTATGGGTAGGTATGACCCGGATGCCGTGCAGAAGTTGATGAAGGACATTGAGAAGATCTTAAGAGCCATGGGATACATCTAAGCTCAAAAGGTCTAGTTTGGCAGTCATATGTTGACTGAGGAAGCTGAAGATTGGTGGGATAACACCCATCAAAGGTTAGAAGTTGCAGGTAGTCCTATTACTTGGACGATGTTTAACGCTGAGTTTCTGGAGCGGTATTTTCCAGAAGATGTTCGTGGTAAGAAGGAGATTGAATTCCTAGAATTGAAGCAGGGAAACTCGACGGTTGCAGAATATGCGGCTAAGTTCGAGGAACTGGAGAAGTATTATCCTCATTACAATACTGATCCAGCCTTCACGATCAGTGGCGCCATTTGTGGGAATCATTGTTCTCCCCATCTTTCTTTCCTTAAAAACCGAAGATCAAAACAATTCTCAAAGATCATCACGATCATGGCCTCCCAAGATCGCACCAAGGATGCTCTCCAAACCACTATCTTCCCCGTCAACAAATCTGACGTTGACGACCAGTCATCTCTCCTCGGAGATACCCGTTTTCTAAGGGACGGAGCCACTGCTTCTCCTTCCCCTTCCCCTGCTGATCACAACAACGATCAGTCTTTACTTGGTGTCCAACCCGTTTCTGTTCCGCCCAATGCCGACCCGGCCGTGGCACCCCTCTTGGAAGCAATCAACAAGACCAACACCCTGATCCTGCAACAAAACAAGAGGATTGGGGCGTTAGAAGAGTCCAACCGTCCTAGATCCCCTCCTACGCAGAGAAACCAGCGACGATCAAGGAGCCCGCAACCCCGGAGAGACGTCGACCGAAGACTGCGCCAAGAGCCTGATCCTCGTGCAGCCCGGAAGTACGACCAGATCTCCCTGCGTGACCAGCACGCTTACGACCACAAGAGGACTCGAAGGAAAGAGCAATCTCCCCTGGTCAAGTGTACAGGCCGATTCCGTTCACCTACCCCCCGAAGGTACCGTTCACCTTCTCCTCGAAGGAACCACTCTCCTTCTCCCCGGAGGAACCGCCGCAACTGTCCTGTTCGGTCCCCATCATACACCAGTTCTAGCAGCGATGACAAGCCTCGTGGCCCATTGTCCCAGGAGATCTTGGCTACCCGTCTCCCAAAAGGCTTAGAGAAACCCCCGTCACTTGCACGTACGATGGGACCACTGACCTCGACGAGCACATCGAGAACATCGATGCACTGTTAGACTACCGCGGTGTATGGGGCACCATCAAATGCCGACTGTTCTCGACCACGCTCTGAAAGGGAGTAATGACATGGTATAAGCAACTGCTCGAGGAGTCCATTACCTCGTGGAGACAGCTGGGCAGAATGTTCTCGCGGCACTTCACAGCACCTCGCCGCCACCCCAAAACTGAGGCCCCTCTTGGAGCCATAATCCAAGGAAAAGATGAACCTCTCCGCGCATATATCGAAAGGTTCAACAAGGAAGCCATACAAGTCCCTACAACGAACGAAATGAAGAAGTTTATGCTCGAGCAAGGGCTCCGCCCTGGCTCCGAGTTTTCTAAAGCCATTGACCTCGCACCACCGAGGAACTTAGAAGCCCTCCTCCTTAAAGGCCAATAACACATTCAGTACAAAGAGAAGGTTGCGGCCAGCAATGTCCGAGAATTACGCCATCAGGAGAATGCTCGGGCATCTAGAGGAGAGGAAGCCTTGACATCTCTTCGGGGCGAACGGAGGCGCGAGGATTGTCCTCGTGACTCCCGTGACAACAAGGGGCCCTCCGGGCGGTTCCATGACTACACTCCCCTGACCGTATCCAAGGAAAAGATCTTGTCCAAATGTGCCAATTCGGAGTTTAAGCATGCAGGGGTCCGCTTCCCCAAGAAACTGCCGAACATACCAAACATAGACAAATCAAAATACTGTCATTTCCACAAGAGTCACGGCCACACTACGGAGGTCTGCATCCATCTGAAGGATGCCATTGAGATACTGATCAGGGACGGGCACCTGAAATAGTTCGCGAAGAAGAAGGACACTCCTCGGCAGGACGTCCAAGATTCCAAGAAGATAGAGGAGGAAGTGCCCTCCTCGGAAGACGCCAACATACAGGTCGCTATATCCATATCGCAACCGGAGGACTTCTACGTCCTGGACGGGCTCAGCGCCCCTGCTTATTTCGCGGCCCACAGCCCGTGGGAGACTTTTCCCTCCGCCATGGTCATCTCTGGATGGGGCTTCAACAAAGTCACTGTGGGCTCCGTGAAATGCAAGTTCGAGTATCTGATCAACACGAGCTTTAATAAAGTGACCACGCTCGATCAGACCCAGAAGGGCTCCATCCCTATCTCCTTCTACCGGGAAGAGCTCCTCGGTGGATCCCCGAACTCGAGCATACCTTTGCTCGTCAGAGCCCGAATGGCGAACTTCGACGTTCGCAGAATACTCGTCGACCAGGGCAGCTCGGTCGACATCATGTACTCCCAGCTGTTCTCAATGCTTCAACTGGACGAATCACACCTTACCCCCTATATAGGGTCTGATTTACAGGGATTCAACGGATCAGTGACCAAGCCGTTGGGATACGTCAAACTGATCGTAACCTTTGGATCAGCTGAGACGGCCAGATCTGTCAAGGTATAATTTCTGGTGATCGACTGCCCGTCGCTTTACTAGTGCATATTCGGAAGGCCAACTCTGGCCGAGTTGGTAGCGGTGCCTTCAACAGTCCACCTGAAGATGAAGTATTACACTTCAAAAGGGATGGTTGCCACCCTCCACAGCGACATCGAAGCTGCACGTAGGTGTTTCGAGGCAGCTACAAAGGGGCTCAACGCCATTGCGTCCAATCCTAAAGCACCGGGCAAGCCAGGATTGCCAAGCGGCTATGAGGAAGCCAAGCCTCTTCCCCAGGTCGACTCTATCGACCTCGACAGTCGCTTCCAAGAAGAAGACCGGCAGGAGGAACGAGCAACTTCAGCCGACCCGTCCGCATCGTCCAGCAGCAACTTCCATCCGATGCGCCCGATCCTGGATGGCAACTTTGAGATCGTTCTGTTCGGCGACGACCCTCAGCGGGGAGTGAAGATTGGAGTAGACCTGCCCGACATCGCGAGGAAGCAACTCAAAGCATGCCTCCGTGAGAATGCCGACCTATTCATATGGAGCGCCGCCGAAATGCCCGAACTGGATCCGTCTGTCGCCTGCCACCAGCTGACGATTGACCCGACCATCAAGGTCGTAGCACAACGTAGGAGTAAACAGTCTCCGGAGAAAACGGAGGCTGCTGAAAAAGCTGTAAAGGACCTCCTCGAGGCCAAATTTATTTCGGAGGCCAAATACACCACTTGGCTGTCCAACGTTGTACTAGTTAAAAAATCTAATGGAAAATGGCGCATGTGCATTGATTACACCGATCTCAATAAGGCATGCCCGAAGGATGCCTACCCCCTCCCCAATATTGATAAACTCGTTGACAATTCCGCTGGTTTTAAACTTTTATCGTTCATGGACGCCTACTCGGGCTATAATCAAATTCCGATGGCGGTGTCTGACAAAAAATATACGGCCTTCATGACCGAGTCGGGCAACTATTACTACAACGTAATGCCCTTCATCCTAAAGAGCACCGGAGCAACGTACCAACGAATGATGAACAAGGTATTCCGGGGAGAAATAGGCGACATGCTCGAAGTCTACATGGATGACATGATCGTGAAATCCCACGAGGAAACCGATCATACTGCCCATTTGAGAAAGGTCTTCGAACAGGCCAGAAAATACAAAATGCGTTTTAATCCAGAGAAATGCACGTTCGGTGTCCGGGCAGGCAAATTCCTCGGCTTCTACTTAACGGAATGAGGAATCGAAGCCAATCCCGACAAATGATGAGCATTCTCCGAGTTTCCTACACCCAAGTCCAAAAAATCCATCCAGTCCCTCAACGGGATGCTCGCGTCACTATCTCGTTTCGTGGCCAAGTCCGCCCAACACGCCCTACCATTCTTCAAACTCCTTCGCAAAGAGGCAGCATTCGAATGTACCAAGGAGTGTGACGAGGCCCTTCTCCATCTGAAACGAGCACTCTCAGAGCCACCGGTCCTCTCTCGCCCAGACAATGGCAAAACGTTGTACCTGTACCTCGCCGTAGCAACCGAAGCAGTGAGCGCCGCTCTCATCCGCGAGACACCCGACGGGCAGAAGCCCATATATTTCACGAGAAAAGCGCTACAAGGACCAGAGTTAAGATACCAACAGATAGAGAAGGTGGCGCTGGCCCTCATCAACACAGCCAGAAGTTTAAGACACTACTTCCTGGCTCACACGATCGTGATTCGAACAGATCAACCCATAAAGCAGCTGCCCGGACGACCAGACATGGCCGGTCGAATGCTCAAATAGTCATTGGAACTGTCCGAATTCGACATCTAATACGAAAGCAGAAAATCCCTCAAGGCCCAAGCTCTGGCCGACTTCGTCGCGGAAATGACATTCGCAGACTCCCCCGCGAGCGAAGCGCACAAATGGATCATTTTTGTTGACGGTGCCTCGAGCTCGGCAGGGAGCGGCGCAGGCGTCATACTGGAGAGCGACGAAGGAATCATTGTTGAAGTTTCACTCACCTTGTCCTACCCAACCTCCAATAACCAGGCTGAATACGATGCCTTCCTCGCGCGGCTACGCCTTGCCAAGGACCTGGGCGCAGAAGAAGTCGTCATTTGCATGGATTCACAACTCGTGGCCCTCCAGGTCCGGGGAGAATACCAAACCAAAAATGACAACCTGACCGATTACTTGGCCCTGGTCAAGAAGGAGATGACGAAGTTCACAACAGTGGAAGTGAAACACGTTCCTCGCGAACATAACGTGCGAGCAAACGTGCTATCCAAACTAGCCAGCACAAAGAAGAAAGGCGGAAACAAATCCGTCATACAGGAAGTACTTCCTCGACCCAGCATTGAGAAAGTCTCCCCGACACTCGACGTACAAGTGATCGGCAACAACAACTACTGGATGACCCCCGTCTACAACTATATCGCCAAAGACGAACTTCCATCCGACCCAAAGGAGGCCAGCACAGTCAGGCAAAGAGCCTGCTCTTATGTCTTGGTCGAAGATAAACTCTACAGGCGGGGATTCTCCATCCCGTTGCTCAAATGCGTCGAGGAGGAAATGGTCGCGCACATCCTGCGCAAAATCCACGAAGGAATCAACGCCCAACATCTCGGCGGAAGGTCGCTTGCCCGAAAGGCCCTCCGAGCAGGATACTATTGGCCAACCATGCAGCACGACGCGAAAGAGCATGTGAAGAAATGCGATAAATGCCAACGACACGGGGACATGCACCTGGCTCATCCCAACGAGCTCAAGGCTATATCCTCCCCGTGGCCATTCGCTTGGTGGGGCCTTCACATCCTTGGACCCTTCGTGGTAGGATCGAGTCAGAACAAATACCTAATAGTGGGCGTAGACTATTTCATAAAGTGGATAAAAGCGGAAGCTCTAGCCAAAATAACTGCCCTCAACATCCTGCGCTTCTACAAACGAAACATCCTTGCATGCTTCGGTATCCCCCAAGCTATAGTAACGGACAATAGGACGTAATTCACGGATAGGAAGTTCCAAGACTTCTTCGTCCAACTGGGCACGAAGCAACACTTCGCATCCGTAGAGCACCCTCAAACAAATGGACAGGCTGAAGCAGCCAACCGAGTCATCCTTCGAGGCCTCAAGCGAAGGCTGGACGAAACAAAGAAGGCATGGGTCGAGGAACTACACAGCGTACTCTGGGCATACCGTATAACTCCACACTAAACGATCGGGGAAACACCTTTCTGTCTAGCATACGGGACCGAGGTTGTAATTCCCGTCGAAGTTCACGTGCCCTCTAGGCGGACAGAGTCTCCCCTAGACGAGGAGATGAACGACGAGTCATTGCAAGAAGAACTCGACCTTGTCGAGGAAATCCGAACCGGAGAAGCCCTCCACGAAGCCTCACCGAAACAAAAATTTACCATCAGGCACAATGCCAAGGTGATACGACGAGAGTTCGACGTGGGAAGCCTTGTTCTAAGAAGAAACCACAAAGACTCTCGAGAAGGCAAACTAGCAGCCAACTGAGAGGGGCCCTACCGCGTCTGAGCAAAAACGAAAAATGGGGCCTACTACCTGGAACATCTCACCGGGGAAGAACTTGCTCGACCATGGAAGGCTGAAAAGCTAAAACAATACTACAGCTAAATTCTCGGTTCGACACGTCACAACGACGGACGTCAGCTACCGACCACTATGCACGTCTAGGTATAAGCGTCGCATACGAATAAAGCAGAACCTCGCTCAGTAACGAGCCGGGTAACTGCTAGACAACGGTCCTTGACCGAGCATCGCTGTCGTCAAAGTACCATGACTGGCAAAACCCCAGCTCGTGATGGGACGTTCACGCCGTGAACTCAGGCCTCAAACGCGGCCTGAGATCCGCACCCCCGCCAGGATATTCCTCGGCCGTTCGACCAGTTCCCCTCATTGCCGAACATATCTACAATGAGCAATTCCCCCAAATTATTCGCACAAGTCAAATACCCCTATCACGGGCAGACATACATTCACAACGAGCATGAGTACAACACTTAGCAGAAAATAAAAGCAAGTAAATTCATGGAGATAACAGAATCAAACATATAATAACTTAACATGATAAGTGGCCACAAGGACCACGATTGGACTGGGTTACATCAAACGGGGGCCACACCCCCAAGAAAAAATTAGAACGGCTACACGGCACGTAGGCCGGACAAATTGCAACATCAAAAATACAAACTCCTCACTCATCCACATGCTCGGCAGGCTCGGACTGAGGCCCCTGGTCCCCCGCGGGCTGATCCTCGTTGTTCCCTTCAAGGAGAGCATCGGGCATGATGATCCGACCATCCTCAACGTGCGCCAGATAGTGGGTGCCCTCGACAGAGAAATCAAGCTCAGGGTTCACCACCCGCAGTTGAGCCACGACGTTCCCGAAAGACTCCTCCGCGACGACAATACCATCATCCTCGGCCGTCAGCAAACGGGCAACCAGCTCGGATCTCGTCTTCAATGCCTTCACATCTTCCGGCTCATCATCACCTGGGGCATTGGCCGCCCTCAGCCGCTGGACCAGCTCCTTGGTAACTCTCTTCTCCGCCGCCAACATGGAGTTCTCCTTCTTCAACCGAGCCACCTCCTCCTCAGCCTTCTTCCGAGCATCTTCGGCAACCTTAGCTTCTTCTCTGAGGGACGCCATGGAAGCCCGAGCAGCGATAAGTCCGACCTCTGTTGCAGAGTCCCCTTCGGCGTAAACGGCCGCCATCTCCAGCATCCTGACCAAGGCGGAAGCATCTTGAGCCACCAACGCCCTCTTGCTCGGGCGGTCCATACTTTCCAAGCAAAGAGACTCCGCCCGAGGCACAATCAGAGAGTTCCCCTCGAAGAATTTCCTGTCATGGATGCAAGGAAGAAGCTCGAACTTCCCTTTCTCTGATGCCCGAGTGAGATCCACAGCGTCAGTGATTCTTGGCCGCTTGGATCAACCGGTCAAATAAAGAGGAGACCCCCGGGGAGCAGGAATAGGAGAGGAAGAGGTCCCCACAGCCGACTGCTCCGGAGGAGGAGCACGAGCACCGGAAAATCGAGACTTCGGAGGAGCCGCACCGGCCTTGTTCCTCGCGAGAGCATTCTTCACAACCCGGTCATGAGCCTGAGGCATCTCACCTGCACAAACTAAATACGAGCATGTTAGATACGAGAAAAAGAAATAAAGCAAACAAATTTAAACAACTAAAACTACCAAGTAGCTTCCCGGCATCCTCGGGGGTCTTGCACTCCAGCAGTGCCTTAATATTGATAAATCGATGCTCAACCGTCTGACTCTCATCTTCCTCGAAGATCGGATTACCCTTGCTTGTCTAGCACTCAACAAGCCGGAAGGAGTTGATCCACTTCACCAACTCCTCATACGCCACGGCATCCTGCCAGTGGAGCTCGTTCGGCTGGAGGACATAGTCGCTGGGCTTCTTGGCGAAATGATCGGGCACCCAATGGATGGGGAACTTATAGATTCTCCTCCCAATAAATTCCCCCTCCTTGTCACGCAGGTCATTCCCATCCTCGTCCACCTCAATCTCCCAGGCGTATGTACTGTCCTGGGCAACTTCGGACAGGGGCTCAACAACATAATATTGCTCCTTGAACGTCCGTATCGATTCGGAGAAAGGCTTGAACAACTTACGTGGCTGCTTCAAAGAAACCCAGTCGTACTTCCTCCCCAATAGCTACCTTTGAAGATGGAAGACAGTGAAGAACAGAGGGAGAGTAGCCCCTATGGAGAGATGCTCACATACCAGCTCAAACGCCCGGATAAAGGCCAACGCGTTGGGATGCCGTTGCGTAGGGGCCAATCTCAAATGAACGAACACTGACTGCTGAAATTTAGTGAACGGCAACCTCAAGCCCAACTCCTTAAAGGCATATTCATACATCGTAAAACGGTCCCCGAAGTTCGTGCAGACCCGCTCTTCCTCAGTAGGGAAGTGCACCTTCCACTCCCCCTCCGGTCCAACCTCCGTGAAGACATCGCCCAAAGATGTTGCGAAAGTGGACACATGTTCGAAAGGCTCGGCCACCTCCCATTCTTCATCAGGACCTTCAGCGGCGTCCTCGTCCATAACTTCCAAGTCTTCTTCCTCCCCGACATCACTGGAGGTGCTCGAGGCCATCGAGCTACTATTTTTCGAAGAGCCTGTTTCTTCCTCGGATGTATCTAGGATAACCTCTCTATCTGGCCCTGTCGCCATTATGATCACCTAAAAAGCAGAGAAGAAAGTGAATTCGACAACAAATCAAATCCACCCTTCCACCGCTAAGTCAAGTGAAAGGGCGCGTAAAGGGCTGAGGACAACGTCCCCGACCTAAGCCCTAACGTCAAAGGAAAAGTTGACACCTCCCCACGAGGAGACGCTCGAAGCTAATCATCCCCGAGCGAGGAGTTTCCTCGCACTCATGCTCAGTTTCCATTTGAAGCTTCGCCGGAAATCGTAAAGCGTCACCGAAATCTGGGAATGTCCTACCGGAAAACTCATCACCTACTCAGAAGATGAACAGACACGGCGGTCACACATACATAGCTGTCGCAACATCGCCGTGGACCACCCTGCTCGCTGAAACATACTACTAACTCCGACGACATGTCAGAGGTAGAAAAATGGCATAACCACCGTCCACCACCAACAATCGCCAGAAACTCACCCATTTCGTCTTCTAAACCTAGCCCTAACCACATGCAACCTACCATTGACAATAAAAAGGAGTAAAACAAGCAAAGGATCAGAAAACTTTCTTGATTTAAGTAGACGAAAGTAGCTGCTCGAAGCTTGAAGTGGTGGTCGGAGCAGGAAGACGGCGATTACGAGCAAGAATACTGAAGAAAATGGAGAGAAATTAGAGCAAAAAGTCCCAAATGGAACGATTTTCCCCTTTTTATACAAATGGGCACGTGGGAAGACGCGCTCGTAGGACATGATGGCTATCCAGTAGCCATCATTGCCTATTAACTGCTACACGAAGCTCTAGGCACACGTGGCGTCCCAACGTTTCTAATTCTGTCTGACCATTAGTCCCCCCGAACACCGAGCAACAAGGTCACGACCACGAATTTTACGAACACCAGGGGTCACGGGCGCATTGAGACAATCTTCCTCGTCTTCAAACGACGACTCCTTGCTAGCTCCCCAGAGCAACGAACTGCCCTTAAGTCATCACTCCCATGCTCGGGAGCAACGACTTGGGGGCTCCTGTTCTGGACTAGACCAATGGCTAGACATGGCCCAACCTGCTTCTTCTCCAGAGCGGCCCAAATTGCCTAAGTTCAACACACAGAGGGACAAAAGTTACCTTTCTGCCCCTCCAATCGAGCAAGGAATGCAACATTCCTCCCCGGAATCACTGCCCGTTATGCACAGCTCCATTACTCCCCGAACAGCTGTGGGCAGGTGCCCGGAACCATGCATATGCCCGACATAACGGCTAGTTTTGGGCACCCTGCCCGACATAATGGCTAGTTTGGGTAGTTACCTATTCTTTGGGGAAAACGATTATTTCGCCCCGAAAATAGGACCGTTGCCCACGAGCTGGGGGCTCTATATAAACCCTCTCGCTTGAGAGGGTTAGGTATTCGATATTCACCCTAAGAATTCATACTTTGTACTTGCCCCTTTTCTCTGACCCTTTCTCACTTGAGCGTCGGAATGCCTTGCAGGTACACCCCCCTCATCTCCTTACGACCAACATCCCTGACGAACTTGGTGGCCCACTTCTACAGGATCTGATCCAACCTTCACGATCAGTAAATATAAACATAAAAAGAATTCATTCTTCTGAGAAAAGAAACTTATCAAGCATACGTATAATCCACTCGTCACAAACATAAATTTACCGACCAGTTATACTCAACCTACAATACTCGCCAAAATCATCTAGTATCGCTCACAACAGTGTCCATCTCTGGCACACTGAGTTGAGAAACGCCCGTATCACTCTCTTCGTCACTCTCGCACACGAAGCCTCAAAACACGGAAGGCGTTTAAGTTCCGACACCATAAAGATTATTATCTAAATCTATCTCTAGCATCTAGACAATAGATATCTATCCTTGATCAAGATTCATGATGTTTATCTCTAACACAACACAAATCCAAACATAAATGCAAAAAGATCAAGGAAGACATCGATGATGATTTGTAAAGCAAGCTTTTATACAATATCATGATCAACAAATATACATAAGTTCAGAGTAACTATACAAACACCCAACACAAGAGAAATTACAAAAAGAGAGAAAGAGAGATAAACCAAAACCTTCCGGTTGTTAACCTGATTGACGAAGATCCAAATCCGATTCTTCAAGATGCAAAATCCATGAGTTGTTATCAAGTTCTCTCATGAAGAAATGAAGTTTGATGGAGTGGGAGCAAAAAATACCCAAACCATGCCTAAAAAATGTGTTTTTCCCCTATTTAAAGGCTGTCAAAGTCGCAGACCGCGCTAAGCGCACTCTAGGCGCTAAGCGCGCCCAAAAAATTGTTAAACCGCCTTAAAACCGCACTAAGCGTGCTACATGCTGGAATCAGCTCCTTCCTTGGGCTAGGAGCATGCTAAGCGCGCTCGTAACATGCTTCCTTGGGCTAGGAGAGCGCTAAGCGTGCTCGTAGCATGCTTGAAAATCCAAAGCTTGCTTTCTTCATAACTTTTGAACCGTAATTCCATTTTTCGCCAGGTTCGAACCATTGGAAAGCTTATTCAATGCTCTATACAACAATGGCAAAATAACACTGCTTAAATACCTACAAAAAAGAGATAAAATCAATTAAACTCAATGATATTTACACGAAAATGCAATATATACACTAAAATGTAAACTATACGCATTTATAAACAAAATAGGGTTTATTCGTACGATATTTAACAAAAAGCAACGATAAGTGCAACAAAACATATATACAAAATAACTACAATTTGCACTTATCAACTCTCCCCAACTTTCATAATTGTTTGTCCTCAAACAAAGCTAACATCAAAAGGAACAAAAGCGAAATCCAAGAAATCATGCAACAAAAAATTTTTACAAACAAAAACAAATGCAATGGTTCATTCGAAAATGGTACACACAAAGTAAATACTGACCACTAAACTATGACGATAACATAGTCACGAAACAAATGCAAAATAAAAAAATCATGCCAAACATCCTAAAACAACACAAGTTTCAATGTGAATCACACCTAGTAAAAACATTCATTTGGTAGATGAAAAACGTAAAATGAGGTACTTTCACTCACACAACAATCTTGCAAACAAAAGACTAAATTATGCAAGCATCCAAAAATCATGCTGAAAACACAAAAGCAAGAATCAAAAGGACTTTCAGGGCTGTAATGTGGTCGGGTGAACAAACAAGGGGTAATTCCTAAAGCTAATTGAAACAAAAACTTGCCTAAACCTAAGGGAGTGATCAACTCACAAAAGTTCAAAATCAAAATTTCAATCAAACTTCTTCCAAAATCCCAAGTGTTACACAAAACACAATACTTATTTAGCTCAATTATTGAAACTCTTTTTGTTTCCTTTTTCAAGGATTTTTCTTTTTCTTCTTTTTTTGTTCTTTTTCTCTTTCACAATTTTTTCTCTTTTTTCTTTTCTTTTTGAATCCTCATAGAATCCAACTAATGAATACACAATCATTCTCTCCCCAACTTGAATTCAACCGCACCATCATGTGAATACTCCCTAGTTTCTAAGGCAAGGAAAAAAAATCCATACAACAACACAAAATTGAGGTCCAAGAAAAAACAAAATCCATTAAAAAATAAGTGAACTAAATACTCATAGACAAACATTAAGTTTAAATAGAAACATGGATCAAAAAGCTCAATGGGGTTACAAATTCTCACACACTCACAAGGTGAATTGACTATTTGGCTAAGGTAGTTGTGCTCAAAATGAAACAAAATGCCTTGATACTTTTCATGCTTTCAAATAATCAACACAAACAAAAGATTAAACATAATAAAATCCAGTTAAAACAATAATATTGGTACTCCGATCATATATGAACAATGGAAGGCTTCCTCACAAAAAAGGTGGGAACTAAAGTGATTCACAAAATGAACAAGAATACAAAAGAATGAATGGCATAGAAGTTGTAAAAAGCCTAAGTATCATGAATATGCTAAAGTCTAGAAAGCGATAAACACATACCTTGAACATGTACAAAACTTTAAACACTATCATCACCATGCATTCGCAAGTTGAAACACTTAAAATCGGAAAATCACCGAATGCGACTTCAAGCAATTGAACCAAAATTTGAGTCCAAACAATCAATAAAAGAATTAGAAAAATTACTAATAATTACTAATATATAAGGCCTTGGTGGAAGTGGGAAGAAGGGGGAACCAAGTGAACAATTAAAAGAATTCACTGGCTCAACACAACAGGGCGCGCTAAGCGCGCAGGCCCGAGCTAAGCGCGCTACACCAGAACCAGAAAAACCAGTACATCAATAAGGTTCTGGTGTAGGCTTCCACTTAACACCTACACAACTCAATTACAAAACATACAATATTTACACATACAAACTTCCTCAAGTTAAACACGACAAGCTTGAGGAAAACAAAACTTAACACCTTAACACGAACTACCATAAACATACTAAAAGAATGGGAGAAAAAAACATTAGAAACTAACAACAATAAAACATGCTTGTTTTACGTCATAAGTTCGATGCCTATTATTTATACACACTTCTCCAAGTTGCCTCTTTACACGGTTAGCGCTCACCGACGAAGAAACCTAACCAAACACTTAGCAAACGTGAAGAGAAACAAATATATACACTAAATATACAAGTATGCAAAACATGTAAAATTCACAAATATGGTAAACATATACAAGTATCAATATCAACAAGTGAAAATAGACAATATATACGATATCTACAAAACTCAAAAACAAAGAAACTATCGCAATGCGATCCAATCAAAACATATACAAGTATCAATATGGTAAACATATACAAGTATCAATATCAACAAGTGAAAATAGACAATATATACGATACCTACAAAACTCAAAAACAAAGAAACTATCGCAATGCGATCCAATAAAAACATTGATCCCCGGCAACGGCGCCATTTTGTTGAATGCAGAATAGCGGCAAACAACAAAAGTTTTGGAAGTATTTTTCCGGGAACTTATCGTGTCCATAGAGATCGGTGCTACTAGACTGCCGTTCGAAAATTTAAATGTTAATGAGTTAGGGTTTAAATGGTTTTAAACATAAAAACAGAAAAGTAAATATAAACATAAAAAGAATTCATTCTTCGGAGAAAAGAAACTTATCAGCATACGTATAATCCACTCGTCACAAACATAAATTTACCGACCAGTTATACTCAACCTACAATACTCGTCAAAATCATCCAGTATCGCTCACAACAGTGTCCATCTCTGGCACACTGAGTTGAGAAACGCCCGTATCACTCTCTTCGTCACTCTCGCACACGAAGCCTCGAAACACGGAAAGCATTTAAGTTCCGACACCATAAAGATTATTATCTAAATCTATCTCTAGCATCAAGACAATAGATATCCATCCTTGATCAAGATTCATGATGTTTATCTCTAACACAACACAAATCCAAACATAAATGCAAAAAGATCAAGGAAGACGATGATGATTTGTAAAGCAAGCTTTTATACAATATCATGATCAACAAATATACATAAGTTCAGAGTAACTATACAAACACCCAACACAAGAGAAATTACAAAAAGATAGAAAGAGAGATAAACCAAAACCTCCTGGTTGTCAACCCGATTGATGAAGATCCAAATCCGATTCTTCAAGATCCAAAATCCATGAGTTGTTATCAAGTTCTCTCATGAAGAAATGAAGTTTGATGGAGTGGGAGCAAAAAATACCCAAACCATGCCTAAAAAAAGTGTTTTTCCCCTATTTAAAGGCTGTCAAAGTCGCAGACCGCGCTAAGCGCGCCCTAAAAAATTATTAAACCGCCTTAAAACTGCGCTAAGCGCGCTCAAATCGCGCTAAGCGCGCTACATACTGGAATCAGCTCCTTCTTTGGGCTATGAGCACGCTAAGCACACTCGTAGCATGCTTCCTTGGGCTAGGAGCACGCTAAGCGCGCTCGTAGCATACTTAAAAATCCAAAGCTTGCTTTCTTCATAACTTTTGAACCGTAATTCTGTTTTTCGCCCAGCTCAAACCGTTGAAAAGCTTATTCAATGCTCTATACAACAATGGTAAAATCCCACTGCTTGAATACCTACAAAAATGAGATAAAATCGATTAAACTCAATGATATTTACACGAAATGCAATATATACACTAAAATGTAAACTATACGCATTTATAAACAAAACAGGGTTTATTCGTACGATATTTAACAAAAAGAAACGATAAGTGCAACAAAACATATATACAAAAATAGCTATAACTTGCACTTATCAATCCATAATACTCTTTTGATTGCTATCATTGGTACGGGTGCGACCCACTCATTTATTTTTCTTGATTGTGTGAAGAAACTAGGACTGGTGTTGTCTACTTTAAGTAAGAGGATGGTGATTGATACTCCATCTATTGGGTCTATAACTACGTCCTTAGTGTGCTTGAATTTTCCTTTGTCCATCTTTGGGAAAGACTTCGGAGTGGATTTGATTTACTTACCACTCAGTGATCTGGATATTATTTTAGGAATGAACTGGCTAGAGAGCAATTATATCTACATTTACTGTTATAGGAAGGGATTGTTATTTCTTACCCCATAAGAGGAAGAGTTGGCTAATTTTATATCTACCAAGGAATTGAGAACCTTGTTGGAAGATGAAGCTAAAATGTTCGCGGTGTTTGCCTCATTGTCCGTTGAGGGCAAAACGTTGACTAATGAATTACCTATAGTGAAAGAGTTTCCATAAGTGTTTTCGGACGATATTTCAGAGTTGCCTCCGAAGCGAGAGGTGGAATTTGCGATTTATTTTGTCCCTGGTGCCCGACCTATATCTATGGCACCATACATGATGTCAGCATTAGAATTGGCAGAGTTGAAATCTCAGCTAGGAGAATTGCTTGATAAGAAGTTTATTAGACCCAGTGTGTCGTCGTGGGGAGATCCAGCGTTGTTGGTCAAGAAAAGGGATGGTAGTATGAGGTTTTGCATTGATTATCGTCAGCTAAATAAGGTGACCATCAAGAACAAATATCCGCTTCCAAGAATTGATGATCTAATGGATCAACTCGTGGGAGCTCGTGTTTTAAGTAAAATTGACTTGAGATCAGGTTACCATCAGATTCAGGTGAAAAAGGATGATATTCAGAAGACGGATTTCAGGACTCGATATGGACATTACGAATATGTTGTGATTCCGTTCGAAGTGTTAAATGCGCCGGGCGTATTCATGAAGTACAAGAATCATATCTTCCTTGCCTACTTAGCTCAGTTTGTTGTAGTTTTCATTAACGACATTTTGATTTACTCCAGGTCGAAAAGGGATCATGCAGAACATCTGAGGATTGCGTTGCAAGTGTTGAAAGATAACAAGTTATTTATGAAACTTTTCAAAATGTTAGTTCTGGTTGCATGAAGTGAGTTTTCTGGGACATGTCATTTCTAGTGATGGCATAGCAGTGGATCCATCCAAAGTGAGTTTTGTACTTCAATGGGAACCTCCGATATCAGTGACAAAGATTAGGAGTTTCTTGGGTTTAGCAATTACCGCAGATTTATCGAAGGGTTTTCTAATTTGGCCCTTCCTCTAACTCAGTTGACTAGAAAAGGTCAGGCCTTTGTGTGGGATATCTTGTGTGAAGAGAGTTTTTGAGAATTAAAGAAGAGGTTGACTACAGCGCCAGTATTGATTCTACCAAATCCAAATGAACCTTTTGTGGTACATTGTGATGCGTCTAAAATAGGATTTAGCGGGTATTGATGCAGGATGGTGTAGCGCGGTTTTTGTGGTTTCGAATCACTACTAATTAAGGAAGGGAAATAGATGTCTCCAATTAACCCTGCTTGTATACTGAGTTTAAACAGATGACTGTTGGTTTACATATGCTATCAAAATAGTGGGTCTCTCCGAGGTTATTTTGCTTAAGAATAGAGTGTCTTGACTGTTCATGAGGATTTTGGTAAGGTACTGTATCTGATGTTTTTTCTATGTGATTGATGTATGACGGTACTGGACCTAAAGTTTTTTTATTAGTATGCTCGCTAAGATTTCGCAATCTTATGCCTACGTATTCCCGTTTAAAGAAACAGGGAAATCAGAGCGATCGTAGTTCCTCCTATTCTATGGGAGGAAAAGAGGTTTTGGTGTCTTGTTAAAAGCCCAAGACAGAGGCTAAAGGTTTTGATTGGGAGAGAATTTGTCATCTCTAAAGAGGGATTGTTGATTTTTGTGTGCCTTGATCAAAGCACAAGTTTGATGCTAAAAGGCTGATTGACTCATCTAGGGACTTCTTTATATGAAGCCTAAGAGGAGTCTAGATAAGACTGACTCAATAAGAGAGTGTATATGTCTTGTATAAGGCCCAAGATTGAGACAAAAAAGAGACTGACTCTTTGGGGATATAGTTATATAAAGCCTAAGAGGAGGCTAACAATTTGACTTTTCCGGGGAAAATGTTCTTTCTGTCTTGTACAAAGCCCAAGATTTAGGCTAAAAGGGATTTTTAACTCCGTTGGAGAGGTTTATATGTGTCTTGTACAAAGCCCAAGATGGAGGGTGAAATGAGTTTGACTCAACAAGAGAGTGCTTTTATATGTCTTGTACAAAGCCCAAGACGGAGGCTAAAAGAGTTGACTCAACAAGAGAGTCTTGAAAAGGTAATGGACTCAATAAGAGAGTTTGAGAGTTGATTGACTCAACAAGAGAGTCTTTTATACTCAACAAGAGAGTGATTTGTTGTCTCGTACGAAGCCCGAGATTAAGGCTAAAAGGAGATTGACTCAACAAGAGAGTCTTGAAAAGTGAATGACACAACAAGAGAGTCTGAAAAGGTTAGCTCCGCTGGGGAGAATCATTGTATAAAGCCCAAGAGGAGGCTGACTTCGCTGAGTAAGGATCATTATACAAAGCCTAAGAGGAGGCTACCTTACTCCTGAGGGTTATTGAGATCCCTAGGGAGGTCCAAGTAGAGAACTCTCATGAGAGAGACTAGGTTTCTGCTAGAAATTGATCTAGAATAATCGGAGTTTCTTCCTATGTTTAGAAGGAACTTGAGACTGTCTTTGAGACTCAAAAGGATTTAGACTATCCAAGTCTATTAGTATAAGCGAGTTTTATCTTTTGTACGATGCCCAAGAGGAGGCACGGGCATTAAGGGATGAGAATCAACCCTAAAATGGTCGAGGTTTTGACACTAGAAAGACGACTCTATCAAAGGATGACTAAGTTCTGTCTTATACCTTTAAGAGGTCGTTAGGGTCCTTGTATTAAGCCCAAGAGAAGGCATGAGAACTTCTTAAGAAGCCGAAGGGTCCTTGTACGACGCCCAAGAGGAGGCGGGGATGCTTTTAGAAAGCCTGTGGGTCCCTAAACCAAGAGAAGTTCAAGAAATGCAATTCACAGAGAAGAGATCATTCCAAGAAAGTTCGAGGGTTTGGAAGAAACTCAAGAGATGGCATTCACGGAGAAAAGATCATCTCTGGGGAGTAGAGTTTCTTTGACAATTTCTAAGGGTGACAGTCTGAGAAAAGGTTCACCGAGAATACTGCCTTTCTCTTTGTTCCATATTGTTTAACCCCAAGAGAAGGGAAGACTGTATCTGGAGATTCTATGGGGATCTAGTTTTGTTTGTATTTAAGAGTGAGCAACAGGGCTTTACCTAGTTCTAGACCTAGTTGCCGGGGAAAACTCTAAATAACTATACTAGTATATATACAGTTGATATATGACGAGTATTTTTAAAAGGTATGAAAGAAGACTAACCATGCGCAGCTTCCCACAATACAGTTATGTATATGAAAGCAGATAAAAGAAAGTGGATAAACACTTACCCATTGTAGAGCTTCCATGCTGTTTTGTTAGTTGTTCAACAAAGAAATTAAAGAAAGTTTTGGTAACAACATGTATATTTGAATTCAAAATCAAAGGAGAAAGTTCTTTGAAAAGATTGTTGGGGCTTATAGCTCAAGGAGAGGCCCAGGTGATTTTAAAAAAAGGCGACGATCGCGTCGTTATTTTGAGAAGTGTACAGGGGGACTTATACAATAAGTGAGGCCCAAAAGGTTTTCCGTACAAAGGGGATGGGTCTTACACTCTATTAGAGGTCTAAAGTTTATTTTTGTACAAGATATGGGGCTTACAACTCAGGGAAAGGCCCGAGTGGACAGTGATCGCACCGTCGTTTTGAAAATCGTCGGGGACTTATACAATTGTCTGAGGCCCGAAATGTTTGGCTTTCAAAAGGGGTTGGGTCTTACACTCTATTAGAGGCCCAAAGTTTATTTTTTTTGAAAAGGAATGAGACTTATAGCTCGAGGAGATGCCCAATTGGTTTTGTTAAAAAGGCGACGATCGCGCCGTTGTTTTTGAAAATACAGTGGGACTTATACAATGATTGAAGCCCAAAAGGTGGTGTATTTACAAAGGGGATGGGTCTTACACTCTAATAGAGGCCCATGAGTGTTTGAAAAAGATTTGTGAGGGTGGAATTTATCAAAACCCTAATTTTGTTATAAATGGAATTAATTTTGTTAAAAAATTAATAAAAAGTATTGAAAACATGTGAAAAATGAGTGGTGATCTTGGATCAATGTTTCAAAAATCAAGTTTTTATCCATAAAATGATTGGAAACCAATTAAGTTTGGAAAATCAAGGAGGAAAAAATATTTTAAATGTTTAAAAAACAAATAAAAGATTAATTCTTTGCAAAAATATCAAGTATATGAAATAAATAATATTTTTGGTAATTTTTGGTAAAATAAAATATTTTAACATTTTTGTGAATTATTAAAAAAAGAATCAACTCAAAATCATTAAAACTCAGAGAGAAATTAATTTTTTTAATCAATTAAATAAAATCACAAAAATTCAAATATTTGAATTTTGGAAAAAGGGCGCCAAGAACACGCGCGTGTTCTGAGTTTTGTCCATATTTGCATTTTCTCTCCAATCTCACTGATTACTTGATGAAATTACACAATCCACATATCCATCTGCTCGTTTTCACCTCACGATCATGTCTATGGTCTTTAATTTCATTTATTTTAAGCATGGAATAAGAAATCAAGACAAAACCTCAAGAACCCTAAAATTTGCATGAAGGCTGAGAATTTTGATACACGATTCAAACAAAGCAATTAATTGAGGGGGAACATTCTATGCATGATTATGAACATTTGGCAAAACTATTGTGCGAGGAAATATGCATAGATTAAGAGATGACCAAGTTTAGGCTTACTTGAAGGTCGTGACAGCAAGAACAATGTGATTTTTGAGTTGGAGGTGTTATAGATGAGTTGTGATGATCTGAACAGCTTCCTTACACCATATGGAGTGTGTTTGAATGCTTGGACTTGATTGGAAATGGCTGGATCACTTCATGGCATCTCAACTGCAACTTGGTTAAAAACTTGAGCAACTGGCTGGTTATTCTGAGAAATCAGTGTTACAGTTGTGTGTTTAGTGTTTGATCAGCTCACATATGATGTTTATGAGGTGTTAGAGCAATTGGTTGTAGTGGAATTGCTCTCTACTGAAAAATTCGATAGTGACTTGCTAAGAAAGGCATTTTTGAGAGTGAGAAGATGATGTTGAGAAAGGCAAGTGTTGTAGGCCTTTGGTGTACTTAAACTGATCACAAATGAGCTCTATTTATAGTATAACAAGTTTGTTTTGCAAGGAATTAGGAATGGCAACTGGTACAGGTCTGTGGCCAATTGTGTCACTTTGGAATCTTAAGTCTCCTCTAGGCATTGACTAGAGGTTAGAGCACATGCCTTTGGTTTCGTAGTTCAGAGATTATCCTTGACTCATTCAGTTGGAATAGTCTCAGTTCATGCCACCTTGGTGCATCCATTGAATGCTCCAAAACAAAATTGGAGTCTTGTCCCCTTTTTAGGGTTTTTGGGTTTGGCATGCTATTCGTAGTTCCAAAGACTTGGGAGGCTTATGGATCAGTGTTTGTTCCTCCTTGGTCCCCCCCTGAGGTGTTTAGATGGATAAACTTGTTTGTCATTTGCACAAATTGCTCAAATCGAGCAAAATGCACAAATCTGCCTTGTTATGACAGTTGCAGTAAGACATATTGCTACTGTCATAACTCTTAGCTCAAATGGAATTTCATGGGGTTCTTAGACATTTTGGAAAGCTCTCATATGATACAACACATATGTGATCATAGTTTGTTTTGAAACTTTTTGGATCCAAGTGAAAAATTCCCCTACATTTTGAAAAAAGTGAAACAGATTCTGACTTGGTGAAAATTTCACTAAGTGTTGGAAAAATGTCATTTTTGGGTTTTAAGCCATTTGATCATTCCATAACTTAAAATCCATGAGGAATTGGAATGAGGTGTAGTTGACACTTTTGAAGTATGCCATGAGAGCTACAAATCCATCTTTGGATCAGCCAAAATGGTTGCTTAGATCACAAGTTATGATCCTTGGAAGTTGGTACCCTAGCCACTTTGTTCCATAACTTAGAAAATTTCTAAGTTTTTATGGTTACCCCTTTTACAAGTTATCCCACTTTCTTTGATTTTTATTGATGAATGATGATTCCAATCACACATTAACATCATTTTACGGTTGAGGAACCCTAATTGTGAAAAATCTCAAAAAGTCAAACTTGACTTTTGTGCACAATTGACTTTTTATTAGATGTATTTAAAACTGTGCGATCCTTGGGGAAATCAAGTCCTTGACCTAAATCAAACCTAATGGCTATGTTCCATAGGTGTTATAGGGTGTATTGAATCATGTCCCAAGTTTTGGGAGCATGTCCTGGTCAAAAGTCAAAGGTACAATTGACTTTTTTCTCAAAAACCCTAACTGTGGTTCAGATGAAATTGAAACATGTAGATCAAGCTTCTTGGATTAATCCATTGTTGCAAATGGATCAATTTGGTTTATTAGAGACCCTCAAATCATGTGTTGAGGTCTTGGCTCATGTTTTGTCCCAAAAGTCAATTTAGGGGTGAATTAGGTCAAGAAACCCTAATTCCTGATTTTTGATGAATACATCCCCTGAGGTTAAATTGACTTGATGCTTGGGCCCATGAGGTTCCATGTAGTATTTTAGGGTATGCTTTGAAGCATTGGCTCATGCCCAGATGAAAAATTCCATCTGGAGGCCCTGGTCGACCAAACCCTAATTGGGTGACACTGGCGATCTTGAGGCTTAATCCACTTGGAATGCTGCAGCCTTGTGCCTGATCCCTGATATGGGAGTCCTTTTAATCTTTTATAGGTGTTTGAGAGGATAGACAAATTGAAGATCATGTAATTCCTTGATTGATCCTTTGTCTAAGTGCTCTGAGAGGGCTTGAAACCCTAATTCTTTGATTGTAGTGAATGCTCACCCATCTTTGGGGAGACTAATGAGTATGAAAGTTCATCCATTTTGTGATGATGATTTGTACAATGATGGGAATCTTAGTGGTCAAAATTTGGGGTATGACAGATGCCCTTATTTAATCTTCTTGGACCCGAAGGTGTGAATGGCGAAGGTATTCGGGCATTCGGGGTGCAAGAGGATTAAATATCGGAATACCCGAAATTTTGATGGTAGTTATGAACGACAACTCGCCCATCCATCTTCTTTTACTAAGCCATGATGCTTAGAAAAGGTAAAACTTCCCCTCGATCCTGGTTTCCTACCAAGGAATTGGTCTTAGTTTCTGATATAAACTTCCCCTCGATCCTGGTTTCTTACCAAGGAACTGGTCTCAGTTTTTGAAATAAACTTCCCCTCGGTCCTGGTTTCCTACCAAGGAATTGGTCTTAGTTTCTGAAATAAACTTCTCCTTAATCCTGGTTTCCTACCAAGGAACTGGTCTCAGTTTCTGAAATAAACTTCCCCTCGATCCTGGTTTCCTACCAAGGAACTGGTCTTAGTTTCTTTTGTCAATAAACTTTCTTGACAAGGGACGCTATTCCTAGCGGTTTTTCCTCAAACTTCTCGCCGAATTTTCCTGGGGAGATGCCATTTGACGGAAAAAAAATGGATGTTAGACTTGCTGGGTAACCCATCTGTCTGAGCTGTAGAGGTGTACAAACTTCTCTGTTTGGAGATACCTTTTGTTGACTCTACAGGAGGAAATGAGTCTCTTGAGAGACTGTTTCCTGTTTGGGGATACTACATCATACTTTTCTCAAGGTCTTCTCGGAGAAATGCCATGTGATGTAATCCAATTTGGAGGTGCTGATGACCTTTTTGATAGCAAATTTTCAAAGAGAAACTGCTACATTGCCGAAGCTTTGATTAAGAGGCTTTCTCTGGGGATTTTCCTTAATCCGGGAAAGTGAGGATATCATCTTCACTAATGAAGAGTGACATTCGTCGAAGGTCTTCTTGCCTTTTAGAGGTTCAAGTTATCAAAGTGGTCGAGGACCGCCTCTAAACCAGAAATAAACTGGAGAGAGAGATTGCTTAGATGATTCACTTCCTGACGAGGAAAGAACCGACAACTCGATTGACAGAGGACTTTTATCACTTGGGAACAAGACCAACTAGAGTGATAGCGATGCAATATGAATGTAAATACAAATAAATAATGCATGATGTATGTATGTATATGCTGACAAAACTGACACGACATACAAACTGACGGATGAACACGACTGGATACTCGGCCACTGCAGGGGACGAGGAAAAACCATTTGGTTCACGATAGTAATTCTGCCTTGCTTAGGAGAGGTAGTCCCTGTGGGGAACAACCTTGGTCGGGCTTAAGAGGTAAAAACTCTGCCGGGGATGTCGGACGGAATATTCGCATCTGACACAACTGATACTTCATTCAGGTGTACTGGTTTAGAAGGAGTACTTTGATTCTGCACTTCGAAGCTTACTCGCCTTTGGAGTAGCGATCGATGTTCTTTCGATGTTCAATAGTCAAATGAAATCGCCATCTTTATTTAAAAGTAGAAAAATTTTGACATTTCATTTTTGTTTTATTTCAAGAATCGTTGATCATGTTAAAACATCATTCTGCAAAGCTAAAACAAATAAGAATTGTAAACAAAAGCACTAGGGCTCAAATTTTATTGATAGGATGGAAATCAACCAAGTGCGTGATTCCACAGAGTATTTACAAAGTTAGAAAATGGTAGTTTACGGGAAAAGGGCTACATTGAAATATAACGACCATTATCCTTCTACCAACTTTGAATTTCGAACATCCTGATCTTCCGTCGAAGATAACCTTGACTGGAGTTTTCCAGATGGATGGCATTACTGCCGCTGGGGGATTTTCCCCTTTGTTAGTGTAACACGGTGGTTTGAACTGACTTTTAAAATGTTGCGGTAAGCAAGAGTCGCCACCGACTTTTCTTTTATCCAAATAAGGAAAGGTAGGAAAAGAACAGAAAAATACCTATTGAGATTTATTGGGTTCGGGGGGTAAATTATACAAAGGGAAGGTGTTAGCACCCTTTGTATCCATGGTTATCCATGGCCTCTTAGATTGCTTAGCTCACTTGTTTGCTTTGAAAAATCTTGAGTGTGAGGTGTATTAGAAAATGTTTAGGAAAAGAATTAACTTTGTAATGATCCTCGTTTGGGATGTATACAAAGTATATCTTTGAAATGTTTTTTTGAAAAGATAGTTTGAAAAGATTTGAAGTGTAAGTGATTTTTGTTTTTGGAGGTGTGAGCAAGCAATCTAGGAGTTTACCATCCTACCCTACTCAACAGGTCTTAGTCTGTTAGTTTCTTAAGTCCTTGATGATTGGACTATCCCTACTATTAGGAAGTAGGTAGTCACTATCTTGGATGTGAAAGGGACGAGTGTAGGGTCATCGTATGGTCATAGAAGGCAACTCTAGGGGTATCTTAGCAATTCGAAGGGACTATCATCATTTTTTGTAGAGTCATCGAGGGACTAGATCACTTATTCGTAGGCAACTTCGAAGGGACTGTGATCTTTATATCGAAGGGACTATGATGATGTTTTTATCTCGTAGGCAACTTTGCTAAGATACCTCTACGCTCGAGGGACTTGACCATGTTTTGAAGGCAACCAAGAGGGGAAACCCTAAGAGGTGCTGATGGCGATCATATAATGATCGACTTACGTGTGTGAATATCAGTTTCAGTTATTTATCTTTAAATTAGTGGGCTAAGTTCATTTTATTAACATACATATCTTTGCACTCCCTGGATTACTAACCACGCGTCAATATTTACAGAAATTAAAAGCGGAAGTAAAGTCCTACGATATTACATCATAGGAGGGGGGATACATATTGAAATTGGGGAGTGCGGAAATAAAAAGGCGAAAAAAATAAACCTAGACTAATACATGGGAGGAGTAATTACATAATCGGGAATAAAATTACATAATCGTGCATCCTATGCCATCTATCTAATAAAATAAAAGAGACGAAGTAAAATCGAGAATTGGGAGGAAGAAGATGGTGGATAGATATTTAGAACAAAAATCAAATTTTAATTTTTTGATATTTTATGAAAAGAAATCAATTTAATTTTTAATAAAAAAAACTAAATTAATATTTATTTACAAAAGAAATTATGATTTTATTATAGAAATAAGGTATATTTATTTTTATGATGGAAATAATTACATGAATGATAAAAATAAAAGGGAGAATGTTTTTGGGATTTTTGTGTGAAAGAAATTAAATTAAAAGTTTAATTGAAGCCTAATTTCTAATTATGTATTTTATAATAAATAAAAAAAAAGGAATAGATTTAATTTAGAAAATATATTTTGGTAAAAGAAAAAAAATGATTTTCATAAGTTTTGATTAAAAAAAAGAAAGGAAATAATTTAATTAAAAAAAGAAAGTTAAGAAAATAGAATATAATAAAAACAAATAAGAAAATATAAGAAAATCAAAGTTAGAATAAAAAAAAACTGCAGTGAGCCAGATTCGAACCCACTATCTTCGCTTCACAAGGTGCGCCTCAGACCATCTGAGCTGCGTTGCTTTTGTGATGTAAGGATGAAACAAACGTATTAAATATTGAAATCAACGCATTTCCAGCCTTGGCCAATCAGCACACGCCACCTCTCCTTCTTCTTCCTTGGATTTTTTTGTCTTTTATGCTGGATATTTGCTACGGTTTTGCTATTAAATTTTGTAACTAATTAACCTGCATTTACAAAATCACAAAAATGCATGAATTAAAAAATCAAGAGTGCCTATTCCTACTAATTTGGGTCTTCTGAATCCAATGGTACTATTTGTTTGGTCTGAAAACGCTCGCACGATGGGGTTTCGAGAAGAATCCGTTTTATGCCCTAGTAATGGCAATGCTTGCTACCTGCGTGAAACCTTGAAACAAATACATCAAAACAGTTTCAATAATGTTTATGAACAAGAATATTTATGAATTAGTGCTTGTAATGATGTAAAACAACGAAAACGAAAAATTAAAGTGCATGGGGCGGCCATGGTTGGATCTTCGTGTTCCACATGGTTTCCTTCCGTACCAATGCTTGAGATCACTTCTTGGGATGTCCTTGAGAATGTTTTGATGCTTGGAAGTGATCGAAAGTGACTGCCACTAGGATTTCTATGGATTGCCTCTTTGAACAAAAAGTTTGGGTTTGTGAAACTTCTCTCTCTCTTCAGCTGCGCCCCCTCGGTTTTTTAGGAGTGTATTGTGCTTATAAAGAGAGTCATTTAGGTTAAGAATTGGGCTTGGATAATAATGTTTTCATATCTTTTGATTTTATGAACTTTTATGATTATGGAAGGTTGGAATTTGGTCACTAAATGGTCTTGTATGAGCTTGAATGATTTGTGGATCTTGTATAATGATAATCATGTGGAAAATCAGATCCATATTCAAATATTTGATTTTCTATGATTTATTTCATTTAATATTGAATTTTAACTAATTAAATCCAATAAACATAAAATAAAATGAGGAAAAATCAAATATATGCTCTTTGGGTCGTGCATGGCTTTATGTTAGAGTTTGGTTTAAGAAACTTATGGCCCATTTGTCAAAATTTGGATTTTAGGCATAGTTTGCTTTGTGCACCTCCTCAAAATTGCCCAACTTTGACTAAGCATAACTCCTTCAATTTTTAGCTCCTTAATGTAAACTAATACTTTTTAGAAACCTCAAGATGTCCTATAACCAACCCTTTTGGTCCCATGTCAATTTTATCTTCCATGTTCAAGTTATGAGCTTTTGAAAAAGGTTGACTTTTGTTGACTTTCAAAATGACCTATAATGTCTTGGCTCATATCTCCCGAATGAAGCATTTCTGGACTTGGCTTGTGAGACACAAAGTTGTAGGGAATTAAATTTCCTTCAAGATGGACTTTGGTTGAGGAATTTTTGATGAAGTATGTGGAAGTTAGGCCTGGTCAAAGTACAGTTGACTTTTCCTACAAAAACCCTAATTTAGTAACTCCCGATTCTTGATGATTCTGAGGTTTCCTTGATGAATCATGATCAACCCTTGATCAAATGATGGATTTCACCCCATAATCTTGATGTTGACCAAAAATCTTGAGGTTTGACTTTGTGTTGACCACAGTTGACTTTTTGACCAAGTTAACTGATTTTTGACTGTCTGAGCATCTGACTGACCAAACTTGTAAGGAAAGTTATGAAACTTGTTATGAGAATTCTTTGAAGTGTATGAGACACCATGAAGTCCTTTTGAAGCTTTAGAAGTCCAATCTACTTTGAGAAGTACACAACCCTAGTTGGATTTATTGCTTAGGAGGAGGCTTTGTCTGATGAAACTTTTGAGTACTCTTGAGCAACTGAAGATCTTATGAATCACTAGGAGACCTCTTGAGGCATATTGTCTTGAATATGTGAGGGCAAATTTTAGGGTACAACAGCTGCCCCTTTTCAATCTTCTTAAACCTGAGGAGTAAGATTGGTATTCGTGCCGATCGGGATCTGAAGGTGGAAGAGGATTGAACAATAAGAACCCAAAAATTTGCACTCGCCGGTGCGCTCTGTTGGTTGATCGTATTGCTTGAATGGGCTTAAAAGATGCCATTCGAAGTGTATGACAGGATAGAGATGGGCTTATAGATGCCATCCAAAGTAACTGTTGATAGGAGTATCAGAATGAGTCTAGGTTTGACTGTATCTGAGGAATATACTAGAATAAGTCTGTGTCCAAATGTATCTAGCAGACGTGCTGGGGAATGCCAGAATGATTCTTATGCCTTGATTGTATCTATATGATGTTCTAGAATGAGTCTACGTCTTGACTGTATCTATAAGGAGATTAGAATGAGTCTTTGCCTGACTGTATCTGAGAGTCGTATTAGAAAGAGTCTACGCCTGACTGTATCTGAAAAATTAGTATTAGAATGAGTCTTCGACCGACTGTATCTAAAAGATTAGTATTAGAATGAGTCTTCGACCGACTGTATCTAAAAGATGTACTGGAATAAGTATCAGAATGAATCTGTGTCTTAATTGTATCTGAACTGTGTCTAGAAGATGTACTGGAATGAGTCTACTCCTGACTGTATCCAAAGGAGTATCAGAATGAATCTTCGACTGATTGTATCTGAAGGATGATAAACTGTTGACAATATTTGTCCGCTTGAGAACTAACCTGAAAAAAAACCAAGTTAGTTTTATGCAATGTCATGATATATGTAATGCATTGCGTAATGATACTATTAAAATAAATGATAATGTTATATGCGTTTTGTATGCATATGCTATGATGTATTGTAAATGATGTATGGGTATGAAATATCGCTGAAGGTAGCGGCGGCTTTGAATAGTAACATCTGATTGGGGAAAATAAATCCCTGACTGTTGCTGGGGATGGAGAAAATAAATATTCATATCCTGTTTAGAATGACTCTACTGGAGATTCATACTTTCCGTTTGGGAATATTCCGCTGGGGATCTTTGACTTCCGCTTGGGGATAGAAGTATTCTGTCAAGAGAGTCGGTAGTTCTTCGTTCTTTTTATTGAAGGATTTGATTCTTATGTACCCTGACTGGGGATAAAAGAGATGGATAATCCTCCGATGCACTATCTGACCAAGTTTCGGACATGGGTGACCACTCTTCTGGGAGTAGCAACCATGGACGAAATCCTGCTGGAGAAGAGAACTCTGTCGGGTAATTTGTAGTGTTGGAGAAGCAAAGTCCACTGGGGAATTAAATTCTGTATACTTCCAAGAGGGAATATTATCTGATGGGGATCAAAATTCCATAGGCTATGCTGAGGACATATCTGCAATAGGTTGGGGAATGATCAAATTCCTTTATCTGTTAGGGGATCTATTGGGGAAGATGATCATGTCAGGCCGTCCATTGGGGAGGTTTCTTTATGTACTCTACTGGGACGCAATCTCGAATAGACCTGGCTGAAGAGAGAAATTCTGTCGTGAAGGAGATGTTGGAGAAATAAACTCCGTTGAGGAACTCTCTGGAGCGTGCTGTGGAAAGAATCAAACTTCTGTCTTGTTGGGCAATCCTTTGGGGATATGGGAGTGAATTGCTGGAAAGTATCCCAACTGTTGCTTGAGAGTATGTTAATTCTGCCGGGGAGTATATCTCTGTTGAGGATGATCTCCACTGGGGAAGCAACGCTGCTGAGGAATAAACTCTACTGGGGACGAGCTTGTGAAAATAGCTCTGTAGAGATAGTTTCATGGAGATTGCTCTGTGGGGATATTACCATGACACCGGCTCCGTGGGGGTGATTCTGTTAAGATCTGTTAGATACAGGACTTGCTGGGGATTCCAATCTCCAAGAGTCTTTAGTAAATGTTGATTCTGTGACAGCAAACCGGGTGGAAAAGATCACTCCGGGCTTCAACTCTGCTATTGCCCCTATGTCTTCAAGTATTTCATCACTTACTGTCGGTAGAAAATGATAAGATTGATATACGTTGTTTGAACATAGTTGGCAATGGAAACTGGTAGTGACTCGTAAGTGGATGATCCAACGGGACATAGTCGTATGCTTTAATCCCTAACTTCTGCCTGGACCACCTTTTTAGGTTTTTAGTCCACCGGGATACCCTTTCTTGCCCAAGCCGCCTTTTCAGGTTTTTGACTTTCAGGATGTACAATTCTTTTATATATGTCCCTAATTTTTTCCCGAACCTTTTTGGTTCGCCGGGATGCCCTTATTTTTGCCTAGGTTTGTCAACCTAGCGGGTCTTTTTCATGCGTAGTATTTTTTTGACTATGTCCGCGTTCACAGGGTGCGAGAAATCTTCGCTGTCCATGGTAGTAATCCTCGTAGCGTCGTCAGAAAATATCTTCTTGATTACGAATGGCTCTTCGCACGTAAGAGTTCGTTTGCCCCCGAGATCACCTGTATTTAGAACTTTCGATAGTCTCGACTTCCCCAAACAATTTCTAGGAATTATCATGACTGGATCCGAAGACATGATACTGACACCATCTGATACTATTGGCACAGACAAGTAACTCCCACAATGGCTCTTACTGAAACTCGGGATCAATGCCATGTAACAGGAGGAATGTGTTTCCAGACTGCGGTGGATCGTGTATTCCCTGGTTAATGGTTGAGGAGCTTGCAACTGAACTTGATCTGATCATATTTGAAAAGAAAGTGTTGCCCCTAGCGGAGGATGATTTGCCCCAGAATTGAAGTATTTGAAAAGAGCTGCCTCAAGAGAAATAATCGGGATGCCCCATAATAATATGCCCCTTGATTGGAAGATAGTGACCATGCCCCTTGTATACATTGGCTTTTAACCAACTGAGTCAGCGCAGGAAATATTTCTGCTTTTCGATGCACCTCTGAAGCACCTTTGTCTGTCGGGAGGACTTTTGTTCATTGAATGTTCATCATGTGAACTTCTCTGCTGTCAAACACTTAGTTATATGCAAACAATGATATTCAAAATGCAACGCTTATGTCTGTCTTGAAGTTTTGAAAAAGAATTATTTAGCAAAACCATGTTTGTAAAAATTGTGATGTCAACTCAAGATTTATAACAAGCCCTAAAGGAGTCAGGATACCTTTTGGTAACAGTATGCCTTCGAACTAACCATGATTCAGCTAGGGCTTTTAAAGGGTTGTAACGTGGCCTGGTTCACGGTTTAAGAAATAAAGGATAAAGGCTCAAAGTTTATTTGTACCCAACCCATTCTCCGTGATGTTCTTCAGTCCTATACTCAGTTAACTACGCATTCAGATTCCTAGAGATTTTGGAATTTTAACACTGATGTTTGGTGATGGTTCAAAAACCAGAAGTTTATTTGAAAAGGCAGTCATTATTTTTTGTAACATTTTTCTTTTGAGGGTTTGTAGTGACCTCTTTTTGACTTTGTTATCCCTAACTTTTGCCTGAACTATTTATTTTGAGATCACAGTCAGCGGGATGTCTCAATTTTTACTAAGTCTCCTTCATAGGTTTTGACTTAGCGGGCTTTTCTTTTGGTAGATATTGACTGCCTGACTTAATGATTACAGGAAACCATCACTAATTGTGTACAAAAGATTAACTGGCATAATTGAGTTAACTGAGGAACTACCCTGCCCTAGGTTATGATTAAGGGTTTTAATTTGCATGAGAAGGAAAACTCCTACTTCTTAGGCTCAAAGGGGTTGACTAGGGATTAACTTCCTTATAACTCCACTGTTTAGGATTTGAAACAATGCCTGTACATCGTCAGCACAGTCTGTTTAAAAGCATACTGTATGAAATTATGGTATCGTTTTCGTCATCCTCCCTCTAAAGGCTTACAGCTTTAACGAGAGTTAAATATCACAAAAGAGAAGTAAGAAGCATAGTTTAAATGTAGTGAAACGTATGGATAAATTCAAGACGAACATACGCAATGCATTAATGTGAAAAAACCAAAGTTTGACATAATAGTAAGTGCTTAAGCCAACAACAGAAATTACAAATGAAAATTCAAATGATTTCAAAGCTTCCCTTCCTGAACCTGTCACTTCAGACGATGTGTCTTGCAGCTTCGATATTAGATGGGCGATAGAAGAACTCAATCTGGCCATCTGGTGTGAACTCGAGGACTCCTTTGCCAATCAGGTCTTGGATCCTATGTTTCAATGGACCACAGTCTTCAGTATCATGACCAGGACTATTCGAATGATAAGCACATCTTGCGTTAGGTTTGTAACCAGGAACAGGGTTGGCTGGAGCTGAGTATGAAGGCAACAGAGTTATCAAGTTCTGATTGAGCAATTGTTGCAAATCCTGAGACACCGACATATGCAACGGGGTAAATGATCGTTTAGGTTTGGATTTCCAAGTACGTTGACCACGTGCTGCCTACGCTGATCTTTCTGTTGTTGAACTGGTGGTGCGACAACCCTATAAGGCCTTCTTCCTTCAATTGAAAGACTATCAGTAGTAACCTGTCTCTTTCCTTCTTTTATCCTCATCTTTTCCTCAACCAAGTCAGCTTGTTTCCTTGGAGGCCGACTGATGATCTGATCCCCGACTCTGTTGTCTTGAAGTTTATTGACGAAGACTCTCAGCTCTTCTTGCCCCCTAGCTAAGTTTTGGATAAGAGCCATCTGACCATACATCTGGATTCTCACCTCTGCCATCTCAGCTTGCAGTTGTTCCAATTGATCATCCTTGTTGTCTTCAGGATTTTTCTTTTTCATGTCCTTAGTGAGGAGGGCTTTCAACTCTTCTTGCCCCTTGAATAGGCTCTGGATCATCTCTTGGAATTGGGTGTTCTGAGTCTGGAGATCCTTGACATCTTGTTCTAATGCCATTTTCTGCTGAAATAAACAGCGAGGAGATGAGAAACCCGTTGTGGAAACCTGTTATGATATGTATGTAAATGCATATGCAATGTTTTCAAGTATCTTTATGGAATCTAGTTTGCAAAATTAGAAATTGAATTTGGTTGCATCTTTTTCTGAAGAACTTTGACTTTTCATCTTTGAACGTCCTTCTATAAGAATCAAGCTCGCCATATCAAGTGGGTCATAGCCTCTGATTCAGGATACTGTTCTTTTGAGTTTGAAGGCATCTGGCTAGAGGAAAATAAATCCTCTTGCCCCTTGATAGAAATCTGGCTTTTGATAATCTTTCCATAATAGCACCTGCAAATTGTGCGCCATAAATCCCTAAGATCCTTGAAAAAGGTTAGTTAACATGCTATGTTATGATGGTATGTGGACGCTATGCATTAAGTAAAAGCATGAGGACAAGTAAGTCCCGCAAAGAGTTCAAGTTGTTAGAGTACAAACAAATTCTGCAAGGAATTCAAGTTGTTAGATAGTGAATACAAACAAGTCACACAAGTAGCCTTAGGTTTAAAGGCTTGCATGAAGTCCAAAGGTAAGTACCCTTCCCATACCAAGGTTTAGTTGGTTCAACCTGTCCTAAAATAGTAACTGGGTTCTAGGAATCTCATATTGCGGATCTTTCTCGCAGGCTTTATTTTGGTGCGACACTCGAGCGGCCGACCAAAACATCCCGAAAGTCCAATCTCAATGAGCGTAGTCTCGAGTATCAACCAACTTTGGAACATGCCAAACCGGCTATCTCAATACCTTCTAATGGCCAAGGCTAAGTTCAACTAGGGTTCTAAGGGCAAATTAGTGCTTAATGACACCACGCGGCAGCCTAATGTTATCCCCAATCCAAGCCTCGAGGAACATCAGTACAAACCAAAGTGTTACACTAACGATGGCTACCATATCAATCGTAGCGGTACATGCCGTACAGTCTCCTTGGTCTCTTGCCATTTACCTAAGGTCCTAGATCCGGGTGTAGGATCATTTACCCAAGTAATACCCCCCAAGACAAAACCCTTAAAAGTAAAGCACACAAAACAGATAATTAAAGTAGTTAAAGTGATCTAAACCTTAAGGTAACCCCTCTTTTAAGTATTCCCCAGTAGAGTCGCCAGTTCTGTAACACGGTGGTTTGAACTGACTTTTAAAATGTTGCGATAAGCAAGAGTCGCCACCGACTTTTCTTTTATCCAAATAAGGAAAGGTAGGAAAAGAACAGAAAAATACCTATTGAGATTTATTGGGTTCGGGGGGTAAATTATACAAAGGGAAGGTGTTAGCACCCTTTGTATCCATGGTTATCCATGGGCTCTTAGATTGCTTAGCTCACTTGTTTGCTTTGAAAAATCTTGAGTGTGAGGTGTATTAGAAAATGTTTAGGAAAAGAATTAACTTTGTAATGATCCTCGTTTGGGATGTATACAAAGTATATCTTTGAAATGTTTTTTTGAAAAGATAGTTTGAAAAGATTTGAAGTGTAAGTGATTTTTGTTTTTGGAGGTGTGAGCAAGCAATCTAGGAGTTTACCATCCTACCCTACTCAACAGGTCTTAGTCTGTTAATTTCTTAAGTCCTTGATGATTGGACTATCCCTACTATTAGGAAGTAGGTAGTCACTATCTTGGATGTGAAAGGGACGAGTGTAGGGTATCGTATGGTCATAGAAGGCAACTCGTAGGGGTATCTTAGCAATTCGAAGGGACTATCATCATTTTTTGTAATGTCATCGAGGGACTAGATCACTTATTCGTATGCAACTTCGAAGGGACTATGATCTTTATATCGAAGGGACTATGATGATGTTTTTATCTCGTAGGCAACTTTGCTAAGATACCTCTACGCTCGAGGGACTTGACCATGTTTTGAAGGAAACCAAGAGGGGAAACCCTAAGAGGTGCTGATGGCGATCATATAATGATCGACTTACGTGTGTGAATATCAGTTTCAGTTATTTATCTTTAAATTAGTGGGCTAAGTTCATTTTATTAACATACATATCTTTGCACTCCCTGGATTACTAACCACGCGTCAATATTTACAGAAATTAAAAGCAGAAGTAAAGTCCTACGCTATTACATCATGGAAGGGGGGATACATATTGAAATTGGGGAGTGCGGAAATAAAAAGGCGAAAAAAATAAACCTAGACTAATACATGGGAGGAGTAATTACATAATCGGGAATAAAATTACATAATCGTGCATCCTATGCCATCTATCTAATAAAATAAAAGAGACGAAGTAAAATCGAGAATTGGGAGGAAGAAGATGGTGGATAGATATTTAGAACAAAAATCAAATTTTAATTTTTTGATATTTTATGAAAAGAAATCAATTTAATTTTTAATAAAAAAAACTAAATTAATATTTATTTACAAAAGAAATTATGATTTTATTATAGAAATAAGGTATATTTATTTTTATGATGGAAATAATTACATGAATGATAAAAATAAAAGGGAGAATGTTTTTGGGATTTTTGTGTGAAAGAAATTAAATTAAAAGTTTAATTGAAGCCTAATTTCTAATTATGTATTTTATAATAAATAAATAAAAGGAATAGATTTAATTTAGAAAATATATTTTGGTAAAAGAAAAAAAATGATTTTTATAAGTTTTGATTAAAAAAAAAGAAAGGAAATAATTTAATTAAAAAAAGAAAGTTAAGAAAATAGAATATAATAAAAACAAATAAGAAAATATAAGAAAATCAAAGTTAGAAGAAAAAAAAAACTGCAGTGAGTCAGATTCGAACCCACTCTCTTCGCTTCACAAGGTGCGCCTCAGACCATCTGAGCTGCGTTGCTTTTGTGATGTAAGGATGAAACAAACGTATTAAATATTGAAATCAACGCATTTCCAGCCTTGGCCAATCAGCACACGCCACCTCTCCTTCTTCTTCCTTGGATTTTTTTGTCTTTTATGCTGGATATTTGCTACGGTTTTGCTACAGTTTTGCTATTTAATTTTGTAGCTAATTAACCTGCATTTACAAAATCACAAAAATGCATGAATTAAAAAATCAAGAGTGCATATTCCTACTAATTTGGGTCTTCTGAATCCAATGGTGCTATTTGTTTGGTCTGAAAATGCTCGCACGATGGGGTTTCGAGAAGAATCTGTTTTATGCCCTAGTAATGGCAATGCTTGCTACCTGCGTGAAACCTTGAAACAAATACATCAAAACAGTTTCAATAATGTTTATGAATAAGAATATTTATGAATTAGTGCTTGTAATGATGTAAAACAACGAAAACGAAAAATTAAAGTGCATGGGGCGGCCATGGTTGGATCTTCATGTTCCACATGGTTTCCTTCCGTACCAATGCTTGAGATCACTTCTTGGGATGTCCTTGAGAATGTTTTGATGCTTGGAAGTGATTGAAAGTGACTGCCACTAGGATTTCTATGGATTTCCTCTTTGAACTAAAAGTTTGGGTTTGTGAAACTTCTCTCTCTCTTCAGCTGCGCCCCTCGGTTTTTTAGGAGTGTATTGTGCTTATAAAGAGAGTCATTTAGGTTAAGAATTGGGCTTGGATAATAATGTTTTCATATCTTTTGATTTTATGAACTTTTATGATTATGGAAGGTTGGAATTTGGTCACTAAATGGTCTTGTATGAGCTTGTATGATTTGTGGATCTTGTATAATGATAATCATGTGGAAAATCAGATCCATATTCAAATATTTGATTTTCTATGATTTATTTCATTTAATATTGAATTTTAACTAATTAAATCCAATAAACATAAAATAAAATGAGGAAAAATCAAATATATGCTCTTTGGGTCGTGCATGGCTTTATGTTTGGGTTTGGTTTAAGAAACTTATGGCCCATTTGTCAAAATTTGGATTTTAGGCATAGTTTGCTTTGTGCACCTCCTCAAAATTGCCCAACTTTGACTAAGCATAACTCCTTCAATTTTTAGCTCCTTAATGTAAACTAATACTTTTTAGAAACCTCAAGATGTCCTCTAACCAACCCTTTTGGTCCCATGTCAATTTTATCTTCCATGTTCAAGTTATGAGCTTTTGAAAAAGGTTGACTTTTGTTGACTTTCAAAATGACCTATAATGTCTTGGCTCATATCTCCCGAATGAAGCATTTATGGACTTGGCTTGTGAGACACAAAGTTGTAGGGAATTAAATTTCCTTCAAGATGGCCTTTGGTTGAGGAATTTTTGATGAAGTATGTGGAAGTTAGGCCTGGTCAAAGTACAATTGACTTTTCCTACAAAAACCCTAATTTAGTAACTCCCGATTCTTGATGATTCTGAGGTTTCCCTGATGAATCATGATCAACCCTTGATCAAATGATGGATTTCACCCCATAATCTTGATGTTGACCAAAAATCTTGAGGTTTGACTTTGTGTTGACCACAGTTGACTTTTTGACCAAGTTAACTGATTTTTGACTGTCTGAGCATCTGACTGACCAAACTTGTAAGGAAAGTTTTGAAACTTGTTATGAGGATTCTTTGAAGTGTATGGGACACCATGAAGTCCTTTTGAAGCTTTAGAAGTCCAATCTACTTTGAGAAGTACACAACCCTAGTTGGATTTATTGCTTAGGAGGAGGCTTTGTCTTATGAAACTTTTGAGTACTCTTGAGCAACTGAAGATCTTATGAATCACTAGGAGACCTCTTGAGGCATATTGTCTTGAATATGTGAGGGAAAATTTTGGGGTACAACAGTTAGACATAGTTACTTTCCATTATCCCTAAATTTTTCCGGGATTGTACTTTGAGATTTCCAATCCACCAGGATGATTTTCGCATGTCTCTAATTTTTGTCTGGACCGCCCTTTTGGGTTTTCAATCCACCGAGACGTTTTATTTTTTTATTTATTTATTTAGGCAAAGTATTTCTTGACTACATCAACATTCTTGTGGTAGGCAAATTCTTCTCCATCCATGGTTGCGAGTCTCAGGGCACCGCCTGAGAAAGCTTTCTTGACCACATAGGGGCCGTCATAATTCGGAGTCCTCTTGCCCCGAGAATCAGTGAGAAATGATTGTATCTTCTTGAGCACAAGGTCTCCTTTCCTGTAGACACGAGGTCGGAACTTTTTTTCAAACGCTCTCTTCATCCTTTGCTGATACAACTGACCATGGTATAGTGCTGCTATTCGCTTTTCTTCAACCAGATTCAATTCGTCGTGTCGACTGCGACACCATTATGCTTCTGTTAGCTTAGCTTCCATCAATACTCGGATTGATGGGATCTCAACTTCGATGGGGAGCAATGCTTCTATGTCATATACTAGAGAAAAAGGGGTTGCCCCAGTTGAAGTGCGGACAGATGTACGATAACCGTGAAGAGCAAAAGGTAACATCTCGAGCCAATCTTTGTAGGTTATAACCATCTTTTGAACGATCTTCTTGATGTTATTGTTAGCCGCTTCTACCACTCTGTTCATCTTGGGTTGGTAGGGAGATGAGTTATGGTGTTTGATCTTGAACTCAGCGCATAACTCTTTTATCATCTTGTTGTTCAAGTTAGATCCCTTGTCAGTAATGATCTGGCTTGGAACACCATAACGGCAGATGAGATTTTTTTTGATAAAACGGACCACCACTTGTTGGGTTACATTAGTGTACGATGCTGCTTTGACCCATTTGGCGAAGTAGTCAATGGCTACCAGGATGAACCAATGTCTGTTTGACGCTTTAGGTTCAATCATACCAATCATGTCGATTCCCCATATAGAAAAAGGCCATGGGGAAGAGAGAACTTTGAGATGGGTTATCGTCTATGACTGCTTCGATTGTGAAAAAGTAAGCGGGCCTTTCTAGGTGCATTATGTCAATCTTAGGTATGTCATTCCATTGACCTACACTAATCATGGAAGAGAGAGTGGCTAATGCATCAGCCATGTAATTCTCTTCATGAGGGATGTGATGAAACTTGATTCTGTTGAAGAAAGGTGACAACCTTCTTGCGTAGTCTTTGTAAGGAATCAATCCTGATTGGTATGTGTTCGAATCTCCTTTAATCTGATTGATAACCAGAGCTGAGTCGCCATATACATCCAAGTTCTTGATCCTTAAGTCGATCGCTTCTTCGAGACCCATGATACAAGCTTCGTATTCGGCCTTATTGTTTGTACACTTGAATGTCAGTCAGGCGGTGAAAGGAATATGGGTACCCTGAGGTGTTATGATGATTGCCCCAATTCTGTTTCTATAATGATTGACAGCTCCGTCAAAGATTAGTCCCCATTAGGAACCTGGTTCTGGCCCTTCACTGGGTAGTGGTTCATCGCAATCTTTCATTTTCAAGTACATGACATCTTCGTCTGGGAAGTCAAATCTGACTGATTCTTGATCGTCAATCGATTGATGAGCCAAATGATCGACTAAAATACTTCCTTTAATGACTTTTTGAGCGTGGTATTCGATGTCGAATTCTGATAACAACATCTGCCAACGGGCAATCCTTCCCGTGAGAGCAGGTTTTTCAAAGACGTACTTGATTGGATCCATTTCTGAGATTAACCAAGTAGTGTGATGAACCATGTACTGGCAAAGATGTTTGGCTGCCCAAGCTAGAGCACAACAAGTTTTCTCGAGCATAGTGAACCGAGTTTCATTGTCTGTGAATATCTTGCTCAGATAATAGATGGCAGACTCCTTCCTTTTTGTTTCGTCTTGTTGACCAAGCACGTAACCCATAGAGTCTTCCAAGACTGTTAAGTAAATGATTAGTGGCCTTCCTTCCACTGGAGGTGATAGAATCGGTGGTTTCAACAGGTATATTGTCGAAGGCAGTTTGACAGTCTTCTGTCCAAACACAGTCCTGATTCTTTTTGAGTAATTTGAAGATTGGCGTGCATGTCGCAGTCATAAGGAATATAAATCTGGAAATGTAATTGAACCGTCCCAGGAATCCCCTGACTTGTTTTTCAGTCTTTGGAGAAGGCATTTCTTGAATGGCCTTAAATTTGTTGGGATCAACCTCAATTCCTTTCTGGCTGACGATGAACCCTAGCAGTTTCCCTGAACAGACACCGAAGGTGCATTTGTTGGGATTCAAGCGGAGTTTGTACTTTCTCTGACGCTCGAACAGTTTTAACAGGTGGGTCACATGCTCCTCTTCTGTCTTAGATTTAGCAATCATGTCATCGACATATACCTCAATTTCTTTGTGTATCATGTCATGAAACAGAGTAGTCATGGCCCTTTGATAGGTTGCCCCAACGTTCTTCAAGCCGAATGGAATTACCTTGTAATAAAAGGTGTCCCATGGGGTGATAAAGGAAGTTTTCTCCATGTCTTTCGGCGCCATTTTTATCTGATTATAGCCCGAGAATCCGTCTATGAAGGAGAAGACTTTGAACTTTATTGTACTGTCTACCAGCATGTCAATGTGTGGTAAGGGAAAGTCACCCTTCGAACTGGCTTTGTTCAGATCCCTGTAGTCTACACATATTCTGACTTTTCCGTCCTTTTTCGGAACTGGCACTATGTTGGCTAACCATTGAGGATACTCTGATGTGGCGAGGAAACCCACGTCAATTTGTTTTCAGACTTCCTCTTTGATTTTGATGGCCATGTCTGGATGAGTCCGTCTCAACCTTTGTTTTACTAGCGGACATTCTGATCTCAACGGTAGATGGTGTTCTACGATGCTGGTATCCAACCCTGGCATGTCCTGATAGGACCAAGTGAATACATCGGGAAACTCTTTAAGAAGCTTTATCAAATCCTATTTGACAGTCGGACTGAGTAGTGCCCCAATCTTGATTTCCTTTCTCTCTTCTTCTGAACCCAAGTTGACCGTTTCCAACGGCTCTTTGTGTGGTTCGATAAACCTTTCCTCTTGTCTGAGTAGTCGGGAGATCTCTTCTGGAATTTTTTCATCCTCTTTTTCTTCAACCTCGAATACCGGAAATTCAAAGTTGGGAGAAGGCATCGGATCACATGTTTCAATGTGGTTTAAAATAAGAAATCTGCATGACGTGATGATTGACTTTAGAAGAGATAGAGAGAATGCAAGAGTGTGTGCAGTGTATTTTTTTTGAAAAACTGCTTGTTTATTTTGAATTGTTTTTTAGGATTACCATTTTCTAAGAAAAGCGAAAAGAGAAAACATCAATTAATGCGGAAATTACAAAATGACGTTATTTTATTTATGATCTTGTCGATTCTTGAAACTACATCATTATAAGATAAAACTCTGTCGCTTTGGGTGAAGCGAAGAGGGATATTTACAGAAAGTGAGCCGTACCAAAACATCGGTTTCACCTAGGCAGGGTGAAAGGTTAAAGATGGAAATTACTTAGACTTATGAACGATCTTCGGGACATCGACAGCAACCCATTGGCGGCGAACTCCTTGGTGAATCACAAAGTCTGGTACCTTCTTTCTTGGTTTGTCTTCAGAAATAACGCTGATTTCTGGTGGAGTAGGATCGTTGGAATCTGTCTCCCAGGCAGAGTTGTCGTAGGAGGATTCCTCTATTGTATCTTGCATAATGTTTGTACTCTCAGGTAGATCTCCCTATCCAGTTGGCTGGATGTCTTCGAGCCTGATGCGAGAGCTTTCGGGAGCGGTGTACTTGACGAAGTAGTCGTACTTTCCACTTGGTTGTCCTAAGGTGTCCCACACTTCTTTGGAACTGGAGGAGTCATCCCTTTTGATGATGTTGACCTCAGGAAAAGCGTAGTTAATGAAATCTAGCCCTGCGAGCTTTGAAAATTCATCGTCGTGCTGGATATTTTCATAATGCCCCGAGTGTTGATCCCATGACATGGTGGGGACACTGGTATTCTTTTTAATGATGCTCAGCTGATATTCATTGTTCGACTGATTCTCTGGCCCCAAGTCTCCCAGGTACGGCTGCCAGATAGGCAGGCCATCCATTGGGCCATAATAGTCGTGGTCAAAGTTATCTTTCATCAAAGTGTCCTCCTCTAATGAGTTTGGTGGAGCACGACATCCTTCCGGATCACAATCTCTGTATATCATCTTGACATCTGATCTTGGTATAAATCTCAGACTCTGTGTGGGATAGCAAAATGGCGTAAGCATTTCGTCCTGAGACATATAACCATCCTCATTGAGATAGAACTTCCATTCTTCATCTGTATCGGAGGAGTCTCCCTCGTTGATGGTATGTACTTCTTGAGACACTGGGTGAAGGAAACCTCCACTGTGGAAGAAGTCCTGAATGGGATGAAAACTTTCATCGTTTGTAGTAGTTTGGGCACAGTTTGAAGAAAAACCAAGGCCCTTCTTTACTTTGTTAACAGTAGGAGTGACAAGCTGTCCCCATCCTTTTGCATTGTTACTTTTGATCACCTTGAGAGCATCTTTGTATGAGGAAATTGATGTTCCTTTTTCTGATTGATTCTCATTGCTCACCGAAAGTGCTTGGAACTGGGTTCTGATAACCTCCTCTGGTTCTACACAAGTGGATGATGATAAGTTACTTACGAGCAAGGCTTGCTCTCCGCAGACCGTGACGAGTTGGTTGTTTTTGACAAACTTCAGCTTTTGGTGAAGTTTCGAAGTGACTGCCCCCGCCTCGTGTATCCAAGGTCTTCCTAACAAGCAACTGTATGTTACCCGGATGTCCATGACCTGGAAAGTGACTTGGAAGGTGTGAGGACCGATAGTTATGGGAAGGTCGACTTCGTCGATAACTGTTTTTGGGGATCCGTCAAATGCCTTGGCGGTGACCTCACTGGCTCTTATTGGAGATCCTTGGTATGATAATCGCATCAATTTAGACTTCGACATCACATTTAGAGTTGATCCGATGTCTACAGTACACTGGCTAATGTATCGTCCTGGCAGTTGACTGTAATATTGAGTGCCATGTTGTGACAGTGGCCCTCTTTCGGTAGTTCCTCATCACTGAATCCCAAGTTATTGTAGGAAGTGATGTTAGAGACGATGCTATCGAACTTTCGTATTATTACATCCTGTTCCACAAAGCCTTGCTCTAAAACTTTCTGTAGAGCTTATCTGTGAGCTTCTAAACTGAGTAAAAGTGATAACACAGAGATTTTTGAAGGAGTTTGCAATTGTTGATCAACGATGTTGTATTCACTCCTTTGGATGAACTTCAACATCTCATCATCATTTTTTGAAAGGTTGGGATCACTGGATTGACCGAATGGTGGATTGGGAACTTTCGTTTGAGGTTCCTTTTCTCTGGTAGGTTCTCCAACTCCTCGGTTGAAGATTTGACTGCTTTGTGTTACTCGACTGATGTCTGCGATATTCACGACGGATGGTAATGGAACTGATTTTAAATTCTCAATTATTGTTGCACGATATTTGTAAGGGATAGCCTTAGTTGATTCATACGGTACCAGTCCCGGCAGATAGATAACTACAGGAGGCTTTTGATTTTTCTGACCATTGTAAGTAATTTCAATCAGTTCCTGGTTAGGAACTTTCATACTGTCCAAAGGAATTATTGATTCGTCAAGCAGATGGATTATGGCACAAACATCTTTGGTCATTTCATGATTAGAGATTACGACAACATCCTTAATCTGATAAGCGAAATAGTCTGGCGTCCAGTTGATTGATCTAGAACTCGGACACGGTTGAATCTCCTTGCGGTCCAACTGACTTTGAAGGGCTGCTCGCACGAGGTAGCATCCTTGGTTATTCTCCGAGCAGACTCTACAGCGCTTGTAGTTGTGTGGTGGCATCCGGCCACGTCCGCTTTGAATGCAGTGTAACCTTACTAGGTCAGTTTCCATTGATCGAACATCCTGAATTTGATGTCTAGTAGGGTTCCCGTTTGTCACACTGATTTGTTGCGTGTCTTCATCTAGATAGATCAGAATCCACCAATGGTTTAACAAGTGTTGTAAAGTTCTTTGAACGAGAGCGCACCCTTGGTTACTCTCACAACATACTTTACAGCTCAGATAATCATGTGAAGTGAGAAAACCGAGTTGGACTTGCTTAGCGTGTAACTCCACCATGCTGGTATTCATCAAACGAATATCGAAGATTTGAATCATGTTAACTTGATAAGGATTTCTATCATGGTAGTCCTGGATCCACCCAAGATCTATCTGACGCTGGAGGGCCTCTTGTACAAAAGGGCATCCCTGTTTGTGTACCGAGCACGTCAGACAGGAATTGTAATCGTGCTGCGGCAGATTATGATACTGGCTTTGCCTTGAGTGCATTGCCACCAAGTTGACATTCATCGCATGGATGTCGTGGTTTTGATGTTGGAATTCGTATAAGTCATGTTGACCCCACGAACTCGGTGCTCTTGGATCCATCCGAGATCCAATTGTTCCTGTAGAGCTGATTGCACCACAGAATATCCTTGATTATTTTTGGAGCAGATATCATGCTGGTGATAATTGTGAGTTAGTACATGACCGTATCTACTCTGTCTGTGATGCATCTAACCAGGTTGGCCCTTAATAAGAGTACATCATAAATTTAATAGCTAGGTTAGATTCTCTCTCTATCAAATTTACTGCAGCTTTCTCGTGTTGAGGAAACGGGTTCGTCTGAACATTTAGATTTGTATCCTTGAAGGATAAGACCCTGCTCCTGACGAGCTTCTGTACGTCGGATTTGAAACTGAGACAGTTTTCTATGTTATGCCCCGGTCCTCCTTGATGGTAAGGACAAGTCTGATCCATTTTGAACCAAAAAGGCGGATTTTCCAGAATCACAGGAGGAGCCCTGGTTTGGACATGCCCCTTGACCAGTAATAAGGGAAACAGTTCCGCGTACAACATGGGTATAGGGTCGAACCCTGGTGGTCGCGTTGTACAATTGTTGTTGTATTGAGGACGAGCCTGCTGAAGAGGCTGTTGTGTCCTTTGCTGAAATTGTTGTTGATTCGGTTGGCTCTGAGCAACCTGAGGTTGATACGTAGAAACAGGTGCAGGGTTAATAGCAGGAGTTACAGCTCCTACTGGTTGGTACCGTCGCCTTTGCTTTCCGAGAGAGAAATTACCAATATCCTGCTCTTTTTTCTTAGGGAGAGCACTACCGTATCTTTTGGTACTGCTTGATGATCTAGTGTCTTTAACCAAACGTCCTTCTCGGACTGCTTCCTCAAGACGAACTCCCATGCCGACCATCTCAGTAAAGTCGCTGGGCGCACTGGCAACCATACTGTCATAGTAAAATGAGCTCAAGGTTTTCAAGAAGATCTTTGTCATCTCTTTTTCCTCAAAATGTGGACAAATCTGGGCGGCAATTTCATGCTATCTTTGAGCATTATCCTTAAAGGTTTACTTGTCCTTCTGCGACATGGCTCTGAGTTGATCTCTGTCTGGTGCCATGTCCAGGTTATACTTATACTGTTGAACGAAGACAGCACCAAGATCCCTGAAATTAGCGATCTTAGTGCGGTTTAAACCCATGTACCATTTAAGTGTGACACCGATTAAACTATCTTGGAAATAATGGATCAGTAGCTGGTGGTTCTCAGTCTGAGTTGACATCCTACGAGCGTACATCACCAAATGACTTTGAGGGCAAGAGTTACCCTTGTACTTTTCAAATTCTGACACTTTGAACTTGGGCGGAACTTTCACATTGGGGACCAAACAAAGGTCTGCGGCATCCTTTCCAAATAGATCCTAACCGCGAATCACTTGTAGTTCCTTCTGCATCTCCAGGAACTGTTCCTGGAACTCTTTCATTTTCTCGTCCATACTTCCATTTCCACCAGAAGGTATCCGTGGAATCTATCCTTCCGGGACAGTGTGTATCACGGGTGGTGATACTGTCATTACGGCTGTGACTCTTGGCGTCTCCTGAAGTTTGTAACCTTCAGGAGTTATTGTCATGCCCCTGGCATCTTCGCTTTCCCAAAGTTTGTAACCTTCAGGACCAGCGGCTCCTGCTGCAGTTTCCAGATCTTCAGTGATCGGCGGAATATATCCTTCTGGGATATAGTTGAGTGGCATTCCCCAGGGACGATCTTTAGGCATGTTATACCGAGGATCATACTTTTCCACTATGGGCGTAGATATGATCTCTGAGATCACAGTCCTTTGTTGTTGTATCTGAGTTGCTGCCAGAGATTGCATGTCGTTCTGAAGTTTCCTTAGATCTTCTTTCAGAGTGTCGACTTCTTCTCTCAACTCTCTGTTCTCTTCCTCAAGATTATCCATTTTCTTCTAAATGTTGGCCCGAGTATTGTACGAATGAGACAGTTTGACTCTAGAATCGAGACATAAACGTGAGATTCATAGAGAAGAGGAAGGCGTTAATGTGAGAATGATGGATGATATACAATGATTATATTTAGTTTTTTTTTTTGTTATTTTCAAAAGAAACTTCGACAATTGGATTGCAAATATCAAACAGTGGGGAAACCCTATTTTATTGAATTCAAAGATTGCGGAAATGGAAATACAGTAATTTACAAAGTGCTGTAAAAGGAAATCTAAACTTATGGACCCTGACCCCTCTCTGAGGGGAGCTCAGGTGCTGGTTCTGGTACTTTCCTTTTCTTTGACCGGGGCTCTTGAGCCATTGTCGGGTTGTCATTCCATTGCCAAGTGAAAGGAGCGAGCAAATTCCTTCAGTCTTCTTGATTCTCTACAGCATGTTGCTCTAAAATCTTGATCAGAACATCTTTATCTTTTAATAGTTGTTGTATTTTCTTACACTCCACATTGAGAATGCGGTATTTGTTCTTCCATGACCTCCTCTCCTGTTGAACCTTGTTGAGAGTAACCTAAAGTGTTTCCGTCTCAGACATAAAATAAAGGATAGGTTCCTTCAATGGAAGAACCTCGTGACGAGGGTAAGGCATCCTCAGCTTGAGAGCTCTAGTTTGTACCTAGTGGAGATAAGGTTCCACCGAGACACTGTCCGGTTTTTCTAGAGACTCTCTACCTTTCCTATGAACATGTTTCCAAGCATGCACTATTTCTATCTTTAGTGCCCTGTCATTTTCTCCTTCCTTGAAGAAAAGACCTTCCAGATAAGCATTACGCGGGACATGCCTCATCAGGTATCCGGATTGACGACGAACTAAAACTGGATGATAATTGATTCCTCCCTTAGTTCCTATAAGGGGTACATTAGGGAAATTTCCACAACGGTCAATGATCATGATCCCATCATAGATTCGATTGTACCAATCGATGTCAGAGTTAGTAAGAGACATGATTCTCTGTGACCAACGTAAAGTACTCTTCTGATCCCAAAATGCAGCAGACTTTGGCAAATGGGAAACAAACCATTTGTATAGTAGGGGTACGCAGTATGCGATCATTCCTCCACTGTATAAATTCCTTAAGTGTACAGAATGATAGGTCTCTGTGAGCAAGGTCGGAACGGGGTTTCCAATCAGAAATATCTTAATGCCATTGATATCAATGAAATTATCAATGTTAGGAAACAGAAATAACCTGTAGGTGAGCAAACAAAGATGCTCTCAAAAGCAGGCACATTCCCTATACTAGCAAAGTACATGGCTTTCTTTATCAAAAACTGGGCTGGCAAACCTTGGATTCCACCCTTAGTGGTCATGTGAGTCCTGACTTCTGACTCATCCAAATGGATTGCTCTTGCAATGGTTTGATCCTTTGGAATTTTTTCCAGTCTAGAAAAGGGAGCGTGATCAGTAATAGGTAAATCAGTCAGGTGAGAATACTCCACCAGTGTTGGTGCTAGCTCATAATCTGGGAATGTGAAACAGTGATAGACCGGATCGTAGAACTGGATTAGTGTAGACATGATTCCTTCAATTACATGGACCCTTAACAGAGACAGCAGTCCTCCATACTTAGCTCTGAAAGCATCAGGGTTGGTGATCATCCTCGCCAAACCTCTTAAACCCTCTAGTTTTGGAACCTTGAAGGTGTACTTGTGAGTCTTCCTTCTTCTGAAATCCATAACGCAGTCTTTTTCTCTGATATTTACAATCATTGTCTTAGTTTAATTTGAAAAAGAGAGACTAGAAGAGAAATTTTTTGTTGTTTTAATGTTTTTAAGATGAATGCATGAATGCAGCACACAAAAACATAGAAAAAACATAAGGTTAAAGGTTCGGTGTCATGAAGTCAAGGCTTTACCCATCCCCAAAGGTTTATACTGGTGATTTTTTGTACCTGTCCTCAAAATCACTGACCCCTCTTGGGACAACGACAACAAGCGGATTGCCAAGCGAGTTGTAGTATCTTAGAGTTGCCTCAAATGAGGGTAGTATCACGTGACAACTATTTTCGATAGCTTTCGCACTACAAAATGGTTTCAGTCTACTAAAATCCTCAGCTTCTCAAATAACCCAATCGAACAATCTGCATTCAACAATCGAAGTCGTATAGGAATTGAATCCGCAAAGGGCATCTCCACTGATTTGATGGTCGACCGAGGTCTCTTATTTGGGAGTCACTCCCTGTAAGATTACTCGTCTAGTGCCATCACTTATCTTAGGTGTATACTCAATCTTTCCACATGCGGCATCACACGCATTCCCATTAGCAGAAAAATAAACACAAATATCAATTAGGAAAAGCAGTATATATATTTATCCTAAAACTAACATCCTAGACCTCTTAAGAGCTATAATAATCCTAGTCTTAACCAGACAATGGCTCCCTAGCAGAGTCGTCATTTCCGTGGCACTTAAGGTTTCAACCTAAGGAAAGGGATAAGAATAATCGCTCCCACTGTGGTCGCCATTTTTCTGTAGCACGGTTTTTGTGGTTTCGAATCACTATCGCTTTGGTACTACAGGTCGATTCATTTTTTATCCTGTGAAGCTGATTAAGGAAGGGAAATAGATGTCTCCAATTAACCTTGCTTTCATACTGAGTTTAAACAGATGACTGTTGGTTTACAGATGCTATCAAAATAGTGGGTCTCTCCGAGGTTATTTTGCTTAAGAATAGAGTTTCTTGACTGTTCATGAGGATTTTGATAAGGTACTGTATCTGATGTTTTTTCTATGTGATTGATGTATGACGGTACAGGACCTAAAGTTTTTTTATTAGTATGCTCGCTAAGATTTCACAGTCTTATGCCTACGTATTCCCGTTTAAAGAAACAGGGAAATCAGAGCGATCGTAGTTCCTCCTATTCTATGGGAGGAAAAAAGGTTTTGGTGTCTTGTTCAAAGCCCAAGACAGAGGCTAAAGGTTTTGACTGGGAGAGAGTTTGTCATCTCTAAAGAGGGATCGTTGATTTTTGTGTGCCTTAATCAAAGCACAAGTTTGATGCTAAAAGGTTGATTGACTCAGCTAGGGATTTCTTTATATGAAGCCTAAGAGGAGGCTAGATAAGACTGACTCAACAAGAGAGTGTATATGTCTTGTATAAGGCCCAAGATTGAGGCAAAAAAGAGACTGACTCTTTGGGGATATCGTTATATAAAGCCTAAGAGGAGACTTTTCCGGGGAAAATGTTCTTTCTGTCTTGTATAAAGCCCAAGATTGAGGCTAAAAGGGATTTTTAACTCCGTTGGGGAGGTTTATATGTGTCTTGTACAAAGCCCAAGATGGAGGATGAAATGAGTTTGACTCAACAAGAGAGTACTTTTACATGTCCTGTACAAAGCCCAAGACGGAGGCTAAAAGAGTTGACTCAACAAGAGAGTCTTGAAAAGGTAATTGACTCAACAAGAGAGTCTGAGAGTTGATTGACTCAACAAGAGAGTCTTTTATACTCAATAAGAGAGTGATTTGCTATCTCGTACGAAGCCCGAGATTGAGGCTAAAAGGAGATTAACTCAACAAGAGAGTCTCGTAAAGTGAGTGACTCAACAAGAGAGTCTGAAAAGGTTAGCTCCGCTGGGGAGAATCATTGTATAAAGCCCAAGAGGAGGCTGACTTCGCTGAGTAAGGATCATTATACAAAGCCTAAGAGGAGGCTACCTTACTCCTGAGGGTTATTGAGATCCCTAGGGAGGTCCAAGTAGAGAACTCTCATGAGAGAGACTAGGTTTCTGCTAGAAATTGATCTAGAATAATCGGAGTTTCTTCCTATGTTTAGAAGGAACTTGAGACTATCTTTGAGACTCAAGAGGATTTAGACTATCCAAGTCTATTAGTATAAGCGAGTTTTATCTTTTGTACGATGCCCAAGAGGAGGCTCGGGCATTAAGGGATGAGAATCAACCCTAAAATGGCCGTAGTTTTAACACTGGAAAGACGGCTCTATCAAAGGATGAATAAGTTATGTCTTATACCTTTAAGAGGTCTTCAGGGTCCTTGTATTAAGCCCAAGAGAAGGCATGAGAACTTCTTAAGAAGCCGAAGGGTCCTTGTAAGACGCCCAAGAGGAGGCGAGGATGCTTTTGGGAAGCCTGTGGGTCTCCAAACCAAGAGAAGTTCAAGAAATGCAATTCACAGAGAAGAGATCATTCCAGGAATGTTCGAGGGTTTGGAAGAAACTCAAGAGATGCCATTCACGGAGAAAAGATCATCTCTGGGGAGTAGAGTTTCTTTGACAATTTCTAAGGGTGACAGTCTGAGAAAAGGTTCACTGAGAATACTGTCTTTCTCTTTGTTCCATATTATTTAACCCCAAGAGGAGGGAAGACTGTATCTGGAGATTCTATGGGGATCTAGTTTGTTTGTATTTAAGAGTGACCAACAGGGCTTTACCTAGTTCTAGACCTAGTTGCCGGGGAAAACTCTAAATAACTATACTAGTATATATAAAGTTGATATATGACGAGTATTTTTAAAAGTTATGAAAGAAGACTAACCATGCGCAGCTTCCCACAATACAGTTATGTATATGAAAGCAGATAAAAGAAAGCGGATAAACACTTACCCGTTGTAGAGCTTCCATGCTGTTTTGTTAGTTGTTCAACAAAGAAATTAAAGAAAGTTTTGATAACAACATGTATATTTGAATTCAAAATCAAAGGAGAAAGTGTTTTGAAAAGATTGTTGGGACTTATAGCTCAAGGAGAGGCCCAGGTGATTTAAAAAAAAAGGGCAACGATCGCGTCGTTATTTTGAGAACTGTACAAGGGGACTTATACAATAAGTGAGGCCCAAAAGGTTTTCTGTACAAAGGGGATGGGTCTTACACTCTATTAGAGGCCCAAAGTTTATTTTTGTACAAGAGATGGGGCTTACAACTCAGGGAGAGGCCCGAGTAGACAGTGATCACACCGTCGTTTTGAAAATCGCCGGGGACTTATACAATTGTCTGAGGTCCAAAATGTTTGGCTTTTAAAAGGGGTTGAGTCTTACACTCTATTAGAGGCCCAAAGTTTATTTTTTTAAAAAAGGAATGGGACTTATAGCTCGAGGAGAGGCCCAATTGGTTTTGTTAAAAAGGCGACGATCGCGCCGTTATTTTTGAAAATTTAGTGGGACTTATACAATGACTGGGGCCCAAAAAGTGGTGTATTTACAAAAGGGATGGGTCTTACACTCTAATTGAGGCCCATGAGTGTTTGAAAAAGATTTGTGAGGGTGTAATTAATCCAAACCCTAATTTTGTTAAAAATGGAATTAATTTTGTTAAAAAATTAATAAAAAGTATTGAAAACATGTGAAAAATTAGTGGTGATCTTGGATCAATGTTTCAAAAATCAAGTTTTTATCCACAAAATGATTGGAAACCAATTAAGTTTAGAAAATCAAGGAGGAAAAAATATTTTAAATGTTTAAAAAATAAATAAAAGATTAATTCTTTGCAAAAATATCAAGTATATGAAATAAATAATATTTTTGGTAAAATAAAATATTTTAACATTTTTGTGAATTATAATAAAAAAGAATCAACTCAAAATCATTAAAACTCAGAGAGAAATTAATTTTTGAATCAATTAAATAAAATCACAAAAATTCAAATATTTGAATTTTGGAAAAGGGCGCCAAGAACACCCAAGAACACGCGCGTGTTCTGATTTTTGCCCAGATTTGTATTTTCTCTCCAATCTCACTGAATACTTGATGAAATTACACAATCCACATATCAATCTGCTCGTTTTCACCTCACGATCATGTCTATGGTCTTTAATTTCATTTATTTTAAGCATGGAATAAGAAATCAAGACAAAACCTCAAGAACCCTAAAATTTGCATGAAGGCTGAGAATTTTGATACACGATTCAAACAAAGCAATTAGTTGAGAGGAAACATTCTATGCATGATTATGAACATTTGGCAAAAGTATTGTGCGAGGAAATATGCATAGATTAAGAGATGACCAAGTTTAGGCTTACTTGAAGGTCGTGACAGCAAGAGCAATGTGATTTTTGAGTTGGAGGTGTTACAGATGAGTTGTGATGATATGAACAACTTCCCTACACCATATGGAGTGTGTTTGAATGCTTGGACTTGATTGGAAATGGCTGGATCACTTCATGGCATCTCAACTGCAAATTGGTTAAAAACTTGAGCAACTGGCTGGTGATTCTAAGAAATCAGTGTTACTGTTGTGTGTTTATTGTTTGATCAGCTCACATATGATGTTTATGAGGTGTTAGAGCAATTGGTTTGAATGGAATTGCTCTCTACTGAAAAATTCGATAGTGACTTGCTAAGAAAGGCATTTTTTAGAGTGAGAAGATGATTTTTAGAAAGGCAAGTGTTGTAGGCCTTTGGTGTACTTAAACTGATCACAAATGAGCTCTATTTATAGCATAACAAGTTTGTTTTGAAAGGAATAGGGAATGGCAACTGGTACAGGTCTGTGGCCAATTGTGTCACTTTGGAATCTTAAGTCTCCTCTAGCCATTGACTAGAGGTTATAACACATGCCTTTGGTTCCCTAGTTCAGAGATCATCCTTGAATCGTTCAGTTGGAATAATGTCAGTTCATGCCACCTTGGTGCGTCCATTGAATGCTCCAAAACAAAATTAGAGTCTTGTCCCCTTTTTAGGGTTTTTAGGTTTGGCATGTTATTTGTAGTTCCAAAGACTTGGGAGGCTTATGGATCAGTGTTTGTTCCTCCTTGGTCTCCCCCTGAGGTGTTCAACTGGATAAACTTGTTTGTCATTTGCACAAATTGCTCAAATCGAGCAAAATGCACAAATCTGCCTTGTTATGACAGTTGCAGCAAGCATATTGCCACTGTCATAACTCTTAGCTCAAATGGAATTTCATGGGGTTCTTGGACATTTTGGAAAGCTCTCATATGATACAACACATGTATGATCATAGTTTGTTTTGAAACTTTTTGGATCCAAGTGAAAAATGCCCCTACATTTTGAAAAAAGTGAAACAGATTCTGACTTAGTGAAAATTTCACTGTGTTGGAAAAATGTCATTTTTGGGTTTTCAGCCATTTTGATCATTCCATAACTTAAAATCCATGAGGAATTGGAATAAGGTGTAGTTGACACTTTTGAAGTATGCCATGAGAGCTACAAATCCATCTTTGGATCATCCAAAATGGTCGCTTGGATCATAAGTGTTCCATAACTTAGAAAATTTCTAAGTTTTTATGGTTACCCCTTTTACAAGTTATCCCACTTTCTTTGATTTTTCTTGATGAATGATGATTCCAATCACACATTAACATCATTTTAGGGTTGAGGAACCATAATTGTGAAAAATCTCAAAAAGTCAAACTTGACTTTTGCGCATAGTTGACTTTTTATCAGATGAATTTCAAACTGTGCGATCCTTATGGAAATTAAGTCCTTGACCTAAATCAAACCTAATGGCTATGTTCCATAGGTGTTATAGGGTGTATTGAATCATGTCCTAAGTTTTGGGAGCATATCCTGGTCAAAAGTCAAAGGTACAGTTGACTTTTTTCTCAAAAACCCTAATTGTGGTTCAGATGAAATTGAAACTTGTAGATCTAGCTTCTTGGATCAATCCATTGTTGCAAATAGATCAATGTGGTTTATTAGAGACCCTCAAATCATTTGTTGAGGTCTTGGCTCATGTTTTATCCCAAAAGTCAACTTAGGGGTGAATTAGGTCAAGAAACACTAATTCCTGATTTTTTATGAATACATCCCCTGAGGTTAAATTGACTTGATGCTTGAGTCCATGAAGTCCCATGAAGTATTTTAGGGCATGATTTGATGCATTGGCTCATGCCAAGATGAAAAATTCCATCTGGAGGCCCTGGTCGACCAAACCCTAATTTGGTGACACTGGCGATCTTGAGGCTTAATCCACTTGGAATGCTGCAACCTTGTGCCTGATCCCTGATGTGGGAGTCCTCTTAATCCTTTATAGGTGTTTGAGAGGATAGACAAATTGAGGATTATGTCATTCCTTGATTGATCTTTTGTCTAAGTGCTCTGAGAGGGCTTGAAACCCTAATTCTTTGATTGTAGTGAATGCTCACCCATCTTTTGGGAGACTAATGAGTATGAAAGTTCATCCATATTGTGATGATGATTTGCACAATGATGGGAATCTTAGTGGTCAAAATTTGGGGTATGACATATGGTAAAGTTGTAGCTTATGCCTCACGACAATTGAAGGTCCATGAAAGGAATTATCCTATTCATGATCTGGAGTTAGCTGCAGTGGTTTTTGTGTTGAAAATTTGGAGACATTACTTGTACGGATCGAGGTTTAAAGTGTTCAGTGATCATAAAAGTCTGGAATATTTATTCGACCAAAAAGAATTGAATATGAAACAGAGAAGATGGTTAGTGTTCTTGAAGGACTATGATTTTAGCTTTACCATCCAGGTAGAGCTAATCTCGTGGCATATGCTTTAAGTCGAAAGATGATTCACATGTCGACATTAGTGATTAAGGAGTTGGACTTAATTGAACAATTTAGAGACTTGAGCATGGTTTGTGAACTGACTCTTGAGAGTGTGATGTTGGGTATGCTAAAAGTTAATAATGAGTTCCTTAATGAAGTTAGAGAGAGTCAGAAACTCGATTTGAAGCTGGTGGATTTGATGACCGCAGGAGGGTCGGATACAGAAGGTGACTTTAAGGTAGATGATTTTAGTGTGTTGCATTTTCCAGGCATAATTTGTGAGCCGGATAACACTGAATTGAGAAAAATGATCTTAGAGGAGAGACACATGAGTAGCTTGAGTATTCATCTAGGAGCTACGAAAATGTATCAGGATCTTAAGAAATTGTTTTGGTGGCCAGGTATGAAGAAAGATGTAGCTCGGTTTGTGTATGCTTGTTTGACTTGCCAGAAGTCAAAAGTGGAACATCAAAAACCTTCTGGGTTGATGCATCCAATGGAAATACCAGAGTGAAAGTGGGATGGTATCGCGATGGACTTTGTGACTGGTTTACCGAATACGGCGAAAGGCTTTGATGCTATTTGGGTGATTATGGATAGACTGGAAAAATCGGAAAACTTTATACCGATTAACATCTGTTTTTCTTTGTCAAAGTTAACAGAGATTTATATCAGAATAATAGTGAAGTTGTACGGGGTTCCATCGAGCATAGTGTCTGACAAAGACCCAAAGTTTACTTCTGGATTTTGGAAGAGCTTGCAGGAGGCTTTGGGTTATAGTTTGAAATTGGGTTATGCGTATCATCCACAGACAGACGAGCAATTTGAGAGGACTATTCAGTCATTGGAAGACTTGTTGAGGGCTTGTATACTCAAGCAGGGAGGTGCTTGGGATAACCATTTATAGTTGATTGAATTTACAGACAATAATAGTTACCATTCTAGTATTGGAATGGCGCCTTTTGAAGCATTGTATGGTTGGAGGTGCAGGGCACCACTGTACTGGTATGAGACGGGTGAGAGCACTGTACTTGGACCCAAAATTATGCAGCAGACTACTGAGATAATCCAAATGATTAGGGAGAAGATGAAATAATTCCAGAGTAGACAGAAAAGTTATCATGATAATAGGAGGAAAGACTTGGAATTCAGCGAAGGCGACCGTGTGTTTCTAAAGGTCAATTATGTGACCGATGTTGGTCATGCGCTAAAATCGAAGAAGCTGGATCCTAAGTTCATTGGACCGTATCAGATTTTGCAGAGAGTTGGAGTTGTTGCATATTGAGTGGTGCTGCCACCGGAACTTTCAAATTTTCATGATTTGTTTTATGTGTCGCAACTTCAGAAGTACATTCCTGATCCATCCCTTCTGCTTTAGAGGGATGGAGCACATGTTCGAGATAATCTTACTGTAGAGGTGATGCCGATAAGGATCAAGGATAGCAAGATGAAACAGTTGAGAGGCAAAGACATTCCTTTAGTGAGAGTAGCTTGGGGAGGAGTTGCTGGAGGAAGTGTGACCTGGGAATTGGAGAGCAAGATGCGAGAGTCATATCCAGAATTGTTATCATCAGGTACATTTTCGGGAATGAAAATATTTTAAGTGGGGGAGGGTTTTAACACCCCATTTAAATATTTAGTCATTTTGTTATTTTATTCGTATAATTATTTTGGCATTAGTTTAGTTGAGGGTATGTGTAGTTGAGGGTATGTGTGTAAGGGTGAGCGTGAGAACTTAGTGCAATGAGTTAATTAAGATTAAAATTTAGGATAATATTATGATAATAAATAATATTAATGATGATAGATGGGATATTTAATAATAGTCCCTAATAATAATAATGGTGATATTATTATTATTATTAACCATAATTAGAGAGAAGTGGGGAAAATAGATCAGTTTGTCAGTTACACGTGAAAAGAGAATAGAGAGAAGAAAGAAGCAGAGCTAGGGCAAGAGAGAAGATCAAGGTTCCACTATTGTTAGAGAGCAAGCTTGGAATCAAGGTAAGGGGGGAGAATGGGTTCATTAATGGTGACTAGAACATGAAAGGGTGGTGAGGGTTCCTTTCCCTCTATGATTTTATGTGCATTTCCATGTGTATTCTTCTTTTTTCTTATTTGATTCCATAACTGTGTGATTGCTGCTGTGAATTCGTATATTTTTACTAATGTGGGTATGAATCTTGTGTAAATTCTGCATTGTTGCTACGTTCTATCATGAAACGGATCTGAAAAAATATGGGTTTTTGGGGTTAACGAAAATGGGACTCAAACTGTAGAAAACTTTGGTAAAATGCTAGATTAATGAAGTAGAATAGAGACTTTAAGGTTATACTGGTGTTGATGATCTTATGGGTCAGAAATAGGAGCTTGAAAGTGCTTCAATGGGGCAAAAATCGCACTGATGCGAAAAGCGGTTTTTCTGTGTGCAGACTGGCCATACGCGTATGCCAGGGGCTTACGCGTACGATACATGCCCTTTCCCCATGGGCAACACGGCCTTCTATTGATGCATGTATGGAACGTGGTCAGTATGCGTATGGGGTAGTCATTACGCCTACAAGATGTTTTTAGAGGGTTTGGAGGAGGAAATGACCTCTGGTTATATGCGTACGGAATGTAGCAATACGCGTATGAGGGGTCGACATCCAAGGGCTTACGCGTAGCATACGCATGCCTGGGGCGAGGAAATAAGTCCATACGCATATGGGCATGGTCATACGCGTATAGGCAGGGTTGTGTTATGATTTTTTCATTTTCGTGATTTCTGTCCTGATTTTGCGTGCGATTCAATTCTTCTTGGTTCATAAGACTAAAATGATATAATTGTACTTAGGGGAGCTGGTAATGATAGTAAATATGGTAAAACATGGAATTTTGTGTGGTTTTCTTTATGACGTGTGTTTGATGCTTGTGTTGCAAAGATTGTTGTTATGTGGACAATCTTGGGCAGCGGTGGTAATTCCAGAGAGAATTATGATAAGTATGTGGCTCACGTGTGATTGATGTGGATCGTGTGTTATTCATTAATGATAATTGTTTTATGCATAATGGTATGTCATGCATTCATGTTGTGTCTTGCAGAGATGAGCCTAGGTGGGAATCCATGATGGGTGCTTAGTCTCGTCCGGACTCCATGTGGAGATAAATTGTAGTTCAGAGGAACGCATACGACTTATCTGGATTTCGACGGGAATTAGGTTCAAAGAGTGAACCGTATGGATTGTGTTGGTACTGCATGCATGGTGTCGTGTCAGTCGAGTCACATTGGATATATCTATGAGTGAATGTGGGCTGAACATGTTGAATATTGATGTGGCACTAGTATGTGCGTTTTGTGTCTTTGATTGATGTGAATTGTGTGAATACTACTCCTTAGCATGTGATTTTCACCGTATAATTATTGAATGTAATTCTCACCCCTTTTCTGTTATTGTGTATGTGCTCCTTGGGGAGTACCCATAATCAGGTACCTGAGTGGTGCTTGGAGCATGTGTTGCTATTGATCGAGTCTTAGGAATCACTATAATACGTAACACGGGAAGGATTGGAGATTCATTATTCTTTATGTCATTTTTTCCTTTTGTTACATATCTTGGTTTATTTTGTTTAATGATGTTGAACCACAGATTTTGTGGAGTTTGCTGTAATTGGAGCCTTAGTGCTGAACTGTTTTAATATTCCGTTGTCTAATCAATTTATTTTTATGAGGAAATAAGATATGAAGTGACTTGATACTTCATGAGATTTTATGTTGATGTGGCATCCTACGTGTGTAACTTTGATTTTTCGCAACTATTTTCTTATTTTTATTTATTAAATGAATAGGGAGAGTTGGGTGTTACATAAACCCGTAAAAGCTCTTGTTTGGTTTTTGGGATTGTCTAAGGAAGTTTCTGTTTGGTTTGGGAGCTTCTCCTGCTTGAAAAGCTCTCTTTTGGTTCAAGAAGATTAACTAGTAAAATCTCAACAACGCTTCCTGATCTTAGCCCGATGTAAAATCTCTTTCAATTTGAGATTAACCCTTGTAAAATCTCATATTTGTTCCTTAGTTCAGCCTAGAGTAAAATATTCGTTTGTTCAAGATTAGCCCTTGTAAAATCTCGTTTTGGTTTGAGTTCATCCTTTGTTAAACTCTGGTTCAGTTTGTAGGATATCCAATACAAACGCTATTTTAGTTCAGAGGATAACCAGTATAAAACTCCACCTTGATTCGAGATAAGCCCGTGCAAACTTTCTGTTTCGTTCGAAGGATAAAATATATGTTCTTTGTTTAGTTGGAAGTTAGCCATTAAACTTCAAATCCTTGTAAAAGGAGGTTCATGGATATATCTTAGTAAAAACACTTAAGATAGTGGATACTACAAAGAAGAATTATTGGGGACATGTATAGGTCAAGTATTTAGGTTGAACATGTATAAATCTTTGGTGTCTTTCTCTTTCACTTATCTCTTTTAATTTATTTTCTTTTCGTTGATTTTCCATCTATTTTTTTGCCGCCTATTTACCCACTTGTTTTAAAATGGTTTTAAACCCTGATTTTACTAAAGTTTTTGTTTTCAATCAATATTTTTCTAACCCATACATTTCACTCTCTCTTGTGTTTAGAGTCATATGTCTAATCATTCTTACAACAAAATAACAATCAAAACTGCTAAAACAATAAAATAGAAAGCTAGAGTCCCTAACAACCAATCGAAAAACTCAAAAAACCAATGAGAAAAGACCAAAAACACTTGAAGTCAAAACTACATAGGATAAATCTAATACCTAAAAACAATGCCTAATCAACCGAATTTGTATATCCTAGGTATCCAAGTCCCAAGGCCACTATTGAATTAATCTTATGAGAGAATCCTCCACCTACTCATAAAGTCTTTTTTTATAGACGCACTCTTGTTAGTTATGTTTTGACAAAAGACTCGATATGCAATTTATGAATTTATGCACATTTTATACACACAAATACATAAGTCTCACCTCTAAATTTTTGTAAAGCATAAGTAAAAATGATGTTTATATAACAACAACATAATTATATTCTTAAATTACTATAAATTTTACATTGGCTTAAATGCACTTTTGGTCCCCCCCTAGTTTGGACATTTTATACAAATGGTCCCCCTATTACAAAATCAGCGATTCTGGTCCCTTAATTTAGAAGCACTTTGGATATACTTGGCCCCATTCAAATTTGATGATGTGTCATGTTTTTTAATGAGGTGGCGGTATTCTATGTATTTCATGTCAGCAAATGAGTTTATTTTAATAGTAAGTTGAATAATTTAATTTACAAAATACTTAAATCATATTTTAATTAAATATAACTATTTTAATTGTAAAAAAATTATAGATAATATCCCCAACTAATCCCCATTCATTCAGATATACCTTAGTTATCGTTCATCCATATGTTTCACTTGTAATCACCTTCAACCCATGAACCCTAATTTTCCTTCAACCTAGCAAGCCTATTTTTGTTCATCTTGTGAAATCAACAAATGTGTCCAAACGACGTGAAATCAAGATCGTGGGTTTCGTTTGTTCTTGTGATTCAATGAAGATGACGAAGTCAGGACATCTAAAGAAGAGAAACGAAGAGGTCAACTACTGTGTGAGGTATGTTTTTTTGTCCCAGTCGTTTAGTGTTGTTTATGTTTACTTGTGGTTCCTAATTTTAGTTTAGTGTTTCTTTGTCACTATTTTTTTGGGCTGTTTATGTCTTGTGGTCCCAGTATTTTAGTGTTGTTTATGTATATGTGTTGTCCTATTTGTTTGTTTGTGTTAAATTGAAACTGTTTTTTTCAAAAAAAATTCAGGCCAGCTAAGACTAATAAGGTTAGGTTGAGGATACATCATAAGGGACAACTAGTTGAATAACCTATTGAGTGGTATGTTAATAGGGTAGCCATTGAGTTGAAACATAGTTAGAATGTTTATTATATGTCGTGCATGGATATACATAATATCATTAAGAATGAGGGTTATGAAAATATTAAGTGCATTTGGCATTGGAACATAGCATATAGTTTTGCTCGCGGTCTTAGACCCTTGAACAATGATCGGGATGTTCTGCAATTTTCAAAAGATATTGAAGGCTATGATGTAGTAGACTTATATGTTGAGCATCAAGTGTAAGTTTCTGATATTGTGGATGATGCTAACATTGATGATGCTAACAATGATGCTGATAATGATAACAATGATGAAGTTGTAGGAGATAATGATGTTGATAATGATAACAATGATGAAGCTGTAGGAGATAATGATGTTGATAATGATAACAATGATGAAGTTGTAAGAGATAATGATGTTGATAATGATAACAATGATGAAGCTGTAGGAGATAATGATATTATTCATGATAACAATGATGTTGTAGAAGATGAAACAAAAGATTCATGGCAATGGTTTTTAGACCTTCTTCTGCATGATTTGAAAGGTTACAATCAGAGGTCCTATTCATTTATATCAGGTCAACAAAAGGTAATTGTTTACACTTACAATTTTATCAATTGTCATTTGTTTTTTCACTTACAATTTTTTTAATTATCACGGGGACTTGTTCTACCTGTTCAAGGCATTAATCCCACTGTGGAGTGCAGAATGTGTGTTAAGCATTTGTATGGAAACTGGAAGAAGAGACACCCTGGGTTGAAATTCAAGAAAGTACTTTGGGCAGCTGCTAGGGCAATAACAATTCCTGCTTGGGAAAAGGCAATGTTGAAAATGAAGGCAATGAAAGAAGAGGCATGGAAAGATATGATGGATGTCCCTGCTAGCCATTGGATCAGTTAACACTTCAACACTTATTCAAAGTGTGATTTACAGGTCAACAACATGTGTGAAGCATTCCATAGAGCAATTATGTAGCATGGGGAGAAGACTCTTATCACCCTATTGGAAGGAATTAAACATTACATCACCAAGAGGATTGCAAGTCAGAAAGAGTTTCTACAGGGCTACACATGATCCATATGCCCTAAAATTCAATTGGTAATTAAGAAGAATAAGAAGCAAGCACAAGGGTGGAGTCCTACATGGCATTGTGATGATGGCATATCCATATTTGGTGTTAACAATGGCATTGATGCTTATTGTGTTGATTTGAAGAAGGAAACTTGCTCATTTAGGAAGTAGGAATTGTCTAGTATACCTTACTGCCATGTAATTGCATGCATATGGAACATCAAGAAACAACCTGAGGATTATGTTGTTGCATGTTATATGTTTGACTTATGTACTATATCTATGTACTACTTATGTTGACTATTATTGTATGAATTGTTAACTGTTATGGTTAGATTCTGTTTTAAACAGGAAATCAACATTTATGTAAACTTACTCCCACATTGTGTATCCAACCAATGAACCATAATTGTGGCATGTAGCTGATCAGAATACAGTGGCACTGTAACACCCCGATTTAATTTAATTATTTTTCGTGATTAAATTGAATATTATTGTATGTATTGTGTGTTGGTGTATTTTGGCCAAGTTTGGGGTACCCTTAGGGTGGGGGTAGTACCCTTAGAATTATGAAGGATAAGGTGTTGGATGAAGGGTTGGTTGGTTAATATTATTATTTGAGTTATTGAGGATATTATTGTTATTATTTGAGTCGGTGAAATAATAATAATAATATCTAAATAATAGTAATAATAATATTAGAAAATAATATTTGGACAATAAGAAAAATATAAAAGAAAAGGGTTAGGAAAGGAAGAGGTGGTCAGTACGTGTTTTGAAAAGAAAAGAGAGAGCAGAGAAAGCTAGGCCAGAGAAGGAGAAATTATGGAAGAAGAAATCAAGAATCCTAAGGTAAGGGTGGGATTTTTTTCATCTCTCAAGGGTTAAATGATGTAGGTATTGAAGTAGAAATCACTAAGTTAGAATCCATAGGGTTGAGTGAGGGTTTTAGGAAGATTTTGTGATAATATGATTGGAACTAATGAATTAGCCTTGCTTGATTTGTTTGGTTGAATTGCAAATGTTAGATATAGGCTATTGGTGAAAAATCTGTGAACAATTGCTATTAAAAATCAGTTTGAGTGCAGAAAATCGCAGTTGGGAGATGCTGTTATCGCAGGGTTTTTCTGCCAAAATCGCAGAGCCTGCTTAGCGCGGTCTAGCGTGCTTAGCGCAGTCTGGAGAAATTTTACCTCTTCGAGGCATTGAGTAGCGCGCTTAGCGCGGATAGGGGCGCGCTTAGCACGACCCGGGACTAAAAAAAATATTATTTTAATTACTTAAAATTCATGGAAAATATCTGTTTTACATTATATTGATGTCGTGTTGTTGTTGTTGTATGGTGGGCATGTATTGAGGTGTTATGTGCTTGTTTTGTTGATGTTGATGTGATAATGTGAAATGCATGATTTAATGATGCCAAGATGTGTAGTTATTGTATTGGTGCAATGATGTATGTTTTGATGAATGCATGTTGATTGTTAAATGATGTTGGTATGAAAATGAGTATACTATGTGTATGCATGAGTCATTGTTGCATGTTGTCATTGATGGTGCATGGCATATGCATAGTTGTGGGATGGCGTGCCCAGGTGGGGTGTTATTGTCTACCCAAATTCCTAGATGGGATCGTTGTTGTTGGCGTGATTGTGTGCCCAGATGGGGTGTAAGCAATCACAGTTGTTGGTGTGACCATGAAATAGGGGTCGTTGGTGTGATCATGAAATAGGGGTCATACTTGACCATGAAACAAGGGTCGAGAGTTCCGACGGGAACTGTGATCATGAAACAGGGATCGATTTTGGTTCCACATGCATTGAGTCTAGTCGAGTCTCCTTTGCATTCTCTTGTTGGTTGTGTTGCATGATAGTTGGTATAATTATCGATGATTGTTTGTGCATAATTTAAGGTGTGTGATTCTTGTTGGATGTTATGATATGGTGAATAACTTGATGATGTATGCTTTTCTATTTATATCATCTCTCTCTTTAGTTGATTTAAGAATCTCACCCCTTCTGTTTGAATGTTACCTCTACGTGGGTAACGTGCAGATAAGCAAGAGTAGTTCGCAGGTGGAGTGGAGAAGACGAGGTCTTCTGGTGCGAGTTATCGAGTCGCGTCTGCTCTGAGTTTGTAACACCGGGGGTGTCGGAATGCTAGAGTCTTTTAATTCCTGTTATATGTTATTACTATTTTCATTAAGGATCTTATGTGTAACCAAACATGTTTCTTTTGCATTGAATTTTCCACTGTGCATAACTGTTGAAATGCTATGTTTAATTTAATATCACCGTAATACTATTGTGTGCATGTTAAGTTGAGAAGTAGAAGTAGCATCCTAAATCCATGTATTCTATTTTACTCTGATAAATTATGATTAAATTGTCGCGGGGGTTTGGGGTGTTAGAAAGAGGTATCAGAGCAGGTCGGTCCGTCCGACCAAGTTGTCAAGTCGTTGTCGTGTGCTAGTTGTTTAGTGTCGGTGTCGGTTCCTTAACCATTGTGTTCTGTTGTTGGTGTGTGATAGATTTAGAATAGCTGGAAGGAACGATTCTGCTCTTGCTGCTGCTTTGCAAGCTAGGGCTCAAGCAGTACAGAATCCGCCGCGTGCTAACGAGAATGATGAGTTTCGAAAGAACAACCCGCCTACTTTCAAGGGAAGATATGATCCGGATAGAGCGCAGACTTGGCTCAAGGAGATTGAGAGAATCTTCTGGGTGAAGGAGTATCCTGAAGCGCAGAAGGTGCGGTTAGGTACTCATATGTTGGCTGAGGAGGCTGATGACTGGTGGGTTAGTACTCGTCAAGTGTTGGGAGCAGCAGGTGAGGCAATTACTTGGGTTGTGTTCAGTAGAGAGTTCTTAAGGAAGTATTTCCCTGAAGATGTTCAAGGAAAGAAAGAGATTGAGTTTGTGGAACTGAAGCAGGGTAATATGACAGTTACAGAGTATGCTGCTAAATTCTCAGATTTGGCTAAGTTTTATCCTCACTATAGTACGGCAACGGCAGAGTTCTCGAAGTGTGTCAAGTTTGAGAACAGTTTGAGGCCTGAGATCAAATAGGAAATTGGGTATCAACATATCAGAAGATTTCCTAATTTAGTGGACTGTTGCAGGATATTTGAGGAGGATCGCAAGGCTCGATCGGCTCACTATAAGGGGCTGACCGAGAGAAGAGGGAAACAACCGGTGAATCGTGGAAAGCCTTATGTAGCTCCAGCTGAGAAAGGTAAGCAGAAACATGCGGATGGCAAGAAGCCAAGTGGGCGAGGTGCTTCTGCTCCTCTGAAGTGTTACAGGTGTGGCGAGTTGGGACATCGTGTCAGTGAATGCACGAGCGATGTGAAGAAGTGCTTTAAATATGGACAGGCAGGACATCTGATTACTGACTGCAAAGCTAATGTGGTCACTTGTTACAATTGTGGGGAACAGGGCCATATTAGTACTCGTTGTCAGAAACCAAAGCAAGCTTCGACTGGAGGAAAAGTGTTCGCTTTGACAGGGACTCAGACCTCCAGCGAGGACAAATTGATCAAAGGTACATGTTATATTAATAATACGCCTTTGATTGCTATGATTCATACTGGTGCTACTCACTTTTTTATTGCTGCTGATTGTGTAAGGAGGCTAGGCCTTGTTGTTTCTCCTATGAAGGGAGAGATGGTTATCGAAACTCCTGCTAAGGGATCGGTGACTATTTCTTTAGTCTGTATGAATTATCCATTATCAATCTTTGCTAAGGACTTTGGTGTGGATCTGATTTGTTTACCATTGGGAGGTCTCGACTTGATTTTGGGTATGAACTGGTTGGAGTTCAACCATGTTTATATTAACTGTTTTAATAAGTCGGTTCGATTTCTTGCTCCTGAGGAAGAGGGAGAAGATGGTTTTCTGTCTGCTAGAGAGTTGAAGGAGCTCTTGGAAGAAGAAGCTCAGGTGCTCGCATTGTTTGCATCTTTGTCAGTAGAGAGTAATTAAGTGATTAATGAATTGCAAGTAGTGCGTGAATTCCCGGAAGTGTTTCCGGATGACATTGTTGATGTGCCACCAGAGAGGGAAGTAAAATTTGCTATTGATCTTGTCCCTGGTACCAGACCTATTTCTATGGTACCATACAGGATGTCGGCATCAGAATTGTCAGAACTGAAGAAGCAACTGGAAGACTTGTTAGAGAAGAAATTCCTGAGACCAAGTGTATCGCCTTGGGGAGCTCTAGTGTTGTTGGTAAAGAAAAAGGACGGTAGTATGAGGTTGTGCATCGATTACAGTCAGCTGAATAATGTAACAATTAAGAATAAGTATCCGTTTCCAAGAATAGATGACTTGATGGACTAGTTAATGGGTGCTCGTGTGTTTAGCAAGATTGACTTGAGGTCGGGTTATCATCAGATACGGGTAAAAGGCGAAGACATTTAGAAGACGGCTTTCAGAACTTGATATGGACATTATGAGTATGTGGTGATGCCGTTCGGAGTTACTAATGCACCTGGTGTATTCATGGAATATATGAATCGTATCTTTCATGAGTACCTAGATCAGTTTGTGGTTGTCTTTATTGATAATATTCTGATCTATTCCAAGTCAGAAGCAGAACACGCGGAACATTTACGGATTATGTTGCAAGTGCTGAAAGAGAAGCAGCTCTACACTAAGTTGTCTAAGTTTGAATTCTGGTTGAGCGAGGTAAGTTTTCTTGGTCATGTTATTTCTAGTGATGGTATTGTTGTAGACCCATCCAAGGTAGACGTTGTTCTACAATGGGAGACTCCGAAGTCGGTGATCGAGATTAGAAGTTTCTTGGGTTTGGCTGGTTATTATCGAAGGTTTATTGAAGGGTTTTTGAAGTTGGCACTTCCGTTAACTCAATTGACGTGCAAGGGGAAAACATTTGTGTGGGATGTTCATTGTGAGAAGAGTTTCGTTGAGCTGAAGAAGAGGTTGACTATGGCTCCAGTATTGGTTTTACCTGAACCAAATGAATCGTTTGTGGTGTATTGTGATGCTTCTTTGATGGGGATAGGAGGTGTGCTAATGCAAGATGGTAAGGTTGTGGCTTATGCTTCACGACAGTTGAGAGTACATGAGAGGAATTATCTGACTCATGATTTGGAGTTAGCTGCAGTGGTTTTCGTATTGAAGATTTGGAGGCATTATCTCTATGGTTCCAGATTTGAAGTGTACATTGATCATAAGAGCTTGAGGTATCTGTTTGATTAGAAGGAATTGAATATGAGGCAAAGAAGATGATTAGAATTCTTAAAGGATTATGATTTTGGCTTGAACTATCATCCCGACAAAGCTAATGTCGTGGCTGATGCTTTGAGTCGAAAATCTTTGCATATGTCTGCTATGATGGTTAAAGAGTTGGAATTGATTGAACAGTTCAGAGATATGAGTTTGGTTTATGAACAGACACTGCATAGTGTAATGTTGGGTATGCTGACGATTAATAATGAATTTCTTAATAATATCAGAGACAGTCAGAAGTTAGATGTGAAGCTAGTGGATTTGATGATTAGAGATAACCAAGCAGAAGGTAATGAGTACAGGGTGGACGAATAAGGTGTGTTGCGATTCCGTGACAGGATTTGCATTCCTGATAATACGGAGTTAAAGAGAATGATCTTAGAAGAAGGTCATTGGAGTAGTTTGAGTATCCATCCAGGAGCTACGAAGATGTATCAAGACTTGAAGAAGATATTTGCGTGGCCTGGATTGAAACGCGATGTGGTTCAGTTTGTGTATGCTTGTTTGACTTGTCAGAAATCGAAAGTGGAACACTAGAAACCTGCTGGTAAGATGCAACCGTTAGATATTCCAGAGTGGAAGTGGGCCAGTATTTCTATGGATTTTGTGACAGGGTTTCCTAATACTCCGAAAGGACATGATTCTATTTGGGTGGTAGTGGATAGACTGACGAAGTCTACACATTTCATTCCGATTAATATAAGTTTTCCTTTGCAAAAGTTGGCAGAGATTTATATTCATGTGATTGTGAAGTTGCATGGAATTCCGTTGAGTATTGTGTCGGATCGAGATCCAAGGTTCACTTCCAGATTTTAGGAAAGTTTGCAGGAAGCTTTGGGATCAAAGCTGAGATTGAGTTCGGCTTATCATCCGCAGACGGATGGTCAGACGGAAAGAACTATCCAGTCTTTAGAAGATTTGTTGAGGGCTTGTGTGCTTGAACAAGGAGGTGCTTGGGATAGTCATTTGTCGTTGATTGAGTTCACTTATAATAATAGTTATCATTCCAGTATTGGAATGGCACCTTTTGAAGTGTTGTATGGTCGGAGATGTCGGACGCCTTTGTGTTGGCACAAATCTGGTGAGAGTGTGGTGCTTGGACTTGAGATTGTTCAGCAAACTACCGAAACGGTGAAGTTGATCTGGGAAAAGATGAAAGCTTCGCAGAGTAGGCATAAGAGTTACCATGATAAGAGGAGGAAGGATCTTGAGTTTCAAGAAGGAGACCATGTGTTCTTGAGAGTCACTCCAGTGATTGGTGTTGGTCGTGTGTTGAAGTCGAGGAAGCTTACTCCTCGGTTTATTGGTCCGTATCAAATATCTGTAAGAGTTGGACTTGTAGCATATAGAGTGGCGTTGCCGCCGCGTTTGTCGAATTTGCATGATGCGTTCCATGTTTCGCAGCTTCGGAAGTATGTTCCGGATCCGTCGCATGTGATTCCGATAGATGATGTGGAAGTGAGAGATAATCTCACAGTAGAGGACTTGCCAGAACGTATTGATGATCGCGAGGTGAAGCAGTTAAGGGGAAAGGAGATTATTCTCGTAAAGGTAGTATGGGGAGGTGCTGCCGGTGGGAACATGACTTAGGAATTGGAGAGCATGATGCGAGAGTCGTATCCGGAGTTGTTCGCTTAAGGTAAATTTTTGAGGACGAAAATGTTCCAAGTGGAGGAGAGTTGTAACACCCCGATTTAATTTAATTATTTTTCGTGATTAAATTGAATATTGTTGTATGTATTGTGTGTTGGTGTATTTTGGCCAAATTTGGGGTACCCTTAGGGTGGGGGTAGTGTCATACCCCAAATTTTGACCACTAAGATTTCCCATCATTGTGCAAATCATCATCACAATATGGGGGAACCAACATGCTTCATCAATCTCCCCAAAGATGGGTGAGCATCCACTACAATCAAAATTAGGGTTTCAAGCCCTCTCTGAGCCTTAGAAAAAGGGTCGATCAAGGAATGACATGACCTTCAACTTGTCTAACCTATCAAACATCCACAATGGATCAAAAGGACTCCCACTTTAAGGATTAAGCACAAGGATGCTCCCTTTCAGGTGGATTAAGTCTCAAGATCGACAGTGTCACCAAATTAGGGTTTTGGTCGACCAGGGCCTCCAGATGGAAATTTTCATCTAGGCATGAGCCAATGATCCAAAACATAACCTAATATACTCCATGGAACCTCATGGACCCAATCATCAAGTCAATTTGGCTTCAAGGGATGCATACATCAAAAATCAGGAATTAGGGTTTCTTGACCTAATTCACCCCTAAGTTGACTTTTGGGACAAATCATAAGCCAGGACCTCAAGACATGATTTGAGGGTCTCTAATGAACTATATTGATCCATTTGGAACAATGGATTAATCCAAGAAGCTTGAGCAACAAGTCTCAATTTCATCTGCACCACAGTTAGGGTTTCGCGGGAAAAGTCAACTGTAACTTTGACTTTTGACCTGGACATGCTCCTAAGCCCTAAGACATGATTCAATATACCCTATGACACCCATGGAACATGTCCGTCAAGTTTGATTTAGGTCAAGGACATGATTTCCTGAAGAATTGCACAGTTTGGAATTCATCTGATAAAAAGTCAACTGTGCACAAAAGTCAACTTTGACTTTTTGAGATTTTTCACCAAAATGGATTTTTAACCCTAAAATGATGTTAATGTATGATTTGAATCATCATTCATCAAGAAAAATCAAGAAAAGTTGGATAACTTGTAAAAGGGGTAACCATAAAAACTTAGAAAATTTTCTAAGTTAAAAATAAAGTGACAAGGGTACCAACTTTGGAGGATCATAACTCCTAAACCACAAGGCCATTTTTTCTCATCCAAAAATGGATTTGTAGCCCTCATTACCCTCTACAAAAACTTCAACTAGACCTAAGTCCAATTCATTAAGGATTTTGAGTTATGGAGTGATCAAAATGGCTGAAAAATGAAAATGTCACTTTTTCCAACACTTAGTGAAATTTTCACTAAGTCAGAATCTGTCTTCATTTTTTTTCAAATGTAGGGGGATTTTTCACTTGGATTCAAAAGATATCAAAACCAAACATGTTCAAACAGTTGTTATATCATGTAAGGGCTTTCCAAAATGACCAAGAACATTGCCAAATTCCATTTTAGTCATGAGATATGACATTGGAAAGTTGCCTTGCTGAAATCTGTCAAAGGCAAGGCAGAATTTGCAATTTTGCTCGATTTACCAAAATCAGCCAAATTCAAATGCTCCTATCCACTTGGACACCTCAGAGGATTGAATCTAAAGGGGACAATCACTGAGTCAAGCCTCCAAAGTCCTTGGAACAAGAAAAAGCATGTTGGACCTAGAATGGCCAAAATAGGGACAAGACTCCAAATTTGGATTGAAGCATTCAATGGAAGCATCAAGGTGGCATGGACTGAGCCATTCTCATCTGAAATTAGTCAAGACTTATCCAAGACCAAGGGAACCAAAGCTCTATGCCCTAACCTCTAGTCAATGGCTAGAGGAGACTTGGATTTTCATTTGCCAACATTGGCCAAACCTACTTAGCAGCTGCCATTCACTATTCCTTACAAAACAAACTTGCTTTACTATAAATAGAGCTCAATTGTGATCAGTTTGAGTACACCAAAGCCATCTAATAGATGCTTTCCTCAAAATCTTTTTCTCTTGGCAAAAATGCCTTTCTTAGCAAGATAGCTATCGGGTTTTGAGTTTGAGAGCTTTTCCAATCAAACCAATCACTCACACACCTCACATACATCATATAGAAGTGATCCAAACACTCACATAACATCTGGAACACTGATTTCACAAAATCACCAGCCAATTGCTCAAGTTCATGACAGTTTTGCAGTTGAGGTGCCATCTTCAATTCCAAACCATTTCAATCCATTCCAAGCACTCAGACACATCACTTGGCACCTAGGGAAGCTATCCACATCATTGGAACCTAGCTGTAACACCTCCAACACAAATCACGATCACCAGCTGCAAGTGGTAAGCATGAGCTCTTCTAACTCTATGATCCATGCATTTTTTGCTGCACAATAATTTGGCCATATGTTCATAATCATGCATGGAATGTTTCCCCTCAAATAATTGCATTGTTTGAATCGTGTATCAAAAATCCTAGCCTTCATGCAGAAATTAGGGTTCTTGAGGATTTTTCATGATTTCTTGTTATATGTTTAATTTAAATGAAATTAATGGACATAGACATGATCGTGAGGTTGAGACGAGCATAATGATATGTGGATTGCATGTTATAATCAAGTATTCAGTGAGATTGGATAGAAAATGCAAATCAGCCAAACCCATAACACGCGCGTGTTCTTCAGCTGTTCTGGGCGCCTTTTTTTTAATTTTCAAATATTTGAATTTTGTGATTTTCTTTAATTGATTCAAAAATTAATTTCTCTCTGAGTTTTAATGATTTTGAGTTGATTCTTTTTTTAATAATTCACAAAAATGTTAAAATATTTTATTTTCCCAAAAAATACCAAAAATATTATTTATTTCATATAATTGATATTTTTGCAAAGAATTAATATTTTAATTGTTTTTTGACATTTTAAATATTTTTTCTACATTGATTTTGCAACTTTTAATGCTTTCTAATTATTTTGTAGGTCAATACTTAATTTTTGAAGCATTAATCCAAGATCACAATTTGCTTTCCATGTGTTAAACTATTTTAATCATTTTAATTGAATTTTTATTCAATTAAATACATTTTTGAAAACAAATTAGGGTTTTTGGATTAATTCAACCCTCATAAATCATTTTCAAAAAACTTTGGGCCTCTAATAGAGTGTAAGACCCAATCCTTCTTTTTGACCAAATCATTTTTGGGCCTCAGTGTATTGTATAAGTCCCAATACCGTAAAAAACAAACGGCACGATCGTCGCCTTTTCAAAATAACCTTGGGCCTCTCCTCGAGCTATAAGACCCATTTAAAACTCTTTGGGCCTCTATTAGAGTGTAAGACCCAATCCCCTTTTAACCAAAACAATTTTGGGCCTCACTTATTGTATAAGTCCCTCTGCGTTAAAAGAAAACCTCGGCGCGATCGCCATTTTAAACGAAAAATCATATGGACCTACCCTCGTGTTATAAGCCCCACTCTTTTTCTTTAAAACTTTTTGGGCCTCTTGAGAGAGTGTAAGACCCATCCCTTTGTACAGAAAATTTTTTGGGCCTCAGTCACTTGTATAAGTCCCTCTGTACAAATTCAAACAGTGCGCTCACTGATAAAACCCTGGGCCTCTCCTTGAGCTGTAAGCCCCAAATCTTTCTTTTTCAAAGCACTTTCTCCTTTGATTTTGAATAAACTGTTGTTTTCAATCTTTCTTTGTTGAACAACTAACCAAACACCATGGAAGCTCTACAACCGAGTAAGTGGTTATTGCTTTCATTTACCGCTTTCATATACATATAACTGTATTGTGGGGTTGTTTCACTGTAAGTCTTCTTTCATAAACTCATATCAATTGTGTAATAATAGTATAGATATTTAGAGTTTCCCCGGCAACTACGTCTAGAACTAGGAAACGCCGTTTCGTTTATTCGTAGAAATAGACAACTAGATCCCCAATAGGATCACCAGATACAGTCTTCTCTTCGGCTGTCCTCATTAGGAATTGTCAAGAAGCTCTACTCCCCAAGATGAATGTATTCTCCGTGAATGGCATATTTGAGTTTCTTCCAAATTCTCGAACTTTCCTGACTTTGATCTATTCTCGGTGAATGGCATTGCCTTGAATTTCTCGGGGTTTGGGGACCCACGGGCTTCTTAAAAGCATTGGCCTCCTCTTGGACATCGTACAAGGACCCACAGGCTTCCTAAAAGCACCCTAGCCTCCTCTTGGGCTTAGTACAAGGACCCGCCGGCTTCTTAGAAGTATTCACATCCGCCTCTTAGGCTTTGTATAAGGATCTCTTCCTTCGGGAATGATAGCCTCCTCTTGGGCTTAGTACAAGGACCCGTCGGCTTCTTAAAAGTTTCCAGCCTCCTCTTGGGCTTCGTACAAATTGTCCCGACGACCTCCTAGAGGTATAGGAACAGAACCTAGTCATCCTCATAGAACAGTCCTTTCCAAGAGTCTACTACTATTTCTCAAAGCATAGTACAAAAGATAAAACTCTAGACTTGGACAGTCTAATTTCCTTGAGTCTCAAAGACATTCTCAAGTGACTCCTTCAAAAATAGGGAGGAAACCCGCAGACTCGGACAGTCTCAATACCCTTTGGATTTACCGCTTCCTTAAAGAACGGGAATAATCCGGATCCTTGAATCAAATCTTTGAGTACAGTTTTGCTCATATAAGAACTGATTTTCTCTTTCAAAATCAATATATTGGACCTGTCACTCAACTGAAACAGTCACCATAGCCTCCTCTTGGGCTTTGTACAATGATTCTCCCCAGAGGAGTCAAACAACATTTAGCCTCTCTCTCGGGCTTTGTATGAGACACATAAGAGACTCCCTCGTTGAGTCAATCACCCATTTCGCCTCTATCTCGGGCTTTGTACGAGATACAAAAAGGTTCTTATTGAGCCAAACAAACAACAGCCTCCATCTCGGGCTTCGTACGAGATACAAAAACACTCTCTTGTTGAGTATAAAAGATTCTCCTATTGAGTCAAACCCTTTAGCCTCTCTCTCGGGCTTTGTACGAGACACAAATTAGCCTCCTCTTAGGCTTTGTATAAGAAAACCACTGATTGATCCAATCAACCTTTTAGCATCAAAGTTGTGCCTCGTTCACAGTACACAAACATCAACAACTCCTTCCCCTTCATTTACTCGCTGTAAGCGGCAAGCCTCTGGATTATCTACATCCATGCCACTGTCCCTCTTTTAGCATGAGAAATTCCTAAGGAAAGATAGAATTGCTCTACACAGAGTTAAAGTCTTCTCCTTTAGGTTAAAATCCCCTTTAAAGGAAATTATGGCATTGCTAGGATCTGCGTATCCTGGTTAAAATAATTCTCCTTTATAACCAGTCACCCAATAGTTATGACAGACAAGCCCTTCTTTAGAGATGACAAATTATCTCTAAAGTCGAGGTCCCTCAGCTTCACGTCTTGGGCTTTGAACAAGACACAAATAGACTTTTCAGCTTCACATCTTGGGCTTTGATCAAGATACAAACTACCTTCAGCTTCACGTCTTGGGCTTTGAACAAGACACCAAAACACCCATTTCCTCCCATAGAATAGGAGGAACTACGAACGCTCTGATTTCCCTGTTTCGGTAAACGGGAATACGTAGGCATAAGATCGAAAGAAAAGATCTTAGCGAGCACAATCAACAAAAAAACCCAAATCCCATACTCTCACATTCAAAAGCATCAGTCCTAACATCCTAACCATTGTTCCCCGCTAGAAAACCCTAGAAAGAAAGAAAACCGTATTGGCGAAAATACAAATAACCAGTACAAAGGCCCCCCCACATTGATAGCATCCGTAATCTAACAGACCGCTGTTTAAACTCAGTATGCAAAGCAGGGTTAATTGGAGACATCTATTTCCCTTCCTTCATCAGCTTTAATAGGATAAAAAATGAATCGACCTGTAGTTTAAGCTCAAACCGTAGAGAGCGACCAGTGCTTAAGAACCGCGTCCAAAATCGCTCGCTACAGGTAGTACCCTTAGAATTATGAAGGATAAGGTATTGGATGAAGGGTTAGTTGGTTAATATTATTATTTGAGTTATTGAGGACATTGTTGTTATTATTTGAGTCGGTGAAATAATAATAATAATAATATCTAAATAATAGTAATAATAATATTAGAAAATAATATTTGGATAATAAGGAAAATATAAAAGAAAAGGGTTAGGAAAGGAAGAGGTGGTCAGTACGTGTTTTGAAAAGAAAAGGGAGAGCAGAGAAAGCTAGGTCAGAGAAAGAGAAATTGTGGAAGAAGAAATCAAGAATCCTAAGGTAAGGGTGGGATTTCTTTCATCTCTCAAGGGTTAAATGATGTAGGTATTGAAGTAGAAATTACTAAGTTAGAATCCATAGGGTTGAGTGAGGATTTTAGAAAGATTTTGTGATAATATGATTGGAACTAATGAATTTTCCTTGCTTGATTTGTTTGGTTGAATTGCAAATGTTAGATATAGGCTATTGGTGAAAAATCTGTGAACAATTGCTGTTAAAAATCAGTTAGAGTGCAGAAAATTGCAGTTGGGAGATGCTGTTATCGCAGGGTTTTTCTGCCAAAATCGCAGAGCTCGCTTAGCGCGGTCTAGCGCACTTAGCGCAGTCTGGAGAAATTTCACCTCTTCGAGGCAGTGAGTAGCGCGCTTAGCGCGGATAGGGGTGCGCTTAGCGCGACCTGGGACTGAAAAAAATATTATTTTAATTACTTAAAATTCATGGAAAATATCTGTTTTACATTATATTGGTGTTGTGTTGTTGCTGTTGTATGGTGGGCATGTATTGAGGTGTTATGTTCTTGTTTTGTTGATGTTGATGTGATAATGTTAAATGCATGATTGAATGATGCCAAGATGTGTAGTTGTTGTATTGGTGCAATGATGTATGTTTCGATGAATGCATGTTGATTGTTAAATGATGTTGGTATGAAAATGAGTATACTATGTGTATGCATGAGTCGTTGTTGCATGTTGTCATTGATGGTGCATGGCATGTGCGTAGTTATGGGATGGCATGCCCGGGTGGGGTGTTATCGTCTACCCGAATTCCTAGATGGAATTGTTGTTGTTAGCGTTATTGTGTGCCCAGATGGGGTGTAAGCAATCACAGTTGTTGGTGTGACCATGAAATAGGGGTCGTTGGTGTGATCATGAAATAGGGGTCATACTTGACCATGAAACAGGGGTCAAGAGTTCCGACGGGAACTGTGATCATGAAACAGGGATCGATTTTGGTACCACATGCATTGAGTCTAGTCGAGACTCCTTTGCATTCTCTTGTTGGTTGTGTTGCATGATGGTTGGTATAATTATCGATGATTGTCTGTGCATAATTTGAGGTGTATGATTCTTGTTGGATGTTATGATATGGTGAATAACTTGATGATGTATGCTTTTCTATTTATATCATCTCTCTCTTTCGTTGATTTAAGAATCTCACCCCTTCTGTTTGAATGTTACCTCTACGTGGGTAACGTGCAGATAAGCAGGAGTAGTTCGTAGGTGGAGTGGAGAAGACGAGGTCTTCTGGTACGAGTTATTGAGTCGCGTCTGCTCTGAGTTTGTAACACCGGGGGTGTCGGAACGCTAGAGTCTTTTAATTCTTGTTATATGTTATTACTGTTTTCATTAAGGATCTTATGTGTAACCAAACATGTTTCTTTTGCGTTGACTTTTTCGCTGTGCATAACTGTTGAAATGCTATGTTTAATTAATATCACCGTAATACTATTGTGTGCATGTTAAGTTGAGAAGTAGAAGTAGCATCCTAAATCCATGTATTCTATTTTACTATGATAAATTACGATTAAATTGTCGCGGGGGTTTGGGGTGTTACAGGCACCACCTGTGATGAGAAGAGCCATTGGAAGGCCAAAAAAATATAGGAACAAAACAAATGATGAACTTAGAAATCCTCACATACTTCCAAGGAGGTTTTCAACTGTCACATATGCAAAATGTGGTGCTATGAGGCATAACAAGAGGTGCTGCAAAGGAAAAAGGGTTGCAAATATGGCTATTCCAAAGTTTGGGAATAAACCAAAGAAGGATAAGAAAGTGAATACTAAGAAAATAAAGGCTAAGTCTAAATAAAAACAAACAAAAATTTGTCAAAGTTCATAAGTTCCTCAACCCACTCAAGAGTAGTGGACTCTAGGTTTAAGTAGTTGTATATGGTTATCTTTTGGGTAGTGATGTATGGATGTACTAAGGTAGTAATATATGGTTCTACTTTAGGTTTATGATGTTTCATTTTGACTCAAGTTGTGTCTTGAGTGTTATGCTCTGTCAAACTATGTTATTTTGGTGTAATGCAGACAAATATTTAAGTATGTTAATGGAATGCCCTGTGCTTATTGTTCTGTCGAATTGGTGTAATGTCAAATTATAAGACATTGTTATGTCAACTTACATGTCAAAATATAAGCCATTACAGGTCAAATTATAAGCCATATTATAAGCCATTACATGTCAAGATAAAAGCTAATTAATTATATCCTATTTCATCATTGTTGTTCCAACAAGTGCAAAGAACATTACAAATAACTAAATCCAGGTAATCGTCAACTGATTGTTCAAGATCTTCACCTTCATCTTCAATTTGTCCTCCTTTACTTTGTGGGTGTTAAGCATCTCTTTCTCCTCATTCAAGTTCTTTAATAGTGCATAAATTAACTCTTTTGCCCTAGGATTCATCTCCTCATCCGACCAAGCAAAGTGAGTGCATTTTTTGTATCCTTGAATCTGTTAACACCAACGAAGAGTAAAGTGAGTGCAGAAATTAACTCTTTTTGTAAACCAATTGAAGATTTATGCTTACCTTATACATCCCAAGTCCATATAAACGCCGACCTGGGTTCACATTCGTCCATGTCGTCATCAACGGAGCGTCAAGACCACACTAGCATACGTTCCTCGAACGACTTGAGGACCTGCTTCCATTGCTAAAACCAGACTGTTGCGACAATTTAGTAGTTGTATTTGATGTTCACTTGAAAAAACGGACTTGAACAGTGTCGAAGACAAACCTGGATGTGAGGAAGACGAAGAACAATAGAGTGAGGAAGAAGAAGACGTATCTAATGATTTTTATAACTATTATCTATAATTTTTTAACAATTAAAATATAGTTATATTTAATTAAAAAATGATTTAAATATTTTATAAATTAAATTATTTAATTTATTATTAAAATAAACTCATTTGATGACATGGAATACATAGAATATTGCCACCTCATTAAAAAATATGATACATCATCAAAATTGAATGGGGATCAAGTAAATCCAAAGTGCTTATAAATTAAAATACCATAACCGCTGATTTTTTAATAGGAGGATCTGTTGTTTAAAATGTCCAAACTAAAAGGACCAAAAATACATTTAAACTTTTTACATTTAAAAATTCTTTGTGATGCTAGACAAAAGAGAACTTTAGTTTCTAACTTAGTCACTTAAGTTTTCAATTATTTTACTCAAATTGGTTGTTGTTACTTAAAAGCTATTATATTAATAGAACATAATACTTTTGTCTATAAATATAAAATCATTTTTAAAAAATTGTCTTTATTTATAAAACTCTTTAATTTTTTAAGTGTATTAACTTTTTTTTTACCAACATGCCTCCATTTATTATACATTATTTTTTGGCAATCAACTGTAAATTGGGCGATTTGTTTATGCATTTTTTGAAAAAAAAAATTCATGATATTGCTTATTTTTTATTTTAATTTTTTTAAAAAATTAAAAAAAAATAGTTAAAATATGTTGTTTTATAAAATATTATTTTATCCTTTTGTAATACTTTTTTATATGGTAGATTTAAAAAAAAAAATTAAAAATTATTTTGAATAACTTTTCATAAAAAAAATATTAAGATTTACTTTATGATTTTCCATATTTATCCCTACAAACTAATTTCTTATATTTGTTTATTATTTATTTTATTAACTGACAAATATGTTCACCAACGACACGCCGGACATAACCTTTATAGTTGAACCGATGGTAGAGTTCAGCCAAATACTAAACTAGCAATGGGCTCAGATCAATGTAATACAATTCTGTATGAACATTAGGTTGGATAGGCACCCGATTGAGACTGCAATATTATATATTCATTCGACCAATATGTAGTTTAGAGATCACGCTGGAAAACTCAGTTGTTTATTGTGGCGGTTTATGACAACAACTCATATATTAGACGAAAAGATCTTTGGGCTTCTTTGACTAACTTGCGAGATACTTACAGGGAGATTTCAATGTTGTTCTAGAAGCATATTTAAAAAGGGAGGTAAATTGCTTAGTTATATATCATGCATGTTGGAATTAGTCTTGATGGAACTGTGTATTTATGAATAATAAATTTTCATGGGTGTGTACTAAAATGACAAGAAAAGTATACAAAAAGGGAGAGTTGAATTATATATGACAAAAATAAAGATTTGTTTCTCATTTCTTTCGATGTTCAGAAGAGTATATGATTCCGAATAGACGTTCAAAACCAGATCATAAATGCAGCGGAACTGAAGTCAGACACAAAGTAAACAGCACAAGAATACAGCAGATTTATACTGGTTCCTCTCCCAACTGGGAGTACTTCGTCCCCTTGCTTAGCAAGATATTTTTACTATAATCAATGCTTGAATACACTTGCTTATGTATTTAAACATAAGACTGTTTACAGCACTGACTTACAGTCTGAAACAATTCTGTTTAACCAGATCCTGATTACAACTTTCTTTTGCTTAGATCTCATGTCTAAGACTTCACCTGCTCAATCAACTCCTGATTGAGACTTCTTTTGCTTAGACCTCCTGCCTAAGACTTCGCCTTACTTAGAGCTCGTGTCTAAGACTTTACATGCTCAATCAGCTCCTGATTGAGACTTCTTTTGCTTAGACCACCTGCCTAAAACTTCGCCTTGCTTAGAGCTCGTGTCTAAGACTTTACCTTGCTTAAAGCTCATGTCTAATACTTTGTCTTTGCTTAGAGCACATGTCTAAGACTTCTTTGCTCAAACCTCTTGTCCAAGTCTTTGCCTTTACTTAGAGCACATGTCTAAGACTTCTTTACTCAGACCTCATGTCCAAGACTTTGCCTTTGCTTAGAGCACATGTCTAAGACTTCTTTGCTCATACCTCCTGTCCAAAACTTTTCCTTTGCTTAGAGCACATGTCAAGACTTCTTTGCTCAGACCTCCTGTCCAAGACTTTGCCTTTGCTTAAGAACATCATATTCAAAAGAAAAGGGGAACAAGGTGTATCAACTTCAGAGAATGATCCTAATAAAGATTTTAAGTACTTAAGGATTTCCTGGATATTCAGTATTTTAGGAAATCCTTAAGCTTTATTACATTTTAAAACAGTAACAATGGGTTCTGCATATACACAAGTGATGTTCACTGTTGATATTTATTTCTTCAATCAGATAGAGGTGTAGAACACCTCTATCCTCTAGTAGCTTCTTATTTCTTTCTTGTTCAAGTTTTTAGTATAACTTTCGGCTTCTTAAATAGTAAATTTCTGGGAACTAGCCGTTGAAGGATGAATGATCAGAAAGTACTTTGATCTCTTTTTCGGTACAATAGGTGAACTCTTTAACCACTGAGTCTTCAAAAGAATTATGTACTTATAGAGCCGTTGGGAGAGATTATTTATAAAGTATGTTAATACTTCTTGAGCCTTGTGATTGTAGACTATAGCTGCAGAACTAATTGGACATAGTGGTGCTTTTTCTTTGGTACGGATAATCATGAATTTTTCACAGATTCTGCACGTCTTATTAGAAGCTAATTTCGATTCTGAGAGTAGAACTAACAAGATGCTTCTTCAGATGCTGAGATAATCAGCATCATAATTTATTTTAGAAAATAGCTTGGTAATATGTTCTTCTTTACAACAGTCGTTCCTCCTTAACAAATTCTGAGTAAGATTCTTTAAGTATTATGACCTCCACACATGATTACACATTAAATAACACCATTGTTATTTTAATATTGTTGTCATCATCAAAACCTAAGTGGAAAACATCAAGAGCAAATCTTGCTTTAACAATCTCCCTCTTTTTGATGATGACAAACAAGAGTATTTTAAAGAACAATGTTTGGGCTTTTTTAAATTTTCTTAGATACCATCAGAGTAATAGGTGTGAAAGCTCCCCCTGAGTTCCGTTTCTAAGAAATTTTAAAATATCTTTGGTTTTCTTAGCAACAGCAGGGTACGAGGTTTGTAAGCTCCCCCTGAGTCTAGTAGTCCAAAGTTAAGTTCTGAGAACTTATCCTAAGTTTCATTTTTCAAGAAAACTGTAATTTTAACTTTCTTAACACTAACAGAAAAGAGGAAATATGTAAACTCCCCTTTAGATCAATGTAGGAAGAGTTAAAATTATTTACCCGGACAATATAACCAAAAATAAAAAGAACAAGAGCATACAGTCAGAGCTCCCTAGACGGTCAAAAGTACTTCTTAGGGCTTAAAGCAGCCATAACCAAGTAGAAACGATTTCCAAGAGGGTCAAAGATGGTTGGTACAGGAAGGTACTTGACTGACTACTTAGAACACACTATAAAATTAAATCTTAAGTGTTCATCCAGTTCATCAGAAATAATTTCAAGCAAGAGTTAGCTATGAAAAAAGAAACTCATAGCTACATGGCTCTCAGAAATGGTTATGCAAGAGAAAAGAGTTTACTGAAGAAGGTTGAAACAACAAAAGACAGAAGTTTGACCATAAGGGAACATTTTGCGCGACATCTTGCAAATGCAACAAAGGAAAGTCAGAAACTGAAGGAAGAGAAGCGTATTCAAACCAGATTGGCTACCTACAGAGATCAGATTTCAGAATCAAAGAAGCACAAGAATTTTTCTAAAGATTCTTCAGCTGAAGATGAGGAAGCATATCAATACTGGAGAGAATATTTAAGCAACACAGAGAGAGATGCCTGAAGCAATAAAGAAGGCTATAAATATACAAGTTTATTGTACTACCAAGTCTCTACAAATTTAATTTATTTAATGAAAATTTTCCCTTGAATCAGTTCAAAACTTAACTTCGCCAACAAGAGCAAATCTCATAGTACTTCCAGAGATATTAAAGAGGCATAACAAACATAAATAGAATAATCATAAGAGCACAATCATAGAAATTCATAGATATAACATGATAAATAGTAAATTAAAAATAGAATCAATCCAAACAACAAGATTTAACAACAAACAAAGAAAACACATAAGCATGTTCTAAATCCTAGGCCTAAGGTTTCTTCAATAATTCCATGATTTCCTTCAAGTCAGAACCAAATTCTTCTTGCTTCTCAACCACAAATTTGAACTTAGCATCCATTGAGAGTTGATTGGTAGTTGTCTGATTTCTCATATCTTCTTGTTGCTAAACAACTGTAATTACTTTAGCTTCAAGACTCTGTAGTTGATTTTGACTAGACACACCAACTTCCTTAGTATAGAAATCTCCAAGTTCTTCAATGATTAGATTGATATTTCTTCTGAATCTTTCCCATTTGCCATTGAAAGCAATAGAGTCAGTGGCTAAAAATCCTTCTTCCACAAGCGCTTTTGTTTCATCAAACAGTCCAGTCTTGAACACTTCTAACTGAGAAAGTACATGATTGGGTAAAGGTTGATGATTGGTCATAAGATGAGATGTGGTTTTCTGGTTTCCAAGAATAGATTCATATGTGGTATCATTTTCTAGGGCATGAGTCGATGGAGATTTGTGTTGATTAGATATTTGGTGGATTTGAGGTGAGACAATAGTTTGGTAATTATTTTTAGAGGGTTGATCAGATACAACATGTTCATGAATATCAGAGGGAAGGTCCTGGACATGATGATCTGAGATGGTTTTGGTGGAACTGCTAGAAGGTGAGGAAATGTTGAGAGGCTTAGCATCTAAACCACCTCCTGTTTTAGCAGGAACTGATAAAGAAGGATCAGTTTGAATGTAAGCATCAATTTCTTGGATAGTTTGATTAAGAGATTAGTTGATTTGTTTTGGTGTTGTTGTTAAAGTTTTCAGTAAGGAGAAGTCAGTGTTTAGAGGAATAATGGACAGTGTGAAATTTTGGTTGGATTCAGGGGATGAGGGTGTAGGAGACTTTCTCAGTGAAGTGTTTAGATTGGAATCAATTTGGAGTTTAGCCTCAGTACCTGATCCAATGGCAGGTGAGACAAATTCATCAACTGTCTTTGTATCACTACTAGAGTCATCTGGATTCATATTCACAGGACTTCTGAAGTCTTCTTTCTCTTTAGGGGTTTCCTCTACATCTTCTGCGTCAGAATAAACATCTTTGCTTGTTCCAGCCTTATCTTCAATAGTGGCATTCTTCTTGCAGCTATTGAGGAATTTTTTAGTCAACTGGATAACTTCAGATGAGTTAACAACAGATTCTAGTCTACTTCCAAGCTACTTTATCAAGACTTCCTAATGTGATTCTTTAAACTCAGTGGCTTCCATGATACGATTCTTTTTAATCATATCTTCTATTACAAGTGCATAATAGGAATTGATAACAGTAGTGAAGAAATTGTCGGCCTGTTCCAAGGCCTGAGCCCTCTTTGCTTCCCTTTCTTTTTCTTCTAATTGACTTAAGTTAGACATTTTCCTTTTCTTGGATGCAATAATTTCCTTATCTGAGTTATTGTCTGATCCTTCTCCTCTTGTTTCAGAGGAAAGGATGTTAGTGGTTTCTCTGAGCTTGTCAACTTCTTGTTGCAGATTTTCTTTTGTTTTGAAATGTTCCTTCGTTTTCTGAACAAATCTTACTTCCTCCTGTTGTACAGCTTTCTGGGCAGACATATGTACTTGTACAGATTCAGAAACCCATAGGTAATGAATCGTGTATTGTTCTTAGATGAAGCTTTTAATCAAATCCAAGTTAACTTGTTAGTCAAGGATGATTGACTGAACTTTGTATTGGAATGGGTGTCTTTCAATAGGATGATACCGTTATTGTGCTTATAACTATTAGATAATCACATGTTATGATTTAGGGAGTGAGATGGGTTTCTCTTATCTAGGATGGAGTTCTTATATAAAGTTTTCATTGGGTAGTGATAGGTAAACCAGAGGTTGTTTACTGTAAACCGGCTATTATTTAGATAAAACTATACTACTGATAGTGGATTCTTCTTCCTGGCTTGGTATGCCCCCAGATGTAGGTGATTTGCACCAAACTGGGTTATCATATTCTGTGTTGTTTATCATTCTGCATTTATAGTTCAGTTTTAATTAACATGTTGTAACAGATGTCGAAACATCTGTCTTGCTGCAGTTACTGATATTCTGAATATCAGTTTGCTGTTCTGTTCCTGGTTTAAAGATTGTGCAGAGAACAATGTCTTGACATGTGTTAGGACATCTGCTATCTGCTATGCCAGAATTTCAATTGATATCATAGCAGGCATCCTGTCTGTTTCTGGATGAGATCTTGGGAGATACTTTCTGGCACTTTAAACAAGGAGGAGTTTTGGATATCAGATCATTAACTCAGACATACTTAAGGGTATTAATGAATGGGATGAATGTTCTGGATTGAAGGTAACAACTACTAGTGGTTGTTCATGTTTTTTGAGGAGTCTACAACAACTGTAGGAGAAGTGGCTAGTTCTCTTGTTGGGATGTCTTATAAGATGTTCTGTCATCTTATTAGGGCATGTTGAAGATGTTCCTTGGTGGTTCCGCTGTATATGTTTCTGATGGAAGAACTCTGGTATTTATGGGATTATGGAGTTGTGACTAAAGACAGATGGTAGAAGATCTCAATTGTCAGCCTCTTCTTTTGAAGATATCAACATCTCTTCATTCCAAAGTCGGGAGAGATGGAATAGAGAGAGTTGTTGGTTGATGTCTATCATGGTGACTTGGTACTTGGAAGGTTGGTTCCATCTTGTATCCTGAAGTCAGTTTCAAAATAAGGTGAGTTGAGATTGGATTTATCAAGTTCATGCTCTAGGAATTTGGTAAGTTATTTTTTGACTAAGTTGTCAAAGATACTTGAGATCTCTCTCAAGTCCACTCATAAAGGCATCTCATTCGTGCATCTGGAGACTTCTAGTTACTCTTCTGACTAGAGGGTGTTTCAGTGAAACATAAATCTGAAGAAAGTGGAGGTGATTTATTTTCACCATCCAAACTTGCAAGGAAGGATTCTTCTTTCTTAATCCTAAGGATGAATCCAATCTGAAATGAGATTTCAGATCTGTTGAGGTAAATAGGGTTTGTTTAGAGAAAATCTTAGTTACTTGAGTCAAGGGTGGCAGCCTTGATATCTCAACACTTTGTTTGTCAAAGAAAGATACTTGTATGAAGTGATCTGTTCAAGTTTATCTACAACAGTATGATAAGGTTACTAAACAAGGATTTAAGATCAATTGTTATTTGTGGAATTTACAAGTATTTAATTGATTATCCTTGTATGTTGGAGTACAAGATCACTGATGTCAAGTGGTACATCAGGAAGTACAACATCTCTTGCTGCAGCTGCTCAAAGACCTGTTCTCCGGTGGATGAGTACAGTCAAGATAAGGAACTGATGTTCTATTAAATGTTGAAACATCTTGACAGTGGAGTATGTGTAGAAGTCTGTTGATTCAAGGAGTGAATCTCTCGAGCAAAGGAGTTGTAGCTGATGATCTTGGGACCATACACGTGTGTATGGTAGAATCAGTCTTTATTACAAGGCATGTATTCAGACTAGGAAGTTTCGTGGCAGGTAACTTGACTAGAATGTAGTGTTGTTGGAAGTGAAGATGAAGACAACTCTCTTGGTTCAGTTTATTTCTGACCTAGGAGTATTGCAGTGGAGCAGGTGTGTTCCAGTTTTTACTAGAAGCATCTGCCTTTTATCTGGAAAGTTTCCTGGAAAGAGACTTGTCCAGAATATGGTGCTGGTGATAGTACAACTTGGGTCAGTTTATTTCTGATCTAGGTACATAGGAGCATGTGATCTTGCTCATCATGGAGGTCAAGGATAAGTGGCAGTTATCTCTGATTTTCTACAGAAGTATCTACTTAAGAAAGGTGGGATTCCTTTTGTAAAGATCTTGAGTAACTAATCTCTTTTAAAGAATCAAGCTTTGGCAGGTTTGGGATGTCTGAAGATGAGGTGAGTGTTGTTGTACAGCAAAGCAGGATAGAGGTTGTATACTCTAACTTAATATCTTTGATCAAGTCTATGAGAACATGGAACTCTTGTTCTATTATATGGAGGAGGTTCTTCTAAGTGGCAGAAGGAAGGGTTGAATTCCTCAGCTGGATGTCTGATTAGATGTCATGACATCATGCAGAAACTTCAGGGTCTTAGTTGATGTTGTGGCGCATCATCTTAGGATAAGTTGATCTTCTTAGAAATAAATGGAATTAATGCTTCAAAAAGGGTCTATCTCATGCAGTTTGCGGGAGCTGCGAAAAGGAGTAAATGTTACATGTATAAGGCTTGGTGTATCCAAGATGGTTTGCTATGGAGTAAGTGGATTATGTAACTTGAAGATTAGGTTTCATTGGTGGATCATAAGGTTTTCTGAAACTCTGAAGGAAAGCTAAGATTAACCAAACAGTTGCATTTGGTTGATCTTTAATTGTGCATTAAAGCAGGATGCTTGGAACTAATTACTCTTGGGCAGAAGGGTAGTTGGTTGAAAAATCATAAGAGGTTCTTGATCTATTCATATCTTGGAGCTTGTGGTAAAAGCCCTAAGTTGCTTATGGAAGATTACCTTCTTTTGGGAGTTAAATGAGAGTTTATTTCTCTCTTTGGTTATCTGGAGTTCTTATTGATCAAGCTGGTGGTGCAGTGTTGTTTGAAGATATTCAGTTGGATTACTATGCTGATAGTAAGTCCAGTGGTAATTGTATCAAGAACCATAGTGTATGGTGTCAATGATATGATCAGGATGTCCTAACTAATGTTAAAACATCATCTTGGTTTCTGAACTTGGAGTTCAGATTGTGAAAGCCGATTTTCATTAGTTGAATCAGAAGTATTTTATCTTATCATATGGGATAATGATAAATTGAAGACTGTCTTGGATCATGGGATGTTTATCTAGAAGACTGACTCTTGTTGAGGTCAGAATGCTTGTGGAAAGGTGGTTTCCTTTGCTACAAGTCATGCTAGAGAGAAGTGGATCAGTTTGGTGCTTAAGGAGAAAATAAGCTGAGGATTTCTGAAGCATGTGTTTGATGTTTTCAAGTGTGAAGAACATCTGGGAGAGCTAGCAAACTAAAGGGTTATGTATGTAACTTTGAGGAATATGAAGCATTCCATATTCAATTGGATTGAATCTCAAGGAACAAGGATATTTATGGCTGTAAAATTCAGGGTGAATTTGTACAGGGTATGGATGGTTTCTGGATGAGAGGGATCAATGGGGTTTTGGTCTCAATCCAAGAGTTTGTTGGTTGTGATACAAGGATGCGTTCCTGGTACTCTCACTATATGATCATGAAGTTGTCATGGGATATCATGTGGTGATTTTGGGGTGTTTCTTGCTGAAGAAGCATCATTTGAGAAAGATATGGGAAAACTTATGTCTGTTAATTGTACTAGTATGGTACATGGATTTCTTGAGGATCAGGCATTAGGTGAATGCGTTCAGCAGGTGTGTTGAACAAAGGGTGCGCTCTTGAAGACATGAAGATCCGTCTTATGTTTTCAATTCATTTAGGGTGTTCTTCTTGCAAAGGAGCACTGGGTATCTACGACAGGGGGAGTTAGACTTCTGTTCTGGATATGTGGCTGCAGTGGTGCATATTGTCTATCAAGATCATTTGTGGTGTCAAGCAGTTTGTGATAGATTGCCTCATGTGAGAATGATATGTCAGACGAGATGTCATGAAATTGCACTACTGGTATAAGTTCTAGGTGGACTTATCAGGTTATTCTGATTCTGTCATTGGGTGTCAATGGATTGAATCAGAAGTGATACAAGTATCTTGGGAGTCGTGGTTGCTGTCTGGAAGAATTTGTTTTTCTCTGCAGATTGGAAGCTCAATGGAAGGATTCTGTCGTGATCAAGTATGCTAATTCTGGATTAAGGAATTGATTTAGAATAAAGATAAGAAGGTTGTAATTACCTTTATATAACTTGTTGTGCCTGTGCTAAATGGAATAAGGTTGTGGGGTCTACATATCATTCATGGGAAAACTGGCAGATTTGGTATCAGGACTTTGCTCAGAATTTGTTTCAGATAAAGACAATCAAAGGGACGGTGGTTTCAAGGACAAGTCAGAAAAAGTGGAATCTTTCGAAACTAACTTGACCAGCAGTTATTGCATTCATTGACTAGTTTTTTTCCTTTTAAATGGATTGGCTCTACCTATGTAGCTTCTTTAATATATAAGAAGGATCGTGCTAAAACATATTTCTTGTTAAGTTGAGAGCAAATGGGTTCTGTCAGTGCTTGGGTAAGCACAGTCTGGGTATGGGTCTGCATGGGCCATTTTTGCCAACTTTTGGATAAAAAGGGGGATAATGGCTTCTTGCTTACTGCTGAGAGGTGTATGTGCGTCTGTGATGCTGATCTGCAAAAAAAATGTCTCGTCTCAAGGGATGTTCTAACGTTCTGGGTTCTAACATCTTGGGAAGTTATGTTTTGTGATCAGAGTTAGGAAGCAAGTATGTATTTGGTGTCTCAAGGAAATGAAGAGGGTAACTCGAAATTATCTTCTTCCTCTTCCTTGATACTTGCTTCAGGTTGTTCCACTGCATGCACCATCAAACTGAAGAATGTTTTAGTCAAAATTTGTCAAAAGGGGGAGATTGAAAGCTCGAAGGGTTTGACTAAATTTTGGTAAAGCATAATGTTGGGAAAGATGTTCCAACATGAAGATTTATGCCCCGGACCAAAGATGTCGAATGAAATGTCACAGCATGAAGATTCGACATCATGACTGTCACAACAGGTTTTGTTTTTAAATCTATTCCAAGATTCAAGGCAAGATTTGCAGTGGATCATGGAGAGAAGATTTGAAGCCCAAGACAGCAGAAGGCTATAAAAGAAGACCAAGACTTAGGCAAGTAAAGAGAAAGATAATGACATAGACTTAGGAATCCTATTTTGAAAATTAGGGTTTAGGTTTTGAGAGTCGTAGGTTTCTCTTATAAGTTTCCCTCTGTATCGATTTGATACATTGGGAAGACATAGGTACTTTTACAGATTCAGAATCCCGTAGGTAATGAATTGTGTATTGTTCTTGGATGAAGCTTTTAAGCAAATCCAAGTTAACTTGTTAGTCAAGGATGCCTGACTGAACTTTGTATTGGAAGGGGTGTCTTTCAATAGGATGATACAGTTATTATGTTTATAACTGTTAGATAATCACAGGTTGTGATTTAGGGAGTGAGATGGGTTTCTCTTATCTAGGATGGAGTTCTTAGATAAAGTTTTCATTGGGTAGTGATAGGTAAACCAAAGGTTGTTTACTGTAAATTAGCGGTTGTTTACATAAAACTATACTACTGATAGTGGATTCTTCTTCCTGACTTGGTATGCCCCCAGATGTAGGTGATTTGCACCGAACTGGGTTATCATATTCTGTGTTGTTTATCATTCTGCATTTACAGTTCAATTTTGATTAACATGTTGTAACATATGTCGAAACATCTGTCTTGCTGCAGTTACTGATATTCTGAATATCAGTTTGCTGTTTTGTTCCTGGTTTAAAGATTGTGCAGAGAACAATGTCTTGACATGTGTTAGGACATCTACTATCTGCTATGCTAGAATTTCACTTGCAATGTTATAGCAGGAAAGTTATTCAAAAACTTCCTATTCTTCTCTTTTCTGATTTTGATAGGATTGTCAATTGTTATAATGTCCTTTTTCAGTCTATCTTTCATCTGAGCCAGAGCAGATGCAGATAATACACTTCTATACATTTCATCCAGATCCTGAGTGGCTCCATAGTCTGTCAGCAGATTGACCAGTTTTCCTTGATAGAAGAGTTTAGAAAGTAACCTTGAATAAGGTACTGTTCTTTTGAGTTTCTTGGAGGTGTCTTTGATGGATTCGCACAAGTGATGAAAGATGTAACCTGGGAGATTTAATCTTTGACCAGTTGTAAGAAACCAGAGAAAAAACTTGTGATCCCAGGAAATTTGACCAGAACTTCCTTCTTGAGGAATTAAATAACCAATAAGAATTTTGAACAGTAGTTTCTGCTCCAGATGGATGTTCTTTAATTTTCCGAAGTCACTTTTCTTTTTGAACAGACCATCCTTAATTTCTTTATCATAAGTTCCTCCATCCTTTGTATTGTGAATCAACAACCCTTTGTTTTCAGCCCTAATTAACTTAGCAATGTGATCTTGAGTAATGGTAACTTCCAGACCCATTACTGCAGATCTAATTTCTTTATGTTTAAACTCCTGTAAACCCATTTTAGTTTTGGTTTTTCCTTTCAATTTCTTGTTGTTTGCTATAGCGATTCTTTCTTCAGTCTGAGCAGAGAACTCATCATATACTTCGGCTCTGACCCAGAAATCCTTAACCAGCGATGGATAAGTAGGTTCATTCAGCATTTTGAAGTAGTTCATCCAACCTTGAGACTCAAAGTAACTCCTCGGGCAACAACCGTTTGCAGCAAAGCTCTCGGAGTCGATAATTTGCTCAATAAGAAGCTTAATATCATCCTGATTTAGAGAAGAAGTCTTTGGTTTAATCTTAAGGCTTTGCATGGAACCAATGCTTAAAGAATTGACATAAGAAGATGCCATTGGGAAGGTAAAGGATTTTTCTAGGGTTTTTCAGTTAGGGCACAAGAATATATAGTGAAAGACGTTGTGTGTGTTAAGAGGGTGTTGAAATAGATAAAAGACATTAATGAAAATTAAGCACATAGGAAAAGAACAAAATTAAATTCTTTTCAAATTCAAGTAATAAGCGTAAGGAGAACAATTCATACAGGTGTAAAGTGAGATACAAGTGTCAAAATAAATTCATCCACAAAGCATGAAAGAACATAACCAACACAAAACTCCTTTTCGTTATTATCTGAATCAGAAGCATTTTTAGAGATCATCTTGGAACAAGACTTTTCTTTATCAAGGATTTTGACAAAGATAATTTCTGACAAATATTCAGATTAAGATTCTTCATTTTTTTAAAGAAAACTTTCAACAAGAGTGTTAGGAAGAAATTTAATTATACAGAGAGAACAAATATCCAAGACACAGGTTCTGAATGATCTAAGAAAGAATTATCAGAATAAAAATACAGATACAAAGAAAAATAAAAAGATAAAGTAGAACTTATCTGGATAGATTTCTAATCCAGAAATTGAAGTTAGTTTTGATGAGGAGCTTGTGATAGGTCCAGTAGCCAGTAAGTTGAACACAAGGTATTTACGTAGCATCATTTGATCTTGAGACCCGTTGTTAAGGTATATAACTAATTTTAATAACTCCTCTTAAATTCATACTGAAATGAAAAGTACATTCTCCCACACGATCTTGGTCAGCACCACTATGAAGTGTTATGCACAGACCAGGCTCTGATGCCAATTGAGATGGGAAAATACACAAAAAGGAGGGGTTGAATTATGTATGGCAAAAACAAAGATATGTTTCTCTTTTCTATCGATGTTCAGAAGAGATATATGATTCTGAATATACGTTCAGAACCAGATCATAAATGCAGCAAAACTGAATCCAGACACAAAGTAAATAGCACAAGAACACAACAAATTTATATTGGTTCCTCTCCCAACAGAGAGTACTCCAGTCCCCTTGCTTAGCAAGAGATTTTTACTATAATCAATTCTTGAATACACTTGCTTATGTATTTAAACATAAGACTTTTTACAGCACTGACTTACAGTTTGAAATTTTTTGTTTAACCAGATCCTGATTAAAACTTTCTTTTGCTTAGGGCTCGTGTCTAAGACTTCACTTATTCAATAAGCTCCTGATTAAGACTTCTTTTGCTTAGACCGCATGCCTAAGACTACGCCTTGCGTAGAGCTCGTGTCTAAAACTTTACCTGCTCAACCAACTCCTGATTGAGACTTCTTTTGCTTAAACCACCTGCCTAAGACTTCGCCTTGCTTAGAGCTCGTGTCTAAGACTTTACCTTGCTTAGAGCTCGTGTCTAAGACTTTGCCTTTTCTTAGAGCACATGTCCAAGACTTCTTTGCTCAGACCTCCTGTCCAAGACTTTGCCTTTCCTTAAAGCACGCGTCTAAGACTTCTTTACTCAAACCTCCTGTCCAAGACTTTGCCTTTGCTTAGTGCACATGTCTAGGACTTCTTTGTTCACCCCTCATGTCCAAGACTTTGTGTTTTCTTAGAGCACATGTATAAGACTTCTTTGCTCAGACCTCTTGTCCAAGACTTTGCCTTTGCTTAAAAACATCATATTCAGAAGAAAAGGGGAACAAGGTGTATCAACTTCAGAGAATGATCCTAACAAAGATTTTAAGTACTTAAGGATTTCTTGGATATTCAGTATTTTAGGAAATCCTTAAGCCTTAATAGATTTTACAACAGTAACAATGGGTTCTACATATTCATAAGTGATGTTCACTGTTGATCATTATTTCTACAATCAGATAGAGGTGTAGAACACCTTTATCCTCTAGTAGCTTCTTATTTCTATCTTGTTCAAGTTTTTAGTATAACTTCCGGCTTCTTAAATAGTAGATTTCTAGGAACTAGCCGTTGAAGGATGAATGATCAGAAAGTACTTTGATCTCTTTTTCGGTACAAGAGGTGAACTCTTTAACCACTGAGTCTTCAGAATAATTCTGTACTTATAGAGTCATTGGGAGAGATTATCCATAAAGTATGTCAATACTTCTTGAGCCTTGTGAGTGTAGATTGTAGCTGCATAACTGATTGGACATAGTGGTACTTTTTCTTTGGTACGGATAATCATGAATTTTTCACAGATTCTGAACGTCTTATCAGAATCTAATTTCAATTCTGAGAGTAGATATAATGAGATGCTTCTTCAGATGCTGAGATAATCAGCATCAGAATTCATTTCAGAAAATAGCTTGGTAATATGTTCTTCTTTGCAACAGTCGTTCCTCCTTAACAGATTCTGAGTAAGATTCTTTAAGTATTATGACCTACACACATGATCACACATTAAATAACACCATTGTTCTTTTAATACTATTGTTATCATCAAAACCTAAGTGGAAAACATCAAGAGCAAATCTTGCTTTAACAGCATCCACTTCGTGTCCTTCAACGCCTCAGTTACATTAACTGACTCAGTGTCTGCATCGAACATATAGTGTACCAATTCACTTTCAATATTTACTATATCATTTGATATGATCGCACATTCCTACAACCTTGCAGACATGTTTCTTATCCTTTGAGGTCTGCTTGTGTCTGCTTGAACTCCACTTCCCTCTAGCCAACTTCCATTATCAACTTTACTAGTTGGTTCATCATATAGAACTTTCACTGAATCTTTCTTAACATTGACATTCAAATCCCATTCCTTCAACACATTTATGATCACATCTCTGCTGATCACAACTCGCTTGTTCAAGGAATCAAACATTTTGTATCCACCAGTCGAGTCATATCCTATCAGGATCATCTAGCTTGACTTGTCTTCAAGTTTCCTTCTCAACTGGTCAGGGACATGTCTATATGTTACAGATCCAAACACTTTTAGATGAATTAAGCTAGGCTTGACACCAGATTAACATTCTTCTAGTGTGATTCATTTTAGCTTATTCGTTATACATTTGTTTAAGTTGTATAGTGCAGTCGACACAGCTTAACCCCATAACTCATTTGGTAAATGCTTACCTTTTAACATACTTCTTACCATATTCATGATGATCATGTTCTTCCTTTCAGCAGTACCACTTTGTTGTGGAGTGTAGGGTGGCATCACCTCATGCACAATGCCTTCTCTTTCACATAATTCAAAGTCATTCAACACATATTCTCCACCACCATCAGTCCTTAAAGTCTTGATCTTGTGGACACTTTGTTTGAACAAGATTTGTTCATGACATATATCTTTTAGGTTTTGATGATAACAAAGTATTGAAAGAACAATTGTGTTATATAATGTGTGTTCCAAGTATGCAAGTTCTAAAGCTTGAAGGGAAGGCATTCAGAATCTGATACAAGGACACATTTAAGAGGAGCTGAGTTACTAGCTTCTGGTGGATCAGAACCTGAAGAATACTCTCTAAGTGATATATGGCGTAGACTCTAAAGCTGAAGGTCTCAGCATAAGAAGAGAAACATATTGTCTCTACACTAAGTTAATGTATCAGCTTCTAGTGAACATTCAGAGTTAGTAATAAAGCTTGAGTTATCTGTACTGTAGAAATCAAGCTCCATTGTCAAATCACTTGTTCAAGTTATCTCTTCCAATGGCTAATCTTCTACAACTACTATATAAGCTGCTGAAGATTCAAACTGAAGTATTCAACAGGGAACAAAAGGGAAAATAGAGAAGGAAAGCCAAGAAGGATATAAGTGTTCTACACATCTGTCTAGATGGAGGAATAACAAGATCAACAATAAGCAATACAATCAAGTATCCAGAATTTATGTTATATGTTGTAAATTGTAATAAGCCTTAAGATTTCTTAAACATTGAATATCTTAGAAATCTTAAGTGCTTAAGGTCTTTATTATGGTGATTACCCTGTACCTCTGATTTTCTATCAAGTACACCTTGTTCTCTATTCTGCTAAACATGATTGTTTAGTAGTTTAGATAAAGTCTCTTGTTATGTGCTTGAGCACCAAAGTCTCTTGTTGAGAAGCTTGAGCCAAGTCTCATGCTATGTGCTAGAGCATTGAAAATCTTGACCAGTTGTTGATTAAGCAGAAAGTCTTAGACTGTGAAACAAGGCGAAGAAAGAAAGGTGTACAGGTTGCATAAAGCCCTGTATGGACTTAAGCAAGCTCCAAAAAATTGGAATAAGAATATAAATAACTTTCTAAGGGAGAAGGAATTTGTGAAGTGCACGACTGAGCATGGAGTATATGTAAGGAGAAGAAATAGTAAATTGCTTATACTATGTCTCTATGTCGATGACCTGTTGATAACAGGAAGTTGCAAGAAGGAGATTGAAGACTTCAAACATGACCTAAGTGAGGAGTTTCAAATGTCAGACTTGGGACATCTCTCATATTTCTTTAAAGTCGAGTTCTACAAGAATGGTAGAGGTTTGATGATGAATCAAAGAAGATATGCGGGCGAAATACTCAAGAGATTTGAGATGCAAGATTGCAACCCAACTTCGAATCCAGCTGAGCTAAGATTGCAACTGTCAAAAGATTCAGATTCAGATGATGTTGACCCAACCCAATATATAAGACTTATTGGGTCACTAAGATGCCTTTGTCACACAAGGTCTTACTTAGCATATAGTGTAGGTATGGTAAGTAGATTCATGCAGAAGCCAAAGGTATCACACCTAACAGCGACGAAGAGGATACTAAGGTATCTGAAAGGAACTCTTTACTACGATATTTAATTTCCTGCAGCTAAGGAAGGAGAAGAATACAAGTTAGTGGGATACACCGACTCAAGTTGGTGTAGTGATGTTAAGGATAGAAAATCCACATCTGTTTATGTGTTTATGCTAGGTGGTGAACCAGTTGCTTGGAGTTCGAAAAAGGAGCCAGTAGTGGCATTGTCGTCGTGCGAAGCAGAATACATAGCTGTTTCTCTATGTGCATGTCAAGCAAAGTGGATGGTGAACTTGGTCGAAGAGATTACAGCGAAGAGTCATTGAGGAACTACCATGAAGATCGAGAGCATACCAGCTATCAATCTAGCGAAGAATCCGATAGCACATTGGCGAAGCAAGCACGTCGAAATAAGGTTCCATTATCTACGAGAGCAGGTAGCAGAAGAGAAGATAAACTTGGAACACTACAGAACTGAGAATCAGATTGCAGATATCATGACGAAAGAAGTGCAAGTCGAAGTGTTCAAAAAGCTAAGGTCTATGATGAATATAGATAACTTAGACACAATGAATTAGGTGGTGTATTGAGATTGTAATTTCTTGTGTTGAAGCAAGGATATCTCGATAGAAATAAGGATGTGTCAAAATTAGCCTAGTGTGTTGTATAATTTGTCAATTGTCACCAACGAAACTCGATCACATCTTCTGATAATCACAAAATATTAATCCTGCAAAATAATAAATCGTTAAATAAATCTGAGGCGTGTAAAATCAATGTCCTTAAGGATTTATCTGCCTCATAAGCGCAAATCCCCCAGGATTCAACAGGTTCTTCCCAGATTCTCAATAAGACTCTGAGGCATCAGAACAACAAGAAGTAATCTCTAAGATGACAGGAAGATGTAACCAGGAATATATGAAACAAAAATATTTTCAGCCATTCTATGTATCAATATTTTTCGTTTTTATATTGTGTAAAACATGGTAGGGGAGTAGTTATATAAGAGAGAGAGAGATTGAGTAAATGATTTGACTAAGTCTAGTCAAATGAATTAAATATAATTATTTGACCAAGTCAAACTATTATAAACCATAAAATTAATAATAATAATAATAATAATAATAATAGTAATAATAATAATAATAAATTAATATTATAAAAATATTTTTCTCATATTTGTCTTTCAAAGATGTGACAAAATTTATTTAGAACTTTTGAAATATAATCAAAATTTGCAACAATCTCCCACATATTTCAAAAGTTGTAAAAATAATAATAATAAGGAATTTCCGGGATTAACATCATGGATGTGATGCATCAAACTGGTGTAGCAAGCTATATGAACCAGCTCTAGAATGATAGTACTTAACACACATTGAAGTTGGTGTAGCAAGCTATATGAACCAAAGACACTTGATGTATGTTAGAGGTCTACCACTCACATCACACCCCCACAATTCTTGTTGTTAACGCTATGGTGCGCTAATAAGCCATGCGCGTGCCTGGTTATTTCATGAGTGCTCTAGAGATTTCGCCAAGATCCCATACAAGCGGCCCCACTCAACACTCACATAGGTGATTTCATCAAGTATATGCTGCAAATCATACACCACCAATAAAGGATATGAAATTCATTAAAAGCTATGTAAGCATATCCTCTCAGTAATGCAGTGTCTAGCACTTTCTCACTTACACCATAAGAAAAGAACGCAAGAAAAATTAATCAAATAATTTTTGGTGCTAGCAGAACTAACAGGTGACTTGTTCTTACCCATATGAACCTTATTCATGGGATCTCCAATCACAAAGATTGGGTTCCCATCACTTGTTAATTTCAATTGGCTTTAAGTTCAATTCTCCTCGATGTGTTCACAAATCAATTTCTTCCCGGGGCTTTGTCAGAGGATCAACTAAGATCACTTTGATCTGACTTCACATAAATATAGCATATTTACCTCGTTATTTAGTAGCTACTTTATATTTAATGAGGAAGACACCGAGTTTCTTCCATCAATAAATATTGACTAAGACGTCTCTAAGTCAATCAATCTCAAAAGTTTATTTAACAAGTCTATAATAATAAATTAAATTTCATTAATTAGACTTATACATGTCTACTTAGATATCTAAGTGACTTCACCTTCAAAAATATATATATATTGTTTTCAATAAGATATAAAATAAATTCTTTTATGAATTTATCATGCAGGTCTACTTAAAATACTTTTAAGTGACATCATCTCATTGAGAAATAAATTAAATATATCCATGTATAAATTTAATTTTCTATAAATTAAATTAAGGTAGCATTGGATCATGCTCAAGCATGCAAGCAACCTCCCATGAATTCACTATTTATGATAAAATCGATCTCTAAAATTAAATTTATACAGGTCTACTTATACTTCTAATAAGAGACATCATTATTTTTCATTAAATATAAATCTATGTTTAAAAAAATACTTTGGTCTCCGCAATAGATTTATATAGGTTTGCTTATATAATTATTAGACGACATCATTATCAACAATGATAAATATAAATCTGTTATTTAAATGTTTATTTTACAGGTCTGCTTGAATGAATTTCAAGCGACAACTTTTCATTGGATAAAAAATAAATATACATATTTACGCTCAACTAAATAATAAAATAAAAAAACATTCATCAATATTATAACTTTCCAAAATTATAATTTTTCAAAGTCACATAATAATCTAATAAATATTCATTATTAAAAATATTTAATTTAATAGATAATTAGTAAAAATTAAATTTCATTTACGCACTAGAAATGACAATTAATCTACAATCATCAAACATTTATTTTAAAAACATAATTAATTTGTATTAATGCAAGAAATAATAGCAATAATATCCATCAAGTCAGTTTCTAATATACATTTATATTATATAAAAAACGTCTATCTTTATAATGTAATATTAATAATAATATTTAAGGAACAATATTTTATATTTTGATTTTAAGTAAAAAAGACCATCTAAATAAATAATCAAGGAGCAATGCATAATATTAAATCAATATTTTTTTTAGCAATTCATAATACTTTCATACTTTTTTTTTCAATAACAAATTTAATATAAAATAATATGTTAAATCATATGTAGAGACAATCATATAAAATTCATTTCATAATCGAAGTATAATAAACAATTTTTTAATCTAAATTAAAAGAATTAATTTTTCTTCCTAAGAATAAAACTTAATTAAATTGAATTTAATATTTCTATAATTTATCTCACAAAACATAAAAGAAAATAAATAGTAGCGTAATTCTACCTATTACAAAATATCAAACAACAACTTAAATCAGAGACATAATTTCCAATTACCATTGGCTAAAAATTCATTATAGACAAACATGATAAATAACACTAAAACCTAAACCTTTAGAATCACAGTCATGTTTTAGCAAATATTGAATGTATAAAAATCAGAACAATATAATATGAGTTTGAAAATATAGAACCTGAAGGCTAAACAACATCAACCATGATAATGAATAAATCCTTAAGATTGTTGTATAATTTGTCAATTGTCACCAATGAAACTCGATCACATCTTCTGATAATCACAAAATATTAATCCTGCAAAATAATAAATCGTTAAATAAACCTTAGGCGTGTAAAAACATTGTCCTTAAAGATTTATCCGCCTCATAAGCGCAAATCCCCCAAGATTCAACAGGTTCTTCCCAGATTCTCAATAAGACTCTGAGGCATCAGAACAACAAGAAGTAATCTCTAAGATGACAGGAAGATGTAAACAGGAATATATGAAACAAAAATATTTTCAGCCATTCTATGTATCAATATTTTTCGTTTCTATATTGTTTAAAACATGGTAGGGGAGTAGTTATATAAGAGAGAGAGAGATTGAGTAAATGATTTGACTAAGTCTAGTCAAATGAATTAAATATAATTATTTGACCAAGTCAAACTATTATAAACCATAAAATTAATAATAATTAATTAATATTATAAAAATATTTTTCTCATATTTGTCTTTCAAAGATGTGACAAAATTTATTTAGAACTTTTGAAATATAATCAAAATTTGCAACATAGTGTTTGTCGAGTTGTAATTTTGGGCTTTACCTTATGGAGCAAGGTAAGTCAATTATAAATAGAGGGAGTAATCCATATTTTGAGTAAGAAAAATAGAGAATAATATTGTAACACACAACAGAAAGTGTAGTTGCACTATTGAATAATATTTTTTCTCAGTTTGAGAGCAGAGAGTTACTCAGCAGAAATCATTCTCCTCATCTCCTATTTTGGCAAACCCTAATCTTTTTCCTTATTCAATTTTCTTTCTTCTTTCATTAACAATTGCTGCGCAAAATCATTCTTACAATCAAGGTGTGATTGTTTCACTTGAGTGAAGAGTGAAGAACAAGAAATTTCGATCGGATAATTGAATTTTGTTCATCAAAATTGGTTCAGAATTACTCAAAATTTTGAATTAATTCCAACAATAATAATATTCTCTTAAAATTGCGATGAAATTTATTGTAAATATAAGAAAGAAAGAATATATATATATATATATATATATATATATATATATATATATATATATATATATATATATATATATGTGTGTGTGTGTGTGTTTTTTTTTTTTTTTTTAATATATCATACGCACACCACACAATTGGATTGTAATTTGTTAAAAGTAAAAAAATGACAAAAATGAAAACGACTTAGGTTGACGAGAGAGGAAAATGATAAGGATAGTTGAAGTGAATACTCAACCTGATGTGTCCCATTAAATTGTTCAGTTTAGTCAGTTGTGAATAGTCAGTCAACCATATGCTCCATCCATAATTGACATTTCTGTTGTGTTGTGTTGCTTCAAATTATATTTTGTTTTTGACATCATAGTCCCACACGGTTTCCATATCTTTTTTCTCCTTGATAATTCTATTTTGTGCACTTTGGTGGACTCTTGTGTTTGCATTAATAAACAGATAGCCTTTTCAATTTTCCACATTTTTCCTCTAATTATATTGCCTTGGTGGTAACTATGTGACGTGGATATGGTATTGGTTGAACAAGTGATTCAATCTTTAAAAAATTTAGAAGTCATCATTTGTCATTGTTAAGCCACTAAAGACTTTACTTAAAATCTCTTCACAAGTAACTTGTTTATTATATTAATGATGGACTCTTTTTTCATGAAAGGAAGTTTAAGAGGGACACGTGATTTTTTTCGAACTTTGAATAATTTTGATAATAATGAGATGACAATATTATATGCAGAGTTTACTTTAAGAAAAATTAATAAAAACTAAAGTTGTGTTCCTTTTTTCTCGGAGGTGTTTTATCTCAAAACATGTACCGTAATTTAAGTCTTATTTTTTTGTCATTTTTTAGCGAAGAGAATGTTTATTTAGATAGAAAAATTTATAGACAATAAAACGATTTTAAGAAGAATATAGAAATTCAAAAGGGGGAGATATTTAGGTTTAAGTCTAAGTCTAACTCAGTGAGTTTGAAAAATCTAAATACAAGTGTTTCATTTGTCATAAAAACTTTCACTTCAAGAAGAATTGTCCTAATAGAGAGTGCAAGAGAGATTTCTATTTAGATTGTGATTGCCTCATATGAGCATGCACAACCTTGGGTCTGTACAAGCAGGTGTGCAACACATCGTCTCAAATAATTAGGAGTCTAAACTTATTAATTTTAATATATATATATATATATATATATATATATATATATATATATATATATATATATATAGGGTCAATCACACTAAAAAATTGATGTGTGAAGAAATAAATGTTCTTCACCAAAAATAAATCTCTATACAATAAGAAATCAATTTAACTTGGCAAAAGAAGATAAAATAAAGACAACAAATACAATAACTTGTATATCCAGTTCGGGTAAGCGATCTATTCTAAGAGAGAGAGCAATTCTATGATTCACTATACTTTCAAAAGTTGTTATAAAATATTACAAATGAGTTAAAAAAAATAGTCACTCAAGCTCCCAAAAACAAACCCTATTTTCTACAAGTCTCTCTCTCTCTCTCTCTCTCTCTCTCTCTCTCTCTCTCTCTCTATATATATATATATATATATATATATATATATATATATATATATATATATATATATATATATATATATATATATATATGAATCAAACAAACCTAAGGTATTTTAAAGTATTTCTCAATTCCCATATATACCTCAAAAGGTTTCTTAGGACTTTTAATTGATATGGTATTGCTTTCTAAAGGAAAATGGGGATAAAGTTTTTTTACTGCCTCCTAAAGCTCCCCCTACTTTAGATGCTGTTGGCCATCTAATTCAAACTTATATGCATCTCATGAATAATCGAGCTGATCCTTCTGCTGCATTCCCTGAAACATGTTCGGTTCCGACAGAACAGATGGAAGACGTCGGTTCAACAAAAGCTTATGAGGATCATCCTAATTCAAAATTGATGTTTGGGTGAGCAATTTTTAGCAAAATTGAAGAGATCATACAAAGCTTCCTAATATTTTATGGTCAAAGGAGAATGTGCATAAGCTTCCTAATATTAAATCTGCCTTTAGAATCATCTTATATAACCTGTCTGAAATCTGTTTATAATCAGTTTGATGTCTTAGAAAACAAATTTTACATGACAAGTTATAGGATTTTCATGCATTATTTACATACTTTACATGTTTGAAGTTTACATCCACAATAATTCACTTGGTGTTGCTAGACAGGTTACTTTTTGGATTCATGTTTGAAGTTTTGTATGAAAATATTCATTTCATAATCATAAACCTTTTTTATCATCTTTGCAGAAAGTTCCTGAGAAAACAAAGGAAAGTGCTGGTGGTCCATGGCAGTTTGCTGGTTTGTTGTCGGTGTTTGATCCTCCTATGCATGACAGTGCTGAAACCATTAGACAAACTCTTAATTTTGGTGTTAATGTCAAGATGATTATAGGTAACTACACATAATACTGCATTTTCATTTCATGTTTGTTAGTTTTTCAGTTTCTCGGCGGTGATGTTGTTTAATTTTCAGAAAGGTGGATGTGAAGCGAGTTTGTGCGGGTCAGGTTGGATGACGTGATGGGGCATGCAGAGTGAGGGGTGAGATTGTCGTATTTGGATTTTGAAAATGCTCCTCTGAGGATTTTGTTTTGTGGATGGCTGATGACATATTTTACTTGGCATGAATCTGGTAAGTGTTTTCATCAGTTTCTGCTTTATTCAATGTTTATGAAATAGAATTTAATGTTTTTATCAGGGTATTCTTTGTTTTTCTTAATGTATTATTGTGTGCTAACTTCTTTGAGGACTAGCTTTAAACTTGTAATGTTCTTTGTCGTTGGACTCTTGCAGAAAGGCTGAGACATGTTGAGATTGTTGCTCAAAACTAGATCCTTCAGCATGGACGGGTGTTAATTTAGGTATTTGGCCTAGAGAGTTTATTGTATTTGACAAAGCATTTACCTCCAGTTTTTATGAGTTTACAGACCTTCTTATCTCATCACTCATCTCCATATACTTACCTCCTGGTGCTGCTCCAGTCTTGCGCTTGGAACCATTATCCTTTGCATCAGTGTTATTCCTGACTTTCCTTTTAGAATTTTGAATATGCACACTCTCTTCTCCATTTGAAGTTTAACTTTCTGCTGATTGCTCAGGTAGTTCTATTAACACTTTTCGATGTTTCTTTCTATTATTATGCACTTCCAAATTCTTGAGAGCAAACACAACACCACAAATTTCACAGTGTAAATGTTGTGTTGTGGCTACATCAGGAATATTTGGTTCCAGAATTTGATGTGGCAAACACTTTTTATCAGTATCCTCATCAGGTGTTTGTTGTGGCAAGTTCATCTTATCAGCACAGTGCTCCGATGTTTGATGAAGTAAACACTTATTATCAGCAGCATCTTCTACCTTTTGATATGGTATAACACATGTTATCAGTGTCGTCGTCGGGTGTTTGTTGTGGCAAGTTCATCTTATCAGCACAATGCTCCGATGTTTAATGAGGTAAGCCCTCCTATTCAACTTATAACATCATTTTGTCAAAGTGCATATTCATGGTTGAAGAAGGATATCTAGAATGTAGTAGTTGTTCAATGTAAAGCTGGAATGGGAAGTACATGATTGATGGTGTGCAATCTTCTTTTGTTTCTCAAGGTAACTCGTAAGAATTGACTTCAGAAATTATTATACAGTAAAGAATTTTCTATTGCTGATTCTATCCCACTTTGGTCTCAATCTACAGGCACTGATGCAGTTGATTCAGCTGCCCCTTTAACATAGCAATGATCCACCTATAATCATTTTCCTATACCATAACCAGCTACCTACATAATCTGGCTACCACAACGAGAAAACCGGCATAGTCGCCATAATCTGGTTATCATCTTTATATGATTCGATGCACAAAAAAAGTTTCTCAATTATCTTTTGTGGTAATGTTTCCAAAATTTCAAACTGCCATGCTTTGCTTGTCAAAGCTGACTTGACTTTTTATGATGTAGTTTGTGTTAAACGAGAGAATCTCTTAGCGTAGTTTATAAGTGTATGGTTTATAAGTGAACTAAGCTTGTCATGTTTGTTGTGGTTCTTTTCTTTTGCTTTCAAATGGACTAAGATTGTCACATTGCTTTTTTCCTTGCTAGATGTTCATACCATTGCTATAAAATGTATTGAACATCTGTACTGTAGTTTTGGAATTTAATAATTGTCATCCGACCAGAATCCCCCATTTCACCACTTTTAACATCTGATCCTAAAAAAGAACGTTCTCATTCACAAAGTTTTAGTAGACCACATAGTCATTCTGATGATGCCTCGGTTGCATTGAGAGAAGAAAGGGAAGCACAGCAGCGTAAACCACCATCACTTCGGAAGTTGGCTGAACTTAGTTCTGCAGAGTGGCTTTATGTTGTGTTAGGAAGCATTGGTGCCGCCGCCTTTGGTTCTTTCAATCCCCTCCTGGCTTATGTTATTGGCCTTGTGGTAGCAGCTTACTACAGAATTGATAATCAACATCACTTAAAACACGAGATAGAGAACTGGTGCTTGATCATTGGCGGCATGGGTATAGTAACAGTTATTGCCAACTTTTTGCAGCATTTCTATTTTGGTATTATGGGAGAGAAAATGACAGAACGAGTTAGGAGAATGATGTTCTGAGGTGCATAGCTCATCCTTTTGCTATTTTTTTATTTATTTTAAAAAATGGGACTTGTGAACATTTTTATCTGTTTCATTAACATGGCAGCCATGCTACGGAATGAAGTAGGATGGTTTGATGATGAGGAAAACAGTGCTGACAATTTATCCATGAGATTGGCCAATGATGCTACTTTTGTACGAGCTGCTTTTAGCAATCGACTTTCCATATTTATACAAGACAGTGCTGCAATTATTGTTGGCCTTCTCATTGGTGCTGTGCTGCACTGGCGGTTAGCACTGATGGCTTTTGCAACCCTTCCAATTCTCTGTATTTCTGCAGTTGCCCAGGTTTGCACCTGCACTTCTGGTTTTCCAAATATTACTATTTTCCCTTGCTATGAACCAAATATCCTAGAAGCTAACATGTCCCTTATGCGAGAGACAGTGACTAAATCCATATTATTTTGTGTTGAAATTGAAATTGATATTTAGCTGTATGTGGACAACAGGTATTAATCTCTAAACCACCAGGTCATAGAGACTCTAACATTAATATTTTTTGAGCTAACATACCTCATGATTGGATTTATTCTATATTTCTTTGTTGTGCCTTTTCTTTTTGTGGAAATGTATACCTCTAGCAAGAGCCAGTGATTTTAAAATTTTATAATTCATATAAATATCCGTTTATGAACGAAACATCAATGCTGATCCAAAATTGTGTGATTTTATTTTGCTGATGTCATGTTAATGGTACATTATCGTTTTTGTTCATTCTATTCATTCTTTATTGTGACAGATAGGTATAAATTTATGGCAAGAATGTTGTGACTTTTGGGAGACATAACAAATACAAAACCTAGAGATGTCTGCATTATGTTAGACTTAGAAATACTTTAAAAGGAAAGGAAAAAAAGAGTAATTTTAATTTGTTTTTTCTAGATTTATTTGTCTCCAAAATTAAGCATTACAACTTTTTTTAGCATGAAAACTCAACAAGTATTCTGTTATAATTACAAACATTGATAATGAAATTTCTGTGTCGTTGCAGTAACTGCAATGTAACTTGATATTTCAGTTAATTTATTATTGGTTTATAATAAGCTTAATTTGACAGTGTCTATGGCTAATTTTGTGCTTCATGAAATTCGGACTTTTGTCTTCGTATTAGTATGCTATTGCATTATCTCTTTGTAGTGTCAAGCATTGTTCGATCCATGTAGCAACTCGACATAGTGGAAAAAAACTTTGGTTATTGATGTTGTATTTCCTTGCAGCATCAATGTCAACATGATTGATTGCTAGCTTAAGATTTCATGTTTGGGTTAACTGTCAGTTTATGTGAAAATATTATCCTACATATTAATTAATGATATTAAATTATTACCTGCTCATCCAAATAAAGAAGTCAAGACCTGCTATGAGAAATTGAGATCCACAACACTCAATATATTGTTTTTCCCTTAATTTTATGAATGACTTGCTAATGATTGTAACGATCAATATGAGAGTTTAGTTGATTTACTTTAATCTTTTGCATAAAATCTATATTAATTACTTTAATCTTCTCCTATCCGCCTTGAACTATGTTGCAAAAACCATTATTTTTCAATGGAGCTTGTGCAGCACTTATTCTACAAAAATAGAACCAAATTCCTATGACACCATCACGATGCCGTCAACACTGACAGCCTTAATGTAAGTAGAAACCTCAATAGTAGGGTCTGAGCCCTGTTGAATTGAAATGAGAATTATGAGTTAAAGTGAGTGTTTGTTGAACAACTTATGCACTGCACATTGAGGTTATTACCAATTCTTCCAACTGTTTTCAATTATTCTTGATATACAATATTATCATGACATTATGCAGGTTGAGATTGAGTATCTCGCGATATTCGCACCAGCAGCAATTGTATTTGTTTTCACAATTCCTATTTTTAAGGCTGAGAAGCATAATGGGATTGCTGAGTTCTTGGAGATTCTAGGGAGTATCATTAATGGTTTTGCTTTGCTTTTGAAAGAAGAGCATAAATTGTTTCTGGTTCGGATATTAATTCCGTTGCACAAACCAAAGTGCTTAGCAATGTATCATCAGCAGTTATCTTATTGCGTTACTCAATTTGTGGAGAAAGATTGCAAGCTTGCAGATACAATTATTAGGGGCTTATTGAAGTACTGGCCAATAACAAATAGCTCAAAGGAAGTTATGTTCCTAGGTGAGCTGGAAGAAGTCTTGGAAGCAACACAACCTCCAGAATTCCAGCGATGTATAGTGTTGTTGTTTCGCCGTGTTGCTCATTGTTTCAATAGCCCCCATTTTCAGGTATTAAATTTTCAATGATTTCCTCATGTTCATTTTCTTTTACTCTAAACAGTATATTATAAAAATAATAATTTTCTGAAACAACAAAATACTTTACCTTATGATTCATTTCCTCATAGTTGAGACTTGAGAAGAATTAACATATGAATTGCCTTAAAATGCTTATTTCTTAACCTGCTGTTTGGTTTGTTTTGTTTTGTACAGCCAAGATATATACGTGATTGTGATTACATCCCAAAAGCTATGATAGTTGTGATTAGTTAGTTATTAAAACAAATAAGTCTTGCAATTGTTTAGTCTTAACTATCTTTTACTTAGATACTTAGCTTGTGTATTGTTAAATGCTCTCATTCTCAATTTTACTAGCAAATTTTGCTTTTTAGAGGCTTTTGCTTTTTCACAATTTGTTGTTGTTGTTTCACGGGACACTTTCATCGTATGTCACTATTTTTATCAAGTGGTTATATTCATTTATATATTTCTTATTATTATTGATCTTTCAAATTCTTTATCAAATGTTCTATTACATATTGTATCATAATATTTTTTTTTTAATATTTTAATTTATAATTTTTTCGTCTACTTTCTCAATTAAAATGACCTCTTAAGAGGTATATCTAAACTAATTATTTTTGCAATATCAAAATTAATTTACCCGTGCGGGAGCACGGGTCTCATACTAGTTTTTCATGAAAGGAAGTTTAAGAGGGACACGTGATTTTTTTCGAACTTTGAATAATTTTGATAATAATGAGATGACAATATTATATGCAGAGTTTACTTTAAGAAAAATTAATAAAAACTAAAGTTGTGTTCCATTTTTCTCGGAGGTGTTTTATCTCAAAACATGTACCGTAATTTAAGTCTTATTTTTTTGTCATTTTTTAGCGAATAGAATGTTTATTTAGATAGAAAAATTTAGAGACAATAAAACGATTTTAAGAAGAATATAGAAATTCAAAAGGGGGAGATATTTAGGTTTAAGTATAAGTCTAACTCAGTGAGTTTGAAAAATCTAAATACAAGTGTTTCATTTGTCATAAAAACTTTCACTTCAAGAAGAATTGTCCTAATAGAGAGTGCAAGAGAGATTTCTATTTAGATTGTGATTGCCTCATATGAGCATGCACAACCTTGGGTCTGTACAAGCAGGTGTGCAACACATCGTCTCAAATAATTAGGAGTCTAAACTTATTAATTTTAATATATATATATATATATATATATATATATATATATATATATATATATATATATAGGGTCAATCACACTAAAAAATTGATGTGTGAAAAAATAAATGTTCTTCACCAAAAATAAATCTCTATACAATAAGAAATCAATTTAACTTGGCAAAAGAAGATAAAATAAAGACAACAAATACAATAACTTGTATAACCATTCGGGTAAGCGATCTATTCTGAGAGAGAGAGCAATTCTGTGATTCACTATACTTTCAAAAGTTGTTATAAAATATTACAAATGAGTTAAAAAAAATAGTCACTCAAGCTCCCAAAAACAAACCCTATTTTCTATAAGTCTCTCTCTCTCTCTCTCTCTCTCTCTCTCTCTCTCTCTCTCTCTCTCTCTATATATATATATATATATATATATATATATATATATATATATATATATATATATATATATATATATATATGAATCAAACAAACCTAAGGTATTTTAAAGTATTTCTCAATTCCCATATATACCTCAAAAGGTTTCCCTTAACCCTCGCCTCTCAAAGTTTTTCCTTCTTAGGATTATCACCTCTTCCTTCTGTCTTCAGTTGTAAAGTTCTAAAGGTTTTGATGACAAGAAAGAAATGAATACATATTTATAACACCTGAAACCCATCAGATCCATAAAAATCCCTAAACAAAATCCATTAATGAATAGATCAATAGACTGAAATGAAGAAGTCCAAAACACTATAATCGATAAAATCATACAAGATGACCAAAAACCCTAACCGGCGGGGACCCACCTGAACCTCCACCCAGTCAAGCTGCTGCCAACCAATTGTCGATGCTACGGATGTCTACCAGAGGGAAGACGTGTCGCCGTCGATTTCTAGCGTCTGCCACTGAACCGCCGACTTGCTGCTTCGACGCCTTTTATCGACCTCCTTACTACTTTTACAGTTTTTTTTTGTTTCTGAAATCTCAAAATATATTTCTTTCTTTCCATCGCTTAAGATTTTAAGATGTACATCAACGATATATATTATGTGATACTATAATATAGTTATTATTATGTGTTGGCCAAAGGCCAAAATGGTTAAAGCTCAATCCAACTCAAATTCACTCCAGTTGACCCAAGGTATAAAATTCATTTCAAACGAAAAACAAGGTACACTTTTTTGATCTTCACTTTTCACTATAATCCTCTTGAATCTTGAACTAACTTGGGCTTTTGAGTGTTAACCATGCAAGTCCACTGTCGCGCTGTCGTATCGGAGATCAGCATAACCAGTTTAGGATTCCTCATCATCTACTTCAATTGTTTCTAGATCCAATTTGGAATAGTGGTGCCGTCTATGAGAAACAACTGTTGATTCATGCGTTTTTTCACGATTTTCTGTTCTTTCTCTGATTCATCAATTCACAACCCGCTCAGGTCACCGAAACAAGAATACTTATAATAAAGCGCGATGAGTCATTATGTTAGATTCAAACAACCATTGTTCCAACTTTAATTCTTCGAATTTCTGTATTCACAATTCCCGCGAAAATTCCACAAATTGAAATGAACGGAAATTATAGGTCCTAACTTAGATCTTCACTAGAATTATCAAAGAGCGTAGATAATTACCTCAAAAATTATACCGAAGATTCCTAATCATGAATCACTTCAATTATCTGTCATAGACACGATCTTCGTTGTAACCACTTATGGCGCAGATGTACGACTGACGCACCTCCTCAAGGAAGCTAAGAACCTCTGAGCGATAAATGAAGCTTGTATCGCACCAAAATCAATAGATTACTCTGGAGTAAACCAGACTCCATAAAGAATTATTAGTAGTTACCATCGCAAGTTACGTGGTACACCGTTACAATGCGGAGTACCAGATGCTTCAGTTTTATTTTATCATACCTCATTGCCACCATTGATATCCACAACGCTCTTATACACGATGGTGATCCGTCATCTAAAATACCTATTCCTACTAGCACATCGATCATGCACCGAAATTGGAAATCCATACGCACGAAGATGTTCAGAACAAGAGCAAGTTTCACAGATCGTAGATACGGACATGCCAGTGGTCACAAAAGTTTCCATCGATGACTAAAATCCTTATGAGAAACCTCATAAGATATAGATTATGAACGACAATCTCCAATCCGAGGCAATTAGACTATCAAGTCTTCGTCGACCAGAGTTGGATGTGCAGGGTAATAGAGATTTTGTGATCCTTAATAATTCGGTTGCTTGCTTTGTGAGGAGCTTATAAATTACAAACTCCCATCAAAAGAACCTATCCTCAAAACTCCCGATCGGCAAGGATACAATAGGGAAAGAACAAAAGAATCCAAGCATAATCCATGGAAACCGAGGAAAGATTTAGCGTAGGATTCCTTAAGAAATCTTAGCTCCCTTAAGTAAGGTCTTCAGCTTGATCAGGATCAAGAAAGGAATCTAACCCAAAGATAAGGGAAGTTAGGATGATGTCGCCCTATGTTCAAAAGAGGCCTTATTGGGTTGTTTAAAGATGTTGTCTTGTGGCTTCAGAATATCTGCGGTCATTAACAAGCAACATCTTCTAGGATATTGTCCGTCTATTGGGAGGTTCGTATATGCCAATGCCACAATTGACCAAAGAAATATAGAATAAATGGGAGAGTATTATATCTTTGCAAATCCTTCTATTAATTAAATGTTCTTTAAAGTTATTACATAATTCTACTAATTGATATACTCGTTGCTAATTGTTACACAAGTCTTCCTTTGAAAACATATTTCATGATTAAGGAGCATTTTTCTCAACATAGGTAATCCAAGGGTGTTATGTGATGGATTTTAGAGACGTCCACCCCGATCAAAGTCATACCTCGGAGGTAGGGACAGAGATCATACCCTTGGTCGGGGAACGCTCATCTGTGACACTGAGTGCAGTACAAGGATATGACCATGTCTCAACGGGTCCAAACCCCGCATCGGGGAGTGAAAATAAATACACATTGAATTAGTGAATTCTAACAAAGTGAACAAACACAACAACCAAATATGGTAGAAAACATCATTTAATTCGCTAAACCACAAAATACAGCAAGTTTTGATTAGACAAGTTTAGAGAAGTCGTGAGAACTAGGTCAGCCCCAAGAGCAGGAATATGAACCTTACCTCTGATCGAGGACAGATCCTAGTGACGTGGAGAAATCACAATAACTCTTCTTAGTCAGAGTTGGTGGCAACGAGACTCCGGTTGAGGCTATAGAGTTCAAAGAGCATACCAGACACTTCGGCTCAAAGAGGCACATACTCCTTGTATCACCATTTTCTACCCCACAAATATCGCAGCGGGTTAAACATAAAATCATTAAATAAATCAGCATCACCTCAAAGGGTGCACACTTCTCAATAAAATTAAATCAACAAAAATTGCTCTGTAAACAACGGGTTTTCCTCAAAATAACTCAAAAATGCCTCAAAGGGCAGCAGATCCACCATAACCACAAAATCCCACAAAATCCCACAGAGTCATCATAGGCAAACATCAAAGCACGACATCATAAATTACAACAATATGCCACATAAATGCAATGCACAACAAGACTCATGCATGTGGTACCAATCGTCACAATCGATGGACACTTAGGACTGTGAGAGCAAGAATTGTCTCTACAAGTCAATCTATGTTTTGATGATAACAGTACGTATTTGTGAAAAAACTATTTTATGTTCTAACGTGTGTTGTGTGCAGATCATAATTACTGAAGATATCAGATCCAACAAAGCACCAACCAGATGAGCGAAAATGATTATATGCGAAGTTACTATGTGTAACACAAGTCGCAAGAAGCAAGAATGATTCTGTATCTGATCATGATTATCCAGATCCAAGGATGTTGATATTGCTGTTGCAATGCTCTTATGGATGCTCTCTGAAAGTGGTTAAGATTCTGAAGATAGCGAAGCTTCTGAAGAAAAGAACCGAAGTGCTGAAGACTCTCATGACTTGAAGTTCTGAAGGCGGAAGGCTCTGAAGACCAAGTGCAGAAAGATTTTGTAGACTTATGTGTTCTGAAGATTACAGTTCCAAAGATTAAGTGCTGAAGACTCTGAAGACGGATTCCTAATGGACGAGTTCTGAAGTTTCGGAAGACTTGAAGTAGTAAAGGATAATGTTCTTAAAGACAAGTGATGAAGTTTTGAAGACTGATTCCTAATGGACTTCTTCAAATGACTGAAGACTTGAGGTATCAGATATCCTATCAAGAAGACTCTACTCATGCTTCATCAAATTACCATTAGAAGCCTCTGAAGTTTGGAAGTCAAATGTTACCGTTGTGAACAACTGTACACACTGCTCAAGAAGATATCCTGTCACTTCTCCCACAGCAAAAAGGAGATGTGTCAGTACAACTCATTATTACACAACGTCGTTTCCAACAGCCAACAGTATTTCAAACGGCTATATTTCTACTGGGCTATTTAAAGGAAAGAGTTCTCGCTTCTGAAGGTATCGATTCAGTCCATGAATGGCGAATTGATCAAAGTCATTGTGTGAAGATAGCAACAACGATGAGTTCTCATTGTAACACTTAAATATCAAAAGCTATCACCATTTACACATGGCCATTGTTGTTGGAGCTTAAGATCAACATTCAACACAACAACAACAATTTGGAACAGAAGTTGTTGATGAAGAAGACAACATTGCAAATCAGTCAAGTCATCAACCACCTTCTCGTCAGCGCAACATTGAAGATCTGAAGCAAGGAGTTGTTGCTCAAAGCTTTCTCACCCAAGAAGACGAAGAAGAAGAAGATATACAAGATGTCAACAACTGTCAAATCATTATACATCTTTGTAGTTTCTTAGGATAGCAAGGAGCTGTTGCTCATATCTTGCTTGAACACTTATGTGTTCTTTGTACTTAAACTTAGGAGTAATTTGCTTGTTAAGAAGCATCATTGTAATCTCCTGTTAACTAATTCTTGGTGAATTAGGATTCCTTGAGTGGTCAGTGTGACCGGAGACTCGAGAAGACAATGGCGAGATGTCATTGTGGTAAATCCTGAAATAGGGTCAGTAGCGTTATATTCATTGCGATGAATCCCTGGACGTCTAGCTGTGAAAGCCTAGCAGTAGATCTTGCGAGATTGGAACCTGCAGGTCAATGTTCGTTATATTCATTAAGTTGAATCCCTGAACAGTTCATTGCATGTTAGTCACAGTTCGGCTGTGCAGTTTGTTAGTCACCAGCTATGTGCTCGTGCATCTGTAATCGAGATTGATTATAGTGGATTAAGACCTTGTGTTCAAGGCGAAATCACCTGAGGAGGGTGGATTGGATTAGCCTGTGTGGTGAACCAAGATATATCGTGTGTTCTTTACTTTTATGTTTATTGTCTTTGTTTATGTTTCTACTTCGAGTATCAGAACCGTACATAAGCAAGTCAGAACCTTGCAGCTTAACTCTAATAAGCTTCCGCACTGCAAGTTCTGAGAAACGTATCTTATGTTCAGACTCTTGTTGGTTCTCATGCTTCACGCATAAACAAGTCTGAATGTATCATCGTAGATCAGAGTCTCTCAACGAACTCTGATGTTACTTGAGCGTCTTTATGACAAGATGCATAAAGTTGTTAAAGAGCAAATACATAATTCAAACCCCCCTTTTCTTGTGTCATTCTCGTACCTTCAAGGCCATCAGCCTCCAAAGATCCCCGTCATTAGGATCGGTTCCACACAAGAATTGGAGCACGTCATAAACCACTTCACATCCACACAATAGGATGGAAGCCATAATAGACCGAAGTCTAACCTCATCATCACTGGACTGAAGTCCTAACATCATCATTACAATATGCTATGAATGCATGATACATAACGTCAATAATCATCATCGCCAATAAAATCATTACGTGCATCATCATTCATCAAAATATCATGTTAATCATGTCATCAAATATACGTCAAAACATCACGAAATCATCATGTCATAATCATCATTAACATCAATAACATCATGGTAAATCATCAGAAAAATCACAGCACCGAAACATCAGAATATCACAGAAATCATAAACAAAATTTCACGAACAGCAGGGTTCGCTACTGAGTTCGCCTTGTGAACCTATTCGCTTTGGCATTCGCTTTGCGAAGCTACCAGCGAATCCTCATCCCCATGCAAAAACCAGAGAGTTCCCCCTTCTGCCTCTCCTCGCTGCCTCTATTCGTTAGGCGAAGCCCTTCGCTGGGACGTTCGCCTTGCGAGCCCCAAAAGTTACCTACCAGAGTCATCTCAGTACCATCACACACTCATCGCGCATTCGCTGCGCTGCTCGCTTTGCGAGCCTGGGCAAACATTCGCCTTACGAATGAGTTGTTCGCCTTGCGAACTAACGATTTCTACAATCGCTGCTACGCATCAGTAGCACTTCGGCCCACCAAATCCCTACGGGTTCAACCTCAATTTTCCCCAAAACATCTCCAAAACAGTCCTAAAGCATCATGGCACTCAAAGGCATAAAACCTACGACATTTAGGTCGATTAATTCCACTATCCTAATTCAAAATCACATAAACCTTCACAAACTCTCAAGGTTCCCATAAACCCCATAAATCCCTTTCTCATACAAGATCCCACATATCATCAAAAGGTTTGGCCTCGAAGGCTTATTTTTACCCAAATCAATTCAACCCTCAATAATTCATCATCAATCCTCAGAAATACCCCTAAATCATCAATAACTCATAAACCCTTCAAAAACCCCAAAAACCTCAAAAATCCACTTTAAACACGTCACTTCCTATATTGAAAACAATGAAAGGCAATACTCCCCATACCTTAGATTGTCGATCCGGAGCTTTTCTCTATTGAGCCTCTGGAAACCTTCACGAATCCTCGCCTTTTCCTTTTTCCTCAGAGCTCTTCATTTTCTCCTTATTTTCACGATCTAACAAAAATGAATCCTATTCCTCCCAATTCCTTTTTGTTAAACCCTTGGGCTTCCAAAATGGGCTTTCCCCAATTTACCCTCACTAATCCTCCTCAAAAGTCCATCTTGCCCTTAATTCCTCTAATATTATTTTAAATTAATAATAATACTAATATATTCATATTATATACTATTATTTAAATAAAATAACCAAAAACTCCACCAAAATACCGACATCGACACAAACCACCAAAATTCACCAAAAATTGACAAATATTATATTTAAATAAATTAAATAAATATTCTAATAAATTTGGGGTGTTACAACTCTCCCCCACTTACATAATTTTCGCCCTGGAAAATTACCTCAAATAAATAGAGACGGATACGACTCCCTCATCTGATCTTCGCTTTCCCAAGTCCAACTTTCGCCAGCTGGTCCGCCCCACAACACCTTCACCAAAGTTATGTCTTTACCCCACAGTTGCTTCATCTCTCGACCGTCGATCCGCACAGGTAAAGCTTCAATTGTCATATTATCCCTCACTTGTACATCATCCATCTGAATCACATGCGATGGATCCGGAATGTACTTCCTCAACTAAGACACATGGAACACGTCATGCAAATTCGCAAGTGACGGCGATAAAGCAATTTGATAGGCTACCTCTCATATCCTCTGTGAGATTTGATACGGACCAACAAAACGTGGAGTGAGCTTCCTGGACTTCAAAGCTCGACCCACACCAGTCACTGGCGCCACCCTTAAAAACACGTGATCTCCTTCTTGGAATTCAAGTGTCTTCCTCCTCTTATCATGATAGCTCTTCTGGCGACTCTGCGACGCTCTCATCCTTGCTTGGATCATCTTAATATTCTCGGTCGTCTCTTGTATAATCTCAGGTCCGAGTATAGCACTCTCACCCGATTCATACCAACACAAAAGAGTCCTACACCTCCTCCCATACAAAGCTTCATAAGGTGTCATTCTGATACTAGCATGAAAACTATTATTGTACGTGAACTCAATCAACGACAAATGGCTATCCCAAGATCCTCTATAATCCAACACACAAGCTCTTAGCAAATCCTCTAAGGATTGGATAGTCCTTTCTATCTGACCGTCCATCTGCGGATGATAGGCAGAACTCATCCTCAACTTAGTACCCAAAGCCTCTTGCAAGCTCTTCCAGAATCTCGATGTAAATCTCGGATCTCTATCCGACACAATACTCGAAGGTATCCCATGTAACTTCACAATCTCCTCAATATACATCTCGGCCAACTTCTGTATAGAATGATTAATCTTCATCGGCAAGATATGAGCCGATTTAGTTAATCTATCCACGATCACCCAAATTGAATCATTTCCCTTAGTAGTCTTCGGCAATCCCACCACAAAATCCATGGAAATATTATCCCATTTCCATTTTGGAATCCTCAACGGCTGTATCATACCTAAAGGCTTCTGATGTTCAATCTTTGACTTCTGACAAGTCAAACACGCATAAACAAACTCCACAACATCCATCTTCATACTCGGCCACAAAAACAACTTTTTCAAATCTTGGTACATCTTCGTAGCACCGAGATGAATACTCAACCTACTTCGATGTCCTTCCTCAAGAATGCTCTTCTTAATATCTGGGACATCTGGAACACACACCCTGTCTTTGAACATCATCACACCATTCTCGTCAATTCGGAATTCCCCTCCGTTACCTTGGTTAATCAAAGTCAATTAGTCAACTAACTTCAAGTCAGATTGTTGTCCCACTCTGATCTCTTCCAGAATGCCACTAGTCAACTTCAACATTCCCAACTTCACACTGTCAGGGGTCTCTTCACACACCAAACTTAAATCTCTGAATTGCTCAATTAATTCCAATTTTTTCACCATAAGCATCGACATATGCAATGACTTTCTGCTCAATGCATTGGCCACTACATTTGCTTTGCCCAGATGATAACTCAAATCAAAATCGAAATCCTTCAACAGCTCTAACCACCTTCTCTGCCTCATATTCAATTTTTTCTGATCAAATAAGTACTTCAGACTTTTATGATCACTGAACACTTCAAACTTAGAGCCAAACAGATAATGTCTCTAAATCTTCAGCACAAACACCACATCGGCCAATTCCAAGTCATGCGTAGGATAATTCCTCTCATGAACTCGCAATTGTCTCGAACATTAGGCAGCAACTTGCCCATTCTGCATCAATACTCCACCAAGACCCATCTTCGACGCATCACAATACACTACAAAAGATTCACTCGGATTAGGCAAAATCAGCACTGGAGCGATCGTTAATCTCTTCTTCAATTCTACAAAACTCTCTTCACAAGCTACATCCCACACAAAAGCTTGGCCCTTTCGAGTCAACTGAGTCAAAGGTAATGCCAACTTAAAAAAGCCCTCGATAAACTTGCGGTAATAACCCGCCAATCCCAGAAAACTTCGTATTTCAGTAGCAGACTTCGAAGTCTCCCACTGTAACACAACATCAATATTGGAAGGATCTACAGCAATTCCACCACTCGAAATCACATGGCTAAGGAAACTCACTTCCTTCAACCAAAACTCACACTTCGACGGCTTTGCATACAACTTCTTTTCCTTCAATACTTGCAACACAGTTCTCAAATGCTCAACATGCTCTTCTTCAGACTTAGAATATATCAGGATGTCATCAATGAAAACCACCACAAACTAATCCAGATACTCATGAAAAATCTGATTCATATACTCCATGAACACACCAGGTGCATTGGACACACCAAATGGCATCAAAGTGTATTTATAGTGACCATACCTCGTTCTAAAAGCTGTCTTCGGAATGTCATCAGGCTTAACACGAATCTAATGGTAACCCGACCTCAAATCAATCTTGCTAAACACACAAGCACCCACTAACTGATCCATCAAGTCGTCGATTCTCAGAAGTGGATACTTATTCTTGATAGTCACTTTATTCAACTGCCAATAATCAACACACAACCTCATACTTCCGTCCTTCTTCTTCACTAACAACACACGAGCACCCCACGGAGAAACACTTGGTCAAACAAACCTCTTCTTGAGCAATTCTTCCAGCTGTTTCTTCAATTCACTTAACTCAGAAGCTGACATCCGATAAGGAACCATCGACACTGGACTCGTACCTGGTATTAAGTCCACTGCAAACTCTACTTCACGCTCTGGAGGAAAATCACTGATGTCATCTGGAAACACCTCTGGAAATTCACATACAACAGGTAAGTCGACACTTGCAGCTTCATGATCAATCTGCAATGATGCAAACATTGCAAACACCAAGGCTTCATCTTCCACAAGTTCGTCTACTTGCTTCGCCGACAAGAACATCAACTCCCCACTATCACCAAACTCAGGAAACTCCACTGTCTTAGTATAACAATTGATGTGAACATGGTTGAACTCCAACCAGTTCATTCCAAGGATTACATCGATTTGGTGCAAGGGTAAACACACCAAATCCATCACAAAACTCTTCCCAAAAATCGTCAAAAGACATCTCAAACACACAAAAGTAGTAGTAACAGAACCATTAGCAGGAGTCTCTATTAGCATATTACCATTCATATCAGACAACTTCAAACCCAACTTATTTGTACATTCAAGTGAAACAAAAGAATGAGTAACACCAATATCAATAATAGCAACCAACTCAACATCATTAATAAAACAAGTACCTTGAATCAGGTTGTCTTTCTCTGGCACTTCTGCACCACTCAAAGCAAACACTCTGCCACTGGTCTGAGCAGCAGTAGCCGTCTTCTTTGGTTTCTAACACTTGGTACTGATGTGACCCTTCTCACCATAATTGAAACAAGTTGCACCATTATCCTTGTAATCAGTAGCTCTATGACCCTTCTTTCCACACCTGTAGCACCTCAACACACTATTAGTACAAACATCAGCACGGTGACCTTGCTCGCCACACCTATAACACTTCCCAGAAGCGGGAGCTGCTCCCTTACTTGTCTTTTTCCCATCTGAAGCCTTCTGCTTCCCTTTGTCAGGTTTCCCCATATACTGCCCTTTCTTCTCACTCAACTGCTTGTAGTGAGAAGATCGAGCTCGGCTATCCTCATCGTAGATTCTGCTCTTGTCCACCAACTCATCATACCTGCGGATTTGGTGATACCCAATACCCTGCTTAATCTCTGGTCTCAGCCCATTCTCGAACTTGAGGCACTTAGACATCTCAGCATCAGCACGGTTGTAGTGAGGACAGAACTTCACCAACTTCTCGAACTTCTCAGCATACTCTGCAACAGTCATGTCTCCTTGCTTCAGCTCCAGGAATTCCACCTCTCTCTTACCACGAGCATCCTCTGGATAATACTTTCCCAGAAATTCCTGCTTGAACACAGCCCAGGTTATCACAGTGCCAACATCTTCCAGTCTCTGACGGGTGTTATCCCACAAATCCTCAACCTCTTCCGACAACATATGAGTTCCAAACTGAACTTGCTACGCATCAGTACATCCCATTCCTCAAAAAATATTCTCGATCGCCTTCAGCCACTTGTGTGCACTTGCTGGATCGTGAGTACCCTCAAACTCCGGCGGATTGTTCCTCTTGAACTCCCCCAAAGCACGAAACTCATATTGAACTCCACCTTTCGGATTGAGTTGCGCCACCACATTAGCAATTGATTCCAAATCATCAGTAATAGAACGATCATTTCTTTCAGCCATCCTGCACACAACCAACAAGGTTAGAAGAACTAAAACATCGACAATGTACACACACTTATCGACCGACATGGGACTGACATCACGTAAAAACCTGGCCGGACAGACCAACCAGGCTCTGATACCAGTAATGTAACACCCTTTTCTACCCCACAAATATCGCAGCGGATTAAACATAAAATCATTGAATAAATCAGCATCACCTCAAAGGGTGCACATTTCTCAATAAACTTAAATCAACAAAAGTTGCTCGGTAAACAACGGATTTTCCTCAAAATAACTCAAAAATGCCTCAAAGGGCAGCAGATCCACCATAACCACAAAATCCCACCAAAGGGTTTTTGAAACAAAACCACAATCATCAAAATAACAACAAAATAACAACCAAATAAAACTCAACATGGTTCGACTCAACGACCCAACCCGATGTTACACTATAAGAGCAAGACCCTCTACATCGACCAAAAGAAAATAATACTTCAAAAGTTCCTCGAAGCATCCACGGCTAATCCTGATCACCTGCGCGTTACCCACGTGGAGGCAACATTCAAACAGGCAGGGTGAGTAATACAATTCATTATAATCAATATAAAATAGGATATGCATAAAAATGGAGTCATCATCATATATTGCATCATCAGAGTCATCACAGGCAAACATCAAAGCACGACATCATAAATCACAACAATATGCCACATAAATGCAATGCACAATAAGACTTATGCATGTGGTACCAATCGTCACAATCGATGGACACTTAGGCCATCACCCTCCAAAGATCCCCGTCATTAGGATCGGTTCCACACAAGAACCGGAGCACGTCATAAACCAATTCACATCCACGCAATGGGATGGAAGCCCCAATAGACCGAAGTCTAACCTCATCACTGGACCGAAGTCCTAACATCATCATCAAAGTATGCTATGAATGCGTGATACACAACGTCAATAATCATCATCGTCAATAAAATCATTATGTGCATCATCATTCATCAAAATATCATGTTAATCATGTCATCAAATATACGTCAAAACATCACGAAATCATCACGTCATAATCATCATTAACATCAATAACATCATGGTAAATCATCAGAAAAATCACAGCACCGAAACATCAGAATATCACAGAAATCATAAACAAAATTTCGCGAACAGCAGGGTTCGCTACTGAGTTCTCCTTGCGAACCTATTCGCTTTGGCATTCGCTTTGCGAAGCTGCCAGCGAATCCCCATCCCCATACAAAAACTAGAGAGTTCCCCCTTCTACCTCTCCTCGCTGCCTCTATTCGCTAGGCGAAGCCCTTCGCTGGGACGTTCGCCTTGCGAGCCCTAAAAGTCACCTCCCAGAGCCATCTCAGTACCATCACACACTCATCGCGCATTTGCTGCGCTGCTCGCTTTGCGAGCCTGGGCGAACATTCGCCTTGCGAATAAGTTGTTCGCCTTGCGAACTAGCGATTTCTGCAATCGCTGCTACGCATCAGTAGCACTTCAGTCCACCAAATCCCTACGGGTTCAACCTCAATTCTCCCCAAAACATCTCCAAAATAGTCCTAAAGCTTCATGGCACTCAAAGGCATAAAACCTACGACATTTAGGTCGATTAATTCCACTATCCTAATTCAAAACCACATAAACCTTCACAAACTCTCAAGGTTCCCATAAACCCCATAAATCCTTTTCTCATACAAGATCTCACATATCATCAAAAGGTTTGGCCTCGAAGGCTTATTTTTACCCAAATCAATTCAACCCTCAATAATCCATCATCGATCCTCAGAAATATCCCTAAATCATCAATAACTCATAAACCCTTCAAAAACCCCAAAAACCTCAAAAATCCACTTTAAACACATCACTTTCTATATTGAAAACAATGAAAGGCAATACTCCTCATACCTTAGATTTTCGATCCGAAGCTTTTATCTAGCCTCTGGAAACCTTCACGAATCCTCGCCTTTTCCTTGTTCCTCAGAGCTCTGCACTTTCTCCTTATTTTCATGATCTAACAAAAATGAATCTTATTCCTCCTAATTCCTTTTTGTTAAACCCTTGGGCTTCCAAAATGGGCATTCCCCTATTTACCCTCACTAATCCTCCTCAAAAGTCCATCTTTCCCTTAATTCCTCTAATATTATTTTAAATTAATAATAATATTAATACTAATATATTCATATTATATACTATTATTTAATTAAAATAACTAAAAACTCTACTAAAATACCGAGATCGACACAAACCACCAAAATTCACCGAAAATTCACAAATATTATATTTAAATAAATATTCTAATAAATTTGGGGTGTTATTCTCCTCATAAAATCAAAGTCGTTAGGGTCCCGTACCTTAAAGCGGGAAACATCATGCAGCTGCCACAATGCGTACTTATGAATGACCGATGGCCGCCAATGACGCCCCAGAAGCAGACAGAATCTTAATTGCCTATAAGGAAAATAAATTTTAATTGTAGGAATAAGAAGCAAGCCTTGGCATTGCAACAGATTGCGGCCAGTCAGAAGCGCAATGTAGTAATTGAAGAAGAATCATACTTGAAAACTTGTGAGACTACCAGAGAGACAACATGTGGTTGAATTCAAGTTTATATTCAAGAAGAAGGAATGTATTTTGGGGATTGAAGAACCAATGTATAAAACACGATTTGAAGCAAATGAATTTACTCAAGTGCAAAGAATTGATTACAACCGAATCTTTTCACATGTGGTAAACATTATATTTATAAGAGTATTTATGGCTAATGAGAATCAATATAATCTTGAAGACAATCTGGAGGATGTTTTCACCAATTCATTGCCTAGTCTAGATTTAATCATTACTTCGACTTGATCAATTTTGTCGAAGTGTGATTCAAACAAGGAAAGATCAGCAAAGTGGTTGATAGATAAATTGTCATTACAGTTGTTTTTTAAAAGCAATGCGGAGATTTATGCAGTGTGTCTAAAAAAAATCAAGAACTCGTCAAATTTCAGCACGCTCTGAATGCGAGGCGTTGATGTTGAAATATGAGACATTATGTTGAAATGATAGGTGTTTTGTCTCAGAACATGTATCATATTTAAGAGTTTCTTTCATTTTAGAATGAAGATCAAGGTTTATACAGAGAGAAATTTATAGAGACAAACAGAGATATTGTTATGAATTGTTAATCTTAAGAATTGAAAGATATTTAGAGGTTTTTAAGAGTTGAAAAACACTTTTAAATACATTAAAATTAAGTGATTAATGTAGTGAGAGGCGAAAAGATCGAGTGACAAATTTGGTAGAAAATAAGAGATATTTTATGAATTTAAAGAGTTATTTTCTTTTAACTCAAATGTATTTTCTAAAAACTCTTGATTGGTAATAGATCATTAATCTCTCTTTTTTCTATAGTATATCATTTTTCAATTTAACATGGTCAAAAATTGTATGTGCATTGTTCTTCTTTATCTTATTTTGCTATTGTAATTTTGTTTGCATTAATTGGTAGATTAATTTTTCTTAAAATTATTTAGTGTGATTGTTTATCCTCTTTATCTTGGAAACCGTATTTTTTTAATGTGTTTAATCTTAAATTTTACAACAAGATGGAAGAGTTTTTTAATAAAATATAAAGATATAGATGTTTTGAGTCTCTTAAAAGGCTTCTTTTTCACCCCAATATCTATTGGGCTTGCACTTTTTTAGTTTGCAAACTAAAAAATGAATAATTCATTGTGAAAAATACAAATAAGAAAAAAAAGTAATTTCAGATTGTCAAATTGTTTAAAATTAAAAAAAAAAACACACACTCGACACATGTACCATCATGTCAGACACTCCGACATATTTTCGATTTCGGTATTACATGGTCAAACAATACTAAATTGACTCCGATTCGATAAGAAACATATTACAATACAGAAGTTTTCAGTTAACATGTGAATAAGTTCATGAGATTAAGCTAATCTCAATTTTAACAAACTATAATCATACAATCTATAATTCATGTTACTTATTCCCCAAGCAATCACATTTTTCCTTTCATTATTTCACATTAGCCTAATCATAAACTAATCTTACCTCATTCCAATTAAGCGACAGCAACAACACTTGCTTTATGAACTGAATTCTTCACATTAAGACCAGGTGCACCAAAACAGAAATAATGACCCTTCAACTTCCTGCCAACAGAATTTCTCTTAACCAATTTCGGCGACTCCTCGTCATCATAACGAGGTAGTTGTTGATTCAAGCAAGACGGTCCAGCAGCAATTTCGTTGTGTTCGATAGAAACACCTTTTTGTTTATAATCAAATGATTTCGGCGAAGAAAATGACGATTTTGAGAATGAACTCGATCTTGATCTTCCCGAGGCAAATCTCTTCTTAGCATTGGGACTCGATTGATAACTCCGAACCGAAAGTGTTCTTTTGTTATTTGGAATCGTGTTCGGCTTTGAAGAAGAAGCCGGAGAAAATCTTTGTCTAAGTGAAATTTCATCAACACTATTAGTACTCAATTTCTTACTTGATGAATCAAATGAAACTTCGTCATTTGATAATTTCTTCGATCTTTCGACTTTTTTCTGATCTTTCGGTTTCGTGCTCCAATGAAGTGCTTTTTTCAACCTGGATGCTGCATAGTTAACAGAACTTGTTTTTTTAACAGAACTCTCATTGGTTGATGGTTCATACGGAATGTTTTCAGACGAAGACGAATTGCTTACTCCAACGATTCCGCGATGATGATTTGACAACACATTTTCGATTCCGGTGTATAAAAATATTTCGGAGTCTTGTATTCGAAACTTCGTGCCAGGACTAGTTCCGATATTGCTTTGCATTCTCAAATGTGATGCTATAGCTTTTCTCGAATCATGGCCTCTAAAACCGAACATTCCACCGGCCGATAACAACTTTTTGATCAAGAAATCCGAATTTGTCGAATTAGGATTTTGTTTAAGGTAATCAAGCGGTGTCATGCCATGATCATCGCATATGTTGAGATTTATACTCGGCGCTGTCATCAAAAGCTGAACAAGATCAATGTGGATGTTACCGATGATCGCCATATGAAGCGCTGTTCTTCCGTCGTTGTTCTTGAGATTGATGATTTGTTCGACGTGAAAGTGGTTTGCGGTTAGTAAGTTTCGTAGAAGTTCGACTTGTCGGTCGAATCTTCGGAATGCAGGCGTTTGGAAACCGGAGACAGCTTTGTGGAGAAAAGTTGCTCCTGCATTGTTTCTACAAGAGATTAACGACGGAGACGAAGCGATTAGAGCGTTCGCGGCTGATAATTGGCCTCGCGATGCGGCTATATGTAAAGCCGTGTTTCCTTGATGATCTGTTGAGTTGATGAGTATGTTAAAGGTTGATGCAAGATATTTAACTACCTGCATTATGAGATTCATCAATAGGTTTTGAATGTTATTCGAAGAACAACTTGGATTACCCGAATTCGACAACATTTTACATGATTAACGCAGCTCAACGAACGATAATGTATATATCGAGATTAAAAAATTTATCTGCCATCGACTATACAGTCTTAACCACGAATTTGAACTTTCTTAACCACGATATCAGGTTTTTCAATTACACTTGAAAACCGTGGTTAATGATATTCAAATACGTGGTTAATGAAATTTAGTAGAGGGTAAAAAAAAAAGTATTAAAAAATCGGTTGAACCAATCGCAGTTGATTGGTTGAGTCTAATTCAACTCAGATCGAACCAACCGGCAAACTGGTATGTCCTAAGATATAAAATGAGACATTAGTTTGATTAGGATCTTCTAAGATATAAAATGAGAAGAAAAAAATTACCTCAACTTTCCCTCTAGCCGCAGCTGCATGCAAAACAGTTGAACCTTCAGCATCTCTAAGAGCCAAAATATCACAACAATTTGCAAGAAGGTCCTCCAAAATCTTCAAATTACCGCCTCTAGCCGCCGCATGAACAGCTCTATTAACCATCTCCAATCTATAAACATCAGGAATCTCCCCAACATGTTCTTCCATAATCCCATTTCTACCATTAACAAACCTCGGCGAAACCGCATAATCGAAAAGCAACCTAAAAACCTCACAATTCTTGCTTCTTGCAGCAGCATAAAGTATATCAGTGACACCATATTCTCCTTCACCAAAAACCAACAAAGGATTCCTCTCAAGAAGTATTTGAACAAAGTTTACGTCTCCGGCCGATGCAGCCGTGTACATTAGCCATCCGCCATAGCCCGACCTGATCAAAGAATTCTTCCCTTTTTTGGATTCACTCTCTAAAAGAAGTTTATGGGCTATTTGCGAACGGAACTTTGCCACATTGTTGAAGAGTTCTTCATCATCATCCCAAACTACTTCCAGACGCCTGATTCGGCGTAGGGAAGTGAGTTTGAATAAATGATTACTATCAATTCTAAGCATTTCGCGAACTAAATCATAGTGACCATTAGCGGCAGCCCAATCTATCGGCGATGCATACCACCATTGATCGCCGGTACTCTCCCAACGGAGAGGAAAATTTGGTGGAGACATTTCAAAGATTTCTTCTCAAAACACAAAATTTCAAAAAATTAATATCAACTTTACGATCAAATTTTACCTAGACAAAACGAAATCATTTTAACAACTTTACATAAAACAAAACAATCTTAAAATGATAAAAACAACTTTACATAAAAACAAAACAAACTTAAGATGAACAAACCAAACCAAATCAAATAAAACTAAATCTGAAAAAACTAATGAAAATTATCATATGATAGAAATGAAGAAAATTAATAAAGCATGTATAGATAGATATTAAGGGATTGAAAATGAACCTATTGTAAGGTGACATAAATTAGAACACCAAACTAATTAAATATGATAGGGGTTATATGAGTACAAGAAATGAAGAGAAAGGTGTTGTGTCTTTTTAAGAGTCATAATTGTGCTCACAAAGTTTGCATAGAAAAGGGAACAATAGGCACATAAAAAGAAAATAAAAGTGTGGAAGAATATAGTTTTTTTATGTGATTACAAAACGATTTGTAGAAGAGAATAGATAAAGGATGATCCAAGATTTTTTTTTTTTTTTATATTTAGCTTGGAATCTTAAAAGGGGCTCTAAGATGCTAGATAGAAATCTTATATAGAGGAGTGACTCGTGAATTTAGTCTCTAAATTTGGAAATGTTAATCAAAATAGTATTTGAAATTATATTTAATTGTTGTTTTGGTGTGATATTTTACCTCTCAAGTAATTGTAATTTTTTTTATTTAATAAGCAAATAGTCCAAATTTTCTTATAAAAATAAATTTTAAAAAATTAAGATGTTTTTGCATAAATATCAAATCAGCTGATTTTATGAAACTACATAATCATAATTTTTTTAGAGAATTTCTTAACACACCACCCAACCTTCTTAGGCACTTAGCGCACTGACGAAAATTCCCCTGCGTTCCGGATGTGCAAATCCGGACGCACCGTTTTTTTTTTAATTTTCAGTCTTTATCGGATGTGCATATCCGGTAAACATTCGTATTTGCAAATCCGGAATAAAACCTGATGCCGAACACAAAAAATCCAACAATATTTCTCACATTCATAAAATAAAATCGGGATTACATTGAGAAAATCGCCATGACATCGACAGAAATTTAAATATTACAAGATCAATAGTCCGGTGGACGCTTGCACATCTCTAAGATGTCATCGACCGTTCTTCGGATTTTGACGGTCGCCTCGAACTCGAGCGGGAATCGTTCTTCGTAGCCCAAAAAAGTTTGCCACATCGCTCTAACATCCTCTTGATTCTTGAGCTCAACAAGGCTGTAAGCGACGTTCCCTTCGTTATCAACGGAAGGTGAACGATACTGAAGCTTCGCAACCTTCAGTTTGTCTCCGTAAGGTAGGAGATGTTCGATGTCGTCAATGATCTCGCTGATGGAGGTGTCCCTCGTTAACTTATACTTGCGACCGCGTGTTTTGCCGTCGGTGTAGGAGACAGTTGCGACATACCAATGGATCTTGATACCATACAATTGAGACATTTAGTTTTTGTGTGAATGATATAAAATGAAACCCCTAATTTATAGAAAAGTTAGGGTAAAATTATTTTTGCCTAAGTTCGTTCCGGATGTGCAGATCCGGACAAACCCTACAAATATTGGTTCCAGATGTGCAAATCCGAAAATTGTCCGGATCTGCAAATCAGAATGTTTTACTGATACAATTTTAAAACAGAATTGAACAGCTTATGCAGCCACTTGGAATACTTTCAGTGCAATAAAATTCATAAGTGTATTAAAAAGACATATGGATAAAAATACAATATATTTCACTTCAATAATGTACATTGTGTCGTATGATTATACAAAAGAGTTAAAACAAAATTCTCCGTCTAAATCTATTGGAGCTAGAACTTTCAATTTTTTCACATTTGATGCCTTTTCAATTGCGTGCAATCTTTCGAATTCAAGCATCCTTTCGACAAAACTATCCGGCCAAGACTCGGCAATTGCGGTTGCATGTGTCGCCCATTGCGGTGATTTAGGTGGTATCGGGCATCCGGGTTTCAAGATAACTTGTACGAAATGTCTTGATTTCGCAAGCCATCCGATACACATGATGCGATCATTTGGATTCGACGGAGGTGCGGTGTGGAGTGGAAAAAAGGTTTCCGAAAATCCATATCTCGTCAAGTCGATACACACCATATCGTAGGCGCATGCTATAAGATGACCCATCTCGGGGAAGCTCATCCATTTCGATACCGGTGCCGGACCACTCAACCACGGAACAAGTGACTCGTGAACCTTGTTGTAATTTTCTTGATTTTCATAGAGACGCAAGTATGCTTCTTTATGCGTCTCCAACTCTAGGATAAGTTGATGACGTACAAGTGCATGACCTTCATCTCCTTTACCGAGTAGTGCCGACACAGCTCGGTAACCGCAATTACCATCCCCTACAACATCGATTATACCGTCGATATGCTTGTGCATAAAAACTGGCATCTCATCAATAAAGGAAATCATATGTGTAGTTGGAGTCAGAGTCGGAACTCGTGGAATCGGTGTCGGAGCCGGTTTGGAAATGCGAGCTCCTTTCATGACACTTTGTAGAGATTTAGGAGTCGGATAGTCCGAAAATATTTGGTCAACGTGCTCATAATACGAAGGAGACCGAGTTGTTGAGTTGTCATTTGGTGTAGGCTTCAACTTCTTCGGAGCACCCTTTGTCTTAACCGGTTGAGACGGCGGTATCATTGCGGTTATTTCGGGGAAGGCAATCTTCCTCAACTCTTCTTTGATGTGTAGCTTCATATTGTCGTCGGCCTTCGAAAATCTCTTTTGAATCGCTTCTAATTCGGCCAAAATAGAGATATCTGGTTTATCTCCTTCCTTACAACCATCATCATCAAAAGTAAGTCTCATCCAGTGAGGGCAAACTTCGTCAATTTGTATTGGCTCACCTAGTTTCAACTTTTTAGCAATGGCACAAGCACAAGGAAGACCGTAGTTTTTCACAATAGTACAACCACACTTTGCACTATCGGAACCTACCGTTTCGGCTCGGTTGGCCTCGTGAAAAATATAGCCCAACCCCGCCTGAGACATGTTGCCGATCAATTGAGAGTAGAGGAAGTTACCTTTAAACCGATGTTCCAAAACCGTCATGCTCCGACCGAAAGTGGTTTGTATCTCATTGTGTTGGTTTTTGATCATTAGATGCACGGAGTCCCAATCCCGACATAAATCCCCCTTGCTATTCCCCAACCAATTCTTTAAAGTGGCATGTGCCGACTCAACTCTATTGGTGGTAGTGTTTTCAAGATGTCGTACGTTATCGGTCCACGCACAAACAATCTTTTCTTTCACTTGATCAAGAATGATGGATTCAACATATTTCAACAAAGCGGGGTACCATTCACACACTTTTCGGAATTTAATGACCGAATCGGCATATAATTCCGTTGTGGAAGAATTTAAAATATGAGTCAATGCATCCATAATTTTCTCTACAATGACACCCGACCTGACCACTTTTCTGTCTTCCGACGCCACTTGTTTCGCACCCACCGCGGTCTTGACCCGACTTCGCACATTATTTGTTATGTGAAATCGACAAAGTAGTTCATTGGAAGAAGGAAAGACCTTTGCAACCGCATTTATCAAGGCGTTATCGCGGTCCGTAATAATTGTTTTTGGCATTTGAACATGTTTCTTCAAAATTGACCGACACGTCTCCAACGCCCATGTGCAATTGTCCTCTTTCTCACACTCTAAAAAGGCAAAGCCGACGGCATATGTCTTATCCGTAGACGTAACGCCAACCATCTCAAACAATGGAAGACGATACTTGTTTGTCTTGTAGGTGCTATCGAGAATGAGCACTGTCGAGAACGTGTTGAACAACTTGATGAAATCTGGATGAGTCCAAAAAATATCTCGGACCGTAATTCCATCATCGCGATATCTGTACCGAGACACGTAATCGTTGTCCTCCAACACTTTCAACAGTTGTTGCATCTCACTCCTATCTCCCCTAATTGCCTTGTTCGTTTGATACCGAATGTTATACACTTGCTTTATGTTTGCAACATTTTCGGGTTCTTTCCGTTTCAACGTCGCAAGTATATTCTTCGGTTAGACAAGGTTCAAGGTCATGTCGGCTATACATGTCTTCTCTTCCGCCTTGAGCCGACATACACTTGGATGGCCTTGAAGCTTTGAGCACATTTCGTGGTTATGTATACCACAACGAACGGTAAATCTCCATTTCTTGGAAACTAACATGTAACCACCAATCTTAAAAGGGAACTCACATCTTCTAGTATCGGTCTCGTCTTTCTTTAACTTTCGTAGAGGTGCTTGATATTTGCCGCTTCTTTCGCAACCCAAAATTACAAAAGCTTTTCTTCTATCCGACCCATTATCCGATCTCCCGATATTTACACCGAAGCCAAGCTCAATAGCCGTCCTACGAATGTATGCGATCATGCTTTCACGATCATCAAAGTCTTGCTTGTTGTTAAAGTCACCGCCGACATCAATCGACTTTACGAGCATGCCTTCATCTTTCGGGGAAATCGGAGCAACTAATTCTTTTGCCATGTTATCAGGGTGCAACATATCTATTTATAAACAAGAATAGAATAATTAATATGTATAAATAAAATATATTCAAAAATGCTAAAAATTTAAATTAATTAGCTTCAGGCATTTTTTCGGATGTGTACATCCGGAAATGTTCATGCTCAATTCGTTCCGGATATGCAGATCCGGAAGCAGCGTAACTTGTTTTTTCAAAAATGTAGATTGATAATGTGAGCAATGTAGTGAATGAAGTTGAATGTTTACCTTAAATTCAGTCTTTCCTTGCTCCTTTTCATTTGTTGCACCAAAAACTTGAACTTTTTGAGTGAGAAATGGGATTGATGAAGTAGAATTTTTTGAGTTGGTGAGAGTGAGTGTAGTAGGAGAAATGTTGAGAATGGGAGGGGGAGTGATCATGCAGCTTCAAATATATCAGCTTTTTTTTTCGGATATACAGATCTGGAGGTCTTCCGGATATGCACATCCGGAACAACTTCTTATTTTTTAAGGATACGGTGCGTCCGGATGTGCACATCCGAAATCAGGAGGCAAAAAAATAATTTCACGTGGTGCCTAAGAAACTTGAGTGGTGCATTAAGAAACCACCATTTTTTAAAAGCAGCAATGTAATGATTTTTTTTCATTGACATGACAAAAAGGGTTGGACTCTGTTTAACCTAATATTTTTGACCGATTAAATCAAGGTTTCGAACGTTTACCTTCTGCTTTGACTATTCTACCCTAATTTTTGACAAGTTAAATCAATGTTTCAAACATCTGTTATCTACTTTGACTACTTCGCCCCGCCTATTAATCACAATAGTATTTTTGAGACAATTTCAAAACTAAATTGATTAAGTGAAAGAACTATCATAATCATAAAATTTTCAATTTTATAAATATATTGAAATTTTGGTTAATTTTAGTAACCAAATTAATTATCCTACTTAACACAATTAAACATGGTTATGGAGAGCACATGAATGATAATGAGAGGTTGGTCACAATACAAAAAAAGAGATTTCACTGTTCATAAAGATATTTGAAGTAATCATGGAAGCTAATCTGAAATAGAAAGCTTTTGCTTTATACTTTTAGGGACATAGCTCATGGCAATCAAATTATTGTGTGCCACTTGTAATTAATTAAATTATAATATAGTCTTTTGTCACAATCAATTATATTCCATGAAGACATGGTTAATTAATTAAATAAATAATGTGTATACAAATTCTATTATAATGTTTATGGCAAAGTTTATTGTCATTGACTTTAACCAATTTATCACAACATAGCATGGCTACACGTTTGTGTTATGTATAGAATATTGAATTCATGAAAATAAAATAAAAAATATAGGTTGTCATTTTTTTTATAATATTATATTTTTTTATTATACTTGAGGACTTGATAGCACTCATTTTCTATGCCTCTTTCTGATTTATTAATTTAATACAAAGAAATTTATGCATACATGGCTAGAAATGGTTGGCGTAAATGGAAAGTAAATTGCATTGGCTAAGTTACCTAGGTTTCAAATTTGACTTAAATTTTTTTTTTAATAATCATCTTAAAATATGTTAATATCAGATGTAATCTTACCATGCTTACATGCTTCATAAAATAAAATAAAATATTTTTATTAATAAGTCGTTTATTTTTTAAATTTTTTTTAAATTATTAATTTATAAATACAATAATTTCTTTTTATTAATACATAAATATAAATAGTTTAAAATTTTATAATCATTATATATATATATATATATATATATATATATATATATATATATATATATGGATTTAATTGAAATGCACTGACATTGTAAAAAAGTTTTACACTATCAGTGAATTATAGTTGTTGGCTGTTATAAGGAGTTTGATTTTTATTTTAAAAATTTATAAAATCATGCAAACGGATTATGGTGATGAATTGACAGTGTAAAAATTTTTACAGTATCAGTGCATAGCAATTAATATTTCTCTCTCTCTCTCTCTCTCTCTCTCTCTATATATATATATATATATATATATATATATATATATATATATATATATATATATATATATATATATATTGAGTTTTTTTAATTTATTAAAGAAGAATTTTAATTTATTTATTATTTGTTGAAAATATCAATTGCTTTATAAAGTAGTTTTTTTAATTGTGAGTGACATTCTAATAATAGCATCTCAAACCCACCGGCCACTAAAAGTGTATAGTGTTTGTGAAATTTTGTCGTACAATCAACCAATTATATATATAAAAATTAATTACGTTTATTATGTTTTCATGTTTCCTATCATAGTTAATGTGTGATTTTAATCTTCCAATAATAAGTCTATTAGGACTATTGCAAATGTTAAATAAAGAAAGTGTATTTTGTACAAAAATAAAGAAACATTTATGAATGTAATGAACGTGTGAAGATAAAATAGGCTAGGGATGGACAAATTTGAACCGATCGATTTATTGTCTTTTTTGTGCAAATGAATCGGATCGGATTGGGTGTCGGATTGATTCGGTTGCTTAATTTGGATAATATAAGGTTGTTTCGGTCGGACTCGGATGCTTATTTTGAACCCGACAAAAGCCGAAACCGACAAAACTTAATTAATATATATTTTATTTATTTTTATTACTATATGACCGACTCACTATAAAAATGAGATTTATAATGTTTGAGGATATTATCATTTTTATAATTTAATGATGACATTGTGTACTCTCAAAAATACAAGACATGCAATATAAAATTTTAAGTATTATTTAGTTTATGGTTTAAAGTATGATAATTATCAAAATTAATGTCAAATAATATTGAAAATATTATCACATAATAATAATTTTTTTTTTAATAATAAAAAATATTGTTCTATTTAGTTTTTATAATAAATTTAAAAAATAGTCATTTTTATAGAATTGTTCTAATAAATATTAAACCGACTAAACCGATCTGACTTAACCGACAAACCGACTTAATCGAATCTGACAAAAATCAAAATTTAATCGGTCAAAATTGGACCATACAACTAAAACTGTGATGTATGTCGAATTTAAGTTTTTGATCCGAAACCGACCGAATTCGACCGATTGTCACCCCTAAAATATGGTAATTTGACATAATGATTTTAGAAAATGTAAATGACAAGAAAGCAATGCGTGCGTGGGGGACATATGCTGATATGCCCTCTTCCTCAATTTGTAGTGTGTAGGGACTAAAAAAGTCTATACCGAATTAAATACATATTAACCATATACATATTCTTCTTATAGTATATTACTACTTATTTATACTCCTTTTAAGAAAATTTAAACTTTTATGTCTTTCTTCAAATATGTTTTATAGAAAGATGAAAAATAATTTTGATTGTTATTTATGAAAAAAAATGAATAAGAAAGCATATTAAATGCAATTTTTATTTATTTTTATTTTTAAAAATATATATTTTTAAAATAAAATAATAAAATGAAATAAAGTTTGATGTTTTTTTAATAAACTGTAACAAAAAAATATAAGTTTTTCTTTTTTTATTTCACTACAAATGAAGTAAGAAGTTAGCATTTCACTATGTAGTTACACTACTAAGCCACCATACCTAAACCAATAAATCTTGTCACCATAACAAACATACAAATTGAGTAATTACCACATTATGAGTAGTAGCAATGACCTTAAATTAATTGAAGGTTGGTAATTAATTCCTTTAGATAATGTTAGTTCACCATCTTTAGTACTTTCTTCGTCCTAAATTATAAGACGTTTTGAACATTTCACACAATTTAAGAAAAATAATCAATGTTGTATGGAAAAGAGAAATTATGTATGACTTTACACTATTGTCTTTTATTAATTACAGAGAAAAAAAAATTAATAGAATCACAAGAAAAAAAAATAAATAATTAAGGGCATATTAAAAAAAATGTCATTAATGTTATATTGAGATTATAAAATAACTTATTATTTAAAACAAATATTTTTTTGCAAAATAATTTATCATTTAAGATAGAGATAGTACTACATAATGCATCAAGGATTCTAAAACTTTTTGTTGAGCTGTCTTTGCTAGGTGTATAATAGTGACCTAAGTCCAACCATTCATGTTCATTGATCTTGAAATCAATTAGTTCTCACCAAAAGCAAAAGTTAACATGTGGAAGATAGCTTTTAACATAGGTACTACATCTAAAAGTGCTTTATAGGACATGTTGCATGCTTTTGACAACAATAATTATGTATGTCAATATGTCTTGTCCAAATCCACCTTCATCTTGTATATCATTTTCTTGCTTCTTCTTTTAACTTCTAGTCTCTTTCTTGCTTTGGTGGGGTTCATGAAAATTCTGTTTCACATGGGCACAAATGAATACATATAACAATCACTAATTGTCCCTCAAATATCTTGTTTTTAAAAGTTATTTTGAAGATTTAAAATTGATTTTTAATATATTGAGGTTTTAAATATTATAATTTATTTTGTCTTAATTAATTATATGCTTTATCTCAAAATTAAGTCGTATTTTTTACGCATTCACGTTGTTAAGGTGTTACTAACCATTAGACATCGAGTTTAAGAAACAACAAATTTGATTTTCCTAAAATTGTTAATTTTAAATTAGAATCGTTCAATTTTAATGAAATAGTCATCTATACTTAAATGCTACAAGTGAGTTCTAATGTATAGTTTTTGACTTCTAATTTTAATATTCAAATTTATTTTAGATGAACAAAATCAAATATAAATTAATTTATATAAATTAATTTTTTTTTAAAGTTTTTACTAATTTTTCCTTCTTTTATATCCTAATCCTCTCATAATTGGACCACAACCATGAAAAAGGATTAAATATACAAGAATTGAAGGACCGCTAAATTATGATCCATAGACATTATGTCCATATGCATATCTACTACTACTATCTTAGTTAAAGCAATTAAGAAGTTCACAAGATCCATTACCCTACAAGACTAATCTTGAAAAGTGAACCCCACCAAGTTCGTAACATTAAAGAGAAATAGCATATGCATTTTTCAGTGAACCTAAATAAAGTGATGTATTATCTCAACAACCCATCTTCTCAATTCATTGGCAAGGGGGCAAGGGATGATGGTGGCTTCCATCCCAGAAAAGTTCTATGGCAAATGATCAAATTTCTTCAATTTAATCAGAAGTTTTAAATTTGAGTGTAAAGCTACAAATATAATAGAATTAAATCTTTTGAGATAATTTTTTTCGCTCATTGTGATTCTGGATTCGAATGATGAATCTCTATATTTGTGTATTTGATCATAGAAGATATTTTTTTAATGTATCATAATCATGTGATGAAAACAATAATGGAAATAAAAATATATTTATATTGATCTTTCTCAAAAATTTTAGGCACACAAGTTTATATAACTTTAGAAAGAGCATAAACCTATTTAATAAAAAAAAATAAAAAAAAAATAAAAAAAAAACATAAACTAAATGGAAAAAAAAAAGTTTATACTCCCTGTAGGGGTGAGAATAGACCAGGCCAACTAACAGGGACCTACGGCCTAGCCTACATAGACTCAGGTCAGGTCAGACTTTTTTTTAAATAGAAAAGACCTAGGCTTTTTTATAAGTCTATTTAGCTAAAGAGGCTAGGCCACAGACCGTAAAAAAAGCCTTTTAAGTCTATCAGACTGGCCTTTGTAAGAAAAACTCAATAAATTTATTATTATTGTATTCTATTTTGTACTTTGAATTAAAATACGAAAATAAAACTTAGTTATCTTGAAGAACTTGTGAAAATAAGTTGAAAAAACATTATAAACAATGTCATAAGTTGCTTTCATAAGTTTTTCTCATAAGTTCTCTCCAACAAATAGTATCACCAAACTTATGCTAATAGGTAAACTTGAATGAGACAATGAAAACAAACATTTAATCTCATTGATCTTTTAATTTGTTAGTCTATTTAATATTAGTTGAATTTTTTATTTACAAATGTTCAAATAAAGTAGGCTTTTAAATAGGCTAGTAGGTCAATCAGGCCTTCGAAAAGGCCAGACTCAGGCCTAAAAAGAAGTCTATGATAGACTACAGGCCAGACTTAGGCTTTAAATTTTTTAGCAGGCCAGACTCAGGCTTGACAAAGCCTATCTCGACCCAGCCTATTCCCACCCCTATTTCTCTGTGATTAACTCAAAGCACAAAGCTTGAATTAAGAACTTATTTAATAAGAGCATATCATATAAGTGTTTATGTATTCATTGCTTTTACAATCAAAGAGAAAATGAAGATAAACTATACAAAAGAGGAATGAACTTTATTTTCCATTTCTTTTGCAATAACTGACATACTATTTTGAAAGCTTAATGCAAATAGTTAACCTTGTCTGAGAAAGTCACAGTTCCAATGTAATCTTCTCGAGTTTATTGACTATAAGCAACTGAAAATCGTCGTGCAGTGTATGAAGACGCCGATTTATTAGAGAGTAGGGGACAAAGTAGGAGGGATCCATATATAACCGTGTGTTTGAACATATCCAGCTTTTTCGAGCAATTCATCAGCTTCTGCAGGACCTCTGCTTCCAGATTTGTAAGGGATTGACTTGAGTTCACCCTTATCGATTCTGTGCAAAAGTGGCGTAAAGATCTCCCAAGATGCCTGCATTAGAGACAAAATACAAACATTAGTCAATCAACAATACCCTTCTTATTATCGAATCCTTTAGGTGCCAATAATTTCGGTGTTGAGTTAGTCCATACAAAAATTTGCTCCAACTACAATTGGACTCTGCTAGTGGACGGTGGAATTGGTCTCCTGGATACCAAGTTTTCAGAAAAACAAAACAAAACAAAACCCTTTTGCAATAACGTATGAAATGAAGCATATACTGATCTTACCTTTAACTCATCTCGGCGAACAAAATGTTGTTGATCACCTCTAATTCTGCAAAACATATTCCAATTTTCATTAGTGTAAAGTTAAGTCCATTTATTTCAAACAAATGAGCTTGATTGCTAAGCATGTGTTTGGTTCTACGGTGCTGAAAATTGATTATGTAAAATTGATTTATTTAAAAGTGAGTTAATGGTAAAATGATTTATGTTTAGATACATTCAAGTAAAATAGTAAAAATGAGCGGAAAAATAAATTTGAGTGTTTAGAAGCAACAAAATATGTCGTAAACATGAACTAGGAAAAGTTAACATACGTGTCGAGAATTAGACGCTCATAGGCCTCTGGTATGGTTACCCCCTGGTAGCGTTGTCTGTATGACAAATCAAGTTCACTTTGAGCTGTTGACATCTCCAGACCAGGTTGCTTGACCTACACCAGACATCGAACAAGTCAGTCAACAGTCCACTCTAAGAAACGTTGTTTAATTATTTTTGCATTTTATGATGTTTACAGAAGATAACCACATGTTAAACACCAAATTTGCCAAACACATTTGAAAAAAATTAATTCTAAATAGTCATGAAAATTATATCTATAGCTTACCGCTTTTAATAAACAACTATTGGATGCCATAATTCCTAATAAAAATATTTTCCTTAATGAGACAGATTGGAAACTGCCATTGGATGACCAGGTCAAACAAATGGCACGACATTTCTTGTTACAGAGCTATGTAACATCAACAATTTAGATTGAAGGTGTCTGGTGACTGACACACTGACACAGGCACATGTTAATTCAATTGTCTAGACACACTGACACAAGCACATGTTAATTCAATTGTCTAATTATTATTGGTGTCAATGAGTCAGTGTAGTTTCAGGTGTCCGTGTTTGTGATTCATAGTTGCAGAGTTCAGAAAATCAGGATGATAGACATACCGTAAGCTTCATGTACATAGCTTCAGAAGGTTGCAGGCGTATAACAAACTCATTTCTACCCTGTTTTTGACCTGAACAGGAAAAACCATGCAATAAAGTATTAACATGCATTGACAAATCATTCAAGTATCAAAAAAGGTAAGGTGCCTTACACTTGAAAATATCGCCAGGAACATCCTTGAACTGAATCCGTATGTCTGCTTTTCTTGAGTCTAGGGCCTTCCCTGCTTTAAGTATGAAAGGGACACCTACAACCAAAAAGGAGATTCGAATGAATATATCTCAATTATTTGATTGATCAAATGCAAAGAAAAATACAGCAGAGATCATAAAAACTGCATGCACGCTACTCAAGCACATACACAGATAATTCAAATGGAGGTTCAAACATTTCCCCTAAATCTAATATGCAAATTTGTGATTTAGGAAAAAGAATGCTGAAGCTTTTTACACATACCCTCCCATCTTTCGTTGTGTACTCGCAGAACAACAGATGCAAAAGTTGGAGTGTTGGAATTGTTAGGTACAGTTGGATCATCTCTATAGCCCTCATACTGTCCAAGAACAACATCATCGTCTTTAATAGGAAGTACGGATTGAAGAACCTGCATTTTATGAATCAACCAGAAAATTATATTGAGGCAAGTTTGAACTCAAAGATGATTCTAGGTATACTGAAAATTCTCAAGTAAATAGTAATAAAATATGCCTCTTTGCTACACTTGTGAGTATGCATTATGTTGTAAATAACATAAGTATAGTCTATATAACCGAATTAATGCAAGTACTCTATTTACAACTTGAAAATATATCAAATATTTTTCACATGATAAAACAAATTAAATAAAAGGGAGAGCAAGATGTTGGTACTACTACTGAGTACAAACCAGAGTAGTCAACAGCGGCGCTATCTCGCTATAGCAGAGTCGAGGCCAACCGCTATGGGAAGAGCCTTAGCGGTGCAGAACATTATAGCAGCCACTATACGGTAAATAGAGGGATGGAGGAGCATAGTGGTTCCCGGCCCGGAACGGTTTTCTGACCCGCTATCATTTTCCTCTCTAAGAGACCGAAATCAACACTTAAATTTACAATGTTATAGGGAGATTTTTTATTTTTCAATTAAATTTGAGTTGAGACCCTTCCTTCATAGTCGTTTATGCACTTCAAGAGTTGTTTATACACTTCAAGAGTCATGTGCGTTTAATTTATAAATATTTTATGAGTTGAGTTATTTGTTCGATTTTACATTAAATATATGTTTGTAATTGTTATAGTAATTTGTCCAAAAAAAATATCAAATATAGTGGTCATCCGGCTATACGCTATCCTGCAATCACACTTTTGAGGTCGGCCGCCCCGCGCAGCTATCCGGAAATGACTATTCTTACAAACACTGATTACTTGCATGAGGACCAGAGAGGCTTGAATTAAATGATAGTAAAGGGTAATAAAATCCACATAAATTGAAGGGAAACAAACAAACCTTCACTTTCTCATCCCGGATGTGCTCTGGCCTGAGAGAAACAGGCTTTTCCATAGCAACCAAACAAAATATCTGAGTTTGTCGAAAAACAGTAAGATTCACATATTAGGCTCATATATGTCTGGTGTAAAATCATGAAATCGCTATAGCCCATACGGCTAGTTAATAATAGGCCTTAACAAGGTCATATCACCAACAAAAAAAAAACAATATCAAAATATAAAAGTATATTTCAGTCTAAAACAAAGGCATCACCTGTAGCAGATGGTTTTGAATTATATCCCGGATAATTCTGTCAAATAAAAGCAAATTCATTATTTATTAAGGTTTTCTGATTATAATGATAAAAGTTATTACAGAATATAATAACCGATCAACCCCAAGTCCTATTCCACTTGGTGGACGGAGTTGACTGCATGAATCAGAAGATGCCATAATTCCCTATAATGTACTAGTACTATGGATAGGTCATTTACATCGAAGTCTCTCTTGAGGGTTAGGCCTATAATTTTTTCTTGGTCTCCCTCCATGTTTAACTATTGAACTATTCATTTGGGCAATTCACCTTTCTGATGTTTTTTAAAAGTCTTCCGCACATGTCAGAAAGTCGAAAACACTTGAGTTGAGATTCTATTATCTTCACTACAATGGAACTACTCCAATTATTTCTCTAATAATTGCATTTCTAATTGTGTTTTATCATGCGACCAATCATAAGGGATTGGTGCGTTGTGTGTGCGTGTGAGTGTTGTAAATCCTTCGATTTCGAGATTGTCTCCTACTGATAAAGAAGATACGTGTCTTATAAGACCACTCATCCACCTTAAAAATTCAATTATGCATACCCATATTGATCAAAATATCCACCCCGGCCTTCAGTTCCAAAATCTTCTCTGAAAACTATCTGCCAAAGAAAAGGAATCCAAAAACTCGTTTAAAATGTGGCATATCAAGGCTGATTGATGTTGTAGCTGAATCAGACAGATAAGGTAAATTTTGACACTGCCATAAACATAAACAAGATTCAACTACTATGATGATAAAACAACTGAAATATGAATTGTAGAGCACAATTAATAGCGCCTTCTTAAATTTCAATAGTATCACTGAAGCTTAACCCTCAACAGTCAACCCTACACAACTTTCACAACAGATTCTCACCTGCACATTAGCAATATTGTCGCGATTCCATAGAGGCAAGAACAAGCGATTTGCAAAACGAAGTACCAACTGGAATATAAGTCAAACAAAGAGAGATTAGGAAGGGTTATTTAATAGAGCATGAATTGTTCCATAATGTGATTGTGATCATTCAATTCACTACCATGTTCTGTACTAATTCCTTTCCCAAGTAGTGATCAATACGATAAATTTGGGGTTCTTCAAACAACCCTCCAATTTGAGTGCTGAGTTGCTCTGCAGATTCCAGATCCTTACCAAAAGGCTTCTCAACAACTACACGTGTCCACCCACCGAGATCAGCTACAAAATTGAAATATATGCAAGCATCAGTAAAACATTATTAAGCACTAACATAGACATGGACACTAGACACGACACGATATTACAATTGACAAGTCGTCTATATGATACTGATATTTTAATCAATGGAAAAAGCTAATTGATACTGATACACTAACAGCAGTGAGTTAATTCAGCTCCACAATTTGCGAGAAAAACTCTCACTGAAAGCAGATAATTAATCTACATTTTAGTGTTTACTTTGAAAGAAGAGAAGAGCTTAAAGTGGATTCTGAAGGGAATCCAAGACTAGTTGGCTAACCGTTAAAAATTCCTCACTAGTATTACAAGGTTTCGCAATTTTCCCCAGCTAGGGTCCTAAACAAATTTGCAACCAAATGTTTAAAGATCATCTCGAAAACAAGGTATGATTAATTAAATCATCTTACATTTATTCATGCAACTAGTCTTGATCATCTTGGAAACCGATGGATACACCGAAGGAGGAAGTGCAAGATAGAAAAGGCGCCGAGAAGAGCCCTCTGCAGTGTTTGTTTTAGATTCATGCTTGGAAATCTCTTTATCCAATAAACCAAAATCATCCTCGGAATCATATGAGCCACTTACATATTTGATCTATAGGGAAGAGAAAGAGAAAGAGGAAAAGAGAATGATCATCGGATCAAATGTAAGATTATGTTCGGTGAGAAAATCGTAGAAAGTAATAAAATGAGTCAATGAAGCCAATGCTAACCAGTTGCAAAAACTTTGATATAGCCTCCAATTGTTCAGAGGAAGCATCTTTGTCCTTAATAAGATAGCTGCATATCAAATCACAACAAATTTCCTACCATTTATTATACTCAAAAACAGGTAAAACAAGCAAGAGTGATATATACATGCTAGAAGAAAGATATCATGAAGTATGTTACTAAACAATTAAAATATGAGACAAGGAAACTTGTGACATGACAATCCTAGCACAAACTTCAGAGTAAATTTATCAGCTAACATTAATAGAGACATAGAGGTCTAAGAAATGTGCTTGGTTATTCATTTGAGTAACTCAGAATATTATTGGAATTATGAACATATTCTAGTTAGTGAAAACAAATCAATGATTGTGAATTAGAAGAAGAAACAACTGATTTCCATAAAATTTTCAACTTATTTTATAATTATTGGAGAACATTTGATAGAATTCACAAATTTATGAATAATGGAATAGTGTTATTAATGGTATATGGGGGCTCAAAGGCTCTTACATTATGAAATAGGAAAATAGCGAGAGCAAGAAGCTCCACCAGAGAAATGAATCTCCTAACCAAACTGTTAACAATAAACATGAATGACCCTTCCTTACTTCCCACTCGCAATATATTTCAGTTTTCTAACAAATTCTCCTAAAATCATGCTCACGACACTAACTAACTCCCACCACCCCTTCCCGGTCATTCTTTTCTCTGTAGGTATAGACTCTCTAAACACTTGGTTTGGACCTTGCTTCAGCAATCTCATGTTCATTGGGACCAAGTATTCTATCAACATAAAAGATTATGAATTTTTTAAAGAGAAAAAACCTCACCCACGTAAGCGGTTTCTCAATTCTTCATCAGATATCTTTGTTCTTGCATAGCCAAAAATACAAACTTCAGTTTCAAGTAGGAATTCCTGCCAATATAGCAAGCAAAATTTAGAAAAGCATTTGAATCTTGTGAGAAACAGACTCTTCAAATACTTGTGACATATAGAATTTATAGAAAGAGGGAAAAAAACAAAGCAGTGCTTGATTAGAGTTGACAACATTCTGAAACACATTCCATTAAGGGTGCCTCAATGGTCCATGAACAGTTCAATCATCGTCGTCTGTCCTATATCAATACCCTTTTCCTTTCTTTTTTTCAAAGTTTATCTCAATTAAAACTTCAGATTGAAGGCGAATCTGGTGTGTAACACCGACACGACACCAACGCGTGTGGTTATATTCAACCACTTCTATTTTCTGAAATTATTATCAGTGTCGTGTCCAGTATATGTGCCGGTGCTTCATAAAATTCAACAGAAAATAATTGTTGCCAAACCTGCTTGTACAGGTTGAAAAGTGCCGGAAATGTCTTCTTCTTAGCAAGATCACCAGAAGCACCAAGCACAACAATTGAGAGTGATCCTTTTTCAGGTCCATTTTCATTATCTACCGATAGGGGAGATTCATTCTTTAAACTGAGTCTTTTCTCACAATGCCAATCAGATGTTCCCATTCTCTAGCAGTACCAAAAAACTAGCAATACAATATAATCCACAGAACCTTGTATCTGTATGATATAAATCAAATCAAACTAAACCAAATTTAACCAAATAATCTTAATCATGTGATATAATTAAAAGGGACTTGGATCCTCTGCATATCCGGCATATTCGGCTGCAGAGGATTCAAGTCTATTAGTAACAGAAACTAAATTGCAAAAATGATAAGTTTTCATAAATAAGTAAGAGTGTCAGTAAGGACCTGTTTGGATTGGCCTATTTGAGCTTATCTACAGCTAAAAAATTTGTGACATTATTTGGAAGACTTTATCAAAACATTATTTTCATAAATTCTCTCAGATAGCTAGTGAAAACAACTTATAACATATAAAACAATTTAAATGTATTTTATCTTTTGTAATAAAAACAGATTATCCAAGCTTATTCATAAGCACTTATTTTAATAAGCACTTGTGCTATAAGCTGTTTATCCAAACATACCTAAAATTTGAGACCTAATTTCAATTTCACCAATATCAATAACAATTAATCCTAAAATTTCACATCATACCAATCAAACAAAGGGTTTTTCATTATAAACAGATCAAAATCTCAAATTACAAACAAAACATTTATCAAATCATCATCATCATCATAGTTAATAAAATTAAATTTAAATCTCAAAATGTAAAATTCAAAAATTGTGAAAAAATCAAAGGAAGGGATTGAAAATTACGCTGATAACGTTGAAGATGAAAAATCCAAAGCCTTTGGAAGTTGTAAGGTTCGAAAATGGAAGAGTTAGTTGAAAATTATTTTAACAAACTTTACCTTTTGAGTCCAACCAACGCCACTGATACAAGTTGCAATACATTTCTAATTTGCATATTACCCCCCTTACGTTCTCACTATTTATATTTATACCCCGTTAGTTTTCGAGGGATTGTCCCAATTTTTTCTATAATTACAAAGTTAATTAATTCCCTACCCCAAATGATTCTCTACAGCTGGTTTTATGATGTGGCTGATTTCTTACCGTTAGATTAAAAGACAATTCATTTTCTCTCTTTATCTAACGGACTATATTTTGCCGACTACACTCTAAAAGCATTATGAGAATTTATAAAATTTACTCATAAAGGTGTTCTTTCTTACTTTCTAGAATTTTGTTTTTTTTTTTTATTCATATATCTTGAAACGAATTTAGTTCATTAAAGTATAAATATTTATAGATTATGTGAAAAAGGTGAAAACTAAAGATACTAAAGAAAAAGGTTTTATAGTTTGTTATTATCAAAATCAAAATAAATAAATTTCTATTTAAAACTAATATTGTATTGTTAAATATTAAATTAATTGGTTTTTTTATCAATTGAAAATTAATACTTAGCAAAATTGACTACACTACCTTTTATGAAAATAAAAATTATATATATATATATATATATATATATATATATATATATATATATATATATATATAAGAATGAGTAGATGGTGAAATTTTTACCAAAATAATTCAGTTTTTCAAAAAAATTCTCAAAATACCTCACATTTCAAATTATTTTTTAAAGTACCTCACTTTGGGGTATTGATTGCATGGTGGCATCATGTGGGTTGGCGACCCTTCACAAGGGCATGAGTGGTGTCGCTAATTGGATTGAAGACACATCATGGTGTCTTCAATCCAATTGGCGACTGGGTCTTATACTTAAAGGGGAGTTGCCAATTGAGATGGACACAACCTTGAAAGTGAATTTTTTTTCTATAAATAGAGGTGTTCTGATCATTTAGTTCCACAACTCATCTCATATCTTTGTTCCACTGATAACATGTATCGTCGTCGATGGAAAAAAGTCGTATATTCGAGAAAGAAGCCTCTGATGGACATGTTTTGGAACATTCAAAGTTTCAATCAACTTAAGAGGGAACTGAATCGGTGGTTAGAAGGAGACATTGGTGAAGAGGGAAAAAATTGAAATAACGAGAGACTTGATCGCCTGCGTGGATGGTTTCGCGTTAAGACTGACAAGGATGCGAGGGAAGTCATGTTTGGACCTAATGAAATTAGTTTGATTGTTGTAGTCAGTTAGAAATGTTTTATGTTTCTTTTCCGTTATATGTTTTATGTGTCGTATGTGTTGTGTGTTGTTAGTTCGCGGTAAGTGTTGTTTGTTTTTAATATTGTTATAACAAAGACTCATTAATATATGAAAATATTAGGTTACAACAATTGAAAGGATAAGCTAAATCATGATGTAGATGTTGCTCCAATATTGAGACAATTTTTTCGGTTGTGTCTGGGCTGACGACATATACTGCATAATCTTATCATTTTATCAGCCGTATCCATTTCGGTTCTTATACGCTTGTTGTTTCGGCGTCCTTTTTTCTTTCTTTGCATCTCATCGTTGTGCCAAACTATGTCCCCTTAGTATGGAGGCCAATATTCCTCCATTGGTAGCATCGCGAAGCCTTCGTTGTAGACATTCATAACATTAATCGCCTTGTAAACATCAGATAGATGACTATAAGCATCCTAACGAGCATGTGCGCATGCCGCAATGACATGTGAGCAAGGTACACGGAAGGCCTGGTACTTACCACAGTCACACCAACATCTGTTTAATCTGACAGCATAGGATAAATTGGGCCTCCACTCATTATGGTCCATTATTTCTTGTACACGGAATGTTTGCCTATGACAGTCAAAGACTGTAACTGCATGTGTGCTGGATTTTACAGAATGCACCCTGTCTCCATCTCAATTGGCGACTCCCCTTTAATTTTAAGACTCAGTTGCCAATTGGTTTGGAGACACCATGAGGTATCTCCAATCCAATTGGCGACACCACTCAATACTCTTGTGAGGGGTCGCCAATTCACATGGCGTCATCATGCAATCAGTACTCCAAAGTGGGGTACTTTGAAAAATAATTTAAAATGTGGGGTATTTTGAAATTTTTTTAAAAAAATTGGGTTATTTTGGTAAAAATTTCGTAGATGGTATGCAAGTTAAATAAAATATATTTATTTAATATAAATTTTGATCTAAGAATATAAAGTTTAAAATTAATGCAACAAAAGGTGTTCAAAAATCCTTAACTTGTGAATAAAATTCTAGTAGAGATATCTATGGAGTAAGAATGAGACACTTTTGTCACTAAAAGAAAAAAAAAAAACGATTTCATACATAAATTATTACAATAATAGGAGGTCATCATTAATTAATAATATATTAAGGTGAGTGGCTTCATAATAATGGGGCATTTATTTTTTTATATATATTTGTAATCATGAGGTGAATCCGACAAAAGATAATGGTGGTAATATTATATATACAACTCAACTCTATATATTTTATGCATAATATATAAGAATAGTTTTCCGTCAAAATAAACGGAAAAAATATAAAATACATTTTTATCAAAATTTAAAATAAAGAAAATTTTTGACAACTGATATTTCTAAGTAGAATATTAATATCAGAATCCAAATTCTAACTTTCACACTAAAATGTTAATATCAGAATTCGAATTCTGACTTTCATAGTTAAATATTTAATTATGTGAATTTTTAATTGTTATCTGACTCTCACACTAAAACATCAACACTAGAATTCAAACGTTAATCACAAGAATTCAAACTTTGACTTTCACAATTGAGTATGTGAATTTCTAATTGTTATTTTACTCTCACACTAGAACGTCAACACCAAAATTTAAATGTTAATATCAAAATTCAAATTCTAACTTTCACGATTAAATATGTGAATTTTTAATTGTTATTTGACTCTCTGTCATCTCATATTTTTGTCACGAGTAATAAATGTGAGAACTCAAGGCCGAACTTGGCTATGACATGAGTTTAAGGTTTCACCCATAGTCTAAATGATTATTTTCGACCAGAAGAGTGCTTGATCTTTATTGATGAGCATGTCATGTCGAAGGAGGTTTGAAAAAACTGGTCGAGAGGTCCGCTGAAGACTCTGGTCGAGTTAAAGGACTTAGTAAGATTTAAGATTTCTTTTTCAGTTAACATGATGTAATGTTTTATCAAAGAGAATATGGATAAGATCTTACAGTTATTCAAGAATACGTGGAAGCTTATAAAAAACGAGAGATGCATGAAAATGAAGACATGCCAATTTTTGCTAGCCGTTGTAGACGGTTATAATAGGACTAGTACAAGTCTGCAATTTTACACATTACACACTCAAAGTATCCAACTGTAAAAGTGAGAAACGAGTTTTCAATGTATGTACTTGTATTCCATTTATAAAGTTAATCTTTTCCTTTAACTTTTCCTTTTTATCCTTTACTGTACTGTATTATCTTTTTAATCCGATGTTTTTGACGTTCATTGTCAATCTCAAAACATTCAAATTTTGCATAAATCTGTCCGGAGACATTTTCGAGTTTAATCCCATAAGTAAAATCAAACTTGTTTTTATTTACCAAATTTTACAATAAACACTCTCACACAAGAACATCAACACCTAAATTCAAACGTTAACATCATATTTCAAACTCTGACTTTCACGATTTTCTCGATTGAGTAGGTGAATTTATAATGATTATACCCACACCTAAGCATTAAAAAAAACATGTCTATATCAATTATTTGGCTAATTATAGAAGAAAACAGGAAAGTTGTTTGCCAAAACTTAAAAGGGTTTATTTACATTATCAAGTTTTAGCACTTTCATTTTAGTATATATCTGAAATATCATCCATCACCGTCATCATGTCGGCTTTCAATTATTGGAATATTTGAGGGAGAAATTAAAAAAAAAAAAAAAAACTATAATGACTAATAAGTTTCACCTAAAAACAAATTGCTTTCTTAATGTTGCTGATGAAACCAGCCAACTCCGAAGATAAACTCAATTCAAGAAACTTTAGCATGGAAGTAAACTTTGGTGCAATCTTTTAGATTTAGCATGATACAACAAGATCCAAATCCAATTAACATTAGCTATGAGAGTCAAATCACCAAAATGGATAACTTTGTTTGAACATACATACACATGCACAGAACAAGTAAATTTCCCTCCCCTTAACTCTCCTTTGGGCAAACGGTATCACATTTTCAACCACTTTGGCTTAACAATCTTTTTCTCAGCCGGTTTTCGTTCTTCGACGGCAGGAGCTTGCGCAACAGGCTCAGCTGACACCGGTTCAGACTGTAATGGCTCCGACGGCTCACCTTGATCTATAGCACCCTTCAAAGACATCACTTCTTCTAGTAGGTAAGGGCCGTCATCGCTGCTATTACCTAAACATCCCATTAACATAAAGTTAATAACATCTAATACATGATCTTGTGATGAATGTTATTCACAATTTCTACCATGTTAAAGAAATGAACGACAATATCATCAGTGTTTTTCCACTAGGTGGGTGCATGAACAAGATAACGCACCTTTTGAAACATCATACGAAAAGTACACAATGGCACCTGGACAAAATCCGACGGTATAGAAATCCTGAGAAAAGTCTTTGATCACCTTCTTCGGTGGAGTAGTATCTACATTATAAAACAAGAACATGTTATTCATTTAAGTTCAGCCCACAATCAAATCAACTTTCCAGACAATGAAATCTTCAAATTCATATAAAAAGATGTGTAGCTATGAATTAGGCGGCATTTTGATAAACACCTTAATTAAGCTCTTATTAATTAAACAAGTGTTAATCGTGAGAGTTTATATGTTGTCAATTCTTAAAATCAGTAAGTTATTTGTGTTTGGATTTGCAGGTTGAATTTGCTTTCTCAAGTTTTGTTCTCACTGTAAATATAGGATTTGCACTCCTGGATAGCGGTGCGGAGCGGCCAACCCAAAAAGTGGGATAGCGGGATAGCGTATAGTGGGATGACTGCTTTATTTGACCATTTTTTGGACAAATTACATATAATACTTATAAACATATATTTAATGTAAAATAAACAAATAACTCAACTCACAAATATTCATAAATCAAAGCACTTGTGAGTTGTGACTCTTGAAGTGCATAAACGACTATGAAGGAAGGTTAAGGTCGAGTCTCAACTCAAATTTGATTGAAAAAACACAAAATTACACTTAAAACATTGTGAATTCAAGGAGCAATTTCGGTTTTTTATAGGGGATAAGGATAGCAGGCCAGAAACAGCTCCGCGCCGGGAACCATTCTACTCCACTATCCAGCTATTTACCCTATAGCGGCCGCTATAGTATTTTGCACCGCTAAGGCTCTTCCCATAGCGCTGCTATTGGCCGCCATTGACATGAGCATATCATGATTTATTTTTATTAGCTCTTTGAAACATCCCCTTATACGGCTGATCACTAACAATTTACATTTATATATACCAATGTACAAGCAAATACTATCCTAAGTTGATTCATATACAGGACAATGAAATGCTTACATAAATAAAAGGGCTTCTCTGGTTGTGCAATCACTTTGTTGAGAAGATCGATTAAACTTTGGATGGTATCTGATGGATGAAAGGTAGCTTCCAATGTATGATTATCCGGGAAGCGAATTCTAATTACAGCCTAAAAACAAAGACAAAACCAAATGATGAAATACGTTTGCCTCTTATCGATCTAATATTTTAGAAAATCTTGAGATCTTCAAGGGAAAAAACATATCAGCCCCTTTTTTTTATTTGATTTGTTTCATTGTTCGTGAAAATCTAATTACCTTTGTTATTTTAGACCTGCGAGCTGCCTCATCTGCTTCTCGGAGTTTTCGGGTCTTTAGATATTTATCTGAGTTGTCAATATTTCGAAATTGGGCATATATGTTAGGATATGCTGATATGAAAAAGCGCATAAAAATTGGATTATTACTTCATCAAACATAATGATTGGGATCAATTTACCTTCTTTTTTAGTACCCAAGAGTTTGTAATAATCTGCAGCAGTGAACTCATAGAACTCATCGGTCTCCTCTTCTTCCAGAATACCAACAAGAAATATAAGCTTAATTAGAATAAACTAAGATTAAATATACAAACATCAACACTTGAAATTCTAAATGCACAACTATGACTTGAGGTGTAGCCCCTCTGAACAAGTGTGTGTCAGTGTCCGATAGTGGCACCAACACTGACACGTGTCCGACATCTACCCTGACATGTGTCGACGTGTCAATGTCGGTATTGCGTGTGTGTCAGTGCTTCATAGGAGGGCATTAAGGCCGAAGAAGAAAACTGGCTAATTGCTATTAGTTTATTACCTTTGTTTGCTGTATCATTTTGAGTTGGAGAAAGTGAAAATGTTTCAAAAACACGAATCTCTCGTCCAAATCTTTCACTCATCTCTGTAATTGTTGCCTGTTGCCATAAAACATGATAGTGAGAAGAGAGAGAAAAAAAGTACAAACCGCGTATTGAGTTATAAGCCATTGGAATGCGGAATAGTGCTTTCACAAATGACCAAAGATAGCAGTTATATCAGAAACAAGATGGCTTCACAGAAGATCAAAAAGATAACAATTGTTCGATTTTAGAATTATCCTTTTGACTTCTTTTATCATGAACAGATTTCATGTTCAAAGCATGATAACTACTAAAATTGATTGCAAAATGATTCATCAGCTAAGAGGGATTAACGGAAAATAACTGGACGATTGAGGACACGGTGCAAGAAATAAAGTGAATAATCTCTGTGACTGTACCTATGAAGCACGGACACCAGAAACACGACACATGACACATCGACACCGGTAATAATTTGAAAAAATGAATAAATTAAATTTAATCACAAGTGTCAGTGTCGGTTTCGGACATGGACATGGACACACCTTTTTTTCAGAGGTGTCGGTGCTACAAAGCTATGTACACAAATTCCAATTCCTTGCAGAAGAATTTGAAGATGTGAAAAGAAAAAAAAAGAGGGTTGTAATGAATTAACTTAACAAAGAAATCCAGTGGTGACACTTGAAAGGGAATTATTCATAACAATGTTTCTAATCCTCTTTTTTCAATGAATAACCTATGGTATACACCTTAACCTCATTATTTCGACCACAATGACAAAAATGATACGGAGCAATACGTGGATCAAGTTAGAAGAATAGTATTTGTGGCATGTTCCATAAAACATGACGTAGGAAAAAAAGTGTTACGGAAAAACAGCAGATCGAATTAGAAGCTATGCTGATGATTAACTAAAATAAAACAGCAGATCGAGCATGAGATGTACTAAATATCAGTGCATAATGACTCATCAACTAAGAGGGACGGACGAAAATAACCGGCTGGGAAAGAAACACAGTGAATTCTATGGTATACATGTATCTTGCAAAAGAATTTCAAGATGTAAGAAAAAGAGTGCTGTAGTGAACAAATTTATCAGAGAAATCCAGTGTTGAAACTTGAAAGTGAAATCTTCATAACATCGTTGGTATGGTTTGGTTTTGTTTGACCCTTAACTTTACATTGACAAAAGGGTTTAGTTGTTCTGCTACAAGCTAAAAACAACTAATTTTGAATCGAAACGATATAATTGACTAATAGCGTTTTAAAAAATAAACATGTATAATGCATTTTAAACTCGGAATGCAATCAACTTCAACAAAACTATTTTCATGATTCTTTTAACCATGACAATGTTGCTCTGAGTTTCAAATAAGGATCAATTGAGTTCAAATCCAACACAGCAATAGCATCTTTTATACCTATGTCGATTCAACTTCAACTTCAGTATAACAATATACATTCCATTGACCTCCATCCTAACACATAACCTAGTAACTCAATTTCTGAAATTAAAATTCGAAAAACTAATATTCCAAAACCAACAGATTTTGGATTTTGTTGAGATTCAGGAGCAACCCTAGTAACATGAAATTAACCTAATTTAACTTGTAACCAACTCATTCATCTTTTCAACTACAACTTCTTGCACAAACCAATTACCCTAGCAATGCCAATTCCCAAATAACATAATCAAAAACATTAAAACTTCAACAAAATCTCTCCAAACAAAAAGCAAATATAAACCAAACACATATGGTAAGTAAAAAAACAACAAAAACCCAGATGATGAAATACGAAAATTAAACTAAAAATCAATTATTTACAAAATTGAAGAAAAAAAGAAGGGATTTTTGGGTAATTGAGAAGAATACCATGGAATAAAAGTGGTTGATTCTTCTTCTTTTGGATGGTTGAGGAAAAGAGGGATCCACTACCATGAGAGAATGCAGTAAGAGCAAGTCTTGTTCTTTCCAATCGAATTGTCAGAAACTTGCGGTTTGGGTATAGTTTATTTGTTTTGTTCAAATATTTTGATGATTTTTTGTTCTTTAATCTATTTATTAATCTTATTTTGATATGATAATTAATTGTTGTTTATTTAATTTTTTAAAATTTATTTATTAATTTAATTTTGATTTCATAATTAATGATTGTTATTTTTAATTTATTAAATATATTTACTATTAATTCCATTTTGATTTTATAATTTGTTGTATTATTTTCTAAAAAAATAAATTAGTATAAAATTTAATTTATATATTTATTCGTGTTGATTCAAGTGCAAATTAAATTAGTATATTTTATTGGTGTTTAAATATAAAATTATTCAAAGCGAATTTGTAAATATTTTTAATCTTATTCGTAAATTAATTTTAAGAATTAAATTTTGCAAAACATTGACGTTTAATTAAAATGTGTTGGATGTCATTATTATAATTTTTTATATAAATCGGATGTCTCTACCCTAATTATAAAAATTAATCTTCGATTCAAGATTATTGTTTGGATGTCTTTATTAAAAATATCATTCGGCTTAAACTTTAAATTTTAGTTTTTTTAAATTGAATCAAGTCACATAACATATAATTTATACTAATTTATTTATTTATTTATGAGAGATGAGAGGACCAATTAAAAACCATTAGATTAAATAAACTTAATTAAATAATTGTTATTGTTATTATTATTAAAAATATTATCATGCTTTATCTTTGTTGATGCATTATTTTTTCTCCGCAAATTTACCACCTTGAAACCAATGGTACTAACAATCTATAAAGTATGGATATCTTAAATACGATCTCGACAAAAATGAATAAAGTAAACATAATTACAAATATCAATGTAGGTGTTCAATATCAACACAGACACATATTTTTTCAGATGTGTCGGTGCTAGCAACACTTGAAATCAATTGAAGGAACTTTGATCATCCTCTCACTCATCTTCTGCATATACCCGAACACTTGCATTCAAAATTGTATACTAAAGTGGAGGATTTTATCGTGTATGGAAATTGGCACATTTCTAAGCCTGTGCTTTTTCAATTCCCTCAGCTGCAAAAAACTGTTTCTTAAACCATTATTTCACTAGAGCTAACAAAAGATCAATTGCTTTGGAAAAACACATATTCAAGTATGTTATCCTTCAAAGATTTATATGTTTTTCAATCGCATGTGAATCAAAAGTTGGCATGGGCTAAACTAATTTGGTGCAAGGAGATTCCTCCCTCAAAGTCTCTTCTCTCTTGGAGAATAATTCATGACAAGGTCCCAACTGATGAAAAACTCAGAGATAGAGGACTATTATTGCCTTCTATGTGCACCCTTTGCTTTTCCCTCCAAGAAATAACTCAACACCTCTTCTTTGATTGTTTGTTTGCTCAAAATCTCTAGAAGTGGTTGCAAGAAACTTTATCTTGTCTAATTCCTCTTATCGCTGTTGAATTTTGGAACACTTGTTATGGTAGGTGGATCACCCTAGTGTAATTTGGTGGTCTTAGCTACAATAATCAACATTATTGACTCTATTTGGTATGCTAGAAATCAAGGTAGATTTAGCACCACAAAAGTTCTCTAGCAAACAGCTAGATTGTTGGCCTTCTCCAAAACCTCTATTTCAAGTAACTTAACGAAAAAAGGTAGCATCTTCTTCTATTAGGGAATTTCAAATCCTAAAAAGCTTCAAAGTCAACTACCATGCTCCAAAACCTTAAAGAAGTGCAATGGCATCCCCTATAAAAAACTAGATAATTGTAACATTTATGGAGCAGTCCAAGGCAACCCCGGTACAGCCTCCTGTGGAGGCATGTTCAAAGACAACTTTAGTGCTTGTGTTGGCTGGTTTGCAGAAAATGTATGAAGTCATAATGCTTTATGTGCGGAATTGATGGGAGATATTAATGCTATTGAAAATGCTTACATTAGAGTATGGCATAATCTTTGGTTAGAAACAGACTCAAAGTTGGTGGAAAAGGTTTTCTCTTCGAACATTTCAATTTCTTGGCAAATAAGAAACAAATGGCATAACTGTATAATCAAAGCTAAAGACATGAATTTCATGGTTTCTCATATTTTCAAAGAAGGCAATACTTGTGCAGATAAGCTGGCTAACATTGGCTTATCCCTTACATCTTTCACTTGGTGGGATAATCCCCCTCTTAAATTTGGACTGATCAACTCTATAACTCACTAGGATTTACTAATTTCAGAGTTACTTAGTTTCTTGAGGGTTTTTGACTTAATGTCCCCCCTTCTAGGTACCTTCATTTTGCTTCTTTAATTTACTAGAGTGTTGCAGTTTACTGCTTCTCAGTTTATCAAAAAAAATTGAAGCATCTTAAATTCCTTTTTCTTTCTCTGGTACATGACTCGTTCTCCTTTTCTCTCTTGACAGATACATTCTGATTAAATTTATCTTTCTCACTTAAGGTTAAAGCTTTCATGTTTGCAATTTGTTTAATAATAATTATTTGTTCATAATATTTTTTTAATAAACATGTTTGTGATTTAAAACAAAAGAGTGTGGATTTTATAAATAAGAGGAACTGGGGTTTATCAATTTGAAGGTGAAAAGGAAAAAAAATTACCATACCGAAAAGCTCCATTGGAGATGGATTCGCATTTACAGTGAATTTCATGAAAAATTCATAATCAATTTTAACAATGTGAATCTTGGAAAAAATGGTTGTTTCAAATTTCTGAAAAGAAAAAAAAAGAAGAAAGGAAAAGATGTAAAAGAAAGAATGAGAGAAAAAGTTAATAAGAGAAAGAAACAAATTTAAGAACAACTATAATTATTTAATGGGTTAATAGTCATTTACTCCCCTGCAATATAGACGAGTTTTGATTTACCCCCCTTTAAAAAAAGTTTTTTGGATTACCCCCCTGAAATTTTAAAATTCTAAGTCTTTTGCCCCCCAGGTAGAAAAATTATCCCCCTGTAAAATATTTTTTTTTTATTTACCCCCCTGGTTTTTACACGTTTAGGGGGTACCCCAAAATTTCAGGAGGGTAATCCAAAATTATTTTTTTAAAGGGGGGGTAAATCAAAGCTTGCCTATATTGCAGGGGGGTAAATGACTATTAACCCTTATTTAATTAATAATTTTCTTTTATCTTTCACATATTGATTTGAGTGTTGAAGTATTAACTTTGCGAATCAGTCCCTCCTTCATTGCATCTGATGTTAAGTCCAATATTGCTCATTGCAGCCACCGTTATCTGATCAATTATGATTCCATAATGGAACAGTGATGTCATGTGTGGAAATCGACTTTTGATCCCCACATTTTTCACAATTGCACATTCTTTTTTCGATCCATCAATTTTAAACCTCCTCAATTTGTAAAATTAGAGTTCTCGAAATCAAACGCCAGATCCACTACTTCAGACGTATTCGAGTAGCGAGTCAAACTTGATTTTTTTTATTTTCTAAATTTATTACTTCCAAACCTTCCAAAGATGGTTAGATCTAAATCTACTCGATCTGCTACACAAGGCAGTCGCCGTTGTCACTACCGCTCAAGCCACGAGAACTCAACCTTCCCATCTTCCTCAAAGTGTTGCGAATTAAGTTGTTGTATACACTCTCTTGCATCTATATTTACTCCAACCTTCTCAAATCACAGGATCTACTCTGGTGCCTCTACTCAAACCTCCGATATAACCATTATTCTCACGACCTAAAACATTGCTTGATTTGTAGCTTCTATATAGGTTAATCTTGTAGTACAAGGCAATAATGAGCTGTTAAATAATATGTACAACATCGTTCGACAACAAAACTCAAAAGTGATAGAAGAAAGATTACTTCTCCTAGAAGAAAGCGTGCACAATGTACCTCCAAGGGGAAACACCACACATGAAACCATTCCAAAGAGAATCCAAAATGTCATTCCCAAGCCGACCACATCACACAGAGACAAAGCTCTAAAGTCACAAAATCACCATAAAATAAAGAAGCTTAAAAGTCATCCTTAAAGCTCCGAGGGAGATTGATGTAGCCACGTGCCTCTTCAGGAGCAAGTGGATAAAGCCACAAGCAAAGAATACACAAAGGCATCCCCTTTGCATTTGCATCCTGGTGTCGCTACGCGAAAAACAATCAGCGAAGACACATAGTCGCCATCTAACTTTATTTATCCCAATGGGAAAAGGAAAAACATCGAGAAAACTTCAGGAGGGAAAGAACATGGTCATCGCAACCAAATTCGGGGTTCGGGAGTCGATTACACAAGAGAAAGGTATTAGCACCTCTCGCGTCCGTTGTACTAAATAGGATCCACTCTTGTTGTTCTAAATAAAAGGGTGTGTATATCTAAAGTTTACTTGCTAAGGAAATGCATGAATGAAAAGGGGAAAACAAAAGGGAGAAAAACAAAAGGTGACTCGCCAGGATCTTGCAATCCTGTGCCTACGTATTCCCTTGTGTAATGGGAAAGTCAGAGCAATCGTAGTTCGGATGACTACAGTAAAAAAATGGGAAGTTTGCTCGCCAAGGATTGGGGTCCTTGTGCCTACGTATTCTCAACACGTATGAGAAATCAGAGTGTCTGTAGTTTGTGGGACTACAGTTTGTTGGTGTTTTTTATGGACAATGCTAACGTTCGCGTTCTAGAAGTTAGGTGTATTGTCGCTCACTCGTGAAGTCTCATGTGTTACATGTATTGCGGTAGAATGGAAATAACATGCCCTCTCTGAAAAGATTTTGAAGAGAAAGTCCCGAAAGACAAAATGATTTGCATTTGTTAAATTGTTTTTTTTAAGTTTTGAAAGAGTTTGAGATGCGTGTTGCACTAAAGTCTATGACATAGGAGCGAATGTTTTGTACAAATGATCCAAGTGCCTCGCGTACAAATCACCCTAAGAATAGGTAAGTGTAGCGTGTCGGTTTTTTCCTGGTGACGCGACCACCTTACCGCATGATTGGTGCTACTTTCTGATATCTGTATTTATTCTATAAAGTTGGTTAAGGAAGGGGAAGATATCTTAAACTAACCCTGAACGCAAATGTTTTCTTTAACAAATGCTAACAGAACTGGGATGTCTGGTTATACAAAAGGAAGCTATTAACACCCAATGTATCTATGGTAATCCTTATGAACCTTCTTTTGCATGTATTTCTGTTAACTTGAAATGTTTTCTTGCGTTTATCTACTATAGATTGGGAAAGTTTCTCCTTTGGGAGTGTTGAGAGAATGTTTTTGTCGTCTTCGGGTTTTCTGTTGTTTTTGGGAAGGTACCTGGACCTAAGATTTTTTATTTGTGTGTTTGCTAAGATTTTGCAATCTTATGCCTACGTATTCCCGTAAAGAGATTTGGGAAATCAGAGCAATCGTAGTTCCTCCTATTTCTATGGGAGGAAAGATATTTGGTGTCTTGTTCAAAGCCCAAGATTGAAGCTATATGAGTATTTGTGTCTTGTTCAAAGCCCAAGATTGAAGCTAAAAGAGTGTGTGAGTGAGAGAATTTGTCATCTCTAAAGGGAGATAGCTCACGTATTCATCATAAATGTTGAGTAATTGGTTATAAGGGAAATTACTTTAACTGGGATGTGTGGAATCCAGCAATGCCATAATTTCCTTTATAAGAGAGATGTCATGAAGAAAGAAGCTTTAACTCAGTGTAGAGCAATGGCACTTTTTCCTTTATGAATCTTTCATGCTAACAGAGGGACATTGGCTTGGATGTGAGGAATCTAGAGGCTTGCCACTTATAGCTGTTAGATGAAAGAGAAATTTTAGCCAGGATAAGGAAAGGACTCCAGCTTGGATTTTGAATCAACAAGTGTGCCACTTACATCAATTATTTGGCAAAGGTTTTGATTATTTATTTTTGATATGTGATGTATAGAAAGGATATCTTCCTACATAGTGGACTCATGGTCTCATCTGAGGGGATGTTGATTTTTGTGTGCCTTGATCAAAGCCCAAAGTTGAAGCTAAAGGAAACTGACTCCACTGGGGAGGGTTTTATCTGTCTTGTACAAAGCCCAAGATTGAGGCTGACTGGGGAAATTCTTATATGAAGCCTAAGAGGAGACTGATCTCTTGCTGAGGATTTATTGAAATCCAGGAGCAGGTCTAAATTATATTGGGGAATCCAAGGGGATTTACTCTTGCTGGGAATCAGGGAAGAGTTGAAGTATCAGATGCCATGAGGCTCTGATTTCATTGGGGATTTATTGATGGTAAATTGACCCTAGCTGGGATGTTTTAAGGTGAAAGTTTAAACCTTGTTGGGGGTCAGAGGAGTTTAAGGGTGAGTTTGAAAAAAATCTTAGAAGTTTTTAACTCTGCTGGAGATTGGTGTATTTGTAGAGTGATCAGGGTTTTTCCTATGCTTTTAGGAAACTTGAGGGTCTCTTGTGAGATCCAAGAGGGAATGAGACTTTCCAAGTCTTTTTTGTATGAAGCCCCAGAGGAGGCTGAAACTGTCCAAGTCTCTCAAGAAGTGGTAGGCTCTGGTGTAGAGAGAGGTCTTTGTATGATGCCCAAGAGAGGGCTATTGGTTTAAGGGATGAAGATCAACCCTGGAATGATTGGGTATTTGTTCTGGAAATTTGACTCTCCTGGGATTGAACTAGTAGAGATGACTAATTTCTATCCTATGCTTTTAGGAAGCCTTTGGGTCCTTGTACTAAGCCCAAGAGAAGGTTGGGGAACTTCTAAGAAGCCTGTTGGTCCTTGTACTAAGCCCAAGAGGAGGCTAGGGATACTTCTAGGAAGCATGTGGGTCTAAGCCTAAGAAAAATTCAAGAAAGGTTTCACCGGGAATTAATCCTTTTTTTGCTGAACAGTTTTAAGGTTTGAAGAAATTCAAAAGAGGTTTCACCGGGAATTAATTCTCTCTGGGGAAATGAATTTCTTGTATATATATATATATATATATATCTAAGTTTTGACAGTCTTGAGAAAAGTTTCACCGGGAATAATGTGTTTCTCTTTTCCATATTGAATAAGCCCAAGAGGAGGCAAACTGTATCGAGGGGAGTTTCCTATGAGGGAACTAGTTTTGACTAAGTTAGAAGTAACCTCTGGTTTGACCTATGTGTAGACCTAACTGCTGGGGAAACTCTAAATAAATATGCACAAGAATATATACAAATAAGTGAATTGACAGGTATATAAACAAATATGCATTTGAATTGAAAAGATGTTTGGATTTATACTCTGAGAAGAGGCCTAAGTGTATGGTGATTGATTGTATTGACTATAACTGTATGATTAGGGTTTTAAGAAATTGAAAAAAGTTTTGAGAAAACTTTGAATTTAAATTTGAATTAAAAACAAGTTGTTTGAAAGAAAAGAATGTTTCGGACTTATAACTCAAAGAGAGGCCCAAGTGGTCTAAGAGCAGTTTCATTGGGAATAATGCTCCTCTTAGTACTAGTTTTTAAAACAGACAGATGATTTTGAAAATAGAGGTATGGGGCTTACAACTCAAGGTGAGGCCCATGGAAGTTTTTTATTATTTAAAACAAAGTTTTTGTACAAAAGATTGTGGCTTATACTCAAGGAGAGGCCCAGATGACTTATTTGAAAACATTGATCGCACTGCGACACCAGCAGACGTTGTGAGACTTATACTATAACAGAGGCCCAAAATTGTTTTTGTACAAACAAGGGTTGGGTCTTACACTCTATTAGAGGCCCAAAAGTGTTTGTGAAGAAAGAATAATGGGGCTTATACTCAAGGAGAGACCCAAATGATTTATTTGAAAATGCGATGGTCGCGCCACGGTTTTGAAAACCACAGAGGGACTTATATAGTGACTGAGGCCCCAATTGTTTATTTACAAAAGGAATGGGTCTTACACTCTACAAAGAGGCCCAAAAGATTATTTTTATACAAGAGTTGGGACTTATAGCTCAAGGAGATACCCATATGAAAAACAGCGATCGCACCGTTTATTTTGAAAATCGCGTTGGGACTTATACAATGAATGAGGCCCAAAATTATGTATTTACAAAGGGGATGGGTTTTACACTCTACAAAGAGGCCCAAAAGTGTTTCAAATGAAGTTTGAAAAATTAAAATCAAGGAAAAACCCTAATTTTAATTAAAAATACATTTTTTCAAAGAAAATTAAATAAAATATCAAATATATTTAAAAACAAGTTATGAATTTTGAAAAATGTTTTTAAAAATCATGTTTTATTCACATGAAAGCTTGAAATTCATTTGAATTTGAAAAATCAAGATGAAAATTTCATTTAAAATGTTTAAAAACAATTAAAATGAAATTCTTTACAAAAATTCAAAATACATTAAATAAATTATATTATTTGGATTTTTTTGTAGAATAAAATATTTTAACATTTTTGCGAATTTTGAAAAAAAGAACCAATAAAAAATGATTAAAATTGAGGGAGAAATTAATTTTTGAAATCAATTAAGAAAATAACTAAAAATTCAAAAATTCAAACAATTTGAAAATGCACGCCAACGGTCATATTCTTTTTCCCCGTGCCCGCGCCATGGATGATTTGCAAAACCTCACTTATCTCCCTGATTACTCAATGATTTTGCATGATTCAAACATTAATCTCACTCGTTTTTGAACAAGGATTCCAATGGTACCAATTAATTGCATTTATTTTCAGTGTGGAGTAAGAAATCAAGTGATGAACACATGAACCCTAATTTCTGCAAGAACACTATGAAATCCTATACACGATAGCTACAAAGCAATTGATTGAGGGGAAGCACTCTACATAAGTGCAGAAACATGTTTGTAACTTTAAAACACGTTTATGATGTATGAATTATAGAGTTTGAGAGTTCATGCTTACCTCTTGCAAGAAGAAATCGAATTGTGTGTTACAAGTGTTGTTTGATGACTTGGACAGCTTCAATGGACCTTATGTAAGGTGTTTGGAAGCTTGGAATGGATTGAAACAACCTGGATCACTTTGTGGCAACTCAACTGCAAACAGGCCTGAGTTTGATTTTGAGCTTTGTGATTCTGAGGTTACAGATGTGTGAGAAGTGTTTGGATAACTTACATATGATGTATATGATGTGTCTACACCATTGGTTTTGATAGAATTACTTCCTATTGAAAAATTCGCACGTTACTTGAAAAGGAAGCATTTTTTGGTTTTTGAGAGTGAAATGAAGAAGAACACGTGTTGTTATGCTTTGGTGTACTCAAACTGATCAGAAAGGATCCCTATTTATAGTAGAATAAGTTTGTTTTGGGAGCAATAGTGATTGGCAACTGATCATGGTGTGTAGCTTGTAGCCATTGACTTGGATGTTCCAAAGTGCCAAGTCAACTCTAGCTTGACTCCATTCAATTTCTGCAGGTTTGAACACTCAGAGTTTGGAGTGAACCTTGACTGGTTTGGATTGTTATGGCTTGGTTCATGACACCTCAATGCATTGCATTAATGTAACCTTACCAAAATTGAATTTCAAAGTTCATGTTATGATGGTTTTGCACATTCCAGGTTGAATTCCTGACTCCTTGATCAAGAAACAAGTGAGTCATCAGAATTTTTGTGTTTTTGGAAGATGACAAAGTTGGCAAAATGGTAAGACTTGAGTGAAAATTTGTGTGGCACAAGTTATGTATCCATGCTATTGTGTAGGCAGGGTGAAAATGCCATTTTGGGGAGCTTATAACTCCTTGCTCAAGTTGAATCATGAGAGGCTCTTGTACTTTTTAGAAAGCCCATATATCATACTTCAACTTTGATGTTTAACTTTGGTCTTGAATCATCTTGGATCATAATGAAAAATGGCCTCAAAGTTGGAAAAAATGCAAACAGATTCTGTCCAAAATTTCACTAAGTGTTGAAAAATGTCCATTTTCCATTTTTTATGATTTTGATCAATCCATAACTCAAAATCCATGAGGATTTGGACTATGTTGTAGTTGACAATCTTGAAGTATGTAATGATAGCTTTCATTTGAGCTTTGGATGGAAGAAAAAGGTTACTTGGATCATAAGTTATGATCTTGCAAAGTTGGGTAAAAATCACTTTTTTCATGACTTAGTGAAATTTCAAGTTTCTTAAGATTGCCCCTTTTGCAAGTAACCTCACTTTTCTTGATTTTTCTTAATGGATGATGATCCAAACCATAAGTTAACATTGTTTTTTTACTTAGAGAAGCCATGTTTGTCAAGAAATCCCAAAAGTCAAACTTGGTTCTTTGGCACAGTTGACTTTTTGTCAGATGAATTTTAAACTTGGTGATTTTCTATGAAATTAAGTTCTTGACCTAATTCAAACCTAATGGATGGATTCCATAGGTGTTTTAGAGTGTCTTGAATCATGTCTCAAGGGTTGAGATCATGTCTTGGTCAAAAGTCAAAGATATGGTTGACTTTTTCTCAGAAAGCCTAGTTTGTGGTCCAGATGAATTTGAATCTTTGTACTGCTCATGAAACAAGTTCTTTGTGTCAATTTGAACTTTTAAGAAGATCAATATAAGATAATTGAGGTCTCCAAAACATTTCTTGAGGTCTTGGCTCATGCATTGCTCCAAAAGTCAACTTAGGGGTGAATTAGGTCAAGAAACCCTAATTCCTGATTTTTGATGAATACATTGTAAGAGCAAGAGTTGTCTCTGCAAGTCATCTCTATGTATTGATGATAACAATGAGTATTTGTGAAAGAACTATTTTGTATTCTAATGTGTGTTGTGTGCAGATCATAATCATAGAAGAAATCAGATCCAACAAACACCAGCAAGATGTGCGTAAATGATCATGTGTGAGTTACTATGTGTAACACAAGTCGCAAGAAGCAAGTAGGCTTCTGTATCTGATCATAATCAGATAGATCCAAGGATGTCGATATTTCTGTTGCAATGCTCTTGTGGATGCTACTCTAAAAGTGGTTATGATTCTGAAGATAGTGAAGCTTCTGAAGAGATAATCTTGTGGAGAACCGAGGAGCTGAAGATTCTCATGACTTGAAGTTCTGAAGGCTGAAGGCTCTGAAGACCAAATGCAGAAAGACTCTGAAGACTGAAGTGGTTTGAAGATTAAGATTCAAATGATCAAGTGCTGAAGGTTCTGAAGATAGCGTTCTAAGTGAACAAGTTTCTGAAGATTCTGAAGACTTGAAGCAATGAAGATAACGGGTTTCAAGACAAGTGCTGAAGCTCTGAAGACTAATTCCTAATGGACAAGTTTTGAAGACTGAAGACTTGAAGTTTCTAAAGAACCAGTTATAAAGTCTCTACTCATGCTTCAATTAAATTACCATCAGAAGCCTCTGAAGATTTGAAGACAAATGTTACCGTTAGCAATGACTGTACACAGTACTAAAACGATCTATCCCATCACTTCTTCTACAGTAAAAAGAAGATATGACAGTACAACTTTCATCATTGCATAACGACTCTTTTCAAACAGCCAACAGCTCTTCAACGGCTATAATTTACTTGGCTATTTAAAGGAAAGGAGTATGCGCTTCTTAAGGTGTCGATGTGATGATAGTCGCAGCGATCAGTTATCGTTGTTACACTAAATATTTTAAGCTATCACTATTAACACACGACCATTGTTGTTAAAGCTCAAGATAATCATTCAACACAATAACAGTCAATTGGAACAAAAGTTATTGATGAACAAGACAACATTGCAAATCAGTCAAGTCATCAACTAACTTCATCATCTGGGCTATATTGAAGATCTGAAGCAAGGAGTTGTTGCTCGAAGCTTGCTCAACAATGAAGATGAAGTAGATCTACAAGATGTCATCAATTGTCAAATCAACATACATCTTTGTAGAATATAAAGATAGCAAGGAGATGTTGCTCATATCTTGCTAGAACACTGAGTGTTCATTTGTACTTAAAATTAGGAGTTATCTGCTTGTTAAGAAGCATCAATGTAATCTCCAGAACAACTAATTCTATGTGAATTAGGATTCCTCAAGTGATCAGTGTGATCGGAGACTTGAGAAGACAATGGTTGGGTGTCATTGTGGAAATCCTAAAATATGGTCAATGATAGTCATATCTCAAATAGGACCAATTGTGGGTCAGACTCTTGTGAGATCACTGATGGAACTCATTGAAAATCCTTGAAGAATGGTCAGTAAACGTTATATCTGTTGACTCGGATCCCTGAATGTTTAGCTGTGAAATCCTGATAGTAGATCTTGCGAGATTGGAACCTATTGGGTCAATTTTCGTTATATCTATTAACTTGGATCCCTGAACGGTTCATTGTGGGTTAGTCACAGCTGCAGTTGTGCAGGATGTTAGTCACCGGCTGTTGCCCATGCATCTGTAATCGGTTTTGATTATAGTGGATTAAGTCCTTGTGTTCAAGGCGAAATCACCTTGGAAGGGTGGACTGGATTAGCTTGACAATGGCTCAAGTGAACCAGGATATATCGTGTGTTCCTTACTTTTGTTTATGCTTGCTTTATTGGTTATGTTTCTGTATCAATTATTAGAACCTTGCATAGCAAGTCAAAACCTTGCAACCCAACTCTGATAAGCTTCTGCACTGCAAGTCTGATTCAAGCATCGCTAATTCAGATTCTCCTTGTCGCTTATGCTTTATGCATCGCACAATCTGAATGACGCTTAGAAAGTCAGAGTCTCTCAACATAACTCTGATATTCTCTTAGCATGTTAATGATAAAAGGAGAAAAGTTATTAAAAGTTAAAACACAATTCAAACCCCCTTTCTTGTGTCTTTCTCACACATTCATACATCCCCTAAGGCAATTTTGAACTTATGATTGGATCCATGAGGTCCCTTTAAGCTTTTTGGATCATGTTTTGAAGTATTGGCTCATGCCCAGATGAAAATTTTTCTCTGGAGGCCTTGGTCGACCAAAACCCTAATCTGGTGACACTGATGATCTTAAGGCTTGATTAGCTTGAAGTGTTGCATTCTCATACTTAATCCTTGATGTGGGAGTGTAGCGTGTGATTTTTGTCGATGACGCGACCACCTTATCACAAATGAGGTTTCTCCTCACCGCAATGGTAGGAGTGGGGTGCTACTTTCTGATTTCTTATTTATCCCGTGAAGCTGGAAGGGAAAGGGAAGTTATCTAAAACTAACCTTGCACGCGAATGTTTAACTGAACAAATGCTTAAGAGAGATTCGGGGAGTTCGGGGTCAGGTTATACAATGGGGAGTTGTCAATTACCCATCCTATATGTGGTTATCCACAGGTTGTTAGCAATAGGTTCTGATTTGTACTTGATGGTGTTTATTTGTTGATGGGTTAGGAAAGTTTCTTCTATGGGAGATATGAGAGAGAGTTTTTGATGATTTTGGTGAGGTATTGGACCTCAGGTTTGATTGGTGTGAAGGTACTGGACCTAGAGTTTTTGATTGGTATGAAGGTACCGGACCTAGAGTTTTGATTGGTATGCTCGCTAAGATTTCGCAATCTTGTGCCTACGTATTCCCGTTTAAAGAAACATGGAAATCAGAGCAATCGTAGTTCCTCCTATTCTATGGGAGGAAGAGATGATGTTTTGGTGTCTTGTTCAAATTCCAAGATTGAAGCTAAAGGAATATTTGTGTCTTGTTCAAAGCCTAAGATTGAAGCTAAAAGGGTTTGACTGAGAGAGAATTTGTCATCTCTAAAGGGAGACATCTCGTCTGTTTATCACAGCTGTTGGGTGACTGATTATAAAGGAGAATTACTTTAACTGAGATATGAGAATCCAACAATGCCATAATTTCCTTTATAGGGGATTTGTCTTGGAGGAGAAAACTTTAACTCAGTGTTGAGCAATGCCATTTTTCCTTAGGAGTCTTTCATGCTAAGAGAGGGACAATGGCATGGATGTAAATAATCCAGAGGCTTGCCGCTTACAACAATTAGATGAAAGAGAGTAAGTTTGCCAGGATAAGAGATGGACGACAGCTTGGATATTTGAATCAACAAGCGTGCCACTTACAACAGTTATCTGGGATTAGGGTTTATTTGATTTATTTGTTTTGATGTGTGATAACACAGAGAAATATCTTCCTACAGAGAGATTTTGATTACCTCTGAGGGGGATGTTGATTTTTGCGTGCCTTGATCAAAGCCCAAGGTTGAAGCTAAGAGATTGATTGACTTCACTGGGGAAGTCCTTATACAAAGCCTAAGAGGAGGCTGGAAAAGACTGACTCAACAAGAGAGTGTTTATCTGTCTTGTATAAAGCCCAATATTGAGGCTAAAAAGAGACTGAATCTTTGAGGGGATATCATTATACAAAGCCTAAGAGGAGGCTAAAAGTTGACTTTTCCAGGGAAATATTTTGTTTGTCTTGTACAAACCCCAAGATTGAGGCTAAAAGGGGAAACTGACTCTATGGGTGAGAGGTTTTATCTGTCTTGTACAAAGCCCAAGATTGAGGTTAAAAGAAGATTGACTCTGATGGAGAGATTTATACAGTGTTTTGTACAAAGCCCAAGATTGAGGCTGAAAAGAAACTGACTCTGTGGGAAAGAAATATTTATCTGTCTTGTACAAAGCCCAAGATTGAGGCTAAAATGAGAGTGACTCAACAAGAGAGTGTTTTATTTGGTGTCTTGTACAAAGCCCAAGATTGAGGCTGAAAGAAGATTGACTCTGCTGCAGAGATTTATACAATGTCTTGTGCAAAGCCCAAGATTGAGGCTGAAAATGAGACTGACTCAGTAGAGGATTTTTAGGTGTCTTGTACCAAGCCCAAGATTGAGGCTGACCTTACTGAGGAAAATCTTTATACAAAGCCTAAGAGGAGGCTGAAAAAGGAAATTGATTCTGCTTAGGGATATTATTTCTCAAAGCCTATAAGAAGGCTGGGAGGAATTGACTCCGCCGGGGAAGATATTTAACCCGAGCTTAAGAGAAGGTTATGAAGATTTTGACTTTGTTGGAGAAATTTTATATATGTCTTGTACAAAACCCAAGATTGAGGCTGAAGGGTGACTCATTAAGAGAGTGTTTTTGTTTTGTACCATTGACTCAACAAGAGAGTGTGGAAAGGTGATTGACTCAACAAGAGAGCAATTTGAAAGGTGATTGACTCAACAAGAGAGTACTTTTAAAGCTAACTCAGCTGAGGAAAATCATTATACAAAGCCTAAGAAGAGGCTGAAAAAGGTTGACTCAACAAGAGAGTGCCTTAAGAAAGTAGATGGGCTCAACAAAAGGGTGTTGTTGGGGCAAATTCTGCTGAGGAAAATCATTATACAAAGCCTAAGAGGAGACTGGCTTCTGCTGAGGATTATTGAGATCTAGAGGCAGGTCCAAAATGGGGAATCAACTATTGCTGAAGTTTACAGAAGAGTTAAGGTGTCAGATGCCTTGAGGTTCTGATTTGGGATGGTGTTGTCGCTACTCGAAAAATAGTCGACCGGAGGCGAAAAGGAAAGAAACAGGAGAGTCGCCATCGAACTTTATTTATCCCATGAGGGGAAGGGAAAACATCGAGAAAACCCAAAGAAGAAAGGATAAGATGGTCTCGCAACCAAATTACGGGTTCGGAAGCCGGTTATGCGGAGGGAAGGTATTAGCACCCTCTACATCCATCGTACTCGATGGGAACCATTTGCTCGTCTATGTGTAAGGATGTTTGCTAAAGGATATTGCTTTCTAAGAGTGTTCTAAAGAGGGAGAGAGAAAGGTGAGAACCGAAGAATGTGAAATAAAAAGATAAAGGAAAAGGTGGGGAGAAGAAAAAGGAGACTCGATAGGACCTCGCGGTCCTATGCCTACGTATTCCCTCGTGCAATGGGAAAGTCAGAGTCAACGTAGTTCGGAGGACTACCGGTGAAGAAAATGGAAGGGGGCTCACCAAGATCGTTGCGATCTTATGCCTACGTATCTTACATTCGGACGAGAATGAAGAATCAGAGCGATCATAGTTCGACTGACCACGATTTGTTGGTGTTTTTTATGGACGATGCTAACGTGCGGGTTCTAGCAGTTAGGTGTTTTGCGGCTCGCTCGTGGAGTCTTATGCGTTACCTGTTTGCGGTAGAACGGACGTAACATGTCCTTTTTGAAAAGATTGATTTTCGCCATCAAGGCAAGATGTCACATTTGATTTGTGAAAGTTGGTTTTAAGGGGTGAAATAAGTCCTCGGATAGGAACCCCTTTGGGTAGTACCCAATTCTTTATCTCAAAAGGTTTGTTATAAAAATGGTGTGGCGAATATAGTCGCGTCTTCGTATTGAAAGACGAGTTCGAGACCACACACTCTAAAGTGAGCATCCTAATACTCGAAGAGAAAGAGGTCTTCACCAAATCCTCTCTCTTTAGTCCAATACAAAGAGAACATATTCTCTTATTAAGGAAGTGTTTTGATTTTAGATGGTAAGTGCTTTACGACAGTGAACCCTAAAGGTAATGTGAAGCACTCGGGATAGGAGAAGGCCTTCGCCTAACCACTCCATGACCATCTAAGTTTATTAAGAAAAAGTTTAAAAATGCACTTGATACAAGACCAAGGTTTTTAGACACAAGGAGATGAAATAAAGAGAGAAAAAGGTTTTTGAAAGAAAGGGTGGTGAATGTAGTCACGTCTTCATATTGAAAGACGAATATCGAGACCACACACTCTAAAGTGAGCATCTTAATACTCGAAGAGGAATAGGTCTTCACCCAATCCTCTCTCTTTAGTTCAATACAAAGAGAACTTTTGAAAATGAGCACTTGGTACTAGACCAAGGTTTTTTTTTACTTTAGAAGAAAAAAAAGGCGAAGTGATGAAAGAAATGGAATGAGTCGATGAACACAAAAATGTGGTCAAGAGAAAAATCCAGAATAAAAAACATAAGATTAAGAAAAAGATATCTAAGTTACAAATCACAAAATTTAAAAATCACATTGATTCAAGAAATTAACTAAATAAAATCTAAATGGTCAAAGGTTAGAAGCCTAAATAATTAAAGCAAAATATGAATTGAAATTAAAGGAATTAAATTAAAAAAACTAATTAAAAGGAATATTTTTGAGATTTTTTATATTAACTAGACTAATTAAACTTAAATGATTAATAATAATTTTAACTAAAAGTAATTAAGTCTAAAAAAAATAAATAATTAAACAAACAAGAAATCAAACATTAAGTAGAAAAAAAAAGAATTTTACTTTAGCATGATTAAAATGCTTGCCATTTAAACTTTGTTTCTAAACAAAAAAACTTTAAACAAAAACTGACAGCAAAGAAACAACGGGCTGAAAAAAAAAAAAGTTTCAAAATAAGGCCCACCTAAGGCGGGCCTGCCTTGGTTCAAACGAGTTGGGTACCACCCGACCCAGACCCAGTTTTCTTTTTAAGATAGGGTTAAACCTAAAAGAATGAAGGGGAACGACTGAAGAAAACGCACAACAACAATGGTAAATTGCCCGTCTTGCTCGTTAATCTCTCTCTCGATCGCAACTCGTTCTCATCCCTCCGTCTTGCTCGTGACGGTTCTCCTCAGATTATTTCTCCGTTTCACCGGCGGCGGCGTAATCGCTCTTTCTTGCGACGCTTTCTCTTTCGCCGTGTGTTGTTTTCAGTTTGCTTCTCTTGCGGCGGTTACGGTGATGAAGGTCAGTGATTGCGGCGAGGTAAGCAGCTTGGTTATTCTTGAAATCCTCTTCTTCTTCCTTTCTGGATCTGTGTGGTTCTGATTTGAGGTTTTGGTTGTTGAATGATGATGAAGGTGTGAGTCCTGGTGTGGTTCTGCAGTGGTTGTGTACAGTTGAAGACGGGTTTGTGCGTATCAATGGTGTTGGCTGTTTGAAGGTTTGAAGAAGAAGGAAGGGGAAACCGGTTTGTGGAGGTTGGTGGCGGTCAGAAATTTAAAGGGATATGGGTGACGATTTGATGGTGGACGGAAAGTTGAAGATGGTTGAGGAAAATGAAGGGTGGCGTACGTTTGACGAAGACGGAGATTGACGGAAGTCTTATAGAGGAAGAAGGAAACGTTGAGAGTGAGGAAAACAGTTTACGCGAGATTTGCGATAGCTAGCTGAATCACGGTTTTCTTGGGTATGGCTGTGAAGGTTTTTGCTGTTGTTTGTAAAAGAGTTGAATGAAGGAAGGGTATTGAATGATGGAGAGGTTTGAGAGTGATTCTGTGTTGTTTGGAAGGTGAAGGAGGTTTGAAGAAACTTGCAGGTCTTTCAATCCCCTCCCAAAAGAGAACAGAGGTATCTCTTTTTATATTTTTTTTTCCGCTGAGGTTTACTTTTTTTCTTTTTTATTCTCCCCCCTTACTTTCCAAATCTCTTCTCCCTTTAAAAATGAATTCAAACTTTTCTGGCTTTCGCTGTTTATTTTTTTTGCAGAGACTTGTTATGGTTGATAAGTCATTTTCACTGTATATTATTGTTGTCTTGTTGTTGTGCGCAGGTATACAGAATGCGCAGGCTGTTGTGTAGCAAACATAGTGTGTCGGGGTCTGATGTTAAAGGAAACTATTTGTAACACCCTTCTAGCACGCTTTCCTTTACGCAGGATTTGAGGTGGTGCCATTTTGTGAAAGTTGAAGGGGCAGGTTTCTCAAGTAGCATAGGCTTGTACGGTTTGCTTTTGATATGCTTCAAGGAACGGTCGGTGTTGGCAGAAGTTGTGGTAGCAACATGTACCTTGTGGGGTCATATTGAGGAAAAATAGCAGTAGAATTTGACCATTTGCATTTGGTTTTGTGATAAAAAAAATGTATGGATGTTTTTATGATTTTTTAGACAAAAGAAAAATAATTAGATGGAAGTAATTAAAAGTTAAACCTAAATTAATTGAAATTAAAATTAGCATTAAAAGCTAAATCAAACTAAGTCAAATTAACAAAATTAATCTAATTAAAGCTAGAACTAAATTGAATTAAAATTAACCAAATTACTAAACTAAAAAACTAAATTAAAGATTAAAATTGAATTAAAAGGTATAGACTAAACTAGATTCAAAATTAAACTAGATTAAAAAAGAAATTAAAATTAATATGGATAAATAAAGATTAAACTAATTGAATTCAAATTAAGTATGAATTTAACTAAAATATAAACTACATTAAAAATAATTATGCTAAAATCAAAATTAAACTAAATTGAAAAATTAAACTCAACCAATTCTAAATAAATCTTAAAATAAGACAAATTCTAAAATGAAATGATATAATGACCAAAAATGCATGATTATGAGCTAAGACCTCATGGAGATGCATAGATGATATGATATGCAAGGCTAGGGTTAGGGTGAAAATGAGGGTGTGACAGATGCCCCTATTTAATCTTCTTGGACTTGAATGTGAGAGTTGCAGAGGCTTTCTTACAATCAAGGTACAAGGAGATTAAATATAAAAAATACCCGAAATTTTCAGCCGGAAAATGAGTGGAATGAAAGGTGATGAATCAGTGGAATGGCTTGAAAAAGGCATCTGTCAGTGAGAAAAGGTAATTGGTTATGAGGGATATGAAAACATGCTTGAGATGCAATACAGAATGAACATGAATGCTAATGATGCGGAAATGTATGCAAAATGCTGGGGATATGAAAATGTGAAAGTCTGGACCTTGTTGGGAATAATGGTAGATCAACTCAGGGGTTGAGACTAACAAACATACCATCGACTCGGGGGTCTTGAACAAATCTAAAAACGAGTCAACTCAGGGGTTGAATAAACAAAAAGATACACTGTCATCAACTCGGGGATTGAAAAAAGGTAAAGGTAACAACATCGACTCGGGGGTCAGAAAGATAAAGACAATATTGACTCAGGGGTCAAGAACAAAAATAAGGTATCAACTCAGGGGTTGTGAAAATAGTAACACTGATATCGACTTGGGGATCAAGAAAGTAAAGACAACATTGACTCAGGGGTCAAGAACAAAAACAAGGTATCAACTCAGGGGTTGTGAAAGTAAAGACAATGATATCGACTCGGGGGTCAAAAATAAATCAAAATATCAACTCAGGGGTTGTAAAGGTAAAGACAACATTGACTCAGGGGTCAAGAACAAAAACAAGGTATCAACTCAGGGGTTAAGAAAATAGTAACACTGATATCGACTCGGGGGTCAAAAAAGTAAAGACAACATTGACTCAGGGGTCAAGAACAAAACAAAATATCAACGCAGGGGTTGAGGAACGAAATGATTATGTTATGTATGCAATGCATATGTGGATGCAAGCAAGTGATCGGTTTTATGAAGGTGCCAACGGGGTGGGCTTTTGGATTTTGGGGGTGCCAAGGAAGGTTGGGCTTTTGGTAGGTGCCAAGCAGGGTTGGACTTTTGGTAGGTTGCCAAGTAAGGTTGGGCTTTATTTGGTGAAAGTATTTGACATCCCGACACTCGGTATTTGACGGTGCGATGATAAGAAGACAGATGTGGATGCTTCTGGTGCCCCAAACTTAACCCTTTGCAGAAGTTGCGTGCTTGTTCCTGAGAGAACCTCGCTTCTAGCTAATGTGCCACGATGGCTTTCAGATGATTGTGTGAGCGTAGCGACTTATCTAATGCATATTGATTGCGCTTTTGCTCTGCCCCAAGGCCTGTTGAACTCCAAGGTTGCTTAGTGTATGACATGGTCATCTTGACCAACTTGAAAGTATGAAGGGAATTTGATCCTTCGTAAAATGTTTGCCCCAGCCCGTGGGGTCTCTGAAGGAGTTCTTCCTTGAAAGATTTATGGCATGACATAGTCTGAGATGATTTGCCCCAGTGTCTGAATCTTGCAGTCGTCTGCCCCCATTCTTGGCCTTTGAAAAACTTCCCCCAGATCCACAAGGTCACGAGAAAGTCTTGATTCATGTCAGCACCAACAGATGTTCAAGTTCCTCTTTGATTTCTCTTGGTTGGAATTTCCATAATGTCAAGTACTAATTTGCAGTTAAAATTGATCATTCAGAAATGGTAATTTTAATGCGACATTCATGCAAGTTTTGAAAAGTCATTTATTGAAATAATGTGAAAGTGTGTGACGAGTGGACCATTAGTCCAAACGTGTACTGATTTTGATGGTGTGAAAGATATAGCAAGGAGAATGACACCAATGTTGAAGATTAGCAACTATGGGGAGTCAGTTTACGCAACATTGCTATAGTATGCTTTCAGAATAAACCCCGCCTCAATTAGGTCTTTCGAGGGTTGTGACGTGGCCTGGCCCACGGTTATTGAAACAAAGGATATTAGGCTCAAAACTTATTTTGGTACCCACCCCTTCTTCATGATGATTCTTCAGTTCTACGTTCAGTTAAATTGACACGCACATCTAGAGTTTGACGGTGTAAGAGTGAAGATGATGATTCAAGATTTTCTTGAAATGACAGTCACCTTATTTATTTTTGTGGATGGATATCAGTGACCTTTTGATGGTGATCACTGAATTTTATTCTGTTCTGCTCGAGGATTTGAGGGTCTCTTTTGCTTTATTCATTTTTTTTGATCCCTAACTTTTGCCTAAGTCGCCTCTTTGGGTGGTGGACTTAGCGGGCTTTCTCTTTTTTTTTTCTCGGATGATTGTGACTGCCAAGTCATGGGTATTGATGAACAACCGTCACGTCTTATGGAATTTACTTTGTGGTTTGAGCGCATAATTGGATTAACTGAACACTACCCTGCCCCAGGTTAAGCGTAAGGGTTTGAATATCTGAAGGAAACTACTACTTCTAGGCTCAAAGTGGTTTACTAGGGATTAACTCCTTGTCTCTCCAGTGTTTGGGGGATTTGAAACAATGCCTGTACATCCTTGGCAGGATTCTATCCGAAAGCATACCATCAGCAATTATGGGTATTTCGTTTTCCTCATCCTCCCTCGAATCTTTGCTACAACAACAATGTTAAAGGAAGTGAAATGTAGAAATATTTTTTTATTTTGATTTTTTTTTTTGCAATAAATGGGAAAATATGAGTGAATACGAATGGACTTGTTCAAAACATGCATGATCATTACATTAATAATACCATTAATAAAGTACAATGTCTAGAAGCAAATAACCTTTAACAAAAAGGAAATTACAAATGCAAAGTAAATGGCATGATCTAAAATTTTCATCATTGAGGAACTAGGATTTTCTCTCTTGAGTTGCTGCTGGGCTAGCATTCTTGCTCATCGAGACCAGTATTGTAGCCTTCTTCATACCTGCTCTCAGTAACTTCTTCCATAACATGGGCGGATGACGGACTTTCCTGACCAGATGAAGAATTGATATTGATTTGAAGACCTTGAGGCATAAATGAGATTAGCTTGGACTCAATCAAATCTTGGATCTTGTTTCGGAGCTGTTTGCAATCTTCGGTTGAATGCCCCATTGCGCCAGCATGGTAACCACATCGTGCATCAGCGTCAAAGCCTGGTGGGTATGGAGGGATCACAGGGTCCAAGTCCTTTGGCACTATCAGCCCACTATTGATTAAGCGTGGTAGTATATGACTGAATGACATTGGCAATGAATCAAAATACCTTTTTGGCTTTTTATTATAGTAGCGTCGGCGTTGCGGAGCATGTTGCCGTGCAATCTGTTGTTGATGAGGGGGACCTCTATTGACAGGAGGATATTGACCATGTGGAGAGGATGGAGTCACACAGGTAGACCCATAGGATTGCTGACTTTGAACAGATGAGATGCTTGGGTGACAAAGTAATAGAGGTGGGACACGTGGAGCTTCCCAAATGGAGTTAATTTCACCATCCTCTTCTTCCTCTTGGGAATTGACAACTGATTCACTTTCGCTAGCTGGGATGTTCAAGGAGCCTTGGATCTTTCCACTCTTGAGGATGCACTCGAGGCGTTCTCCAGCTATTACCAGGTCAGAGAAGTTTAATGTCCCAGTGCCAGCCATCTTTTCCAAGTATGGACCTTGCAAGGTATTCAAGAACAAATCAACCAATTCTCTGTCTAAGATTGGTGGTTGAACGCGAGTAGCTACCTCTCTCCATCTCTGAGCATATCCTCTGAAGGATTCGTCGTCCTCTTGAGATAAGCCTTGCAATTGCGTGCGACTGGGAGCCATGTTAAGATTGTATTGGTACTGCTTCACAAAGGCGTTAGCTAAGTCTGTCCATGATTTGATGTGGCTGCTCTCTAGATGCATATACCAACTCAGTGATGCCCCACTCAGACTGTCTTAGAAATAGTGAATCATAAGTTTGTCGTCAAGGACATGTGAGGTCATTCTTCTGCAATACATCACCAAATGTTGCTTTGGACAACTATCCCCTTTATACTTCTCAAAATTCGGTGTGTTGAACTTTGGAGGTATTACAAGGTTGGGTACCAAACACATGCTTGAAGCATTCAGATCCAAAGTATCACGACTCTTTATGGCGTTAAGCTTCTCTTCCAGCACTCGGCATTTTTCCATAAGCTCAACAGCTTGCGGATCCTTGGTTTTCATCACAGGGGTCGCCCCTTGGGGATTTGGATCAGAGAATGCAAAACTATGATATTCCATGGCGTCAAGAGAAGAAGAACTTTCATCTTGGACAATGGTATATTCGCGTATAATAGGATCATCAACGGGGATCTGCACGGGCTGAGCTTGAGCAACATTGTTCACTCGAGGTGAAATGACATTTCCAGTGGCTGAAGTCCTTTAAATGTTGTCATCTCTCCTTGCCAAGGCTGTCATAGCTTCCACAAGTTGGTCCAACTGGCTTTTCATCAATTCAACATCTGCTCTTGACGCAAACTGGTTCTGCTCTTCGGAGGCCATGATCCTTTAAAAGCTACTTCAAGTCCAATACGAGCTTCAGGAAGTCAACTGCGGGTTATGGACAAAGAATGGATGAGTTCTTTGGTTTAAGGTTGGAGAAAGATATGCAAAATGATGCAAGATGCTTATACAAATGCAATGTTATGAATGCAATAAGGCAAAGGGATCAAAGATCGCTGAATCAAGGGTTCGCAATAGGTATCACGGTCACATATTCTGCCGGACAACACAACAAGATATCCCTCACCTCGGGCAGGTTATCTATTGGTTTATAACAGGGAATTCCACGGGCTTTCAAACAAGGTCCCATGCACTAACCCTCAAAAGTTTTTCCATCATAACGACGATTCGTAAGACGGTAATCCCTTCAAAGGATGAGCACAGAGTTATGTCTTAGTGACCTTTGGAATAAGGTTCTAAAAGTCCTCAGAATCACGGACTCCCAGGTCGGAAACAAGGACGCCATTACGACTAATCGTAAGACATAATCATTCCCAAAGGGGCCTCATCTGAGCGGTGGAAGTCAAACCAACTCGACGAGTCCTAAGTCTCGCAAATCAGTAAGCAACCACCTCCTAGCTTAGTGTATACTCGAAAAGCTCGGGTAGAAAGCCTTTCTCCTCACAAACCATCCCCGATATACCCAACAGATAAGAGAAACACAAGATAATAAAGCAATAAAAGCAAACAAATTACACATATGATAAACAAACTAGGTTTGGCTTGCTTAGGGTATACTGTCCCCAGCAGAGTCGCCAGTTGTCGCTACTCGAAAAATAGTCGACCGGAGGAGAAAAGGAAAGAAATAGGAGAGTCGCCATCGAACTTTATTTATCCCATGAGGGGAAGGGAAAACATTGAGAAAACCCAAAGAAGAAAGGATAAGATGGTCTCGCAACCAAATTACGGGTTCAGAAGCCGGTTATGCGGAGGGAAGGTATTAACACCCTCCACATCCATCGTACTCGATGGGAACCATTTGCTCGTCTATGTGTAAGGATGTTTGCTAAAGGATATTGCTTTCTAAGAGTGTTCTAAAGAGGGAGAGAGAAAGGTGAGAACCGAAGAATATGAAAGAAAAAGATAAAGGAAAAGGTGGGGAGAAGAAAAAGGAGACTCGATAGGACCTCGCGGTCCTATGCCTACGTATTCCCTCGTGCAATGGGAAAGTCAGAGTCAACGTAGTTCGGAGGACTACGGGTGAAGAAAATGGAAGGGGGGCTCTCCAAGATCGTTGCGATCTTGTGCCTACGTATCTTACATTCGGACGAGAATGAAGAATCAGAGCGATTGTATTTCGACCGATGCTAACGTGCGGGTTCTAGCAGTTAGGTGTTTTGCGGCTCGCTTGTGGAGTCTTATGCGTTACCTGTTTGCGGTAGAACGGACGTAACACGTCCTTTTTGAAAAGGTTGATTTTTGCCATCAAGGCAAGATGTCACATTTGATTTGTGAAAGTTGGTTTTAAGGGGTGAAATAAGTCCTCGGATAGGAACCCCTTCGGGTAGTACCCAATTCTTTATCTCAAAAGGTTTGTTATAAAAATGGTGTGGCGAATATAGTCGCGTCTTCGTATTGAAAGACGAGTATCGAGACCACGCACTCTAAAGTGAGCATCCTAATACTCGAAGAGGAAGAGGTCTTCGCCAAATCCTCTCTCTTTAGTCCAATACAAAGAAAACATATTCTCTTATTAAGGAAGTCTTTTGATTTTAGATGGTAAGTGCTTTACGACAGTGAACCCTAAAGGTAATGTCAAGCACTCGGGATAGGAGAAGGCCTTCACCTAACCACTCCACGACCATCTAAGTTTATTAAGAAAAAGTTTGAAAATGCACTTGGTACAAGACCAAGGTTTTTAGACACAAGGAGATGAAATAAAGAGAGAAAAAGGTTTTTAAAAGAAAGGGTGGTGAATGTAGTCACGTCTTCGTATTGAAAGACGAATATCGAGACCACACACTCTAAAGTGAGCATCTTAATACTCGAAGAGGAATAGGTCTTCACCCAATCCTCTCTCTTTAGTTCAATACAAAGAGAACTTTTGAAAATGAGCACTTGGTACTAGACCAAGGTTTTTTTTTTGACATTAGAAGAAAAAAAAGGCGAAGTGATGAAAGAAATGGAATGAGTCGATGAACACAAAAATGTGGTCAAGAGAAAAATCCAGAATCGAAAACATAAGATTAAGAAAAAGATATCTAAGTTACAAATCACAAAATTTAAAAATCACATTGATTCAAGAAATTAACTAAATAAAATCTAAATGGTCAAAGGTTAGAAGCCTAAATAATTAAATCAAAATATGAATTGAAATTAAAGGAATTAAATTAAAAAAAACTAATTAAAAGGAATATTTTTGAGATTTTTTTATATTAACTAGACTAATTAAACTTAAATGATTAATAATAATTTTAACTAAAAGTAACTAAGTCTAAAAAAAATAAATAATTAAACAAACAAGAAATCAAACATTAATTAGAAAAAAAAAAGAATTTTACTTTAGCATGATTAAAATGCTTGCCATTTAAACTTTGTTTCTAAACAAAAAAACTTTAAACAAAAACTGACAGCAAAGAAACAACGGGCTGAAAAAAAAAAGAGTTTCAAAATAAGGCCCACCTAAGGCGGGTCAGCCTTGGTTCAAACGAGTTGGGTACCACCCGACCCAGACCCGGTTTTCTTTTTAAGATAGGGTTAAACCTAAAAGAATGAAGGGGAACGGCTGAAGAAAACGCACAACAACAATGGTAAATTGCCCGTCTTGCTCGTTAATCTCTCTCTCGATCGCAACTCGTTCTCATCCCTCCGTCTTGCTCGTGACAGTTCTCCTCAGATTCTTTCTCTGTTTCATCGACAGCGGCGTAATCGCTCTTTCTTGCGACGCTTTCTCTTTCGTCGTGTGTTGTTTTTAGTTCGCTTCTCTTGCGGCGGTTACGGTGATGAAGGTCAGCGATTGCGGCGAGGTAATCAGCTTGGTTATTCTTGAAATCCTCTTATTTTTCCTTTCTGGATTTGTGTGGTTCTGATTTGAGGTTTTGGTTGTTGAATGATGATGAAGGTGTGAGTCCTGGTGTGGTTCTGCAGTGGTTGTGTACAGTTGAAGACGGGTTTGTGCGTATCAATGGTGTTAGCTGTTTGAAGGTTTGAAGAAGAAGGAAGGGGAAACCGGTTTCTGGAGGTTGGTGGCGGTCAGAAATTTAAAGGGATATGGGTGGTGATTTGTTGGTGGACGGAAAGTTGAAGATGGTTGAGGAAAACGGAGGGTGGCGTACGTTTGACGAAGACGGAGATTGACGGAAGTCTTACAGAGGAAGAAGGAAACGTTGAGAGTGAGGAAAACGGTTTACGCGAGATTTGCGATAGCTAGCTGAATCACGGTTTTCTTGGGTATGGCTGTGAAGGTTTTTGCTGTTGTTTGTAAAAGAGTTGAATGAAGGAAGGGTATTGAATGATGGTGAGGTTTGAGAGTGATTCTGTGTTGTTTGGAAGGTGAAGGAGGTTTGAAGAAACTTGCAGGTCTTTCAATCCCCTCCCAAAAGAGAACAGAGGTATCTCTTTTTATATTTTTTTTTCCGCTGAGGTTTGCTTTTTTTCTTTTTTATTCTCCCCACTTACTTTCCAAATCTCTTCTCCCTTTAAAAATGAATTCAAACTTTTCTGGCTTTCGCTGTTTATTTTTTTACAGAGACTTGTTATGGTTGATAAGTCATTTTCACTGCATATTATTGTTGTCTTGTTGTTGTGCGCAGGTATACAGAATGCGCAGGCTGTTGTGTAGCAAACATAGTGTGCCGGGGTCTGATGTTAAAGGAAACTATTTGTAACACCCTTCTAGCACGCTTTCCTTTACGCAGGATTTGAGGTGGTGCCATTTTGTGAAAGTTGAAGGGGCAGGTTTCTCAAGTAGCATAGGCTTGTATGGTTTGCTTTTGATATGCTTCAAGGAACGGTCGGTGTTGGCAGAAGTTGTGGTAGCAGCATGTACCTTGTGGGGTCATATTGAGGAAAAATAGCAGTAGAATTTGACCATTTGCATTTGGTTTTGTGATAAAAAAAATGTATGGATGTTTTTATGATTTTTTAGACAAAAGAAAAATAATTAGATGGAAGTAATTAAAAGCTAAACCTAAATTAATTGAAATTAAAATTAGCATTAAAAGCTAAATCAAACTAAGTCAAATTAACAAAATTAATCTAATTAAAGCTAGAACTAAATTGAATTAAAATTAACCAAATTACTAAACTAAAAAACTAAATTAAAGATTAAAATTGAATTAAAAGGTATAGACTAAACTAGATTCAAAATTAAACTAGATTAAAAAAGAAATTGAAATTAATATGGATAAATAAAGATTAAACTAATTGAATTCAAATTAAGTATGAATTTAACTAAAATATAAACTACATTAAAAATAATTATGCTAAAATCAAAATTAAACTAAATTGAAAAATTAAACTCAACCAATTCTAAATAAATCTTAAAATAAGACAAATTCTAAAATGAAATGATATAATGACCAAAAATGCATGATTATGAGCTAAGACCTCATGGAGATGCATAGATGATATGATATGCAAGGCTAGGGTTAGGGTGAAAATGAGGGTGTGACAAGTGTTTTGACCCTAGCTGGGGAAATTTTAGGATAAAAAACTGAGTTTTAGACCCTGTGAGGATTTTAACTCTACTGGAAATTGGTTAAATGACCAGGGTTTTTCCCTGTGTTTGTAGGGAACTTGAGAATGTCTTTGAGATCCAAGAGGAGATTAGACTGTCCAAGTCTACTGTTATGGAAGAGTTTATCTTTGCATGATACCCAAGAGGAGGCAGGTGTTTTAAGGGACGAGAATCAACCCTAAATTGGTCTGAGGTTTTGACTCTGGAAAAACTGCTCTAGCAAAGGATGACTAAGTTTTGTCTTATACCTTTAGGAGGTCTTCAGGGTCCTTGTTATTAAGCCCAAGAGAAGGCATGAGAACTTCTAAGAAGCCGGATGGTCCTTGTACAAAGGCCAAGAGGAGGCTGGGATGCTTTTAGGAAGCCTGTGGGTCCAAACTTAAGAAGAGTTCAAGAAATGTTTCACCGGGAATAATCTTTTCTTTAGTGAACAGTTATAGGGTTTGAAGAAATTCAAGAGAGGTTTCACCGGGAATTAATCCTCTATAGGGAAATGAACTTCTTTGACAATTTCTAATAGTGACAGTCTGAGAAAAGTTTCACCGGGAATAATGTCTTTCTCTTTGTTTCATAATGTTTAAGCCCAAGAGAAGGCAAGACTGTATCTGGAATTCCTATGGGGAACTAGTTTTGACGGTATTGAAAGAGTGACCAACTGGCTTTACCTAGTTCTAGACCTAATTGCAGGGGAAAACTAAGCAGATATACAAGTATATATATAGTTGATATATGACAAGTATTTAAAAGGATGTGAAATAAGGACTTACAGGTGAGCAAGCTTCCAGCAATACAGTTATATATATATATATATATATATATATATATTTATATAAGCATGTAAATGAAAGCTGATAAAAACTTACAGGCGAGCAAGCTTCCATTGTAACAGCTGTATGGTTAGTGGTTCAAGAAATTAAAGAAAGTTTTGATAACAACTATGAGTTTGAACCTAAATCAAAAGGGAAGTTATTTTTGAAAATATTTTTGGGGCTTGTACTCAAGGAGAGGCCCAGATGAAAAAAAGTGATCGTACCGTTGATCTGAAGATTGTGTCGGGACTTATACAACGACTGAGGCTCAAAAAGGTTCTCTGCACAAAGGGATGGGTCTTACAACTGAAAGAGAAGCCCAAAGGTTTAAAAAAGAAAAGAAATGGGACTTACAACACAAGGGTAGGCCCAGATGAAAATGTTTGAAAATGGCGATCGCGCCGAGGTTTTGAAAACACAGTGGGACTTATACAATGAATGAGGTCCAAAATTATTTATGTACAAAGGGGGTTGGGACTTACACTCTATTAGAGGCCCAAAGTGATTTTAAAGAAAAGGAATGGGACTTATAACTCAAGGAGATGCCTAAATGGTTTTCGTTTTAAAAGGTGACGACCGCACCGAGATTTTAAAATCGCAGTGGGACTTATACAGTGACTGAGGCCCAAAAAGGTTTATATTTACAAAGGGATTGGATCTTACACTCTAATAGAGGCCCAAGGATGTTTAAAAAGATTTGTTAGGGTGATAATGATCAAAACCCTAATTTTTGGTTTTAAAATGTATTTTAATTGAATAAAAATTCAATTAAAATAATCAAACATGTGAAAAAAGGTTGTGATCTTGGATTTATATTTGGAAAATCATGTTTCATTCATGGGATGATTTAAAAATCATTTGAATTTTGCAAAACCAAGAGAAAGAAATATTTTTAATGTTTAAAAACAAATAAAATATAATTCTTTACAAAAATATCAAATATGTGAAATAAATAATATTTTTTTTGTGAAATTTACATGAAATAAAATATTTTAACATATTTGTGAATTTTCAAAAAAAGAATCAATAAAAAATAATTAAAATTGAGAGAGAAATTAATTTTTCAATTAATTAACAAAAACATGAAAATATTGAAAAAATAGCAAAAATGAGAGAGTAGTAAAAAAGGTCTGGGTGGGGTTTGAACCCACGACCTCATACATAAACACACATGCGCGCTACCACTGGGGTGGTGATACATCCGTGTATCAAAACCACCCCATGTGCATATATGGGGTGCCTTGTTTTCAGGCCTGGCCAAGGCAAGGCAAGGCAAGTTTTGGCAATTTACGTGAAGCCTCTAACTTTCTCATTTCTCCATGGATTTAGACAAAATTTAGATGCATCTGGCCTAGAATTTCACAAGAATCCAATGGTGCTTTTGGAATTTTCAGAAAGTGTCCCTATTTTAAAACCCGATAGTGGTTTCAAAATAGGCCTAGATTTGTATGTTCTATGCTATCTCACTACTCAGTCAATAATAGCAGGGCAAATTGGTTCAAACACAACATATACAACATGTATGAGATGTTTATGATCAATGGACATCAAAGGAATGCATAATTCAAAGAGTTCAAGTTGTGATGCACTTACCTCTTGGAGCTTCTTGTGCTAACTGTCAAGATCCTTGTGCCAGAAGTAATCCAATGCTTTGGACACTCTTGATTGATCCCTTAGAAGCTTTTGGGATGATCAAAACCAGTTAGAATCCTCAGGAACAAGTATTAGGCTCTTTCTTGCAAAAGTGGCAAAGTGACCAAAATAGCAACTCCCTCAAATGGTGTTCCAGATGAGGGAAACCAATTGGGACAGTTTGAGGATGATATTTGGAGTGTGTTTGAGTCCTGGTTTGGTTTTGTAAGTGACTGAATCAAGCCTTGGCTTGAAAAATGCAGAAAAGTCCAATTTTGAGGTTTTGGAAGTGGATTTTCTGATTTTGGTGTTTCAGGTCACAAGTAAGTGTTTGGACAACTTAGATTAACATATTGGATGTGTTTGGATCATGAGCTGTGGTGGAATTGCTCTCTAACTAAAAAACTCAGAGATGACTTGCAAAAGAAGGCATTTTGGCCTAAAGAGAAAGATTTTGAGGAAAGCATCGGTTGTAGTACTTTAGTGTACTCAAACTGATTACAATTGAGCTCTATTTATAGTGTGTCAAGTTTGTTTTGGCATCAATAGTGAATGGCAGCTACATCAAGCCTTTGGCCAATGTTGGGCAAAAGGAATCTCAAGTCTCCTCTTGCCATTGACTTGAGGTTAGGGCACAAGCCTATGGTCCTTTGATTCAGAGCTTATTCTTGACTCATTCAGTTAGGAATGTGTCAGTCCATGCCACCTTGGTGCATCCATTGAATGCTTGGAAACAAAATTGGAGTCTTGGCACCTTTTTAGCCTTTTTAGGTTTGTTATGGCTAAATGTAGATTCTTGGACTTTGGAGGCTTGGGGATCAGATCATTCTCCTTTTGTTTTATCCTCAGATGTGTCCAAATGGATGACAAGGCTTGGAGTTGTCCAAATTTGTCAAATCGAGCAAAACACCAAATTCTGCCTTGCTTAGGACAGTTGGAAATGGTGATTTTGAGGGATTCATATCTCCCTACTCAGGTTGAGTTATGGGAGGCTCTTGTGCTTTTTAGAAATCCCTCTGTTCTGGACTGGGCCGTGGTTTCCTACAATCAAACAGGCCCAATCCATACAACTTGAAGAAGCCCAATAAAGTCCTAGAGAAGGACACATGACTGCCATACGCGAGGCCAAACATAATGTCGGGCACCTGGCACCTTGACAGTGTCGAGCATCTGAAGACAAACAGGAAAGGAAGACATCACACCCTGATGAAATGGGCCTCCTCGACAGATTAACTTTTCCCCGCGAGAATACTCATAATCTCGTTGACTCATAGGTCCTCGACAAGTATGGTTCTCCTCCGTTAGATCATGTCCAGACCACGACCACCATATTTCCTCGACATTGTAGATTCTCCCCCGAGGAGTCTACTAACGGTCTTATCTACACAGATACGTTTCATGTAACTGTCTACTAATGGCATTAAAGGGACGGTTACACTAGGGTGTTGACCACGAGCTGGTCATTATTACTACACGTAAGCCCTAGCAGTTACTTGGAACGGGTCACACGCTGGTCCCACCCGTTGCAAGTAACCGTTGGCCACGCGTTGGGGGTCTCCTATAAATACCCTCTCACTTGAGAGGGTCAGGATAGGTAATTTCTTACTCTCACTCACTTTCTCTGTATTTGCTGTGCCCTCTCTGACTTAAGCATCGGAGTGCCCTGCAGGTACCCCCGCCGTCTTTCACCACCATCAAAATAGCAACAATTCCAGACATTGTTGGCCATCTTTAAACTGTCTGATCCAGGTACGATCAGTGGCGCCGTCTGTGGGAACTTCATAAGCTTCCCCGTTTTCCCCTCGCGATAAACTAAAGTTTCCTCATTCAACTACCAGCAATGGCCAACCCGTCAGCAAATCAAGCTGTAGACAATGTCATCACACAACTTGGTGGTAACACCCATGGCGACAACAATGCTCTTCAGCCTATCGTGGAGAATGATGTCAGAGATGGAATCACCGCTTCCCCATCTTCCGATGAGGTAGAATACGAGACTGCTCAACAAGATGGACAGGAAGCAATCTTCCAGCCCACCTACCATCCTGTGGATCCACCTCCAAATGCAGATCCGAACACTGCTGCTTTATTTACGTTGGTCAATCAGACCAATCAAATGATCTTAAACCAAAACTTATGGATCGGGAAGCTAGAAAAAGGTCGTGGTCGAACTTCCCCGCGAAGACACCGTCCACCTCCTTATCCCGGACATTCACAATCTCCAGTGGAGTCTCGCAGCCCCTCCCCAGCAAATAGAGGTCGCAGGCCACGGTTGGAGCGTAACCAGACCGAGCATCCACAGAAGCGTCATCGCTCCCCGCCACCAAAAGGGCCCACTCGCCCCTTGAAGACGAAGAAGAGTAAGCCTGGTGTCGAGGAGCCAAGAGGCCGTCATAAGGAAAACTCCCCGAGACGTCACTATGTTCGTGGTCATAATTCTCCTTCTGTATCCCCGGGAGGCAGCGATGATGACGACTACCGGACTCCTCTATCCAGACAAATAATGGAGGCTCCTATTCCTAAAGGCTTGGAGAGACCTCCATCCTTGGGGATGTACGATGGAACATCTGATCCGGACGACCATGTCGAGAGCTTCGAGGCTCTTCTCGACTTTAGAAACGTCTCCGACGCTATCAAATGTCGATTATTCCCTATGACTGTTCGGAAAGGGGCCATGGCTTGGTATAAAAACCTGGCACCTGAATCTATAACATCGTGGAAAGCTCTGAGGGAACGTTTCAGGAAGCATTTTACAGCTTCTCGAAGACATCCAAAAACTATATCCTCCTTGGAGGCCATCTTCCAAGAAAAGAAAGAATCTCTCCGGAGCTACATAGAGAGATTCAACAAAGAAGCGGTCGAGGTCCATACGACCGACCATATAAAATTATATCTCATCATCAAAGGACTGCGGGTTGGTTCCAAGTTCGCAAAATCTATCGGATTACACCGTCCTCGCAGCTTCGAAGGTTTCCTCGAACGGGCTCAATCACACATTGAGTTCGAGGAAGCAGAAGCAGCCTAGATTGCCCTTGATTTAAGAAGCAGAGAAGGCCCCCGCGGCCAGAACAGGGAAGACTCCCCTACACCTAGGCGAGGAGGGGATAGGAGAAGAGAAGATTCCCCTCCACCTAAGCGAGGCGGGGAGAGGAAAAAAGAAAATCGGAATAAAGAGTGACCGTCGGTTCAATAAAGAGAAAGTTTAATGAGCTAAGGACATCCACTCCTCGAGACCCAACTCTCAGCTTATCTCATGGAAAATCATGCCCTATAAGTTTCTATCTCGAGGAGTTACCAGGTGGATCCCCGAATGCTAATATACCTCTCCTAATTCGGGCACAAATGGCCAAGTTTGATGTGCATCGGATTTTGGTCGATCAGGGAAGCTCGGTAGACATCATGTACACTCACCTCTTCGACACTCTCCAGCTGACAAAGCATCACCTATCCCCATATGTGGGATTTGATCTACAAGGCTTCAACGACGCGTCTACTAGACCTTGAGGTTATGTAGAATTGTTGGTCACATTCGGAGTAGGTGAAACAGCTCGACAAGCGAAGACGCGTTTCCTAGTGGTCGACTGCCCTTCCCTCTACAACTGCATCTTAGGAAGGACCACTTTGGCTGAAATAACAGCTGTACCATCCATTTTCCACCTAAAAATGAAGTATTATATGACACAAGGACGTGTGGTTACCTTCCACGGGGATATTGAAGCAGCTAGAAGATGTTTTGATGCAGCGATCAAAGGTCTAAGTGTTGTTGATGGCGTCCACCCCAGCAGAGCAACTTCAGATGTCGCACAAGTTCCAATACCGCCGGTCAGCGCGGTCGACCTTGATAGCAGGTTCACCGGGGAACAAGAAGAAGTTGCAGACAAAGACCTCCCAGTTGAAGTCAACGGGCAGCCTCTCTACCCAACACGCCCCATCCTAGACGGAGATTTCGAGCTGATCCCTCTTGGCGACGACCCAGAGTGAACTGTGAAGATTGGCCATGGACTCCCCGACTTGGCGAGGAGGCAGCTGAAGGCATGTCTCCGAGAGAATGCAGATTTGTTCGCTTGGAGCGCTTCGGAGATGCCCGAATTAGATCCTCAAGTGGCTTGTCACCAGCTGACCATAGATCCAAATTCTAGGGCTATAGCTCAACGTAGGCGTAGGCAGTCTCCAGAAAAAATGGAGGCTGCTGAAAAAGCTGTAAAAGACCTCCTAGAGGCAAACTTTATTTTGGAGGCCAAGTACACCACTTGGTTGTCCAATGTTGTACTTGTTAAAAAATCTAATGGAAAATGGAGGATGTACATTGACTACACGGATCTTAATCGGGCATGCCCGAAAGACTCTTACCCATTGTCTAAGATCGACCGACTGGTCGACAATTCTGCAGGATTTAAACTGTTGTCTTTCATGGACGCTTATTCAAGATATAACCAAATTCCCATGGATGAGGCCGACAGAAAGCATACAACTTTTATGACTGAGTCGGGCAATTATTATTACAATGTAATGCCCTTTGGTCTGAAGAATGCTGGCGCCACCTACCAACGAATGATGAACAAGGTCTTCCGAGCAGAAATTGGTGACATGCTTGAAGTCTATATGGACGACATGATCGTCAAATCCGCAGAAGAAGTCAACCACGCTGCTCATCTTAAGAAGGTGTTCGACACGGCAAGGAAATGTCGCATGAGATTCAACCCCGACAAGTGCACTTTCGGGGTTCGAGCAGGGAAATTCCTCGGCTTTTACCTTACGGAGAGAGGAATTGAAGCGAATCCCGACAAATGTAAGGCCTTTTCCGAGACTCCTACTCCGAAGTCAAAGAAGTCGATACAGTCACTTAACGGAATGTTAACCGCCCTCTCTCGTTTTGTCGCCAAATCTGCCCAATACGTACTCCCATTTTTCAAACTTCTTCGACAGAAAGCAACATTTGAATGGAGTGAAGAATGCGAACAAGCCCTCCTCCATCTAAAACAAGTCTTATCATAACCCCCGGTCTTGTCCCGACCAGATAACGGGGAAACACTCTTCTTGTACCTGGCCATCACCGGCGAAGCGGTAAGTGCTGTCCTCATACGGGAGACCCCCGACGGACAGAAACCGATTTATTTCACGAGCAAAGCTCTTCAGGGTCCCGAGCTCAGATATCAACAGATTGAAAAGGTCGCCTTGGCCCTCGTAACTACAGCCAGAAGACTACGCCATTACTTCCTGGCCCACACAATTGTGGTAAGAACTGAGCAGCCTATCAGACAGCTCCTTAGTCGGCCAGATATGGCGGGGAGAATGCTCCGGTGGTCTCTCGAGCTATCCGAGTTCGACGTTCGATACGAAGGAAGAAAAGCCTTGAAAGCTCAGGTACTGGACAACTTCGTAGCGGAAATGACAGTCCCCGAACCCTTGACCAATGGCTCCCAAAAATGGACAATTTACGTCGACGGAGTCTCTAGTGCAAAGGGCAGCGGGGCAGGCATTATCCTTGAAAACGAGGAGGGCATCTTGATAGAAGTCTCACTAGAGCTATCTTTCAAAACATCAAATAACAAAGCTGAGTATGAGGCATTCCTCGCAGGACTTCGACTTGCAGAAGACCTTGGCGCAAAAGAAGTCAAAATCTTTACAGACTCTCAGCTCGTAGCATCACAAGTTCGGGGAGAATTTCAGGCCAAAAATGATAGTCTCATTGAATACCTAACCTTGGTACAAGAAAAGTTGAAGAAATTTGTCTCCGCGGAGTTGGCTCACATCCCGCGCGAGCATAACACTCGAGCAGACATGCTCTCCAAGCTAGCGAGCACTAAGAAGAAAGGAGGGAACAAATCAGTGATCCAAGAGATACTGACCCATCCGAGCATCAACAAACCTACCTCGACCACAGAGGTGAACGTTATCGGGGACGCAAACTGTTGAATGACTCCAATTTACAAATACCTGATGACGGGCATACTGCCCGACGATCCTAAAGAAGCTGGGATAGTTAAGACGCGGGCATGTGCATACACCATAGTCGAAGGTAAGCTATATCGCCGAGGATTCTCCATCCCTCTACTCCGATGCGTCGAGGAAGGTAAAGTTTCAGAGATTCTCTAGGAAATACATGAAGGAATCAACGCGCAACATCTAGGCGGAAGATCTTTGGCTCGAAAAGCTCTTCGAGCAGGATATTACTGGCCCACTATGCAACAAGACGCAAAGGAACACGTCAAAAAGTGTGACCGTTGTCAGAGGCATGGGGACATGCACCTCGCTCCTCCAAACGAGCTTAAATCATTGTCATCCTCGTGGCCCTTTGCGTGGTGGGGAATGGATATCCTCGGACTTTTCGTCGTAGGATCATACCAAAATAAGTACCTCATCGTCGGGGTAGATTACTTCAGAAAGTGGATCGAGGCAGAAGCATTAGCCAAGATCACTGCTTTCAACATATTACGTTTCTACAAGAGAATTATACTCGCCCGATTCGACGTGCCTCAGGCCATTGTCACAGACAATGGGATGCAGTTCACCGACGGAAACTTCCAAGACTTCATTGCCAAACTGGGTACGAAACAACATTTTACGTCGGTCGAACACCCACAAACCAACGGGCAAGCTGAAGCAGCGAACAGAGTAATACTCCGAGGACTCAAATGACGACTCGACGAAGCCAAACAACGGTGGGTCGAGGAGTTACACAGCGTTCTCTGGGCATATCGAACTACCCCTCATTCCACGACCGGCGAGACCCCGTTCCGGTTAACATATGGAACCGAGGCAGTAATTCCCGTGGAAATCAGGGAACCTTCGAGAAGGACAGAAGCTCCTCTTGACAAAGAAGCGAACAACGAACCCCTTCGCGAGGAACTCGACCTGGTCGAAGAAATAAGGACGGGAGCATCCCTCCGAGAAGCCTCTTTAAAACAAAAAATAACTTTGCGTTATAATGACAAAGTCATCAAACGAGATTTCCAAGTAGGTAGTCTTGTCTTACGAAGAAATTAGAAAAATTCACGTGAAGGAAAGCTGGCCGCAAACTGGGAGGGCCCCTACCGTGTCATTGCAAAGACAGGGACAGGTGCCTATTACCTCGAAAACCTCCAAGGTGAACAACTTGCTCGACCATGGAATGCTGAGAAGCTTAAACAATATTACAGTTGAACATTGCATGTAACTATACAAAAGTTGCCATTACGGGGAGCGTGCCATGGTACAGGCACGACACCTCTATATGCTAACGAAGGTCAAAAGTCACGTTGTGTGTGCGTTGAACTTTTGGCCCGACGAGGAGTACTCTATCGAGCTCCGTCGTCGACGTACCTTGTAGGCAGAACACCCAGCTCGCGATGGGAAGTTCACGCCATGAAACTAAGACCTCGATCGACCTCTTAGCTTCGTTGAAGGTCGGGGTACAACCCCTGACCGGTCAACCAGCTCTCTTCGCAGTCAAGGATCACTAGAGTCGAGCAAACTCCCAAATATCCAGCAATTTCAAAATAACTTAGATAAAAATAAGTAAAATACCACACACAGAGCAGATAAAGAGGCAAAATGGAATACTAAGTCGGGCAAGCCCATTGTAAAAATATTACATAAAGCCCTGGCTCTTAGGTCGGGCAAATCAGCAAGTATGGCACGCAGGCCAGTCAATACAAAAAATTGGCACGCAGGCCAAACTGACTACACTATCACTCCGCAGCAGCATCAGCTGCCTCGGGATTCTCCTGCTCCCCGTTTCCCCCATCAGCATTTACTGTTTGTCCGGGCAACATAATCTTACCGTCGACCACCTCAAACTTGGAATCAGCTCCATCGGTTATAAGGTCCGGGTTCAGGAGTTTAAGCTGCGCCACAGCATTCTGGAACCCGGCGTCTGCAAACTCTAGAGCATCATCTTCCGCTAACCGAAGATCCTTCTTGACTTCCCTGAGCTTGGCTATCAGGGCTGCTCGAGAGGTTAATAGTTTGTCCTCCTCGGTTTCATTCTCGGCTGGCCGAACAGCCTCTTCCAGTTCAGCTATCCTGCCCTTGAGACGTTGCTCTTCCTCTTCCAACGCAGTGATCCGAGCAAGGTGGCCCTTCGCCGCATCCTCAACTTCCTTTAACTTCTTCTCCGACCGTTCTTGCTGCTCGCTTTGTTCTCTGTTCAACTCCCTGCAGTCCTTCAAGTCCTTCTGCACGCCGAGCAATTCAGCCTCCAAAGCTTGAAGTCTTTCTTCCAGTCGAGAAAGCTCAGCAGCAGAGCAACTCTCGTCATTCAGAACGAGGGCAGCCGAACAGAGCCGCATGACGGCAGACATATCCTCGATAATTATTTTCCTTCTCGCTTCTGAAGCACTCCCCAACAGAGCCTGGACTTCAGCAGGGGCGACACGAGGACAAATAACCTCGGAGAAGTAGCGACGCTAGAGATAACACGGAGGAATCTCGAAGCTTGCAGGAGGAGGAGGGGGACTACCTTCCACATCATCAATGGTCGACCCAGTAGTCTTTGCCCGCTTAAATGTCCTTTGGACCCCCGGGGACTGATTCTCAGAGGCCACGGTTGCAGTTAACACAACATGAGATTGCTCGGAACCCTCGGGCACTACAGTAGAGGGAGTACTCTCAGGCACTGTCGTAGAAGAGATATGCTGAGGGGTACTTTGTTCGGTGAGACGGGATTGTTCTTCCCTTGCCCTTTTTGCCTTTAGCCTCGAGTATCTTTCCGCAACTTTGACCATTTTCCCTACAAAAAGAAAGAAAAATATTAGTAAAACAAGATACACGAACATAAGAGAAATCTAAGTCGAGGATCTTTGCACCACCTAAGAGCTCGACAGCCTCCTCATCGGAGAAAGTCTCGAGCAGAACACGAGTATTAATCAGGCGGCGGGTCTTCATCACCTGCTCTTTCCCACCTGTCGAGGTCTCTCCATCCTCGGATACGCTTGGAATTTTATTCAAACTCTCCACATACTCGACAATCTTGCCATAAGCATCGCGATCTTCGACATTGAGCTTATTATGTCTTACTTTGTATTTGTCTACCCCCTCTTTATAATGCTCTTCTGTCCAGAAGAGGGGGAATCTTGGCACCATCACTTCGGTAGACAGCCCATCCACTTCTTGAGCCACCCTTTCATATATCGAATTAATAGCCTCAGGAGTGATCGACTTCACAAAATAGTAACGCCACTTGAAATCTCGAACAGAGTCCAAGTAGGTGTGAAATAAAGCTTTATTTTGTTTAAACGACATCCAGCCGTGTCGACCATCGGTTGTAGACCGCTGCAGATGAAAAATTCGGAAGAAAAGGGACACTGTTGCCCTGATGTCCAAGTGTTTGCAGACGAGCTCAAAAGCCCGGAGAAAGGCCAATGAGTTTGGGTGGATTTGCAATGGAGCCAATTTTAACCATTTGAAGACCCCTTCTTGGAAGTCTGTGAAGGGGAGCCTCCACCCTGCCTCTTGAAACATAAACTCATACACCGGGAAACGCATTCCCATGTAAGGTGTACATATACGATGGTCCTCGTGGGACGGTAGACTTTCCAGGATTGCTCAGAACCGAGCAACCTATGCTCGACAGTACAAAACCCATTTTCGTCGGGGAATGTGAAGACGGAAGACATAGTGAGGGCCTCCTCACACACCCAGTCCTCAAGCGGACGCTCTTGTCTAAAAGCCATATGGGCCATCGGAATTTCGGGTTGGTTATCCTCTTCGAATTCACCTACGGCCACTTCAGCAGCCAATCTGTCCATCAACCTGAAAAACAGAAGGGAACAAGTGAATTCGACGAGTCATACCAAACTAGCCGGTCGGAGACGAATAACGGATGTCCCCGGAAACTCATCGCTTCCCCGAAAAATCTTGCCCCTTTTTCCCGTGAAATCAATGAAAAAGAGTAATTGTTGGGGACCCAAAACGTTATCAGGTCCCCGCAATGTTCATCACGCTCCCCGGAAACTTTCTACAAGTCCCCGAAATATTCATCCAGTTCCTCGGTTTTATTCAACAGAAATGGAAGCAGAGAAAAATTCATACACTCTTTCTCTTAAAACAGCCAAAGATCCCTGCCATATTCGCCAGGAATCCTTCCATTTCTCATGAGAACTTCATCAGTTCATCAGAGAAACGATTTCAAGCAAGTTAAACTTAAAGGAAATGCCAGAAAAAACAACAGTTTTGAAGAAAATACCTTGTAGATGGTAAAATAGGGTTCCGGCACGGTGTAGCATGGCGGTTCACGGCGGACTTGCGGTTGTTGATGGTGGCGAACGGAGTATGAGAAAACGGAGAAGGAAGATGAAACGATTCTTGAACAAAGAGCGAAAAATGAGAAATGAAGGGAAGAGAGAATATTTATAGACAAACCACGGAACTCGAGAAGCCTGGGGCACTCGAGTACTCTACCCTAGGCAGCCACCCTATGCAATGATGACAAGTGACACGTGGCACACTTGCACCGGTCAAAAATCCACGCGTGTCCTTTCATCATCCCATCGTTTCAAAACGGAAACTTCTCATCTCCCCAACATTTTAACCAGATGCAACTCTTCGTTGCCCGCAAGCTATCAGTGCCCGCCTTATGATAATTGCCCGCAAGATATCAATGCCCGACGTCATGATAATCATGGAAATTTCAACTATGCCGATATTCTCCTTGGATCATCCCTTGGCATTTCCCCGACACGATTATTGACCCTCAAGTCATTACTCTAATACCTCAAAGCAACGACTTGGGGGGGGGGGCTCCTGTTCTGGACTGGGCTATGGTTTCCTACAATCAAACAGGCCCAATCCATACAACTTGAAGAAGCCCAATAAAGTCCTAGAGAAGGACACATGACTGCCATACGCGAGGCCAAAGATATGTCGGGCACCTGGCACCTTGACAGTGTCGAGCATCTGAAGACAAACAGGAAAGGAAGACATCACACCCTAATGAAATGGGCCTCCTCGACAGATTAACTTCTCCCCGCGAGAATACTCCTAATCTCGTTGACTCATAGGTCCTCGACAAGCATGGTTCTCCCCCGTTAGATCATGTCCAGACCACGACCACCATATTTCCTCGACATTGTAGATTCTCCCCCGAGGAGTCTACTAACGGTCTTATCTACACATATACGTTTCATGTAACCGTCTACTAATGGCATTAAAGGGACGGTTACACTAGGGTGTTGACCACGAGCTGGTCATTATTACTACACGTAAGCCCTACCAGTTACTTGGAACGGGTCACACGCTGGTCCCACCCGTTGCAAGTAACCGTTGGCCACGCGTTGGGGGTCTCCTATAAATACCCTCTCACTTGAGAGGGTCAGGATAGTTAACTTCTTACTCTCACTCACTTTCTCTGTATTTGATGCGCCCTCACTGACTTAAGCATCGGAGTGCCCTGCAGGTACCCCCCCCCCCCCCCCCCCCCCCCCCCCGCCGCCGTCTTTCACCACCATCGAAATAGCAACAATTCCAGACGTCGTTGGCCATCTTCAAACTGTCTGATCCAAGTACGATCACCCTCATATGATACAAAACATGTGTGATCATAGTTTTTTTTGAAACTATTTGGATCCAACTGAAAAATCCTCATGAACATTGATGTTCAAGGCTGGTAACTTAGGCAGATTTTCACTAAGTGTTGGAAAAAGTGTCATTTTCATGTTTTTGTGATTTTGATCAATCCATAACTCAAGTTCCATAAAGAATTGGAGTCTGAGGTAGTTGAAGCTTTTGTAGAGTGTAGCAAGACCTATAAATCCAGCTCTGGATCACCCAAAATGGTTGCTTGGATCTCAAGTTATGATCCTTGGAAGTTGGTACCAAAATCACTTTTGTTCCATAACTTAGAAATTTTTGGTTTCTTATGGTCGCCCCTTTTGCAAGAAACCTCACTTTTCTTGATTTTTCTTAATGAATGATGATCAATACCATACAGTAACATTATTTTTGACTTAGGGGAACCATATTTGTGAAAAATTCCAAAAAGTCAAACTTGATTTTGTGCACAGTTGACTTTTTATCGAATGAAATCCAAACTGTGCGATCCTTTGTGAAATCAAGTCCTTGACCTAAATCAAACCTAATTTATGGATTACATAGGTGTTATAGGGTGTATTGAATCATGTTCCAAGGTTTGGGAGCATGTCTTGGTCAAAAGTCAAAGATACAGTTGACTTTTTCCTCGAAACCCTAATTGTGGTCCATATGAAATTGAAACTTGTGAATCTAGTTTATTGGATCAATCCATTATTGTAAATGGATCAATGTAGTGTATTGGAGGCCCTCAAATCATGTCTTGAGGTCTTAGCTCACGCTTTGTCCCAAAAGTCAACTTAGGGATGAATTAGGTCGAGAAACCCTAATTCCTGATTTTTGGTAAATGCATCCCCTAAGGTTAAATTGACTTGATGATTGGGTCCATGAGGTCCCTTGGAGTATCTTGGGTTGTGCTTTGAAGCATTGGCTCATGCCTAGATGAAAATTTTCATCTGGAGGCCCCAGTCGGCCAAAACCCTAATTTGGTGACACTGGCGATCTTGAGGCTTGATCCACTTGGAATGTAGCAACTTTGTGCTTGATTCTTGATGTGGGAGTCCTATTGATCCTTTGCGTGTATTTAAGAGGTTATAAAAGTTGAAGATTATGTCATTCCTTGATTGATCCTTTGTCTAAGTGCTCTGAGAGGGCTTAAAACCCTAATTCTTGATTATGGTGAATGCTCAATCATCTTTGAGGAGATTGTTGAGGCATGAAAGTACATCCATATTATGGTAATGATTTTCACAATGATGGGAAATCTTGGTGGTCAAAATTTGGGGTATGACATATGCCCATATTTAATTTTCTTGGACCCGAAGGTGTGAATGGCGAAGGTATTCGGGCATTCAGGGTGCAAGATGATTAAATATCGGAATACCAAAATTTGGACAGTGGTTATGAATGGTAGTTTGCTCATCCATCTTCTTTTGCTAATCAATGATGCTTAGAAAAGGGTAAAACTTCCCCTCGATCCTGGTTTACAGCCACAGAACTGGTCTCAGTTTCTTTTGTCAATAAACTTCCCCTCGATCCTGGTCTACAGCCACAGAACTGCTCTCAGTTTCTTTTGTCAATAAACTTCCCCTCGATCCTGGTCTACAGCCACGGAACTGGTCCCAGTTTCTTTTGTCAATAAACTTCCCATCGATCCTGGTCTTTACCCACAGAACTCTTCTCAGTTTCTGATATAAACTTCCCCTCGATCCTGGTCTTCAGCCAAGGAACTTGTCTCAATTTCTGATATAAACTTCCCCTCGATCCTGGTCTTCAGCCAAGGAACTGGTCTCAGTTTCTTTTGTTAATAAACTTCCCCTAGATTCTGGTCTTTAGCCAAGGAACTGGTCTTAGTTTTTTTTTCTCAATAAACTTCCCCTAGATCCTGGTTTTCAGCCACGGAATTGGTCTTAGTTTTTTTTTACGTCAAGTTCCTTTCTTGACAAGGGACGCTATGTGTAGCGGTTTTCATCAAACTTCTCGCCGAATTTTCCTAGGGAGATGCCATTTGATGGGAAAAAGTTTTGATGTCAGACTTGCTGGGGAACCCATTCGTCTGAGTTGTAGAGGTGTTCAAACTTCTCTGTTGGAGACGCCATTTGTTGACTCTATTGGGGAAAACGAGCCTCTTGAGAGGTTGTTTCCTGCTTGGGGACATTACATCATACTTTTCTTCGAGATCTTCTCGGAGAAATGCCATGTGATGTAATCCAATTTTGAGGTGCTGATGACTTCATTAACATTGACTTTCTAGAGAGAAAAAGCAATGTGTTGCCGAGAGTCTTTAGTTCCGAGGCTTTCTCTGGGGATTTTTCTTAATCCGGGAAAGCGTAAAGAGTGACGTTTGTCGAATGTCTTCTTGCCTTTTAGAAGTTCAAGTTATCGAAGTGGTCGAGGACCGTCTCCAATCCAGAAATAAACTGGGGAGAAATTGCTCAGATGCCGCATTTCCTAACAAGTAAAGGACTGACAACTCGATTGAGAGGACTTTTATCACTCGGGGATAAGACTGACCAGAGTGATAGTGATGCAATATGAATATGAGTATGAATCAATAATGCATGATGTATGTATGTTTATGCTGACAAAACTGACGCGACATACAGACTAATAGATGAACACGACTGGATACTCGGCCATTGCGGGGGATGAAAAGTACCACTAGTTCAAAATAGCAATCCTGCCTTGCTTAGGAAAGACAGTCCCTGTGGGGAGAAAGAATTGTTCAATCGGTCTTAAGAGGTACGAACTCTGCCGGGAATGTCAGATGAAACATGGTCTCTGACACAGTTGATCCTTTATTCAGGTGTACTTGTTTAGAAGGAGTACTTCGATTATGCACTTTAAGGTTCAACCATCTCCGGAGAAGCGATCGATGTTTTTTGGATGTTCAACACTCAAAAGAATTGCCATCTTTATTTTAAAAGCAGAAAAGTTTTTGACAAGTAAATTCATTTTTGTTTTATTTTAAGAATCATTGATCATGTTAAAAATGTCATTCTGTAAAGCTAAAACAAATAAGAATTACAAACAAAAACACTATGGCTCAAATTTTATTGATAGGATGGAAATCAGCCAAACGCGTGATCCCATAGAGTATTTACAAAGTTAGAAAATGGTAATTTACGAGAAAAGGGGCTACGTTGAAACATAACAACCGTTATCCTTCTACCAACTTTGAATTTCGGACATCTTGAGCTTCTGTCGAAGATAACCTTGACTGGAGTTTTCTGACTGATGGTATTTCTGCTGGGGATTTAACCTCGTCGGACGTAGTTACTTGCCATTAATCCCTAACTTTTGCCTGGATTATACTTTGAGATTTCCAATCCACCGGGATGATTTTTTGCTTATGTCTCTAATTTTTGCCTGGACCGCCCTTTCGGGTTTTCAATCCACCGAGACGTTTTTTTATTTAGGCGAAGTATTTCTTGACTACATCAACATTTTTGGGGTAGGAAAATTCCTCTCCATCCATGCTTGTGAGTCTCAAGGCGCCGCCTAAGAAGGCTTTCTTGACCACATAGGGGCCGTCATAATTCGGAGTCCATTTGCCCCGGGAATCAGTGAGAAATGATTGTATCTTCTTGAGCACGAGGTCGGACCTTTTTGTCGAACGCCTTCTTTATTCTCTGCTGATACAACTGATCGTGGCATATAGCCGTTATTCATTTTTCTTCTATCAGATTCAACTCATCGTGTCGACTTTGACACCATTCAGCCTCTGTTATCTTAGCTTCCATCAATACCTGGATTGATGGGATCTCTACTTTTATGGGAAGCACTGCCTCCATGCCATATACTAGAGAGAAAGGGGTTACCCATGTTGAAGTGCAGACAGACGTACGATAACCGTGAAGAGCAAAGGGTAGCATCTCGTGCCAGTCTTTATAGGTTACAACCATCTTTTGAACAATCTTCTTGATGTTCTTGTTAGCCGCTTCTACCGCTCCGTTCATCTTAGGTCGCTAAGGAGATGAGTTATGGTGTTTAATCTTGAACTCAGCGCATAACTCTTTCACCATCTTATTGTTCAAGTTAGATCTATTGTCAGTGATGATCTGGCTAGGAACACCATAACGGCAGATGATGTTGTTTTTGATAAATTGGACCACCACTTGTCGGGTTACATTGGTGTATGACGTTGCTTCGACCCACTTGGGGAAGTAGTCAATGGCTACCAGGATGAACCGATGTCCGTTTGAAGCTTTGGGTTCGATCATGCCAATCTTGTCAATTCCCCATATGGAAAAAGGCCATGGGGAAGAGAGAAATTTGATATGTGTTGGCGGTACATGGATTTTGTCTGAGTATATCTGACACTTGTGACATCTTCTAATGTACTTGTAGCAGTCGGATTCCATGGTCAACCAATAGTACCCGACTCTTAGAATTTTTCTCGCCATTGTGTGTCCGTTGGCATGAGTGCCAAAGGATCCTTCATGGATCTCTTTCACCAACATGTTCGCTTCTAGTTTGTCTACGCATCAGAGCAAGAGCATGTCAAAGTTTCTCTTATAGAGTGTATCACCGCTCAGAAAGAAGCTGCCTGCCAATCTTCTGAGAGTCTTCCTATCTTTTCTGGATGCCCAGGTGGGTACTCTTGTTTCTGAAGAAAGCTTTTGATATCGTGATACCAAGGTTTGTCGTCTATGACTGCTTCAATTGCGAAGATGTAAGTGAAGGGGTGAAAAACACAAGAAATGAGGGGGGGGGGTTGAATTGGTTTTTCAAAATAAAATTGTTTCTTTAAAATAAATTCCTTTTATAAAACTCTTTCTTTTAATACTAATGACTTTTGTTGAGAACAAAGAGATTAACACATTATGTTTATACTAGTTCACTTGAAAAATACTCAGGTTAATCTAGTCCACCCGCCAAGGTGATTTTGCCTCTCTCAACGAGGTCTTAATCCACTATTCAATCAAATCAGTACAATGCACTAGCCAAAATGCTGGTGACTAACACAACCTCTAAAACTCTTAAGTTTTAGACTTCTCAAGTAATACAACCTCACAGGTCTTACTCAAGGAACAACCTCTAAGATAACACGTCCTAGACTTCTCAAGAAATACAACCACACGGTCTTTCTTAAGGAACACAAACCTAAGTTTGAATAAGTTACGTTTATAGAAAAATGCTTCTTATACAAGCTGAAATATGTAAACCAGTTTCGACCAGAATGACTTAAGAAAGATTTCAGCTGGAAAGTATTTTTGCAGTTCGTTCGTGTGTGTCTTTCTTCAAGTCTTTTGCTTCCTTTTATAGCCGTGTAGAAAAGAGCCGTTGAAGTGTAATCATGATAGCCAACTAGGCTGGCGGCTAGAAGCTTGAGGACAGATAAAAACTTTTGCGTACTGCACGTCCTGTTTTGTCAAAATATCTTCGTTTGTACTGTTGCACTGTTACCAAGATATTTTCACATTGTATTGTGGTACAGATGTACTATGTAGCATTGTCTTCTTGGCTTCTCAACTTTAGAGGCTTTTTACGAGCATGAGTAAGAAGGGAAAACATAGCTTGGTTCTTAAGATTATCAAGTCTTCGAATCCTCAGAGCAGCGCCTTCAGAGTCTTCAGCACTTGGTTCTTCAGAACCTTGTTCGCTTGGTGCGTTGTATTCATATCTTCAGAGGCTTCTGATAGTATCTGGTTGAAGCATGAGTAGAGACTGTGGTTAGGTCTTCAGAACCTTGATTAGAGAGCATATTTCTTCAGCATCTGGACTTCGTTCAATCAGAACCTTTGTCTTTAGATCTTCAAAACTCGTTCTCTTTTCCTTTTGTATCAGAGTCTTGTGAACTTCATATTAGCTTAAAATGAGTTATGCTTTTCAAGTGTATAGGCGGAGTATTTTCCTTTAAGCATTGTGTTCGCGCCAATTTACGGAAGCATAACCTGTTTGTTAAGTTCTCACAAATACTCATTTGATATCATCAAAACTTAGAGATAATATTGCAGAACCAAATCTTGTTCTCACAATCTCCCCCTTTTTGATGATGACAAAACTATGTATTTTGATGACACAATTTTGATATATATAATGCAGGGAAAATAATAGATTCTAGAGATAGCTTATCCTTCATATGAAGTACTCCCACTGAGTCTTAGACTTGATGAGTTTCTAATCTTGGGCTCCACCTGATTTCATTATGTCATATACTGAAGTCATTATAGTCTTGATTCTTCAGTGATCCACTTAGTGATGTTTGAATTTGATCAGGATTCCTGAAAAAGAAAAATAATCTAATAGAAATAACAGTTTATCTGTTAGCATGTAAACAACATTGTTTTTCAGGGATTGACTATGGAATCAAAATATCACATTCAAATACTTCTTCCCCTTTTTGTTATTGATAAAAAAGATTAGTGGTTCAAGGGTGCAAAACAAAGAGTTAAAAACTTTAAAAACAGAGGAGACTTAGAACTTAGTTGCTTCTAGAGGATATCTTGTCGCAAAGCTTCTGAAGCATGCTTTGGACATTGGAAATGATGGACCTTTGTTCCTCAAAGTTTTCTCTGAACTTCTGTTGTTTTTCTCTGATTTCTTCAATTGCATTTTCCAAACGCTTTACAGCAGGATCAGAGGTGGGAACAACTGCAGCATCTTGTTCAGCCTTTTCCATGGCTTCAGCTTCTTGTGCCATCCTGGCCTCTTCAGCAGTCTTTTCTAATAGAAGTCTAGCTTCTTCAGCAACTTTTTCTTCCGCTTCTTTCTATTTTGCAGCCAGAAACTTGAGTCTAGCTTCTTGTGCCATCCTGCTCTGTCTTTTGCCAGCTGAATTCCAGCAGTTATAGTTGCGTCTGAGAAACTTATAATTCTTGCAAGTTCAGAATCCAACCATTTCTGGAAGATCTGACAGGAACTTTCAAGCTCCAAGGGCTTGGCACTTTTGCTGATTTCTTCTCTCAATTTCGCAAACTTCTTTAGTGCTTTATCACGAAATTGACTTGTACACTCTTCAAAAGTTGTTGGAACTGGCATGTCATAGATGACTAGGGATCGCAACGGGTCGGGTCGGGTGCGGGTTTCACACTATCCAAACCCGCACCCGAAATCACCACCCGAACCCGAACCCAAAGGCTATTCGAGTGGCAAAATAACACCCACGCCCATACCCGTTGGGTTCGGGTTTTTTCACCCAAACCCGAACTCGTAGCAAAAAAAAAAAAAAAAAAAAAAAAAAAAAAAATATATATATATATATATATATATATATATATATCGGGTGTGGTTTCGGGTTTCGGGTGCGGGTTTCACACTACCCAAACCCGCACCCGAAATATCGGATGGTACCCAAACCCGAACCCGAACCCGAACCCAGTCAACTCGGGTTTTCACCCGTTGACTCGGGTTCGGGTGCGGGTGGACCCCGCGGGTTTGGGTCTGCCTTCCATCCCTATAGATGACCAAAGCAAGGTCAGGCTTGGCAGAATTAATTTTAGATGATGCTGGCTGAGATGAAATAATCTCAGTAGGAGGATGTTCATTGGTTGGTTGATCAGCAGGAGATGATACTTCTAGAGTGTCTGAAACCATGAGAGTTTCGGGTGTAACAATCTCTAGAGATTCAGAGATGGTTTCCTCAGAGCTAGACTCAATGCTGAGGATTTGAGATTCAGAGATTATGTTCGTAGAACCTTGTTCATTCGGCTGAATGGTTGAAGTGGTTATTGTCGAGGTGTAGGTTGGAGCAGCTTCAGACGAGACAAGGGCACTGATTGATGATTTGGGTGATGATTGGCTAGTGGTAGTTGGAGGAGGAATTGAAAAAGATGGTGGTTTAAACTTCACTTGTGGATTTGAGGTTGGAATGAAAGTGGTTTTAGATGATGATATTGCAGTAACACTCTCAGTGACATTCATGGACCCAGAAGAATTGATAGCAGATCTATTGATTTTCTCAAGAAGAAGAGACTCCAGTCTGGAAATTTTGGGGGTTTCAGTTTCATCCTTTTTCTTCTTTTTAAGCTCAACATCTTCTTCAGTTTGCTTCCTCTTACTCCTGGTTATATATTTAGGTTTAGGAGTGACATCTTCAACTCTGTATTTTGGCATGTCATTTCCTTCTTCTCTCATTATAGCAACAAACGAAGCAATTGCTGTTGGATTATCTTCTTTATGATAGACAGGGTAGTTCATTACTAGATGTCTGTTGCTGATCACAATGTCGTGAGGGATAGACATGGGTTTCACATCAATACTTGTAATCATTTTCATATACTTAAGGTTCACAGCATTGAAAACATCTCCTACTCTACCAGTCAGATAATCTGTATATTTAGCTTCCTTGACTAGATACTCTACTAGGCCACTTTCAACAAAGACATCAAAGAGAAGTCTTCCAAAGGGAATGTAGTTTACAATCTTCCTATCTGGTGAGGCTATTGTTCTTGTCTTGCGCACCATATCTCTCAGGTAGTAGAATAGAATGGATGGAAGACACATTTTCTCACCCTTGTGCAGGTAGTATAGCATGTACTTTTGGTTTGCGTTGAAGAAATCTGCAGCACTCTTTGGAGGTCTTAGATTGATACATTCAAGAATAATTTTATGCCAGATCCTCAGATTGTCACGCAAATTCTTGCTTTTGTACTCTGTTGTCCCAGGTTGACAATTTTTGAAAATTGCTTAGTTGATGACAGAGTCAGATATTTCCAGTTTTTCCATAAACCCTTTTTCCTTCCAAGGACTGCATCCCTAGTAGGTCTAAAATAGATTTCTCAGTAATAATGATCTTTTGACCCATAACAAAATATACAACATGAAGATCATCTGTTTCAGCTTGTCTCCAGAATTCCTTTACTAGGTCATCAAAGGTGGGACCTCTAAGTCTGTCAAAGTAGCTTTTCCATCCTTGAGTATTTAGTTGATCAATTAGATTGAACCCATTATCAAGAAGATTGTGGAAGTCGACATCAAGCTCTTGCAGAACGATTAGTTCATTTGCATGCACACCACAGGTAACAGAGGGATTTCTCTGTGTTACATGGTTTGCATCGATCGTGGGAAGAGATAGTGGAGCTGGAGCGATCTTTGCGGTAGTTGTGGAGGTTGTGGAAGGCGCTACAGATGAAGAAGATGACAACCTATTTGATGAAGTTTCCAATTCTTTGGAAAACTTGACAGTATCTTCTTGAGTCGAAGTCATTATGATAGTTAAGATCGGAGAGGATGAGAATAGGGATTGAGTTGGTATGAGAGAGAGATAGAGAGAAGGAGGAGGAAAAGCAATTAGGGTTTCTTTTTGAGCGAGAGAGGGAATAGGAATGTTTTTGAAAACTTAAAGAGATAGACACAGTACAGGGGATAAATGAATGAATGTAATGAAGTTTTAAGTCAATCCTAAGAAAATTACTGTTCGTTTGATTTGAATAAATATAGTGATTTAGATATAATCTAATCACATGCAAAAATTATTTGCTAATCAAATGACACGTCAGGATTGAGACACGTTTCACAAAAGTGGTTCAGATGATTTAAAAATGCTTATTTACTTTGACTAAACACATTTGGTTCTGAAATACTTTCACTCTGGACAGTAGTCCATTTTCATATGTTTTAAATTAATTTGAAAAATATCTTCAGCCAGGGGTTTTGTAAAAATATCAGCCCATTTATGGTCTGTATCAATAAATTTTAAGCATAAGGTTCCCTTCTGAACATAGTCTCTGATAAAATGGTGTTTTATTTCAATGTGTTTAGCCCTAGAATGTAAAATTGGATTTTTACTTAAACAAATAGCAGCAGTATTATCACAGAAGATAGGAATGTTACTCTCATATATCTGATAGTCTTCTAGCTGATTTTTCATCCATAACATCTGAGTACTGTATAATGAAGCGGATATGTATTCTGCTTCTGCTGTAGAGAGAGCAATTATGGATTATCTCTTGCTTGACCATGAGATTAGGTTGTTCCCTAGGAATTGACAATTACCGGATGTGCTCTTTCTTTCTAATCTGTCTCCAGCATAGTCTGCATCGCAGTAACCAGAAAGAGTGTACTTTGATGTTTTCTCATACATCAAGCCAAGATTAGTTGTTCCTTTCAGATACCTTAGAATTCGTTTAACAGCAGTTAAATGAGATTCTCTTGGATCTGATTGAAATCTAGCACATAAATGTACACTGAATAATATATCAGGTCTAGAAGCAGTTAGATACAAGAGAGAGCCTATCATACCACGATAGAGCTTCTGACAAACCTTAGTTCCTGTTTCTTCCTTTCCCATGATACATGTTGGATGCATTGGTGTTTTAGCTACATTACAATCCATCATGTTAAATTTATTCAGAAGTTCTTTTGTGTACTTACTTTGATGAATGTAAGTGGCCTCTGGTTTCTGATCAATTTGTATTCCCAGAAAGAACTTTAGCTCACCCATCAGACTTATTTCAAATTCTGCTTGCATTAAATTTGAAAATTCTTCGCATAAAGAAGAGTTACCAGAACCAAAAATAATATCATCAACATAGATTTGAACTATAAGAATATCACTCTTATATGTTTTACAGAAGAGAGTTATGTCGACCTTTCCTCTGGTGAAATTGTTTTCTAAAAGAAATTTGCTCAATCTATCGTACCAAGCTCTGGGAGCTTGCTTTAAACCATAGAGAGATTTTTTAAGTTTAAAAACAAAATTTGATTTTTCTGAAATTTCAAAACCAGGAGGTTGTTTGACACAAACTTCTTCTGATATATAGCCATTTAAGAATGCACTCTTAACATCCATCTGATATAAGATGATGTTATGATTTACTGAAAAGGAAATTAGTAATCGTATTGCTTTAAGTCTAGTGACCAGAGCAAAGGTTTCGTTGTAATCAATTCCTTCTTGTTGACTGTATCCTTGAGCAATAAGTCGTGCCTTGTTTCTGACAACTTATCCCTTCTCATTTAGCTTGTTCCTGAATACCCACTTGGTTCCAATTACATGAACATTCTTAGGTTTTGGAACTAAATCCCAAACATCATTCTTTGAGAACTGACTAAGTTCTTCTTCCATGGCCAGAACCCAGTCCTTGTCCATAAGAGCTTCTTCAACTGTGGCTTGTTTGATTAGTGACACTAATCCCAAGAGTGTTTCTTCTGATGGTCTGAAGGCTGATCTGGTTCTAATTGGAGCATCCTTGCTACCTAGAATTAGTTCCTCATGATGAAAAGTAGACATTCTTCTTTTCTTTTGATGTGGAGTATTTGGAGTTACATCAGTGGTATCCGGCGTAGGATCTTGCTGGTCTTTGACTTCATCTGCCTTTTCTTTAGGTTCTGAGAAGCTAATTTCCAAATCTGCAAGCTTTTCAACTAGCTCTGACTTTTCAGAGTCAGGCTTGTCATTGAATCTAACATGAATTGATTCTTCCACAATCCGTGATTCTGTGTTATAAACTCTGTAGCCTTTTGAGCGTTCAGAGTATCCTAACAGCTGACACTTTTGTGCTTTGGAATCAAACTTGCTGAGATTCTCTTTAGTGTTTAATATAAAACAAGCACATCCAAACAGATGAAAGTAGGAAATATTGGGAATCTTATTCTTCCATAATTCATAAGGAGTTTTATTCAAGATAGGTCTAATAGAGATTTTATTTTAAATATAACATGTTGTATTAATTGCTTCTGCCTAAAAGTGCTTAGCTATGTTAGTCTCTTGAATCATGGTGCGAGCCATTTCTTGTAAAGTTATGTTCTTTCTTTCTACAACTCCATTTTGTTGTGGAGTTCTAGGACAGGAAAAATCATGATATATTCCATGTGAATCAAAAAGTTCTTCAAAATTCTTGTTTTCAAATTCTCCACCATGATCACTTCTGACTTTAACTATTTTACAATTTTTCTCATTTTGTACTTGAGTGCAGAAGGAAGCAAACACGGAATGTGACTCATCCTTGTGTTTTAAGAATTTCACCCATGTCCAACGACTGTAATCATCAACGATGACTAGTCCGTATTTCTTATCATTGATGGAGGCAGTTTTCACTGGTCCAAAAAGATCAATGTGAAGAAGTTCCAACGGTCTAGAGGTGGAAACAATATTCTTTGCTTTGAAAGAAGTTTTTGAAAACTTGTCTTTCTGACATGCTTCACAAAGAGCATCTGAAAAGTACTTCAGATTTGGCAAGCCTTTGACAAGTCCTAGTTTGTTTAGCTGAGATATTTTTCTCAAGCTGACATGACCAAGACATCTGTGCCAGACCCATTGCTCTTCATTTACAGAAAGAAGACATTTTACATTTTGATGTTTTAAATCTGATAACTTAATTTTGTAAGTATTTTTCTTCCTCTTTCCGTTGAACAGGACAGATCCATCCTTTTGACTAACAACCTTACAGGACGTTTGATTGAAAATTAAATCATAACCATTGTCACTGAGCTGACTAATTGACAATAGATTATGCATTAAACCTTAAACTAACAGAACATTATTAATGGAGGAAAACTTACCATTTCCAACAGTTTCGGAGCCAATGATTCTTCCTTTCTGATTTCCTCCGAAACCGACGACACCTTCGGGCTTAAGTTTCAAATCTTGGAACATATGCCTTTCTCCCGTCATGTGTCGCGAGCATCCACTGTCCAAGTACCATGACTGGTGTTTAATTGGTGCCGTTAAGGATGTTTATCTTATTCTTAGGTACCCATTTTATGGGTCCTTTCACATTAGCTTTTCTAGAGGTTCTGACACCTTTGGACTTCCTTACATTAGAGTAATAGTGTGGAATTTATGCATAGTGTTTAATTTTAGGAGTTTTCTTTAGTGTCTGTGTTTGTGTAGTAATAGATTTTGAACCTTTTTGTTCATAACATTTCAAGATAATGCCAGAGGGCACAAAATGTTTAGACAGAGGTATTATCTTGATACTCTTGGTCTCACCATATGGCTGTGATGGTCCTGAGTATCCCAGACCTCTATTGCCATTCCTGCTGACTCCATAAATCATTGAAGCCATTTTACTTCTATCTATGCTTTTAGCAAGGAAGTGTTGAAACGCTTTATCATATCTGACTACTTCATTGTTAGTTATGTTGGAAGTGATTTCTTCTTCTAACTTAGAGACTTTATTTTTTAAAACAGTATTTGATTTTTCCAAGACAAATAATTTTTCATTTAATTCAGAGATGGTTTGTTTGCTTTTAGTAAGATCTTCTGGAGGAACCACAAATGTCTTTTTCAGAGTTTTGGGTTTTCTTAGAAGAATTTGATATCTTTTCATAAGTTCAGATAATCCTATTTCAAGTTCAGAACGGGATAGGGAAGAAAGTACCTCTCTTTCGTCGTCAGAGTCTGATAGATCTTCTTCTGATAAAACATCGTTGGTTTCTGCCATGAATGCCATGTTGACACGTTCTCCATCTAGATCATCCTCAGATTCTGAATCATCCCAGGTTGCCATAAGACCCTTTTTGGATTTCTTAGGTCTCTCATCTTTCTTAAATTTTGGACAATCATTTTTTATATGTCCAGGTTCCTTGCATTCAAAACACGTAACATCTCTTCCATAATTTCTCCTTTGACCATATGTAGATTCAGATCTTCTTCTTGGTCCTCTGAACTTATTCTTTCTGTATTTCCATAATTGACTTATTTTTCTTGATATGAGAGATATATCATCTTCATCTGAATCTTCTTCAGATTCTTCCACTTCTTCTTCTGCCTGATACGCCTTTTTCTTCTCGGACTTGGCCTTTAGGGTAATGGATTTATTTTTCTTCTAAGGTTCATCTACTTGAAGCTCTATCTCATGACTTCTTAAAGAACTGATAAACTCCACAAGACTTATACTATTCAAATCCTTTGCCAGTTTCAAAGAAGTCTCCATTTGACAGTCAGACTTCTGATAATTTTCTTGACATGATCAGCAGTAGACTATCCTTTGTCCTGAACTCTGAGTCCTGCAACAAGTATTTGAAACCTTGAGAACATGGTTTCCACAGATTCTTCGTCTTCCATTTTGAAGACCTTATATTTTTGAATTAGTGCAAGAGCCTTCGTCTCCTTGACTTGAGCATTGCCTTCGTGAGTCATACGAAGAGAGTCAAAAATAGATTTTGCAGTTTCTCTGTTTGTAATTTTTTAATATTCTGTATATGAAATTGCATTTAACAGAATAGTTCTTGCTTTGTGATGATTCTTGTAATTTTTTCTTTGTATATCTGTAAATGCACTTCTTTCAATCCTTTTGCCTGCAGAATCTACAGGGTGACTGTAGCCATCAACTATCAGATCCCATAGATCTAAGTCAAACGACAAAAAGTAACTTTCAATTCTATCTTTCCAATAGTCAAAATTTTCCCCATCAAAGATATGAGGTTTTGCAGTATAAGAGTCTCTTTCATTCACAATGACACTTGACTCAGGAGTTTGTGTACCCATTGTTTTTCACACTTGGATCGGTATTGAACACTATTAAGTGCTTGATAAAAATTCAACCTTTTTATCACCTCAGAACCAGAGCTCTGATGCCAATTGAAGGGGTGAAAAGCACAAGAAAGGGGGGGGGGGGGGGGGGGGTTAGAATTGGTTTTTCAAAATAAAATTGTTTCTTTAAAATAAATTCCTTTTATAAAACTCTTTCTTTTAACACTAATAACTTTTTTTCAGAACAAAGAGATTAACACGTTATGTTTATACTAGTTCACTTGAGAAATACTCAAGTTAATCTAGTCCACCCGCCAAGGTGATTTTGCCTCTCTCAACGAGGTTTTAATCCACTATTCAATCAAATCAGTACAATTCACTAGCCAAAATGCTGGTGACTAACACAATCTCTAAAACTCTCAAGTTTTAGACTTCTCAAGTAATACAACCTCACAGGTCTTACTCAAGGAACAACCTCTAAGATAACACGTCCTAGACTTCTCAAGAAATACAACCACACGGTCTTTCTTAAGGAACACAAACCTAAGTTTGAATAAGTTACGTTTACAGAAAAATGCTTCTTATACAAGCTGAAATATGTAAACCAGTTTCGACCAGAATGAATTAAGAAAGATTTCAGTTGGAAAGTATTTTTGCAGTTCGTTCGTGTGTGTCTTGCTTCAAGTCTTTTGCTTCCTTTTATAGCCGTGTAGAAAAGAGCCGTTGAAGTGTAATCATGATAGCCAACTAGGCTGGCGGCTAGAAGCGTGAGGACAGATAAAAACTTTTGCGTACTGCACGTCCTGTTTTGTCAGAATATCTTCGTTTGTACCGTTACACTGTTACCAAGATATTTTCACATTGTATTGTGGTACAGTTGTACTATGTAGCTTTGTCTTCTTGGCTTCTCAACTTCAGAGGCTTTTTACGAGCATGAGTAAGAAGGGAAAACATAGTTTGGTTCTTAAGATTATCAAGTCTTCGAATCCTCAGAGCAGCGCCTTCAGAGTCTTCAGCACTTGGTTCTTCAGAACATTGTTCGCTTGGTGCATTGTATTCATATCTTCAGAGGCTTCTGATAGTATCTGGTTGAAGCATGAGTAGAGACTGTGGTTAGGTATTCAGAACCTTGATCAGAGAGCATAAGTCTTCAGCATCTGGACTTTGTTCAATCAGAACCTTTGTCTTCAGATCTTCAAAACTCGTTCTCTTTTCCTTTTGTATCAGAGTCTTGTGAACTTCATATTATCTTAAAATGAGTTCTGTTTTTCAAGTGTATAGGCGGAGTATTTTCCTTTAAGCATTGTGTTTGCGCCAATTTACGGAAGCATAACCTGTTTGTTAAGTTCTCACAAATAACAAACATTAGTTGTACAAAATTGTTCATGCAGAAATACTCATTTGATATCATCAAAATTTAGAGATAATATTGTAAAACCAAATCTTGTTCTCACAGTAAGAGGACGGTTCTTGGCGCATTATGTCAATCTTAGGCAAGTCGTTCCATTGACCTACACTAATCATGGAAGAGAGAGTGGCTAATGCATCAGCCATGTGATTCTCTTCGTGAGGGATGTGATGAAACTCAATTCTGTTGAAGAATGGTAACAATCCTCTCGCGTAATCTTTGTAAGGAATCAGTCCTGATTGGTATGTGTTTCAATCTCCTTTGATCTGATTGATAACCAAGACTGAGTCTCCATACACATCCAAGTTCTTAATCCTTAAGTCAATTGCTTCTTCGAGACCCATGATACAAGCTTCGTATTCGGCCTCGTTGTTTGTACATTTCAATGCCAATCTGGCAGCGAAAGGAATGTGGGTACCCTGAGGTGTCTTGAGGATTGCCCCAATTCTGTTTCCATAATTGTTGACAGCTCCGTCAAAGATTAGTCCCCATTGGGAACCTGGTTCTGGCCCTTCACTGGGTAGCGGTTCATCGCAATCTTTCATTTTCAGATACATGACATCTTCGTCTGGGAAGTCAAATCCGACTGATTCTTGATCGTCAATCATTTGATGAGCCAAATGATTGGCTAAAATACTTCCTTTGATGGCATTTTGAGTGTGGTACTCGATGTCATATTTCGACAACAACATCTGTCAACGGGCAATCCTTCCCGTGAGAGCAGGTTTTTCAAAGACGTACTTGATCGGATCCATTTCGGAGATTAATCAAGTAGTGTGACAAATCATATTTTGGCAAAGACGTTTGGCTGCCCAAGCCAGAGCACAACAAGTTTTCTCAAGCATAGTGTACCGAGTTTCACAGTCGGTAAATTTCTTGCTCAAATAATAGATGGCAGACTCTTTTCTTTTCGTTTCGTCTTGTTGGCTAAGTATACAACCCATGGAGTCTTCCAAGACTTTTAAATAGATGATCAGTGGTCTTCCCTCCACTGGAGGTGATAGGATTGGTGGGTTAAACAGGTATTCCTTGATACTGTCGAAGGCGGTTTGGCAGTCTTCTGTGCATACGCAGTCTTGATTCTTTTTTAGTAATTTGAAGATTGTCACGCATGTCATGGTCACGAGGAATATAAATCTGGAAATGCAATTCAAACGCCCCAGGAATCCTCTGACTTTTTTTTCAGTCTTCGGAGAAGGCATTTCTTGAATGGCCTTGACTTTGTCAGGATCAACCTCAATTTCTTTCTGGCTGACAATGAACCCTAAAAGTTTCCCTGAGCGGACACCGAACGTGCATTTGTTGGGATTCAAGCGGAGTTTGTACTTTCTCAGATGCTTGAATAGTTTGGACATGTGGGTCACATGCTTCTCTTCTGTTTTAGATTTGGCAATCATATCATCGACATATACTTCGATTTCTGTGTATCATGTCATGAAACTGAGTAGTCATGGCCCTTTGATAGGTTGCCTCGTCGTTCTTCAAACTGAACGACATTACCTTGTAACAAAAGGTGCCTCATGGGGTGATGAAAGAATTTTTCTCCATGTCTTCCAGCGCTATTTTGATCTGATTATAGCCCGAGAATCCATCCATGAAGGAGAAGACATTAAACTTTATTGTATTGTCTACCAGCATGTCAATGTGTGGTAAGGGAAAGTCATCCTTCAGACTGGCTTTGTTCAGATCCCTGTAGTCTACACATATTCTGACTATTCCGTCCTTTTTCGGAAGTGTCACTATGTTGGCTAGCCATTGAGGATATTCTGAGGTGGCGAGGAAACCCGCGTCGATCTGTTTCTGTACTTTCTCTTTGATTTTGATGGCCATGTCTGGATGAGTCCGTCTCAGCCTTTGTTTCACCGGCGGACATTCTGATTTCAACGGTAGATGATGTTCCACGATGCTGGTGTCCATCCCTGGCATGTCCTGATAGGACCATTCAAATACATCGGGAAACTCTTTGAGAAGTTTTATCAAGTCTTCTTTGAGAGTCGGACTGAGCAGTGCCCCAATCTTGACTTATTTTCTCTCTTCTTCTGAACCCAAGTTGACCGTTTCCAACGGCTCTTTGTGAGGTTCAATGGACCTTTCCTTTTGTCTAAGTAATCGGGATCTCTTCTGGAATTTCTTCGTCTTCTTCTTCTTCAGCTTCAAATACCGGGAATTCAAAGTTAGGAGAAGGCATTAAATCTGATGTTTCAATGGGGTTTAAAACAAGCAATCTGCATGACGTGATGATTTATTTTTTAGAAGAGATAGAGAGAATGCAAGAGTGTGTGCAGTGTATTTTCTAAAATATGCTTGTTTTCATTTTTGAGTTGTTTTAGGATTACCATTTTCTGAAAAAGCGAAAAGTGAAAACAACAATAAAATGCGAAAATTACAGAATGACATTATTTATTTATGATGTTGTCGATTCTTGTAACTACAGCCCTATAAAACAAAACTCTGTTACTTTGGGCGAAGCGAAGAGGGACATTTACAGAAAGTGAGCCCTATAAAAACATCCGTTTCACCTGGGCAGGGTGAAAGGTTAAAACAAAGATGGAAATTACTTAGACTTATGAACGGCTTTCGGGACATCGACAACAACCCATTGGCGGCGAACTCCTCGGTGAATCACAAAGTCTGGTACCTTCTTTCTTGGTTTGTCCTCAGAAATGATGCTTATTTCTGGTGGAGCGGGATCATTTGAGTCTTCCTCCCATGCAGAGTTGTCGTAGACGAACTCTTCTGTTCTATCTTGCACAGTGTTTTCACTCTCAGGAGGATCTCCCCATCCAGTTGGCTGGATGTCTTTGAGCCTGATACGAGAGCTTTCAGGAGCGGTGTACTTGACCAAGAAGTCATACTTGCCACTCGGTTGTCCAAAAGTGTCCCATACCTCTGCAGGTTTGGAGGAGTCATCTTTCTCGATGACGTTGACCTCAAGAAAAGGATAGTTGATGAACTCTTGTCCTGCAATCTTTACAGATTCATCGTTGTGATGAATATCTTCAGAATGTCCTGAGTAATGATCCCACAATTTGGTGGGGACGCAGGTATTCTTTTCAATGATGCTCAGCTGATATGTATCATTTTACTGACTCTTTTGCCCCAAGTCTTCTGGGTACGGCTGCCAGATAGGTAAGTCATCCATCGGGTCATAATAGTCATTATAGTCCTCCTCTAATGAGTTGGGTAGAGTACGACATCCTTCCGAATCACAGTCTCCGTACATCATCTTGACATCTGATCTTGGTATATATCTCGGACTCTGCGTGGGATAGTAAAATGGCGTATGCGCCTCTCCCTAAGACATATAACCGTCCTCGTTGAGATAAGACTTCCACTCTTCATCTGTATCGAAAGAGTCACCTTCATTGATGGTATGTACTTCTTGAGATACTGGGTGAAGGAAGCCTCCACTGTGGAAGAAGTCCTGAATAGGATGAAAACTTTCATCGTTAGTAGTAGTCTGGGTACAGGTTGAGGAAAAACCAAGACCTTTCTTCATCTTGTTATCCGTAGGAATGACAAGTCGTCCCCATCCTTTTGCGTTGTTATTCTCGATCACTTTAAGAGCATCTTTGTACGAGGAAATTGATGTTCCTTTTTTTGATCAATTCTCATTGCTCACTAAAAGTGCTTGAAACTGAGTTCCCACAACCTCCTCTGGTTCTGCACAGGATGATGATGATAAGTTGCTCATGATTAATGCCTGTTCTCCACAGACTGTGACTAGCTTGTCGTTTTTGACGAACTTCAGCTTTTGGTGAAGTGTCGAAGTGACTGCCCCAGCTTCGTGTATCTAAGGTCTTCCTAATAAACAGCTGTATGCTGCCCGGATGTCCATGACCTAGAAAGTGACTTGGAAAGTGTGATGACCGATAGTTATGGGAAGGTCGACTTCATCGATAACTATTTTTCTAGATCCGTCAAAGGCTTTGATGATGACCTCAATGCCTCTCATCGGAGATCCTTGAAATGATAGTCGCATCAGAATAGATTTTGGCATAACATTCAGAGCTGATCCGGTGTCTACCAGTACGCTGGCTAAAGCATCGTCCTGGCAGTTGACTGTAATGTTAAGCGCCATGTTGTGATTTTTGCCTTCTTCTGGCAGTTCTTCATCACTAAATCCTAAATTGTTGCAGGAAGTGATGTTGGAGATGATGCTGTCAAATTGTCTTATCGTCACATCTTGTTCCATAAAGGCTTGCTCTAAGACTTTCTGTAGAGTTTCCCTGTGAGCTTCGGAACTGAGCAAGAGAGATATCACAGAAATTTGAGACGGAGTTTGCAATAGTTGGTCTACAATGTTGTACTCGCTCTTCTGGATAAGCTTCAGCATCTCATCGTTGTTCTTTGAAAGGTCGGGATTACCGGATTGACCGTCTAGTTGATTGGGAACTTTTGTTTGAGGTTCCTTTTCCTTGGTAGGTTCTTTAACTCCTCTGTTGAAGATCCAGTCGCTCCGTGTTAATCGACTGATGTTATCAATGTTTACGACGGAGGGTAATGGAGTTTCCTTTCCATTCTCGATTGTTGTTGCACCGTACTTGTAAGGGATAGCCTTATCGGATTTGTACGGTATTGGTCCCGGCAGATAGATAACCAGAGGAGCCTTTTGATTTTTCTGACCATCGTAGCCGGCCTCAATTGGTTCGAGGTTGAGAATCCTTCTACTATCAAGAGGAACTCTTGATTCATGGAGTAGGGGGATTATGGCACATACGTCTTTGGCCATTTCATGTTTAGAGATTAAGATAACGTCTTTGCTTTGATCAGGAAGATAGTCTTGCATTACGTTGATCGAACCAGAACTTTCACATGGTCGAATCTCCTTTCGGTCCAATTGATTTTGAAGAGCTGACCGTACAAGGTAGCATCCTTGGTTGTTCTCTGAGCAAACTCTACAGCGCTCATAATTGTGTGGTGGCACCCAACCACGTCCACTTTATATGCAGTGCAATTTCACTATATCTGTTTCTATCGCGCGAACATCCTGACTTTGATACCTATCAGGATTCTCGGCACTCATATTGATCTATTGTGTGTCTTCATCTAGGTAGATCGAAAGCCACCAGTGGTTCAACAAGTGTTGAAGTGTTCTTTGGACAAGTGCACATCCTTGGTCGTCTTCACGACACACTTTACAGTTTTGATAATCATGTGAAGCCAGAAAATCAAGTTGGACTTGCTTAGCGTGTAATTCTACCAGACTGGTATTCATCAAGTGAATATCAAATATTTGAATCATATTGACTTGATGGCTAATTCTATCACGGTAATCCTGGATCCATCCAAGATCCATCTGACGTTGGAGGGCCTTTTGTACAAAAGAGCATCCCTGATTATTTATTGAGCATATCGGACAAGAATTATAATCGTTTCGTGGAAAATCATGATGTTGGCATTGCCTAGAGTCCATTGCCACCAAGTTGACATTCATTGCCAGAATTATGTGGTTTTGAACAATGTTGGGGTTTACGTGGGCCATATTAACCTCACAGATTCTGTGATCTTGAATCCATCCAAGATTCATTTGTTCTTGTAGAGCTGATTGCACTACGGAACATCCTTGATTATTCTTTGAGCAGATATCACAATGGTGATAATTATGAGACGGTACATGACCGTACCCGCTCTGTCTGCAATGCATCTTAACCAGATTGGTTCCCAATAGGAGTACATCGTGAATTTGATAACTGTGGTTAGATTCTTTCTCTATAAAATTTACTGCAGTTTTCTCATGTTGAGGCAACGGGTTCATCTGAACATTTGGATTAATATCTTTGAAAGATAAGATCCCATTCCTGACCAGCTTCTGTACATCAGATTTGAAGCTGAGGCAGTTTTCAATGTTGTGCCCTGGTCCTCCTTGATGGTAAGGGCAAGTTTGATCCGCTTTGAACTAAAAAGGCAGATTTTCTGGAACTGTAAGAGGAGACCTAGTTTGGACGTGCCCCTTGACCAGTAGTAGTGGAAACAATTCTGCGTACAACATCGGTATAGGGTCAAACCCTGGTGGTCGCGTTGTATGGTTGTTGTTGTTGTACTGTGCACGAGCCTGCTTAAGAGGCTGTTGTGTCCTTTGCTGATACTGTTGATGACTTGGTTGGCTCTGAGCAACCTGAGGTTGATACGCTGGAGCCGTTGCAGGGTTGATATCAGGAGTTACTGCTGCTACTGGTTGATACCTTCGCCTTTGCTTTCCGAGAGAGATATTACCAATATCTTGCTCTTTTTTCTTAGAGAAAACACTATCGTATCTCTTGGTACTGCTTGATGGTCCTGCATCTTTGACCAGACGTCCTTCTCAGACTGCTTCCTCAAGGGGTACCCCCATGTTTACCATTTCAGTAAAGTCGCTGGCCGCACTGGCGACCATTCTGTCGTAATAGAATGAGCTTAAGGTTTTCAAAAAGATCTTTGTCATCTCTTTTTCCTCAAGAGGGGGACAAATCTGGGCGGCAATTTCACGCCATCTCTGAGCATATTCCTTAATGATTTCCTTGTCCTTCTGTGACATTGCTCCGAGTTGATCTCTGTCCGACGCCATGTCCAGGTTATACTTATATTTCTGAACGAAGGCAGCGCCAAGATCTCTGAAAGTGACGATCTTGGTGCGGTTTAAACTCATGTACCATTTTAGTGCGGCATCGGTTAAACTGTCTTGGAAATAATGGATCAGTAGCTGTTGATTCTCTGTTTGAGTTGACATCTTTCGAGTGTACATCACCAAATGAATTTGAGGGCAAGAGTTGCCCTTGTATTTCTCAAAGTCAGGCACCTTGAATTTGTGCGGGATTTTCACATTAGGGACCAGACAAAGGTCTGCGGTGTCTTTCCAAATAAATCATGGTCTCGAATGGCATGCAGTTCCTTCTGCATCTCCAGGAATTGTTCCTGGAACTCATTCATCCTGTCGTACATATCTTCATTTCCACCAGAGATTACTTGTGGAATTTGTCCTTCCGGGACAGTGTGTACCACGGGTTGTGGTATAGTCATTATGGCGGTGACTCTTGGTGCTTCCCTATCCCGAAGTTTGTAACCTTTAGGAGTTGTTGTCATGACTCTTGCATCTTCGCTTTCCCGAAGTTTGTAACCTTCAGGCCCACCGGTTCCTGCTGCAGTTTCCGGGTCTTCCGTGACCGGTGAAATATATCCTTCAGGGATAAAGTTGATAGGCATGTGTCATACCCCAAATTTTGACCACTAAGATTTCCCATCATTGTGCAAATCATCATCACAATATGGATGAACCATCTCGCCTCATCAGTCTCCCCAAGGATGGGTGAACACTTACTACAGTCAAAATTAGGGTTTCAAGCCCTCTCAGAGTTCTTAGACAAAGGATCAATCAAGAAATAACATGATCTTCAACTTGTCTAACCTCCCAAACATCTACAATGGATCAAGAGGACTCCCACTTTAAGGATTAAGCACAAGGCTGCTCCCTTCCAGGTGAATCAAGCCTCAAGATCGCCAGTGTCACTAAATTAGGGTTTGGTCGACCAGGGCCTCTAGATGGAAATTTTCCTCTGGGCATGAGCCAATGCTTCAAAGCATATCCTAAAATACTCCATGGAACCTCATGGGCCCAGGCATCAAGTCAATTTGACCTCAGGGGATGCATACATCAAAAATCAGGAATTAGGGTTTCTTGACCTAATTCACCCCTAAGTTGACTTTGGGACAAATCATGAGCCAAGACCTCAAGACATGATTTGAAGGCCTCCAACATACGACATTGATCCATTTGTAACAATGGGTTGATCCAGGAAGCTTGAGCAACAAGTCTCAATTTCATCAGTACCACAATTAGGGTTTTGCGAGAAAAGTCAACTGTAGCTTTGACTTTTGACCAGGGCATGCTCCCAAACCCTAGGACATGATTCAATACACCCTATAACACCTATGAAATCAATCCATCAAGTTTGATTTAGGTCAAGGACTTGATTTCATAGAGGATCGCACAGTTTGGAATTCATCTGACAAAAAGTCAACTGTGCACAAATGTCAACTTTGACTTTTTGATATTTTTCACAAAAATGGTTTTTTAACCCTAAAATTATGTTAATGTATGATTTGAATCATCATTCATCAAGAAAAATCAAGAAAAGTGGGATAGCTTGTAAAAGGGGTAACCATAAAAACTTAGAAAATTTTCTAAGTCATGAACAAAGTGGCAAGGGTACTAACTTTGGAGGATCATAACTCCTAAACCACAAGGCCATTTTTCCCCATCCAAAGCTAGATTTGTAGCTCTCATTACCCTTTACAAAAGCTTAGAACTGACCTCCTTCCAAATTCATCATGGATTTTGAGTTATGGAATGATCAAAATCACAAAAAGTGAAAATGTCACTTTTTTCCAACACTTAGTGAAATTTTCACTAAGTCAGAATCTGCCTTCACTTTTTTCCAAATGTAGGGGGATTTTTCACTTGGATCCAAAAGGTATCAAAACCAAATATGATCAAACAGTTGTTGTATCATATGAGGGCTTTCCAAAATGGCCAAGAACATCACCAAATTCCACTTGGGCCATGAGATATGATAATGGCAATATGCTTTGCTGAAAACTGCCAAGGCTAGGCAGAATTTTGCATTTTTGCTCGATTTGGAAAAATCAGATAATTCCAAGCCTTGTCATCACTTTGGACACTTTTGAGGATCAAATTTAAAGGGGACAAACACTGAGCCAAGCCTTCAAAGTCCTTGGAACAAGAAGTAGCATGCCAAACCTAGAATTGCCTAAAAGAGGGACAAGACTCCAATTTTGGATTGGAGCATTCAATACATACACCAAGGTTGCATGGACTGACACATTTGCAAATGAATTCAGTCAAGAGTTATCCAAGACCAAGGGAACCACAACCCTGTGCCCTAACCTCTAGTCAATGGCTAGAGGAGACTTGGATTCCAAAGTGCAACCATTGGCCAAACCTCTGCTGTAGTTGCCATTCACTATTGATCCCAAACAAACTTGCTCTACTATAAATAGAGCTCATTTGTGCTCAGTTTGAGTACACCAAAGCCATCAAACATATGCTTTCCTCAAAATCCCTTTCTTTAGGCCAAAATGCCTTCTTTGGCAAGGTAACTCTGAGTTTTTGAGTTAGAGAGCATTTCCATCACAACTCATGATCCTAACACCTCATAAACATCATATGTAGGTGATCCAAACTATCAAAAGTGACCTGTAACACCAAAATCACAAAGTCACCTCTCAAAACCTCAAAATAGGCCTTTTTGTGCATTTTTCAAGCCATGTCTTGATTCAGTCACTTTCCAAACCAGATAAAACCTCAAACACACTCCAAATAACATCCTTCAACTGTCTCAAATGGTTCCCTCCCATCTAGAACACCATTTGAGAGAGTTGTTATTTTGGTCATTTTAACCCCTTTTGCAAGAAAGGGCCAGTTTGTGTTTTTGCAGGTTCCAGCTGATTCCAACCATCCTAAAGCTTCTAAGGGATCATTTGAGAGTGTCCAAAGCATCAAACCATTTCTGGAACAAGAAGTTTGGCAGATTGCACAGAAAACTCCAAAAGCTCAAAAAGAGGTAAGCATCATGACTTGAACTTTCCAAAATATGCATTACTTTGAAGTCCACTGATCATACACACCTCATACATGTTATATATGTTGTGTTTGAACCAATTCATCATGTAATTCATGCCTGTATCAAAGTGTAGCATAGAAAATGCAATTATAGGCCTTTTTCAAAACCACTATCGGATTTTGAGGAGGGAGTATGATGTGAAAAAAATACCACCACCATTGGATTCCTTGTGAAATTCTAGGCCAGACGCATATAAATTTTGTCCCCAACCATGGAGAAATGAGAAAGTTATGGACCTTCCCGTTTCTTGGCAAAACTTGCCTTGCCTTGCCTTGGCCAGACCTAGAAAACAAGGCAAGCCTTGTATATTTGTGGTTTCACTTCAAGCAATGGATGTATCACCACCCCAGTGGTAAGGCGCGCGCCCTATAACCTTGAGGTCGTGGGTTCAAACCCCACCCATGCCATTTTGTGTTTTCTCACATTTTTGCTATTTTTTTCCAATATTTTCATGTTTTATTAATTAATTGGAAAATTAATAACTCCTTCAATTTTAATTATTTTTTATTGGTTCTTTTTGAAAAAAATCACAAAAATGTTGAAATATTTTATTCCACAAAAAAATTAAGTTTATATTATATATTTAATATAATTAGTATTTTTGTGAATAAATTCCTTTTTAATGTTTTTAAACATTTTAAAAGTGAATATTTACTTTGAAAATAAAAACCAAGTGAGTTTTAATTCACCTTGTGATTAATCCCTCATTTCTCAAACCTTAAACAAAAATCACAAATGGTTTATTCAAACTTATTTGGTATTTTATTTGATTTTCTTTAAATATTTACTTTTAAAGAATAACAAATCAGGGTTTCTTTGATTTTCACCCTCATCAAACAATTTCAAACACTTTTGGGCCTCTAATGGAGTGTAAGACCCAATCCTTTGTAAATACAAACCTATTTTTGGGCCTCACTTATTGTATAAGTCCCGTTGTATTTCAAAAAGTTTGACGCGATCATCGTCCGTTGAAAAACAAACCTTAGGCCTCTCCTCGAGCTATAAGACCCATTCAAAATCATTGGGCCTCTATTAGAGTGTAAAACCCAACCCCTTTGAAAACCAAACACTTTTTGGGCCTCAATGCATTGTATAAGACCCACCGCATTTTCAAAATTCTCGGCGCGATCGCCATTTTCAAACAAATGACCCTGGGCCTCTCCTTGAGCTGTAAGCCCCACCACTTGTACAAAAATAAATCTCTTGGGCCTCTTGAGAGAGTGTAAGACCCATCCCCTTGTACAGAAAACCTTTCTTGGGCCTCAGTCACTTGTATAAGTCCCTCTGTACAAAATGACAGTGCGATCACTGATAAACCTTAGGCATCTCCTTGAGCTGTAAGCCCCAACATCTTTTCAAAATACTTTCTCCTTTAATTTTAAATATACTGTTGTTTTCAATCTTTCTTTGTTGAACAACTAACCAAACAACATGGAAGCTCTACAACCGAGTAAGTGTTTATATGCTTTCTTTACCCGCTTTCATATACATATAACTGTATTGTGGGGTTGTTTCAATGTAAGTCTTCTTTCATAAACTTATATCAACTGTGTAATACTAGTATAGATATTTAGAGTTTCCCCGGCAACTATGTCTAGTACTAAGCCCTGTTGATCACTCTTAAATAGACAAAACTAGATCCCCCATAGGATCACGAGATACAGTCTTCTCTTCGGCTGTCACCCTTAATTGTCAAAGAAACTCTACTCCCCAGAGATGATCTTTTCTCCGTGAATGGCATCTCTTGAGTTTCTTCCAAATTATCGGACTTTCCTAGCTTGATCTATTCTCTGTGAATAGTCTGTCTTGAATTTCTCGGGGTTTGGGGACCCACAGGCTTCCTAAAAGCATCCCCGCCTCCTCTTGGGCGTTGTACAAGGACCCTACGGCTTCTTAGAAGTATTCACAGCCTCCTCTTAGGCTTCGTATAAGGATTCTTCCTTCGGGAAGAGAGCCTTCTCTTGGGCTTCGTACAAATTATCCCTCGGCTTCTTAAAAGTTTCCAGCCTCCTCTTGGGCTTTGTACAAATTGTCCCGACGACCTCCTAGAGGTATAGGAACAGAAATTAGTCATCTTAATAGAACAGTCTTTCAAAGAGTCTAGATCTTTCTACCGTGAACGTACTACTACTGTTTCTTTAAGCATAGTACAAAAGATAAAACTCTAGACTTGGACAGTCTAATCTCTTTGAGTCTCGAAGGCATTCTCAAGTAGGGAAAAACACCAGTAGACTCGGACAGTCTCCAATACCCTCTGGATTCCCCATTTCCTTAAAGAACAGGAAATAACCCTGATCCTTTGATCAATCCCAAAGCATAGCCTTACCTTTAATCAGTCACTTTATAAGAACTGATTTTCTCTTTTAACCAACCTACTGGACCTGTCACTCAACTGAAACAACAATCCTTTTAGCCTCTATCTCGGGCTTCGTACGAGATACAAAAGACTCTCTTGTTGAGTCAATAATCCTTTTAGCCTCTATCTCGGGCTTCGTACGAGATACAAAATCACTCTCTTATTGAGTATAAAAGACTCTCTTGTTGATTCAATCTCTCTTTTAGCCTCTATCTCAGGCTTCGTACGAGATACAAAATCACTTTCTTGTTGAGTATAAACGACTCTCTTGTTGAGTCAATCTCTCTTTTAGCCTCCATCTCGGGCTCCGTACGAGATACAAAACACTCTCTTGTTGAGTATAAAAGACTCTCTTGTTGAGTCAACCTTTAGCCTCCGTCTTGGGCTTCGTACAAGACACATCTAAAAGCACTCTCTTGTTGAGTCAACTCCTTTTAGCCTCCCTCTCGGGCTTCATACGAGACACAAAAGCATCCTCTTGTTGGGTCAATAGTCTCCTCTTAGGCTTTGTATAAGAAAAACCCCGGTTGAGTCAATCAACCTTTTAGCATCAAAATTGTGCCTCATTCACAGGATACAAACATCAACAACTCCTTTCATCTAATTGCTGTCAGCGGCAAGCCTCTGGATTATTTACATCCACGCCACTGTCCCTCTTTTAGCATGAGAAATTCCTAAGAAAAGATAGCATTACTCTACACTGAGTTAAAGTCTTCTCCTTCAGGTTAAAACCCCCTATAAAGGAAATTATGGCATTGCTAGGATTCACATATCCTGGTTAAAGTAATCCTCCTTTATAGCCAGTCACCCAACAGTTGTGACAAACAGACCCCCTTTAGAGATGACAAATTCTCTCTGAAGACAACACCTTTTTAGCTTCACATCTTAGGCTTCAAACAAGATACAAATAGACCCTTCAACTTCACATCTTGGGCTTTGAACAAGATATAAACCACCTTTTCAGCTTCACGTCTTGGGCTTTGAACAAGACACCAAAACACCATTTTCCTCCCATAGAATAGGAGGAACTACGATCGCTCTGATTTCCCTGTTTCAGTAAACGGGAATACGTAGGCATAAGATTGATAGAAAAATCTTAGCGATCACACTAATCCAAAGCCCCAAATCCCATACCTTCACATATCAATCGAAAAGCATCAGTCATAGCATCCTAACAAAATTCCCCATGAACATTCCCGGTGTTTCGTTCTAAACAAAGTAAGAAGAAAGAGGCCCCATTACCATATAACATCCGTAACCTAACAGACCGCTGTTTAAACTCAGTATGCAAGCAGGGTTAATTGGAGACATCTATTTCCCTTCCTTAGTCAGCTCAATAGGATAAAAAATGAATTGACCTGTAGTAACCCCAGATCGACAGTGCTTAAGAACCATGTCCAAAATCGCTCGCTACAGCATGCCCCAGGGACGATCTTTAGGCATATTGTACCGAGGATCATACGTCTCCACTATGGGCGTAGATGTGATCTCTGAGATCACAGTCCTTTGTTGTTGACTCTGAGCTGCTGCCAGAGATTGCATGTCACTGTGAAGTTTTTTCAGATCTTCTTTCATAACGTTGATTTCTTCTCTCAGCTCTCTGTTCTCTTCCTCGAGATCGTCCATTTTCTTTTGTCGATTGGCCCGAGTATTGTATGAATGAGACAGCTTAACTCTAGAATCGTGACACATACGTGAGATTCGAAGGTAAGAAGGATGCGTTATATGAGAATGATGAATGATATGCAAAGTTATATATATATTAATTTTTTTTAATCAAAAAGAAACTTTAACAACTAGATTACAAATATCATACAGTGGGGAGACCCCGTTTTATTGAATTTGAAAGATTGCAGAAATGGAAATACAGTATTTTACAAAGTGCTGTAAAAGGAAAAGTCTAAGCTTATGGATCGTGAGTCCTCTCTGAGGAGGGCTCAGGTGCTGGTTCTGGTATTTTCCTTTTCTTTAACCGGGGCTCTTGAGCCGCTGTCGGGTTGTCGGTCCTTTGCCAAGTGAAAGGAGCGAGAAAATTTCTTCGGTCTTCTTGATTTTCTGCAACATGTTGCTCTAATATCTTAATCAGAGCATCTTTTTCCTTTAACAGTTGCTGAATTTTAGTACACTCCACATTGAGAATACGATACTTGTTCTTCCAAGATTTCTTTTCTCGTCAAACTTTGTTGAGAGTGACTTGGAGTTTTTCCGCATCAGACATAAAATAAAGGACAAATTCCTTTACCGGAAGAACTTCTTGACGAGGGTAAGGCATCCTCAGCTTGAGGGCTCTAGTTTGTACCCAGTGGAGATAAGGTTCCACAGAGACACAGTCTGGTTTTCCTAGAGACCCTCTTCCTTTCCTGTGAATATGTTGCCAGGCATGCACTATTTCTGTCTTTAGTGCCCTGTCATTTTCTCCTTCCTTGAAGAAAAGACCTTCCAGATGAACATTTCGCGGGATATGCCTCATCGGGTGTCCGAGTTGACGGCGAACTAAAATCGGATGATGGTTGATTCCTCCTTTAGTTCCTATGAGGGGTACATTAGGGAAATTTTCACATTTGTCAATGATCCTTATCCCGTCATAGATTAGATTGTACCAATCTATGTCAGAGTTGGTAAGAGATATGATTCTCTGTGACCAACGTAGAGTACTCTTCTGATCCCAAAAAGCAGCAGACTTGGGTAAATGGGAAGTGAACCATTTGTAAAGCAGGGTTACACAGCATGTGATCATTTCTCCGCTATACAAATTACTTAAGTGTACAGAATGATAAACGTCTACGAGTAAGGTTGGTACAAGGTTTCCAATCAGAAATATCTTAATGGCATTGGTATCGACGAACTTATCGATGTTGGGAAAAAGGAACAACCTGTATGTGAGTAGAACAAAGATATCTTTGAAAGCAGTAACGTTTCCTATACTGCAAAAACTTGGCCGGTAAACCTTAGATTTCTTCCTTAGTAGTCACGTGAGTCCTGACTTCTGACTCATCCAAATAGATTGCTCTTGCAATGGTTTGGTCCTTTGGAATTTCTTCCAGTCCAGAAAAGGGAGCTTGGTCAGTGATGGGTAAATCAGTCAGGTGAGAGTACTCCTCCAATGTTGGTGCTAGTTGATAATTCAGGAATGTGAAATAGTGATAAACCAGATCGTAAAACTGAATCAGCGTAGACAGGATTCCTTCAACTACATGGACCCTTAACAGAGACAGCAATCCTCCATACTTAGCTCTGAAAGCATCAGGGTTGGTGATCATCCTTGCCAACCCCCTTAAATCCTTTAGTTTTAGAGCCTTGAAGGTGTACTTGTGCGTTTTCCTTCTCTCTGATATTTACAATCATTATTTTAGTTTAATTTGGAAAAGGAGAGAAGAGAAAAGAAGATTTTTTTCGTTTAAGAGTTTTTTAAATGAATGCATGAATGCAACACACAAAAACATTGAAAAAACATGGGTTCAAGGGTTCAACGTCACGAGCATGGAGTCATGGCTCTACCCATTCCCAAAGGTTGTATTCTGGTGAATTTTTGTACCTGTAGAATGGGTTAAAAGTTCCCAAAATCATTGACCCCCCTAGGGATAACAACAGCAAGCTGGTTCACCCGAGCGAGCTGTAGCATCCTAGGGTAATCTCAATTGAGTGTAGTATCGTGTGTCAACTATTTCTGATAGCTACCGCACTACCAAATGGCAACATGGTTACTGTCTACTAAATCCTCAATTTCACGGATACCACATTGGGACAATCTGCCTTCACAACGGAGTCGTTAAACATTGAATCTGCAAAGGGTATCTCCACTGATTTGATGGTCTACCAGGACAGCTTATTCGGGATTCACTCCCTGTAAGACCGCCCGTCTATGCCATCACCTATCTTAGGTATCACTCAAACTTTCCACATGAGACATCACTCGCATTCCCATTGACAGAAAAATAAACACGGATATCAAGTAGGAAAAGTAGTATATATATAGTATGATTCCTAAAACTAACATCCTAGACCTCTTAGGAACTATAATCCTAGTCCTATATAGACAAAATGAGTCCCCAACAGAGTCGCCATTTTCCTGTAGCGTGCTATTTTTGTCGGTGACGCGACCACCTTATCGCAAATGGGGTTTCTTCTCACCGCAATGGTAGGAGTGGGGTGCTACTTTCTGATTTCTTATTTATCCTGTGAAGCTGGAAGGGAAAGGAAAGCTATCTAAAACTAACCTTGCACGCGAATGTTTAACTTAACAAATGCTTAAAAGAGATTCGGGGAGTTCGGGGTCAGGTTATACAAGGAGGGGTTGTCAATTACCCATCCTATATGTGGTTATCCACAGGTTGTTAGCAATAGGTTCTTCTTTGTACTTGATGGTGTTTATCTGTTGATGGGTTGGGAAAGTTTCTTCTATGGGAGATATGAGAGAAAGTTTTTGATGATTTTGGTGAGGTATTGGGCCTCAGTTTTGATTGGTGTGAAGGTACTGGACCTAGAGTTTTTGATTGGTATGAAGGTACCGGACCTAGAGTTTTGATTGGTATGCTCGCTAAGATTTCATAATCTTATGCCTACCTATTCCCATTTAAAGAAACAGGGAAATCAGAGCAATCGTAGTTCCTCCTATTCTATGGGAGGAAGAGATGATGTTTTGGTGTCTTGTTCAAAGCCCAAGATTAAAGCTAAAGGAATATTTGTGTCTTGTTCAAAGCCCAAGATTGAAGCTAAAAGGGTTTGACTGAGAGAGAATTTGTCATCTCTAAAGGGAGACATCTCGTCTGTTTATCACAACTATTGGGTGACTAATTATAAAGGAGAATTACTTTAACTGGGATATGAGAATCCAACAATGCTATAATTTCCTTTATAGGGGATTTGTCCTGGAGGAGAAAACTTTAACTCAGTGTTGAGCAATGTCATTTTTCCTTAGGAGTCTTTCATGCTAAGAGAGGGACAGTGGCATGGATGTAAATAATCCAGAGGCTTGCCGCTTACAAAAATTAGATGAAAGAGAGTAAGTTTGCCAGGATAAGAGATGGACGACAGCTTGGATATTTGAATCAACAAGTGTGCCACTTACAGCAGTTATCTGGGATTAGGGTTTGTTTGATTTGTTTGTTTTGATGTATGATAACACAGAGAAATGTCTTCCTACAGAGAGATTTTGATTACCTCTGAGGGGGATGTTGATTTTTGTGTGCCTTGATCAAAGCCTAAGGTTGAAGCTAAGAGATTGATTGACTTCACTGGGGAAGTCCTTATACAAAGCCTAAGATAAGGCTGGAAAAGGTTGACTCAACAAGAGAGTGTTTATCTGTCTTGTACAAAGCCCAAGATTGAGGCTAAAAGGAGACTGACTCTTTGAGGGGATATCATTATACAAAGCCTAAGAAGAGGCTAAAAGTTGACTTTTCCAGGGAAATATTTTGTCTGTCTTGTACAAAGCACAAGATTGAGGCTAAAAGGGGAAACTGACTCTAAGGGTGAGAGGTTTTATCTGTCTTGTACAAAGCCCAAGATTGAGGCTAAAAGAAGATTAACTCTGCTGGAGAGATTTATACAGTGTCTTGTACAAAGCCCAAGATTGAGGCTGAAAAGAAACTGACTATGTGGGAAAGAAATCTTTATCTGTCTTGTACAAAGCCCAAGATTGAGGCTAAAATGAGACTGATTCAACAAGAGAGTGTTTTATTTGGTGTCTTGTACAAAGCCCAAGTTTGAGGCTGAAAGAAGATTGACTCTGCTGGAGAGATTTATACGGTGTCTTGTACAAAGCCCAAGATTGAGGCTGAAAATGAGACTAACTCAGTTGAGGATTTTTAGGTGTCTTGTACCAAGCCCAAGATTGAGGCTGACCTTACTGAGGAAAATCATTATACAAAGCCTAAGAGGAGGCTGAAAAAGGAAATTGATTTTGCTTAGGGATATTATTTCTCAAAGCCTATAAGAAGGTTGGGAGGAATTGACCCTGATGGGAAAGATATTTAACCCGAGCTTAAGAGAAGGTTATGAAGATTTTGACTTTGCTGGAGAAAGTTTATATATGTCTTGTACAAAGCCCAAGATTGAGGCTGAAGGGTGACTCATCAAGAGAGTGTTTTTGTTTTGTACCATTGACTAAACAAGAGAGTGTGGAAAGGTGATTGACTCAACAAGAGAGCACTTTGAAAGGTGATTGACTCAACAAGAGAGTACTTTTGAAGCTAACTCAGCTGGGGAAAATCATTATACAAAGCCTAAGAGGAGGCTGAAAAAGGTTGACTCAACAAGAGAGTACCTTAAGAAAGTAGACGGGCTCAGGGCTCAACAAAAGGGTGTTGTTGGGGCTAATTCTATTGAGGAAAATCATTATACAAAGCCTAAGAGGAGGCTGGCTTCTGCTGAGGACTATTGAGATCCAGAGGCAGGTCAAAAATAGGGAATCAACTCTTGCTAAAGTTTACAGAAGAGTTGAGGTGTCAGATGCCTTGAGGTTCTGATTTGGGATAGTTTTATGACCCTAGCTGGGGAAATTTTAGGATAAAAAACTGAGTTTTAGACCCTGTGAGGATTTTAAATCTACTGGAAATTGGTTAAATGACCAGGGTTTTTCCCTGTGTTTGTAGGGAACTTGAGAATATGTTTGAGATCCAAGAGGAGATTAGACTGTCCAAGTATACTGTTATGGAAGAGTTTATCTTTGCATGATACCCAAGAGGAGGCAGGTGTTTTAAGGGATGAGAATCAACCCTAAATTGGTCTGAGGTTTTGACTCTGGAAAGACTGCTCTAGCAAAGGATGACTAAGTTCTGTCTTATACCTTTAGGAGGTCTTCAGGGTCCTTGTATTAAGCCCAAGAGAAGGCATGAGAACTTCTAAGAAGCCGGAGGGTCCTTGTACAAAGCCCAAGAGGAGGCTGGGATACTTTTAGGAAGCCTGTGGGTCCAAACTTAAGAAGAGTTCAAGAAAAGTTTCACCGAAAATAATCATTTCTTTAGTGAACAGTTCTAGGGTTTGAAGAAATTCAAGAGAGGTTTCACCGGGAATTAATCCTCTCTGGGGAAATAAACTTCTTTGACAATTTCTAATAGTGACAGTCTGAGAAAAGTTTCACCGGGAATAATGCCTTTCTCTTTGTTCCATATTGTTTAAGCCCAAGAGAAGGCAAGACTATATCTGGAATTCCTATGGGGAATTAGTTTTGATTGTATTGAAAGAGTGACCAACTGGCTTTACCTAGTTCTAGACCTAGTTATCGGGGAAAACTCTAAGCAAATATACAAGTATATATACAGTTGATATATGACAAGTATTTAAAAGGATATGAAATAAGGACTTACAGGTGAGCAAACTTCCAGCAATACAGTTATATATATATATATATATATATATATATATATATATATATAAGCATGTAAATGAGAGCTGATAAAAACTTACAGGCGAGCAAGCTTCCATTGTAACAGCTGTATGGTTAGTGGTTCAAGAAATTAAAGAAAGTTTTGATAACAACTATGAGTTTGAACCTAAATCAAAAGGGAAGTTGTTTATTGAAAAGATTGTTGGGGCTTATACTCAAGGAGAGGCCCAGATGAAAAAAAGTGATCGTATCGTTGATCTAAAGATTGTGTCGGGACTTATACAACGACTGAGGCCCAAAAAGGTTCTCTGTACAAAGGGATGGGTCTTACAACTCAAAGAGAAGCCTAAAGGTTTAAAAAAAAAAGAAATGTGACTTACAACACAAGAGTAGGCCCAGATGAAAATGTTTGAAAATGGCGATCGCGCAGAGGTTTTGAAAACACAGTGGGACTTATACAATGACTGAGACCCAAAATTATTTATGTACAAAGAGGGTTGGGTCTTACACTCTATTAGAGGCCCAAAGTGTTTTTAAAGAAAAGGAATGAGACTTATAACTCAAAGAGAGGCCCAAATGGTTTTCGTTTTAAAAGGTGACGACCGCACCGAGATTTTAAAATCGCAGTGGGACTTATACAATGACTGAGGCCCAAAAAGGTTTATATTTACAAAGGGATTGAGTCTTACACTCTAATAGAGGCCCAAGGATGTTTGAAAAGATTTGTTAGGGTGATAATGATCAAAACCCTAATTTTTGGTTTTAAAATGTATTTTAATTGAATAAAAATTCAATTAAAATAATCAAACATGTGAAAAAAGGTTGTGATCTTGGATTTATATTTGGAAAATCATGTTTCATTCATGGGATGCTTTAAAAATCATTTGAATTTTGCAAAACCAAGAGAAAGAAATATTTTTAATGTTTAAAAACAAATAAAATATAATTCTTTACAAAAATATCAAATATGTGAAATAAATAATATTTTTTGTGAAATTTTCATGAAATAAAATATTTTAACATTTTTGTGAATTTTCAAAAAAAGAATCAATAAAAAATAATTAAAATTGAGAGAGAAATTAATTTTTCAATTAATTAACAAAAACATGAAAATATTGAAATAATAGCAAATATGAGAGAGTAGTAAAAAAGGTCTGGTCTGGGTGTGAATTTTCAGGCCTGGCCAAGGCAAGGCAAGGCAAATTTTGGCAATTTACGTGAAGCCTCTAACTTTCTCATTTCTCCATGGATTTAGACAAAATTTAGATGCATCTGTGTAGAATTTCACAAGGAATCAAATGGTGCTTTTGGAATTTTCAGAAAGTGTCCCTATTTTAAAACTCGATAGTGGTTTCAAAATAGGCCTAGATTTGCACGTTCTATGCTATCTCACTTCTCAGTCAACAATAGCAAGGCAAATTAGTTCAAACACAACATATACAACATGTATGTGTCGCTCCCAGGATTTTCATCCAGGTACAAACGCGAGAGTGGCGCGGAAAACAGAGTCGTCAGCCGTGTAAATTTATCCCAAGAGAGGGAAAGGGAACACCGCATAAACCTGAGGAAGAGGGAAAGGAATGGTCATCACAACCATAACCTGGGTTCGGGAGTCGGTTACGCGAGGGGAAGGTGCTAGCACCCCACGCGTCCATCATACTCGATGGGATCCACGCTTGTTGTCTAATCTAAGGGTGAATTACCCTATCATCTATGGCTGCACTAAGACGGGAAAGGGGAAAACAAAGACAGTCTCGGTAGGACGTCGACGTCCTATGCCTACGTACTCCGTTTGTGCAATGGGAAATTCAGAGTCAACGTAGTTCGGACCAAGTTCTTTTTGTGTTTTTTATGAGCGACGTTAAGCTCGCGTTCGGCAGTTAGGGTCGATGCCTGTTTGCGACTCTGACGTAAAGTAACGTGCCCTTTTTGAAAATAGCCTTTAGTTTGACAATCCCAAAGGACAAAAAGGTTTGAAGTTTGTTTGTATTTTTTAGGACAGAAGTGACTTGAGTTAGTTCATAACTTGCATTGCACCAAAGTCTAGGGAACAGAGACGAATACTTAATGAATCGTCCCAAGACAGGACGCTCGCTAAGCACTCTAGAAAGATGAGAGGAAGCCCCTCATTTCTCATTCCCCACGCTTAAGGCTCATGCACAATACACTTTATCCTTATTAAGTGTTTTCAAGAAGTTTTGAGATGAGAAGAGAGAAGACACAAGGGAAACTCTAAAGGGAAACTAAGAGCCCTAATGTTATCATGCATGGGTGACCTACGGTTAGTGAGGTTTGACGACAACCTAAGCCTAAAGAAAAGAAAAGATGAGAGACAGAAAGAGTGAGAGTGGACATGGAGAACTATCCACACCCTCAAATAACTTACCTCAGCCTCTGCATAAATGATTAGTACAGACATACGTAAAAGAAATGAGATAAATGAAATACAAGTAATGACATATAAGGTTAATCAAGTGACCAATAACAATCCAAACATGGCTGATGAAATCAAAGAAGCAGCTCTAAATGATGGCACAAGTGCCTTCTCAAACAAAAACTCAGGCATGATCAAGGATGTGCATACAAGAAGATCTCAAATAAAAGCAATCAAACAATTAGAGAAACACCTTCTAAAATTACCAAATTAATTATCAACATATCTCAACCAGAAGCAAACAACATGTCCAAAACTCATGCCAAAATTCAACATATAAGTCACTCAAACAATCATACAAAGTTCAGACAAGACACATGACTCAATATGCAAAAAAGGAGGACTAAAATGCAATATGAAATAATTTTAAAAATGAGAGAAAAATGTTTTAATGCAATCCAATGTGTTGATGAAATAATTCAAAAATAATGGGCTCTAAATGTTATGTATGCTGTGAGAACAAAATTCTACAATGCAACGTGTGCAAAATAAAGCAAATTCAAAAAGAAATTAAACAATTAATTAATTCAGCCACTAAAAATAAAATAAAAATAAAAAATAAAATTTGCAAAAATTTTATAAAATTATAAATATGGTTCATGAATTTTTTGGAGATTTTTTAATGTAAGAAACTATTTTTAAAAAATGAAAATGAAAATGCAATAATAAAAATAAAATAGAAAGAAAATGAGCATGGGGGTGTGTTCAGTAGTAAAACACGTTGGAAAATATAATGGGCTGAAAGGGAGGGGTGTGAATAGAAGACCCAGGTAAAAAACCCATCAGAAAAAATAAAAAAAGGAGCACGTGGACTCAGTCAACCCAGTTCACTCACTACTCACCATCAGATTAATCCTGCGCTTATCATTAAGTCAACCAAATAAAAGTAATAAAAATCAATGACCATGATTACCAAACACACCATAATAATCATGCACGCACACATACACAATTGATCAGAAATAAAAAAAAGAACACGTGTATATCATACTCCCTCATTAATGCGTTGGCTGCATCTTATCCATCAGATTAAAACAACGTTCCAGATTGAGTCAAACAAATAAGAAAGTAAGCAAGATAAATGGCCAGGATTGCACGCACACGATAGATAGCATGGGGTAATAAACACACAAACCAAAAATAAAAAAACAAAAAATTAAAACGCGTGGCAACGTGAGGGCCACACGATTAAGGCAATGGACGGTGGAGATTATGTCTTCCACCTCTGCAACCCTAGCCTCGCCGGAACCCTTAACAGTCGCCGGAGCTAGGGTTCCGGCCACCACTTCCGGTCACCTGCAACAAAAAGAAACCCAGAACACACACGCGAATACACTATCTTGACCAGAATTCCACGAGGATCTCAAATATGCAATAAAAAATCACAAATAACCAATGCATAAGTCAAAACGAATGAAACAAGGATGGATCCAAAATTTTGAAACTCACGATACAACCATATTGCACGTCCAAATTCAAAACAAAATATACCAGAATGATCAATGAATGTCACACAACATTATGCATGTCAAAAATCTGAGTTTTAAGATCATGAAAAATACCACCAACCTGAGATCACGCCACCTATTCCCTTGCTATTAGCTTCAAGTGATGATTGCTTTGTGCTCTATGGATCCTCAGGACTCAGATGGTGAAAGAAGTTTTGGAAAAGCTCTTCTGGATTGTGAGATTCGAATGATTCAAGTTTTAGGGTTCAAACTTTTTTCTCCTCCAAATCACGTGTGTCCTCTCCAATGAGTGTATGAGTTTTTGTTTTTTTGATCTTGTGAGAGTTGAGAGAAAAATTTGAGAGAGTTTTTGGTGTTTGTGAGAATAAGTGAAATTATGGAAAATGAGAGAGAGTTTTGAATATATAGTGGAGTCTAAAATGAAGGGCAAAAGGTAGAATTTTGGCTTAAGTGAAAATAACACCGTCTTCGGCAAGAAATTTCGACTCTGAGCCTTCCACAACATCGTCCGCCTCTCAATCACGGTTGCAACGCAAAAAGAACGGACGTCATATGATCAAAATTGAGTGCGATCGATATGTTTAAGCTGCAAGACGTCACTGAATAAGTTATTTTTTCAGCTTATTTGGTGTCCGCTACTCGAAAACGTGACGAGGTAAACCTCTTCGGAGCATAATCTCGACTCGACTTTGTCAGCAAAGTTGTAGATGTATGAGTTAGTGACCTCGTGTCAAAAGATGAGCTCGATCGGATAAAAAACGAGCGAGATATGTATTTTTCGGTGAAATAACTTTCAGCCTTTTTCTTCGGTTCAACACTTCCGTTTTGCGAAATAAACCAAAACGATGATCTTGGGAGCATCGTTCGAACTCGAGCTTGTCTTGGAACTTGAAGATGATAAAATTTTTGAACCAACGCTTCAAGAACGGACGCAATCCGATGAAAATTGACCGAGTTATGAATTTTACAAAATCTGACAGACAGTGCACTGCATCAAAGAACCCCACTGGTAACTCACATTTTCGGGGTCCTTCCGCTCGGACCTGACCCAAACTGAATTCACGGCACGAAGATAACATCTAAACGGAATTTTAGGCACCAGAACAGCATTAATCCGATAAACGAGCTGAGAGTTATGAATTTTTTAGTGTCCGAAATACACCAGTTCAACACTATTTTTCACTATTTTTTGCACTGTATCGACTCTGAAAACTCGCATGTTCAGAGATCTTCCTCAAAGAATCAGCCCTCGGTCCAAACACAAAAGTTGTAGATAATTTCAATATGGAACTTTTTGGCATAGGAATAACTCATAAATGATGATCCAATCAGAAGTTAAGCCCTTTTGAATACCGCTGACGCAATTATCCAGCGAAACCGAAATTCCAGAAACAAATGATTCCCACCACTTTCCTTGATGAATTGACTTCCGAGCCGAACATAAAAGTTGTAGAGAATACCAAGACGGTTCTAACTATTGAATATCCAGCCAAAACGAGTTCCAGAGCAAGAGTTATGAATTTTGCAAATTTGCACAGCAAACTGATTTTCTGCTCAAACTGTTCTGAATCGGCTGAAAACTTCAACTTCCTCTGAGATTCTTGACATGAAAAATTATGTTTGATAAGAGATTTGTTGACCCGTTGATTATGTAACCCGGAGAAATACTTTGCGCATATGTCGAGTGACGAAATAAACGTCTGTTGCAACCTGGCGATGCTTGAACAGAGAACCTTGATCCCATAACCACAAAGCCAAATGATATGCATGTATGTACCCGATGACCTAGCTAAAATGCAAATGAAGCATAAACCACTTGAGTTAGAAAAGTTAAGGCAAATTTTGGGATGCTACAGATGCCCCTATTCAATCAACTTGGTCCTGAAGGTATGATAGCGACGGCTCTCAGACATTCCAGGATGCATGGGGATTGAATACTGAAAGAGCCCCGAAAATTTGCTAACGGTGAGAATAACGAAATGGAGCGTGCTGAAAAATAAGGAGTATGACCTCAATCATACCCACAAAAATAAGACGAATACGACCTCAATCGTACCTGCAAAGGAAGACTGGCCTCAATCACTCTACCCACAAGGAAAATATGAATACGACCTCAACCGCACCCACAAAACGAATACAACCTCAATTGTACCCGCAAAGGAAGACTGACCTCGATCATTCTACCCACAAAGAAAATATGAATACGACCTCAATCGCACCCACAAAACGAATACAACCTCAATTGTACCCTCAAAGGAAGACTGACCTCGATCACTCTACCCACAAAGAAAATATGAATACGACCTCAATCGCACCCACAAAACGAATACAACCTTAATTGTACCCTCAAAGGAAGACTGACCTCAATCACTCTACCCACAAAGAAAATATGAATATGACCTCAATCGCACCCACAAAACGAATACAACCTCAATTGTACCCTCAAAGGAAGACTGACCTCGATCACTCTACCCACAAAGAAAATACGAATACGACCTCAATCGCACCCACAAAACGAATACAACCTCAATTGTACCCGCAAAGAAAGACTGACCTCGATCACTCTACCCACAAAGAAAATACGAATATGACCTCAATCGCACCCACAAAACGAATACAACCTCAATTGTACCCTCAAAGGAAGACTGACCTCAATCACTCTATCCACCAATAAAATATGAATACGACCTCAATCGCACCCACAAAAACGAATACAACCTCAATTGTACCCTCAAAGGAAGACTGACCTCAATCACTCTACCCACATATAAAATACGAATACGACCTCAATTGCACCCACAAAACGAATACAACCTCAATTGTACCCGCAAAGGATAACCAACATAAAGTGGACTTCGCCGGGGATAACGTGAAACGAAACTTCTGGTTTATACCACCCCTACAAAATACGTCAAGCGAGAACTGACTACCATGCGAGAACTAGATTTCACAACATAGAAAGGCCAAACAAAGGCAAACTCCCAACCGACTCATAATCCACAGATAAAATGATTTCACCGGGGGAAGGAGAAGTCTAAATAAAAGACTCTGCCGGGGAGCACAAATATGAGGAACGCATCCCTCCAAAATCTCCTGAGTTATGCCATCTCTGCTGGGAAAGAGAACTGGCAAGGAAAGCATCAAACCTGGCTTATGCTTCGAATGCAAATGTTTGAATTTTGCCGTAATGCTCCACACAAAGTGGAAATGCTACGCGTTTTGAGGATGCAATGCAAATGTTTATGATATGCAAAAGGGGTCCCTCCAACAAAATAAATGCCGGAGAGAAAAAACCAATCCAGCTGGGGATGACAAAAATAAATTGTCCTCTGAATCCAGGAACTCTGCTGTGAAGGATCACACTGACCGACTCTTTGGATCCACAACTTCTGCTGGGGATGAAATCCTGAAAGAACTACCGGGGGCTACACCTGTCCTTCACTGAAGGTATAATCCAAAACTTGAGATTTCTCCTCTGCTGGGGGAATCGAGAATGAATGCCAATAACGGAACCGGAGGTCTGTTACTGAGGATTGCCAATAACAGATGGGCTTAGGACCTGCTGGGGGATGCCAGCCCATAATACTATCCTGCTTGTGGAAAAAAGTCCATGATACCATCCTGCTTGGGGATGCTGCTGAACTTAGCCTGCTGATGGGGAGAGTGACTTTACTCCCCTCTTACTGGGGACTAGAATATGACATCGTCGGTGAAAGTACACTTCCTGACTGGCCGGGGAAAGTGAACACCTGATTCTGTGGGGAAATAACGTCTTGCTCCGGAGAAAATACTTCCCAAGTCTCCTACTGGGGAAGGTCTGCTCTGCTGAGGAAGGTGCAATCTCAATGCTGGGGAGAGCAAACTGCTGGGGAAATACAATCCTGTTACCACTCAACCTGACTTGTCTCTATGTTCATAAACGGCCCTTTGAACTCTCCCCTTGCCCCAGACCACCAGGTCTAATGGAAGAAATCATCTCAAGAGGATTTTACAGAAGACCGAGCGTTCGTACTGCCCCTGGGTCTCCAAACTCTTGGAGAGATTTATCAGATCTTGACATAACTGCCCCAGGCTTCATAATCCATGAAGTACATTACCTCGAAAGGAATTGTAATGACTTGAAAATACTCTGCTTTAGTACCTTGAGGAGGTGTTTTCAATTAACCATTTTCAGGAGTGGACAATCTCCCACGCTCTAGAGGTGGCCTGCCCCAATACGAACTTTGAAGTGACTTTGCCACTGATCTTAGGATGAATGCCCCAGCATAACTGAATTTCGGAGAGATTTCTCGACGTGACTGCCCCAGATTGGCTACATCGTAACACGACTTACTGGGGAGAGCCTACTCTACACTGAGTCTCTTGGCAGCATGCCCTTTGATATGATTGTCCTTCGGAGTTTTCAAGCAACCCAACTTGGCAGGATTAAGCTTCTTGGCTGACGTTCACTGTGTAAGCTGCATTGATGCTTAGGCACATGTATGCAAACAGAAAATGTTTATTATGAGAATGACAATTCTAATGCAACACTCATGTTAACCTTGAAGTTTTTATTGAAAATGTGTCGCTAAGCCTTGTGAACGAATCACTTGCTGGGATGCGACCTTGATTTTTGAATGGCAAAATAATGCGCACATGCAATACCAATAAATCTTATTAGCCAACTCGTAGGAGTCAGGAACGCTATCCTGTTGAAATACGCTTCGGAATAAACCCTATTTCAATTAGGACTTTTAAGGGTTGTAACGTGGTCTGGTTCACGGTTTCAGAAAAAGGATTTATGGCTCAAAATTTATCGGTGCCCACCCACTCTTCGTGATGTTCTCCAGTCCTATGTTCAGTTAATCTGACACAAACGCTCATTTCTCAAATGGTTTATGATCTTTAAGGGACCCATGCCACTAATAGTTTGACACCTAAGGAAGTTTTGGAGTGACAGTCACCCCTTTTTGTCTTTTGTGTCTGTAATCACACGAATTTGTTCTTATCGAGGATTTTCTTTTGTAACGCTTTTTGCTTTTTCTTTCTTTTGCTTTTTTGATCCCTAATTTTTGCCTGGACTGGCTCTTTTGAGTTTTTCGATTTTGAAGTCCAGCGGGATGCCCTAACTTTTGCCTAAGTCGCTTGTTCTCAAGTTTCGACTTAGCGGGCTTTCTCTTTTTTTTTATTCCTCTTTTTGAACAAAGCGTGTGACACTGGTTGTCTTACTTGCTTGAAAGGGTTGTGACTGCCTCACTCCTTAGTTGTTGATGGATAACCATCGTGGTTTCACATCTCTTGGCCTCTTGACGGTGGGATAGAAGGTAATGGTTCCTCGGATGCACACTCTCCTTGAAATTTGAACGCTCGGTCGAACTAACTGACGTCTACCCTGCCCCTGGGTTAAGTATGAGGGTTTTTTCGTACAAAAGAAGCTCCTACTTCAAGGCTCAAAAGGGGTTAGCGAGGGTCTATCTCCCTTATATCTCCAGTGTTTAGAGGTTTGAAACAATGCCTGTACATCCTCAACAGGGTTCTATCCTTGAACATACAACCAGAAATTTTGCGTTTTTACTTCATCATCCTCCCTCAAGAGTTCTAAACAAGAAAATTGGTATTGCAGTGCATATAGACATTTAAGAGTGAACACGAATGGATTACTTCAAGAAAAACATACTCATTGCATTAATATCGTCATAAAAAAAACAAACAAGTCTTACATACCATACGATGCTTTAACAAGAAATGAAAAACTACAAATGAAAATGCAGTAAAGAAACTGATGACTGCCATTGTTGAGAAGACTTGACTCCGCTTGGACTACTGGCTTTAGGAGACGACCCTTGAAGTCTTCAAACAGATGAGAGGTCGACATGCACAACCAAGTCTCCTTCTGGAAATGATATGTACCCTTTGTCAATCAATTGTTGCACTTTGGCTTGGAAGGCTTTGCAAAATTCGGTTGAGTGCCCCATAGATCCTCCATGATATCCACATTGCACATGGGGATTGTACCCCAGAGGGTATGGTTCTAGAACAGGCTTCAAAATCTTAGGCTCCACCAATGAGTTTTGAACCAGGTGTGGCAAGAGTTGACTGTACGACATGGGAACTGGATGAAGAGGAGCATTCCTTCTTTCCAAGTTGTTGCGCGGCCTATGCTGATTCTGACGCTGATACTTCTGTTGTTGATGCTGATTTGGGCGCCCCACCTGCGCTTGCACTTTCCTTTCCACATTTGGCTGAGGCACAAACAAAGGTTGCTGACGTGGAGCTTCTGCAACAAAAGGTTGTGGAGGGGATTCACGAGGAAATCCATGATCTAGAGCAAATCCCACAGAAATGGGAGGATTAAGGACTTCTGTTGTGGAAGCGAGCACATGACCGTTTTCCTTCTTTAACACTATATTCAAAATTTCCATGACCAAACCCATCTGAGTCTTTATCCGATTGACCTCCACCTTCAGTATCTTATGCTCCTGGGACATGACCAGCATGTCATCCCCAAATTGCCTCATCTGAACCTTCATTTCAAGCATCTTTGCATGGAGTTGTTCCATGGCTATCCTCTGGTTATCACAGACTGAGTAGAATACCGATGAACTGGCCGATCAATCCTGTACTGTGGAGGAGAACAAAGTAAGAACACCGGAGATAAACACCTGTTATGCAAAATGATTATGCAAAATGATTATGCACATGAACATGTTGAATATTCACAGGGCGATCCACCCCTTGATTCCAGTTTAACAACAAGATAGAACGGAACTTCTGCTCATATATTAAGAAAACCAGAGGAAAACCAAATGTCAACAATCACAAATCCGAGGTAACAAGTCTGAACACAATAATCATAGATCCCAACCAACAAGCCTAGCGGTGGTCTGAATAATGAAAGAAAATAGAAGACTACGACATGTCATCAAAGTCTACAAGTGTCAATCCCCCCATCCATTATGCTTCTTGCTCCAGTCTTGAATTTCTTTGAACAACCTTTTGGTGTCGGGATGCTTCGGTCTCTGAATTAGCTCTTGAATGAGAACGTCTCTCCTATGCATAATCCCTTCCAAGTATCGGCAATGTAACTCCCAAACATCTTCTCCAGAAACACCACCCATATTAGGTACCTCATGTCTAGATCTCTTCACTTCAGCTTGGACCTTCAGTTCCTCTATGGAGGCTATGGCTTCATTGAGTCGACCCTCGACTGCTTGTCTCTGGAATACCCCTGATAGGATCTCAGCGTCTTTCTTCTTGAGCTGCAACTTCAATTGATCAATCTGAGCCAGGTAATCGTCTTCCTTTCTCTTATTCTCAGCCATTGCAGTTTCTCGGTGAGCATTAAACCTGTGAATTTTTAACAAAGCCTTGTCCAATTCCTCCTTCTTAGACTCGAGAACCTTACTGATACCGTCTAGAGCTTGTTTCATCCTTTGTCTAGATGCGACCTTGTCAGCTAGCTCCTTTTCTGCCTCAGCGAGAAGCTCTGTCTTCAACTCGGCGATATGAACAGCTTCACCCCGCTCATGCTTCAACTGATAAATCTCTCTTTGTAGCTCCCTGTTTTCTTCTCGCAGCTTTTCCTTTTCAGCCCACAACTTGTTAAACTTCTCTATCTCAACTGTGGTAGGAGGCTCAATCAGCAAGGGGTAAGATGGTGGTTCTACCGAGAAAGGAAGAAGCTCCTCTTCTGCTCTCTTCTTAATCCAGTCTTTATAGGAAGGGAAAGCCTGGTTGTTACATTTCCCGAATGAAGTTTTCCCCTCTTGGTCACCTGCTTCCAAGCATTCACAACCTTCCTTATCATCTCTTGATCCTCAGTACCATTGAAGAATAAGGACTCTTTGACATCTCGCTCTTCAGGTGGACCTTTCAAAGGATAACCAAACTGCCTGATAACAAGGGAAGGATTATAGTTAATTCTACCTCTTCTCCCTATCAAGGGTACATTAGGGAATTCTCTGCACTTGCAAATAATCTCTATTCCTAGCAAGTCACGGTTGAACCAGACAATGTTGTCAGCAGTCAAGCCCATTAACCTCTTTGACCACTTCAGAGAATCTTTCGTATCAACGAAGGCGCCAGCTTCGGGGAGATGGCTCAAAAATCAAGTAGATAAGAGCGGTGGACAACAACTCACGGTTTTTCCCCGCCTATTTTCATTCTTGTAGTGGACTGAGTGATACACATCACCTAACAAGGTAGGTATAGGATTCTTTGAAATAAAGATTCTGACAGCATGCATATCCACCAGATCAGGAACATTGGGAAACAGGACAATCCCATAGATGCACATAGCCAGAATAGCTTGGAAAGCAGTCCAATTCTTCTCTTTAACATGTATGCAAGCTTGATCAAACAAGAACTTCAATAAGAAACCCTTAGCTCCTTGTTTTTCCTCAATATTACTGCTCATAACGGATTCACCAATATGAAGAGCAATAGCCATTTCTTTTATCCCGGGGTGTTCTTCAGAAAAGAATACTATGTCATGCCTGATGGGGATTCCCAAAATAAATGAGAACTCCTCCAACGTTGGGGCCAAGATGTAGTCCAGGAAAGTGAAACAACGTAAAGACGGATCGTAAAACTGAAGAAGTGTATGAATGACATCCTTCTCATACTTGGAGATATTGTAGACAAACTTCAGAAGTCTCCCATACCCTCCACTGAACTCTGTACGAACTCCGGGACCAACCATACTAATTAGCTTGTGAATCAACGTCAAGGTCGGATCTGGGAACGAATAGGCAACCGTCTTCTTTCTCTGGACATCCATGCCAAGGTAACCTCAGAAAACCGGAATCAAGAGTAAGATGCAAGCCCTGAAAAATGTCGAACATGTCAGAATGCAAGAAAAATGATATGCTCATGCAAACATGGGATCGAGGCAACATTGCTGGATGTGCTGTGCTGTTAACTGAACGAGAACCACAACCCAGAAAACCAGAATTCCAAAATACCGAACCACTGAGATAACCAGGAACCCAGATAATCAAACATTGATGAGAATCCAGAAAAACCGGGTAGGTTGAAGGTTTCGGTTACCTGCAAACCTGCAAACACCCATCCCCTCTCACGTCTGGGTACTAGGATGTTCAGTATCCCGGGCTCTCAGGTCGAGAAATGATGATACGTTCACCATTTTTGGTTTGGCATCATCATCAATCGAGGAGGCCTCAACTGATTCTCCAAAATGGAAGGTCCTCAGCTTCTGGCACTGAGGTCGAGAAACAATAGTACATTCATCCCTCGGAGTACAGTACTATCGTCAATCGAGGAGTGCCTCCACTGTTTCTCTTCAAAAGATAGGGGCCATCCTATGCGAGTTCTAAAGTGGGATCTCGGGTGCGAATGGGTTTGCCACAGGATGTGGTTTGCCACTGTCACCACTAAAGAGGGATGTTTCCACTAAGGTCCTCGATGATCGGTCACCAGAGTCGACAACTCTCTAGATCGACATCCTAACATGCGCTAGACACACACGTTAGAATGCGTCCCAAGATAGCCTCGTCTGGTTGTGAATTTCATGAACACACAAACGTACCAAGCGGGCACGTAGGTCCCACTACTCTCCACTCTAGTCCTAGGGTGTACTCAAGACTGGGTATTGGGCTTATCTCTCAGAACAACCCAACCTGCAAAACAAAAATAGCCAGCACAACACAGCAATATCCAGTATGACAGTAATAAAAATGAAATGCAATGCAGACAATGCGGTAAAAATAAAATACAACAAATAAAGCAAAACAAAAATAAAAACACCCAAAGAGAACAAAGACAAGCAAGCGCTAGGACTGACTCGCTTAGGGATGGACCAACATAGGTCAACCAGATTCCCCAACAGAGTCGCCAGCTGTCGCTCCCAAGATTTTCATCCAGGTATAAACGCGAGAGTGGCGCGGAAAATAGAGTCGCCAGCCGTGTAAATTTATCCCAAGAGAGGGAAAGGGAACACCGCATAAACCTGAGGAAGAGGGAAAGGAATGGTCATCGCAACCATAACCTGGGTTCGGGAGTCGGTTACGCGAGGGGAAGGTGCTAGCACCCCACGCGTCCATCGTACTCGATGGGATCCACGCTTGTTGTCTAATCTAAGGGTGAATTATCCTATCATCTATGGCTGCACTAAGACGGGAAAGGGGAAAACAAAGACAGACTCGGTAGGACGTCGACGTCCTAGGCCTACGTACTCCCTTTGTGCAATGGGAAATTCAGAGTCAACGTAGTTCGGACCAAGTTCTTTTTGTGTTTTTTATGAGCGACGTTAAGCTCGCGTTCGGCAGTTAGGGTCGATGCCTGTTTGCGACTCAGACGAAAAGTAACGTGCCCTTTTTGAAAATAGCCTTTAGTTTGACAATCCCGAAGGACAAAAAGGTTTGAAGTTTGTTTGTATTTTTTAGGACAGAAGTGACTTGATTTAGTTCATAACTTGCATTGCACCAAAGTCTAGGGCACAGGGACGAATACTTAACGAATCGTCCCAAGACAGGACGCTCGCTAAGCACTCTAGAAAGATGAGAGGAAGCCCCTCATTTCTCATTCCCCACGCTTAAGGCTCGTGCGCAATACACTTTATCCTTATTAAGTGTTTTCAAGAAGTTTTGAGATGAGAAGAGAGAAGACACAAGGGAAACTCTAAAGGTAAACTAAGAGTCCTAATGTTATCATGCATGGGTGACCTATGGTTAGTGAGGTTTGACGACAACCTAAGCCTAAAGAAAAGAAAAGATGAGAGACAGAAAGAGTGAGAGTGGACATGGAGAACAATCCATACCCTCAAATAACTTACCTCAGCCTCTGCATAAAAGGTTAGTACAGACATACGTAAAAGAAATGAGATAAATGAAATACAAGTAATGACATATAAGGGCAATCAAGTGACCAATAACAATCCAAACATGGCTGATGAAATCAAAGAAGCAGCCCCAAATGATGGCACAAGTGCCTTCTCAAACAAAAACTCAGGCATGATCAAGGATGTGCATACAAGAAGATCTCAAATAAAAACAATCAAACAATTAGAGAAACACCTTCTAAAATCACTAAATTAATTATCAACATATCTCAACCATAAGCAAACAACATGTCCAAAACTCATGCCAAAATTCAACATATAAGTCACTCAAACAATCATGCAAAGTTCAGACAAGACACATGACTCAATATGCAAAAAAGGAGGACTAAAATGCAATATGAAATAATTTTAAAAATGAGAGAAAAATGTTTTAATGCAATCCAATGTGTTGATGAAATAATTTAAAAAGAATGGGCTCTAAATGTTATGTATGCTGTGAGAACAAAATTATACAATGCAACGTGTGCAAAATAAAGCAAATTCAAAAAGAAATTAAACAATTAATTAATTCAGCCACTAAAAATAAAATAAAAATGAAAAATAAAATTTGGGAAAATTTTATAAAATTATAAATATGGTTCATGAATTTTTTGGAGATTTTTTAATGCAAGAAACTATTTTTAAAAAATGAAAATGAAAATGCAATAATAAAAATAAAATAGAAAGAAAATGAGCATGGGGGGTGTGTTCAGTAGTAAAACACGTTGGAAAATATAATGGGCTGAAAGGGAGGGGTGTGAATAGAAGGCCCAGATCAAAAACCCATCAGAAAAAATAAAAAAAGGAGCACGTGGACTCAGTCAACCCAGTTGACTCACTACTCACCATCAGATTAATCCTGCGTTTATCATTAAGTCAACCAAATAAAAGTAATAAAGATCAATGGTCATGATTACCAAACACACCATAATAATCATGCACGCACACATACACAATTGGTCAGAAATAAAAAAAGAACACGTGCATATCATACTCCCTCATTAATGCGTTGGCTGCATCTTATCCATCAGATTAAAACAACGTCCCAGATTGAGTCAAACAAATAAGAAAGTAAGCAAGATAAATGGCCAGGATTGCACGCACACGATAGATAACATGGGGTAATAAACACACAAACCAAAAATATAAAAACAAAAAATTAAAACGCGTGGCAACGTGAGGGCCACACGATTAAGGCAATGGACGGTGGAGATTATGTCTTCCACCTCTGCAACCCTAGCCTCGCCGAAACCCTTAACAGTCGCTGGAGCTAGGGTTCCGGCCACCACTTCCGGTCACCTGCAACAAAAAGAAACCCAGAACACACACGCGAATACACTATCTTGACCAGAATTCCACGAGGATCTCAAATATGCAATAAAAAATCACAAATAACCAATGCATAAGTCAAAACGAATGAAACAAGGATGGATCCAAAATTTTAAAACTCACGATACAACCATATTGCACGTCGAAATTCAAAACAAAATATACCAGAATGATCAATGAATGTCACACAACATTATGCATGTCAAAAATATGAGTTTTAAGATCATGAAAAATACCACCAACCTGAGATCACGCCACCTATTCCCTTGCTATTAGCTTCAAGTGATGATTGCTTTGTGCTCTATGGATCCTCAGGACTCAGATGGTGAAAGAAGTTTTGGAAAAGCTCTTCTGGATTGTGAGATTCGAATGATTCAAGTTTTAGGGTTCAAACTTTTTTCTCCTCCAAATCACGTGTGTCATCTCCAATGAGTGTATGAGTTTTTGGTTTTTTGATCTTGTGAGAGTTGAGAGAAAAATTTGAGAGAGTTTTTGGTGTTTGTGAGAATGAGTGAAATTATGGAAAATGAGAGAGAGTTTTGAATATATAGTGGAGTCTAAAATGAAGGGCAAAAGGTAGAATTTTGGCTTAAGTGAAAATAACACCCTCTTCGGCAAGAAATTTCGACTCTGAGTCTTCCACAACATCGTCCGCCTCTGAATCACGGTTACAACGCAAAAAGAACGAACATCATATGATCAAAATAGAGTGCGATCGATATGTTTAAGCTGCAAGACGTCACTGAATAAGTTGTTTTTTCAGCTTATTTGGTGTCCGCTACTCGAAAACGTGACGAGGTAAAACTCTTAGGAGCATAATCTCGACTCGACTTTGTCAGCAAAGTTGTAGATCTATGAGTCAGTGACCTCAATTCAAAAGATGAGCACGATCGGACAAAAAACGAGCGAGATATGCATTTTCTGGTGAAACAACTTTCAGCCTTTTTCTTCGGTTCAGCACTTCCGTTTTGCGAAATAAACCAAAACGATGATCTTCGGAGCATCGTTCGAACTCGAGCTTGTCTTGGAACTTAAAGATGATAAAATTTGTGAACCAACGCTTCGAGAGCGGATGCAATCCGATGAAAATTGACTGAGTTATGAATTTTACAAAATCTGACAGACAGTGCACTGCATCAAAGAACCCCACTGGTAATTCACATTTTCGGGGTCCTTCCGCTCGGACCTGACCCATACTGAATTCACGGCACGAAGATAACATCTATACGGAATTTTAGGCACCGGAATGGCATCAATCCGATAAACGAGCTAAGAGTTATGAATTTTTTAGTGTCCGAAATACACCGGTTCAACACTATTTTTCACTGTTTTTTGCACTGTATCGACTCTGAAAACTCGCGTGTTCAGAGATCTTCCTCAAAGAATCAGCCCTCGGTCCAAACAAAAAAGTTGCAGATAATTTCAATATGTAACTTTTTAGCATAGGAATAACTCAGAAATGATGATCCAATCAAAAGTTAAGCCCTTTTGAATACCGCTGACACAATTATCCAGCGAAACCGAAATTCCAGAAACAAATTATTCCCACCACTTTCCTTGATGAATTGACTTCCGAGCCGAACATAAAAGTTGTAGAGAATACCAAGACGGTTCTAACTGTTGAATATACAGCCAAAAAGAGTTCCAGAGCAAGAGTTATGAATTTTGCAAATTTGCACAGCAAACTGATTTTCTGCTCAAACTGTTCTGAATCGGCTGAAAACTTCAACTTCCTCTGAGATTCTTGACATGAAAAATTATGTTTGATAAGAGCTTTGCTGACCCGTTGATTACGTAACCCGGAGAAATACTTTGCGCATATGTCGAGTGACGAAATAAACGTCTGTTGCAACCTGACGATGCTTGAACAGAGAACCTTGATCCCATAACCACAAAGCCAAATGATATGCATGTATGTACCCGATGACCTAGCTAAAATGCAAATGAAGCATAAGCCACTTGAGTTAGAAAAGTGAAGGCAAATTTTGGGGTGCTACAATATGATATGTTTATGATTAATGGACATCAAAGGAATGCATAATTCAAAGAGTTCAAGTTGTGATGCACTTACCTCTTGGAGCTTCTTGTGCTAACTGTCAAGATCCTTATGCCAGAAGTAATTCAATACTTTGGACACTCTTGATTAATCCCTTAGAAGCTTTTAGCATGATCAAAACCAGTTGGAATCCTCAGGAACAATTATTAGGCTTTTTCTTGCAAAAGTGGCAAAGTGACCAAAATAGCAACTCCCTCAAATGGTGTTCCAGATGAGGGAAAACAATTGGGACAGTTTGAGGATGATATTTGGAGTGTGTTTGAGGACTGATTTGGTTTTGGAAGTGACTGAATCAAGGCATGGCTTGAAAAATGCAAAAAATTCTAATTTTGAGGTTTTGGAAATGGATTTTCTGATTTTGGTGTTTCAGGTCACAAGTGAGTGTTTGGACATCTTAGATATAACATATTGGATGTGTTTGGATCATGAGCTGTGGTGGAATTGCTCTCTAACTCAAAAACTCAGAGATGACTTGCAAAAGAAGGCATTTTGGCCTAAAGAGAGATTTTGAGGAAAGCATCAGTTGTAGTGCTTTGGTGTACTCAAACTGATCATAATTGAGCTCTATTTATAGTGTGTCAAGTTTGTTTTGGCATCAATAGTGAATGGCAGCTGCAGCAGGCCTTTGGCCAATGTTGAGCAAAAGGAGTCTCAAGTCTCCTCTAGCCATTGACTTAAGGTTAGGTCACATGTCTATGGTCCTTTGATTCAGAGCTTATTCTTGACTCATTCAGTTAGGAATGTGTCATTCCATGCCACCTTGGTGCATCCATTGAATGCTTGGAAACAAAATTGGAGTCTTGACACCTTTTTAGCCTTTTTAGGTTTGTTATGGCTAAATGTAGATTCTTGGACTTTGAAGGCTTGAGGATCAGATCATTCTCCTTTTGTTTTATCCTCAGATGTTCCCAAATGGATGACAAGGCTTGGAGTTGTCCAAATTTGTCAAATCACGCAAAACACCAAATTCTGCCTTGCTTAGGACAGCTGGAAATGGTGATTTTGAGGGATTCATATCTCCCTGCTCAGGTTGAGTTATGGGAGGATCTTGTGCTTTTTAGAAAGCCCTCATATGATACAAAACATGTGTGATCATAGTTTGTTTTGAAATTATTTGGATCTAACTGAAAAATCCTCATGAACATTGATGTTCAAGGCTGGTAACTTAGGCAGATTTTCACTAAGTGTTGGAAAAAGTGTCATTTTCATGTTTTTGTGATTTTGATCAATCCATAAATTAAGTTCCATGAAGAATTGGAGTCTGAGGTAGTTGAAGCTTTTGTATAGTGTAGTAAGACCTACAAATCCAACTTTGGATCACCCAAAATGGTTGCTTGGATCCCAAGTTATGATCCTTGGAAGTTGGTACCAAAATCACTTTTGTTCCATAACTTAGAAAAAATTTGGTTTCTTATGGTCGCCCCTTTTGCAAGAAACCTCACTTTTCTTGAATTTTATTAATGAATGATGATCAATACCATACATTAACATTATTTTTGACTTAGGGGAACCATATTTGTGAAAAATTCCAAAAAGTCAAACTTGATTTTGTGCACAGTTGACTTTTTATCGGATGAAATCCAAACTGTGCGATCCTTTGTGAAATCAAGTCCTTGAACTAAATCAAACCTAATGGATGGATTCCATAGGTGTTATAGGGTGTATTGAATCATGTCCCAAGGTTTGGGAGCATGTCTTGGTCAAAAGTTAAAGATACAGTTGACTTTTTCCTCGAAACCCTAATTGTGGTCCAGATAAAATTGAAACTTGTGAATCTAGTTTATTGGATCAATCCATTGTTGTAAATGGATAAATGTGGTGTATTGGAGGCCCTCAAATATTTTCTTGAGGTCTTGGCTCACGCTTTGTCCCAAAAGTCAACTTAGGGGTGAATTAGGTCAAGAAACCATAATTCCTGATTTTTGGTAAATGCATCCCCTGAGGTTAAATTGACTTGATGATTGGGTCCATGATGTCCCTTGGAGTATCTAGGGTTGTGCTTTGAAGCATTGGCTCATCCCTAGATGAAAATTTTCATCTGGAGGCCCCAGTCGGCCAAAACCCTAATTTGGTGACACTGACAATCTTGAGGATTGATCCACTTGGAATGCAGCAAATTTGTGCTTGATTCTTGATGTGGGAGTCCTCTTGATCCTTTGTGGGTATTTAAGAGGTTAGACAAGTTGAAGATCATGTCATTCCTTGATTGATCCTTTGTCTAAGTGCTCTGAGAGGGCTTAAAACCCTAATTCTTGATTGTGGTGAATGCTCAATCATCTTTGAGGAGATTGTTGAGGCATGAAAGTACATCCATATTATGGTAATGATTTGCACAATGATGGGAAATCTTGGTGGTCAAAATTTGGGGTATGACAGGGAGACCTCTTGATCCTTCATGGATTTTTGAGAGGTCTGACAAGTTGAGGATCATGTCCATTCTTGATTGATCCTTTGTCTGAGTACTCTGAGAGGGCTCAAAACCCTAATTCTTGATTGGAGTGAATGCTCAACAATCGATTGATGAGGCATAAAGGTACATCTATATTGTGGTGATGATTTGCACAATGATGGGAAATCTTGTGGTCAAAATTTAGGGTATGACAGATGCCCCTATTTAATCTTCTTGGACCTGAAGGTGTGAATGGAGAAGACATTCGGACATTCAAGGTAAAAGAGGATTAAATATCACAAGAAATTTTGAGTGTGGTTATGAATGGTAGCTGTTTGTTCATCCATCTTCTTTTACTAAGCAAGGCTACTTAGAAAAGGGTAAAACTTCCCCTCGATCCTGGTCTTCAGCCATGGAACTGGTCTCAGTTTATTTGGAAATAAACTTCTCATCGATCATGGTCTTCTGCCATGGAACTGATCTCAGTTTCTTTTGAAATAAACTTCCCCTCAATCCTGGTCTTCTGCCATGGAACTGGTCTCAGTTTCTTCTTATCAAGTCCATCTTTTGACAAGGAACGCTATCTGTGATGGCCTTTACCAAACTTCTCGTCGGGGAGATGTCATTTGATGTAATCCAATTTTGAGGTGTTGATGACTCCATTGAAAGCAAAAAACTTCAGAGAGAAACTACCGTATTGCCAAGAGTCTTTTGTAGAGAGGCTTTCTCTGTGGATTTTTCCTTATTCCGGGAAAGCAAAATATCATCTTCGTTGGTGAAGAGCGAAGTTTCAAATGTGTATAACCAGACAACTTCTTGTCTTTTAGAGGTTCAAGTTATCAAAGTGGTCAAGGACCGATTTCAACCTAGGAATACACTGGAGAAAGATTGTTTTTACGGTATATTTTCCTGACGAGGAAAGAATTTAAACCGGAATTTTGTCTTATCTGACGTAGAAAGGAAGACTGACGACTCTAATAGAGAGAGGATGTTTATCACTTGGGGATGAGAATGACCAAAGTGATATTAATGCAACATGAGTATCAATTATGCATGATGTATGAGATGCTGATGCTGACAAAACAGACACGACATACAGACTGACTGTAACTCCCTTTTCTACCCCAAAATGTTGCAGCAGAAACAACTCAAATATCAGAGTAAGGCATAAAAATTCCCTCAAAGGGTGCACATTTCTCATTAAATCAAAATAACACAATTACCCTGCAAACAAAGGGTTTTCCTAAAAATAAATCAAAAAGCCTTCACATGGCAGCGGAACTCAAAATTTTCAAATAAAAGGTTTTCAACAAACATTATAATGATCAAAACAAAACCATATCATCAAATGATAACAAAAATAAGGAAACCACATAGTTCGACTCAAAGGACCCCAACCCGATGTTACACTATCAGAGCAAGACCCTCTAAATCGACCAAAAGCAAATAAACTTCAAGTCCTCGAAAGCATCCACGGCTAAACCTGATCACCTGCACGTTACCCACGTGGAGGCAACATTCAAACAGGCAGGGTGAGTAATCACAATTCATAATAATCATTATAAAACAAGATATACATAAAATGGCATTATCTTCATAAACGACATCATCAAGGTCATCATCAAGGAAAATATCAGGAAGCACCATATCACAAATTCATCAATGCCACATAAAATGCAATGCATAACAAGACTCATGTATGTGGTATCAATCGTCATAATAGATGGACACAGGCCATCAACCCTCCAAAGATCCCCGTCAATAGGATCGATCCCGCATTTGGAACTGGAGCATGTCATAATTACCTCATATCCGCACAATGGGAATGAAGCGTCGTCACAGAGTATGCGTATGAATGTATGATACACAACATCACTAATCATCATCATCAAAGTAAACTTCATAATGTGCATCATCATTCATCATTTTTCACAAAATTCATATCATCATATATTCATCAAAACATCACAATTTATCACCTCAATATCATCAAGGACATCATGGCAAGTCATCATACATCACAGCATCAAAACATCAAAAACAACACAACAACATAAACAAAAATTTGCGAACAGCTGACGTTCGCTCCAGGGTTTGCCTAGCGAACATGTTCGCCGTGGCCGTCGCTTAGCAAAGCGGCCGGTGAACCTCACAGACCCCACACTCAACACCAGAACATAATCATCTATCACACTCGCTGGTTGAATCGCTTAGCGAACCCAATCGTTGATTCCTTCGCTTAGCGAAACTCTCAGCGAAGCCCACCTTTCCTCTCCAGAATCATCTCAGTACTCCCTCCCATGTTATTGCGCATTCGCTGCACCACTCGCTTAGCGAGCCTTGGCGAACATTCACATAGCAAACCTGAGATTACAGCAAATCGCTGCTATGCATCAGTAGCTCCACAACCTCCAAAGCACCTACGATCACAGTCCCAATTGAACCAAAACATCCCCATAACAGTTCTAATATATCATAGAATTTAAAGGCCTAAAACCTAGGATTGTTAGGTCGATTTAGGACACTACGGGAAACCTTAATTTCCCTAAACCTTCAAAACTCTCAAGCTTTATATAAACTCCATAAATCCCTCGCCACCCGGGTTAAAACTACAACAACGGGGAAATCAGCCCCAAGGTCTACTCTACTGATTATTTCAACTCTTAATAATCGATCTCACAACATGCCCTCAAAGTCATCAGTTTACCTCAAAACCTATAAACCCTCAAAAACCCCAAAATCCACTTCAATCAATCGAATCATATAATGAAAACAATGAAAGGTAATTACTCCCCATACCTTAGATTGTCGATTCGAAGCTTTCTCTCTGAGTCTTTGGAAACCTTCACGAATTCCTCACCTTTTCCCTTTTTCCTCAGAGCTCTCCTTCTTTCCTTCTTTTCACGGTCTAACAAAAGTGAGCCCTATTCTCAAAATCCTTCTTTTATATTCTCACTAACCCTTGGGCCTCAAATTTGGGCTTTATCCATAATACTCCCTCTAATACTCCTCAAATGTCCATCTTACCCTTAATTCCTCTAATATTATTTAAATTAATAATAATACTAATATATTCATATTATATACTATTATTTAATTAAAATAACCAAACCTTCATAAAAACACCGACTTCGACACGAAACACCAAAATTCACAGAAAACCACGAATATAATATTTAAATAAAATAAATAAATTTTATTACAAAAATCGGGGTGTTACAAATCTCCCCCACTTAAAGGATTTTCGCCCTCGAAAATTACCTCAAGGAAATAGAGTCGGATACGACTCCCTCATCTGATCTTCACGTTCCCAAGTCCAACTCTCGCCCGCTGGTCCACCCCACAACACCTTCACCAAAGCTATGTCTTTACCCCGCACCTGCTTCATATCTCGACCATCAACATGCACAGGAAATGCTTCCACAGTCAAATTATCCCTAACTTATACATCATCCATCTGAATCACATGCGACGGATCCGGAACGTACTTCCTCAACTGAGACACATGGAACATGTCATGCAAATTATCAAGTGATGGCGGTAAAGCAATTCGATAGGCTACCTCTCCTATCCTCTGCGATATCTAATATGGACCAACAAAATGTGGAGTGAGCTTCCTAGACTTCAAAGCTCGACCCACACCAGTCACTGGTGTCACCCTCAAAAACACGTGATCGCCCTCTTGGAATTCAAGTGCTTTCCTCCTCTTATCATGGTAACTCTTCTGACGACTCTGCGAAGCTTTCATCCTCTCTTGGATCTTCTTAATCTTCTCAGTCGTCTCTTGCACAATTTCAGGTCCGAGTACAACACTCTCGCCCGACTCATCCCAACACAAAGGAGTCCTACAGCTTCTCCCATACAAAGCTTCGTAGGGTGCCATTCCAATACTAGCATGAAAACTATTATTGCACGTGAACTCAATCAACGGCAAATGGCTATCCCAAGATCCTCCATGATCCAACACACAAGCCCTTACCAAATCCTCTAAAGATTGGATCGTCCTTTCTGTCTGACTGTCCGTCTGTGGATGGTAGGCAGAACTCATTCTCAACTTGGTGCCCAACGCATCTTGCAAACTCTTCCAAAACCTCGATGTAAATCTCGGATCTCTATCCGACACAATACTCGAAGGTACCCCATGTAACTTCACAATCTCTTCAATATACATCTCGGTTAGCCTCTGCATAGAATGATTAATCCTCATCGACAAGAAATGAGCCGACTTAGTTAATCTATCCACAATTACCCAAATCGAATCATTTCCCTTAGCAGTCTTCGGCAATCCCACCACAAAATCCATGGAAATACTATCCCATTTCCATTCTGGAATCCTCAACGACTGCATCATACCTAAAGGCTTCTGATGCTCAACTTTCGACTTCTGACAAGTCAAACACGCATAGACAAATTCCGCAACATCCTTCTTCATACCTGGCCACCAAAATAACTTTTTCAAATCTTGGTACATCTTCGTAGCACCAGGATGAATACTCAACCTACTTCAATGTCCTTCTTCAAGAATGCTCTCCTTAATATCTGGAACATCTGGGACACACACCATGTCTCTAAACATCATTACGCCATTCTCATCAATTCGGAAATCTCCTCCGTTACCTTGGTTGATCAAAGTCAATTGGTCAACTAACTTCAAGTCAGATTGTTGTCCCACTCTGATCTCTTCCAGGATACCACTAGTCAATTTCAACATTCCCAACTTCACACTGTCAAAGGTCTTTTCACATACTAAATTCAAATCTCTGAATTGCTCAAGCAACTCCAATTCTTTCACCATAAGCATCGACATATGCAATGATTTTTTGCTCAATGCATCGGCCACTACATTTGCTTTGCCTGGATGATAACTCGAATCAAAATCAAAATCCTTCAACAGCTCTAACCACCTTCTCTGCCTCATATTCAATTCCTTCTGATCAAATAAGTACTTCAGACTTTTATGATCACTGAACACTTCAAATTTAGAGCCAAACAGATAATGTCTCCAAATTTTCAACACAAACACCACTGCGGCCAACTCCGAGTCATGTGTAGGATAATTCCTCTCATGAACTCGCAATTGTCTCGAAGCATAGGCAACAATTTATCCATTCTGCATCAATACTCCACCAAGACCCATCTTCGACGCATCATAATACACCACAAAAGATTCACTCGGATTAGGCAAAATCAACACTGGAGCAGTAGTTAATCTCTTCAATTCCACAAAACTTTCTTCACAAGCTACATCCCACACAAAAGTATGACCCTTTCGAGTCAACTGAGTCAAAGGTAATGCCAACTTAGAAAAGCCTTCAATAAACTTGCAGTAGTAACCCGCTAATCCCAAAAAACTTCGTATCTTAGTAGCAGACTTCGGAGTCTCCCACTGTAATAAAGCATTAATCTTAGAAGGATCAACAGCAATTCCACCCCTTGAAATCACATGGCCAAGAAAGCTTACTTCCTTCAACCAAAACTCGCACTTCGACAGCTTTGCATACAACTTCTTCTCTTTCAACACTTACAACACAGTCCTCAAACGCTCGACATGTTCTTCTTCAGATCTAGAATATATCAAGATGTCATCAATAAACACCACCACAAACTTATCCAAATACTCATGAAAAATCCGATTCATATACTCCATGAATACACCAGGTGCATTAGATACACCAAATGGCATCACAGTGTACTCATAGTGTTCATACCTTGTCCTGAAAGCCGTCTTCGGAATATCATCAGGCTTAACTCGAATCTGATGATAACCCAACCTCAAATCAATCTTGCTGAACACACAAGCACCTACTAGCTGATCCATCAAATCGTCAATTCTTGGTAGAGGATACTTATTCTCGATCGTCACTTTATTCAGCTGCCGATAATCAACACACAACCTCATACTTCCATATTTCTTCTTCACTAGCAACACAGGAGCACCCCACAGAGAAACACTTGGTCGAACAAACCTCTTCTCAAGCAATTCTTCCAGTTGTCTCTTCAATTCACTTAACTCAGAAGCTGACATCCGATAAGGAGCCATCGACACTGGACTCGTACCTGGTATTAAGTCCACTGCAAACTCCAATTCACACTCTGGAGGCAAATCACTGATGTCATCAGGAAACACATATGGGAATTCACAGACAACAGGCAACTCCACACTCGCAGCTTCACGATCAATTTGGAACGATGCAAACATTGCAAACACCAAAGCTTCGTCTTCTTGAATTTCCTCTACTTACTTAGCAGACAAAAACATCAACTCCCCACTATCATCAATCTTAGGAAACTTTACAGTCTTGTTATAACAATTGATATGAACACGGTTGAACTCCAACCAGTTCATTCCAAAGATCACGTCAATTTGATGCAAGGGTAGGCACACCAAATCCATCACAAAACTCTTCTCAAAAATCATCACAGGGCATCTCAAACACACAAGGGTAGTAGTAACAGAACCATTAGCTGGAGTTTATATTACTATATTACCATTCATATCAGACAACTTCAAACTCAATCTATTAGCACATTCAAGCGAGATAAAAGAATGAGTAGCACCAGTATCAATAATAGCAACTAACTCGATATTATTAATAAAACAAGCACCTCTGTAGCGAGCGATTTTGGACGTGGTTCTTAGGCACTGTCGCTCCTTGGGGTTACTACAGGTCGATTCATTTTTTATCCTATTAAAGCTGATGAAGGAAGGGAAATAGATGTCTCCAATTAACCCTGCTTGCATACTGAGTTTAAACAGCGGTCTGTTAGGTTACGGATGCTATGTGGTAGTGGGGCCTCTCTTATGTTTATTTTGACAGAATGACGGATTTATTCTACGGACAGGAAGTTAGGACTGATGTTTTTCAATTGATATGGGATTTAGGATTTTTGTTTAGTGTGCTCGCTAAAATTTTTCTTTCAGTCTTATGCCTATGTATTCCCGTTTTTCTGAAACAGGAAAATCAGAGCGATCGTAGTTCCTCCTATTCTATGGGAGGAAATGGTGTTTTGGTGTCTTGTTTGAAGCCCAAGACGTGAAGCGAAAAAGGTGATCTGTATCTTGTTCAAAGCCCAAGATGTGAAGCTGAAAGGTCTTTTTGTATCTTGTTCAAAGCCCTAGATGTGAAGCTAAAAGGTGTTGTCTTTAGAGAGAATTTGTCATCTCTAAAGAGGGTCTGTTTGTCACAACTGTTTATAAAGGAGAATTACTTTAACCGGGATATTTGAATCCGGAAATGCCATAATTTCCTTCATAGGGGATTTCCAACCTGAAGGAGAAGACTTTAACTCAGTGTAGAGCAATGCTATCTTTCCTTAGGAATTTTTCATGCTAAAAGAGGGACAGTGGCATGGATGTAAATAATCCAGAGGCTTGCCGCTTACAGCGATTAGATGAAGGGGAAGAAGTTGTTGATGTTTGTGTACTGTGAACGAGGCACAACTTTGATGCTAAAAGGTTGATTGACTCAACCAGTGGTTTTCTTGTACAAAGCCTAAGAGGAGGCTATTGGCCCAACAAGAGGTAGTTTTTATGTGTCTCGTAGGAAGCCCGAGATGGAGGCTAAAAGTTTTATACTCAACAAGGGAGTGATTTGTGTCTTGTACAAAGCCCAAGACGGAGGCTGAAGAGGGTTGACTCTACAAGAGAGTCTTTTATACTCAACAAGAGAGTGTTTTTGTATCTCGTACGAAGCCCGAGATGAAGCCTAAAAAAGAGATTGCCTCAACAAGAGAGCCTATGTATCTCGTATGAAGCCCGAGATGGAGGCAAAAGGGTTCTGTTTCAGTTGAGTGACAGGTCCAGTATGTTGGTTAAGAGAAAATTAATTCTTATATGAGTAACACTGTACTCATGGGTTTGATCTGAGAATCGGGATTGTTTCCTGTTCTTTAAGGAAACGAGGAATCCAAAGGGTATTGAGACTGTCCAAGTCTGCGGGTTTCTTCCTATTTTTGAAAGGGACTTGAGAATGTCTTTGAGATTCAAGGAAATTAGATTGTCCAAGTCTAGAGTTTTATCTCTTGTACTATGCTTAAAGAAACAGTAGTAGACTCTTGGAAAGACTGTTCTATTAAGATGACTGATTTCTGTTCCTATACCTTTAGGAGGTCGTCGGGATAATTTGTACGAAGCCCAAGAGGAGGCTGGAAACTTTTGAGAAGCCGGGAAGTCCTTGTACGAAGCCCAAGAGGAGGCTCTCTTCCCGAAGGAAGAATCCTTATACGAAGCCTAAGAGGAGGCTGTAAATACTTCTAAGAAGCCGTAGGGTCCTTGTACAATGCCCAAGAGGAGGCGGGGATGCTTTTAGGAAGCCCGTGGGTCCCCCAACTCCGAGAAGTTCAAGACAGGCTATTCACAAAGAATAGATCAAGCCAGGAAAGTTCGAGAATTTGGAAGAAACTCAAGGGATGCAATTCACGGAGAAGAGATCATCTCTGGGGAGTAGAGTTTCTTGACAATTCCTAAGGGTGATTTTAAGAAGCCTGTGGGTCCCCAAACCCCGAGAAATTCAAGACAGGCTATTCACAAAGAATAGATCAAGCCAGGAAAGTTCGATAATTTGGAAGAAACTCAAGAGATGCAATTCACGGAGAAGAGATCATCTCTGGGAAATAGAGTTTCTTTGACAACTTCTAGGAGTGACAGTTTGAGAAAGGATTCAAAAAGAATCTGCCTTTCACATCTCCATATTGTTTAACCCCAAGAGGAGGGAAGACTGTGTCTGGTAATCCTATGGGGATCTAGTTTTGTCTATTTCTAAGAGTAATCGAAACGGCTTTACCTAGTGCTAGACGTAGTTGCCGGGGAAACTCTAAATATCTATACTATTATTGCACAGTCGATATGAGTTTATGAAAGAAGACTTACAGCGAAACAGCCCCACAATACAGTTATATGTATATGAAAACGGTAAATGAAAGCGTATAAACACTTACTCGGTTGTAGAGCTTCCGTACTATATTGATAGTTGTTCAACAAAGAAAGATTGAAAACAACAGTATATTTCAAAATCAAAGGACAAAGTGCTTTGAAAAGAAAGATTTGGGGCTTACAGCTCAAGGAGAGGCCCAGGGTTTTATCAGTGATTGCACTGTTGAATTTGTACAGAGGGACTTATACAAGTGACTGAGGCCCAAAAATTGTTTTCTGTACAAAGGGATGGGTCTTACACTCTCTCAAGAGGCCCAAAAGGTTTAAAGAAAAAGGGTGGGGCTTATAACACGAGGGTAGGCCCAGATGATTTTTCGTTTAAAATGGCGATCGCGGTGAGATTTTCTTTTAATGCAAAGGGGCTTATACAATATCTGAGGCCCATAGTTGTTTTGGTTAAAAGGGGATTGGGTCTTACACTCTATTAGAGGGCCAAAAGGTTTTGAATGGGTCTTATAGCTCAAGGAGAGGCCCAGTTGATTTTTTTCTTAAAAGGCAACGACCGCACCGTTTACTTGTACAGAGGGACTTATACAATAAGTGAGGCCCAAAATTGTTTGTACAAAGGGGGTTTTGGGTCTTACACTCTCTCAAGAGGCCCAAAAGTTTTGAAAATGATTTATGAGGGTTGAATTAATCAAAAACCCTAATTTGTTTTCAAAATGTGTTTTAATTGAATAAAATATTCAATTAAAATGATCAAAATTGTTTAACATGTGGAAAACAAATTGTGATCTTGGATTAATGCTTCATAAATCAAGTTTTGCCCTACAAAATGATTAGAAATCATTAAAATTTGCAAAATCAATAAGGAAAAAATATTTTAAATGTCAAAAACAATTAAAACAATAATTCTTTGCAAAAATATCAATTATATGAAATAAATAATATTTTTGGGATTTTTTGGAAAAGTAAAATATTTTAACATTTTTGTGAATTATTAAAAAAAAGAATAAACTCAAAATCATTAAAACTCAAAGAGAAATTAATTTTTGAATCAATTAAATAAAATCACAAAATTCAAATATTTGAATTTTCAAAAAGGGCGCTAAGAACACCTCAAGAACACGTGCGTGTTCTGGGTTTTGCCCAGATTTGCATTTTCTATCCAATCTCACTGAATACTTGATTATATCATGCAATCCACATATCAATATGCTCGTCTCAACCTCACGATCATGTTTACGACAATTAATTTCATTTAAATTAAGCATAAAACAAGAAATCACAACAAATCCTCAAGAACCCTAATTTCTGCATGAAGGCTGGGATTTTTGATACACGATTCAAACAAAGCAATTAATTGAGGGGAAATATTCCATGCATGATTATGAACATTTGGCAAAAGTATTGTGCGAGGAAATATGCATAGATTGATAGATGAACAAGTTTAGGCTTACCTCTAGGTCGTGACAGCAAGTTCAAAATGATTTCTGAGTAGGAGGTGTTACAGATGAGTTGTGATGATCTGAACAGCTTCCCTACACCATATGAAGTGTGTTTGAATCTTGGACTTGATGGAAATTGGCTAGATCACTTCATGGCATCTCAACTGCAACTTGGTTAAAACCTTGAGCAATTGATGGGTGATTCTGAGAAATCAGTGTTCTAGGTGTTATTTAAGTGTTTGATCAGCTCACATATGATGTATGTGAGGTGTGTGTGTGATTGGTTTGGTTGGAAAAGCTCTAAAACTCAAAACCCGATAGTGACTTGCCTTAGAAGGCAAAATTGGAGTGAAAGAAAAGATTTTGAGGAAAGCATCTGTTTGATGGCTTTGGTGTACTCAAACTGATCACAATTGAGCTCTATTTATAGTAGAGCAAGTTTGTTTTGCAAGGAATAGTGAATGGTAACTGCTGAGTAGGGTTGGCCAATGTTGGCAAATAAAAATCCAAGTCTCCTCTAGCCATTGACTAGAGGTTAGAGCACAGAGCTTTGGTTCCCTTGGTCTTGGATAAGTCTTGACTGAATTTAGTTGCCAATAGCTCAGTCCATGCCACCTTGGTGCTTCCATTGAGTGTTCCAATCCAAAATTGGAGTCTTGTCCCTATTTTAGGCAATTCTAGGTTTGGCATGCTATTTCTTGTTCCAAAGACTTTGGAGGCTTGGCTCAGTGATTGTCCCCTTTAGATTCAATCCTCAGATGTGTCCAAAGTGATGACAAGGCTTGGAATTGACTGATTTTGGTAAATCGACCAAAAGTTCAAAAATCTGCCTTGCTTTGGCAGATTTCAGCAAGGCATCTTGCCAATGTCATATCTCATGGCTCAAGTTGAATTTGGTGATGTTCTTGGTCATTTTGGAAAGCCCTTAAATGATACAACAACTGTTTGAACATATTTGGTTTTGATACTTTTTGGATCCAAGTGAAAAATGTCCCTACATTTGGAAAAAAGTAAGGCAAATTCTGACTTAGTGAAATTTTCACTAAGTGTTGGAACAAAGTGACTTTTCTTGATTTTGATCACTCCATAACTCAAAATCCATGAGGAATTTGGAGATAGATCAATATGAAGCTTTTGTAGAGGGCAATGAGATCTATAAATCAAGCTTTGGATGGGGAAAAATGGCTTTGTGGTTTAGGAGTTATGATCCTCCAAAGTTGGTACCTTTGTCACTTTATTTCATAACTTAGAAAATTTTCTAAGTTTTTATGGTGACCCCTTTTACAAGTTATCCCACTTTCCTTGATTTTTCTTGATGAATGATGATTCAAATCATACATTAACATCAATTTAGGGTTAAAAATCCAATTTTGTGAAAAATCTCAAAAAGTCAAAGTTGACTTTTGTGCACAGTTGACTTTTTGTCAGATGAATTCCAAACTGTGCAATTCTTCAGGAAATCATGTCCTTGACCTAAATCAAACTTGATGGACATGTTCCATGGGTGTTATAGGGTATATTGAATCATGTCCTAGGGTTTGGGAGCATGTCCTGGTCAATAGTCAAAGCTACAGTTGACTTTTCTCCCAAAACCCTAACTGTGGTTCAGATGAAATTGAAACTTGTTGCTCAAGCTTCTTGGATCAATCCATTGTTCCAAATGGATCAATATGGTATATTAGAGACCCTCAAATCATGTCTTGAGGTCTTGGTTCATGATTTGTCCCAAAAGCCAACTTAGGGGTGAATTAGGTCAAGAAACCCTAATTCCTGATTTTTGATGTATGCATCCCTTGAGGCAAAATTGACTTAATGATTGGGTCCATGAGGTTCCATGGAGTATATTAGGTTATGTTTTGGATCATTGGCTCATGCCCAGAGGAAAATTTCCATCTGGAGGCCCTGGTCGACCAAAACCCTAATTTGGTGACACTGGCAATCTTGAAGCTTGATCCACCTAGAAGGGAGCAACCTTGTGCTTAATCCTTGAAGTGTGAGTCCTCTTGATACATTGTGGATGTTTGAGAGGTTAGACAAGTTGAAGATCATGTCATTTCTTGATTGACCCTTTGTCTAAGCACTCAGAGAGGGCTTGAAACCCTAATTTTGATTGTGGTGAATGCTCAACAATTCCTTGAGGAGATTGATGAGGCACAAAGGTACATCCATATTGTGATGATGATTTGCACAATGATGGCGAAGGTATTCGGGCATTCGAGGTGCAAGAGGATTAAATATCAGAATATCCAAAATTTTGACAGCGTCTATGAATGGCAATTTACGCATTCATCTTCTTTCGCTAAGCAATGATGTTTAGAAAAGGTAAACTTCCCCTCGATCCTGGTCTTCAGCCAAGGAACTGGTCTTAGTTTCTGAAATAAACCTCCCCTCGATCCTGGTTTCCTACCAAGGAACTGGTCTTAGTTTCTGAAATAAACTTCCCCTCATTCTTGGTTTCCTACCAATGAACTAGTCTAAGTTTCTTTTATAAACTTCCCCTCGATCCTGGTTTCCTACCAAGAAACTGGTATTAGTTTCTGAAATAAACTTCCCCTCGTTTTTGGTTTCCTACCAATGAACTGGTCTAAGTTTCTTTTGTCAATAAACCTTATTGACAAGGGACGTTACTCGTAGCGGTTTTCCTCAAACTTCTCACTGAATTTTCCTGGGGAGATGCCATTTGACAGAAAAAGTTTTGATGTCAGACTGGCTGGGGAACCCAATCGTCTGAGTTGTAGAGGTGCACAAACTTCTCTGTTGGAGATGCCATTTGTTTCTACTGGGGAAAACGAGTCTCTTGAGAGACTGCCTTCGTTTGGGGTATTACATCATACTTTTCTCGGAGATCTTCTCGGAGAAATGCCATATGATGGGATCCAATTTTGAAGTGCCGATGACCATTTCATCAGTGGTTTTTTCGGAGAAAAACTGCTGTACCACTGAATCTCTGATTAGGAGGCTTTCTCTCGGGATTTTCCTTAATCCGAGAAAGTAAGGATAGCATCTTCAATGGCGAAGAGTGATGTTGAATGAGGGATCTCTGGTTTTTCAGAGGTTCAAGTTATCAAAGTGGTCGAGGAGCCAACTTCATTCCAGAAATAAACTAGAGGAGAAAGATTGTTCAGACGCAGCATTTCCTGACGAGGACCAACTGACAACTCGATTGAGAGGACTTTTTTTATCACCAGGGGATAAGATCGACTAGAGTGATAGTGATGCAATATGAAATGTGAATGCAAATCAATAATGCATGATGTATGTATGTTTATGCTGACTAACGCGACATACAAACTAAAAGATGAACATGACTGGATACTCGGCCATCGCGGGGCAAAGAAGTATTGTTGGTCCAAAAGGTAGCAATTTTATTTTGCTTAGGAGAAGTAGTCCTCGCGGGGAGCTATGTTGGTCGGGCTTAGGAGATAAAAACTCGGCCGAGGCGTGTCAGACGAAATAAGGTCTCTGACACAGTCGATCCCTTCATTCAGGCGCACTGGGTTAGAAGGAGTACTTTGATTCTGCACTTTGAAGTTCAATTGCTTTCGGGGAAGCAGTCAATGTTCTTTCGATGTTCAATAGTCAAAAGAAATTGCCATCTTTATTTTAAAGCAGAAAAAGTTTTACAAGTAAATTCATTTTTGTTTTATTTCAAGAATCGTTAATCATATTAAAATGTCGTTCTGTAAAGCTAAAACAAATGAGAATTACAAACAAAAGAACGAGGGCTCAAATTTTATTGATAAGATGGAGATCAGCCAAACGCGTGATTCCAAAGAGTATTTACAAAGTTAGAAAATGGTAATTTACAGGGAAAAGGGCTATGTTGAAACATAACGACCACTATCCTTCTACCAACTTTGAATTCAGGACATCCTGAGCTTCTGTCGAAGATGACCTTGACTGGAGTTTTCCTCCGATGGATGGTGTAACTGCTGCTAAGGGACTTGCCTCTGTTGAACATAGTTACTTGCCATTATCCCTAACTTTTGCCTGGATTGTACTGTGATGTTTCCAATCCACCGGGATGCTTTTTTTTTTATTTTTTCTCTAACTTTTGCCTGGACCGCCCTTTCGGGTTTTCAATCCACCAAGACGTTTTTTTTAGGCGAAGTATTTCTTGACTACATCAACTTTTGTGGGGTAGGAAAATTCCTCTCCGTCCATGGTTGCAAGTCTCAAGGCACCGCCTGAGAAAGCTTTCGTGACCACATAAGGGCCGTCGTAATTCGGGGTCCACTTGCCCCGAGAATCAGTGAGAAATGATTGTATCTTTTTGAGCACAAGGTCTCCTTTCCTGAAGACACGAGGTCGAACCTTTTTGTCGAACGCCCTCTTCATTCTTTGTTGATACAACTGACCGTGGCATAGTGCCATTATCCGTTTTTCTTCGATCAGATTCAGTTCGTCGTGTCGACTTTGACACCATTCATCCTCTGTAAGCTTAGCTTCCATCAATACCTGTATTGATGGAATCTCTACCTAGATGGGGAGCACTGCCTCCATGCCATACACTAGAGAGAAAGGGGTTGCCCCTGTTGAAGTGCAGACAGATGTGCGATAACCATGAAGAGCAAAGGGTAGCATCTCGTGCCAGTCTTTGTAGGTTACGACCATCTTCTGAACAATCTTCTTGATGTTCTTGTTAGCCACTTCTACTGCTCCGTTCATCTTTGGTCGGTAGGGAGATGAGTTATGGTGTTCGATCTTGAACTCTGCGCACAACTCTTTCATCATCTTATTGTTCAAGTTAGATCCATTATCAGTAATGATTTGGCTCAGAACACCATAACGACAGACGATATTGTTTTTGATAAATCGGACCACCACTTGTCGGGTTACATTAGCGTACGACGCTGCTTCGACCCACTTAGTGAAGTAATCAATGGCTACCAGAATGAACTGATGTCCGTTCGAAGCTTTGGGTTCAATCATGCCAATCATGTCGATTCCCCAAATGGAAAAAGGCCATGGGGAAGAAAGAACTTTGAGATGTGTAGGCGGTACATGGATTTTGTCTGAGTATATCTGACACTTGTGACATCTCCTCATGTACTTGTAGCAGTCAGATTCCATGGTCAACCAATAGTACCCTTCTCTTAGAATTTTTCTCGCCATTGTGTGTCCGTTGGCATGAGTGCCAAAGGATCCTTCGTGAATTTCTTTCATCAGCATGTCTGCTTCTGGTCTGTCTACGCATTGGAGCAAGACTATGTCAAAGTTCCTCTTATAGAGAGTATCGCTGCTCAGGAAAAAGCTGCTTGCTAGTCTTCTGAGGGTCTTTCTATCCTTCCTTAGTGCCCCAGGAGGGTACTCTTGTTTTTGAAGGAAGCATTTGATATCGTGATACCAAGGTTTGTCGTCTATGACTTCTTCAATCGTGAAGATGTAAGCGGGCCGTTCAAGGCGCATAATGTCAATCTTAGGTAGGTCATTCCATTGACATACATTAATCATGGAAGAGAGAGTGGCTAAGGCGTCAGCCATGCGATCCTCTTCACGAGGGATATGATGAAACTCGATTCTGTTGAAGAAAGGCAACAACCTTCTTGCATAATCTTTGTAAGGAATCAGTCCTGATTGGTATATGTTCCAATCTCCTTTTATCTGATTGATAACCAAGGCTGAGTCGCCATATACGTCCAAGTTTTTGATCCTTAAATCAATCGCTTCTTTGAGACCCATAATACAAGCTTCGTATTCGGCGTCGTTGTTTGTACATTTGAACGTAAGTCTGGCAGTGAAAGGAATGTGGGTACCCTGAGGGGTAACAATGATTGCCCCAATTCCATTTCCATAATGATTAACTGCTCCATCAAAGATAAGTCCCCGCTGGGAACCTGGTTCTGGCCCTTCACTGGGTAGCGGTTCATCGCAATCTTTCATCTTTAGATACATGACATCTTCGTCTGGGAAGTTGAACCTGATTAATTCTTGATTGTCAATCGGTTGATGAGCCAAATGATCGACTAAAATACTTCCTTTAACGACTTTTTGAGCATGGTACTCTATATCATATTCTGATAACAACATCTGCCAACGGGCGATTCTTCCCGTGAGAGCAGGTTTTTCAAATACATACTTGATTGGATCCATCTCTGAGACCAACCAAGTAGTGTGACGAATCATGTACTGGCGCAAACGTTTGGCTACCCAAGCCAAAGCACAACAAGTTTTCTCGAGCATCGTGTACCGAGTTTCACAGTCGGTGAACTTCTTGCTTAGATTGTAAATGGCATACTCTTTCCTTTTGGTTTCGTCTTATTGGCCAAGCACACACCCCATTGAGTCTTCCAAGATGGTTAAGTAGATGATCAGTGGCCTTCCTTCCACTGGAGGTGATAGAATCGGAGGATTCAACAGATATTCCTTAATACTGTCGAAGGCGGTTTGGCAGTCTACTGTCCAAACGCAATCCTGGTTTTATTTCAGTAGTTTGAAGATCGGCGCACACGTGGCGGTCATGAGGAATATGAATCTGGAGATGTAGTTCAAACGTCCCAGGAATCCTCTGACCTGTTTTTCAGTTTTCGGAGAAGGCATTTCTTGAATGGCCTTGACCTTGTCAGGATCAACCTCAATTCCTTTCTGGCTGACAATGAACCCTAAGAGTTTCCCTGAACGGACACCGAACGTGCACTTATTGGGATTCAAGCAGAGTTTGTACTTTCTCAGCCGCTCGAATAGTTTTGACAGGTGGGTCACATGCTCCTCTTCTGTCTTGGATTTTGCAATCATATCATTGACATATACCTCGATTTCTTGGTGTATCATGTCATGAAACAGAGTAGTCATGGCCCTTTGATAGGTTGCCCCGGCGTTCTTCAAACCGAACGACATTACCTTGTAACAAAAGGTACCCCATGGGGTAATGAACGAAGTTTTCTCCATGTCTTTCGGCACCATTTTGATTCGGTTATAGCCCGAGAATCCATCCATGAAGGAGAAAACTTTGAACTTTGCTGTACTGTCAACCAGCATGTCAATATGTGGTAAAGGAAAGTCGTCCTTTGGACTTGCCTTGTTCAGATCCCTGTAATCAACACACATTTTGACTTTTCTGTCCTTTTTCGGAATAGGTACTATGTTGGCTAACCATTGAGGATATTCAGATGTAGCGAGGAAACCCGCGTTAATCTGTTTCTGTACCTCCTCTTTGATTTTGATGGCCATGTCTGGGTGAGTCCGTCTCAACCTCTGTTTTACAGGCGGACATTCCGATCTTAACGTAAGTGATGTTCCACGATGCTGGTATCCAACCCTGGCATATCCTGATAGGACCAAGCGAATACATCGGGGAATTTTTTGAGATGCTTTGTCAAACTCTCTTTAGCAGTTGGACTGAGCAGTGCCCCAATCCTGATTTCTTTTCTCTCTTTTTCTGAACCCCAGTTTACCGTTTCCAATGGTCCTTTGTGAGGTTCAATGGACTTTTCCTCTTGTCTGAGTAATCGAGAGATCTCTTCTGGAATTTCGTTGTCAACTTCTTCTTCAGCCCCAAATACCGGGAACTCAAAGTCGGGAGAAGGCATCAGATCGTATGTTTCAACAGGGTTTAAAACAAGCAATCTGCATGATGTGATGATTCGTGTTTAGAAGAGATAGAGAAAATGCAAGTCTGTACAATGTATTTTTTTTACTGCTTGTTTTTATTATTGATTTGTTCTTTAGGATTACCATTTTCTGAGAAAAAGCAAAAAGAGAAAACAGCAATAAATGCGGAAATTACAGAACGACGTTATTTTATTAATGAACAAGTCGATTCTTGAAACTACAGCCCTATAAAACAAAACTCCGTCACTTTAGGCAAAGCGAAGAGGGAAATTTACAGAAAGCGAGCCCTATCAAAACATTCGTTTCACCTGGGCAGGGTGAAAGGTTAAAGATGGCAATTACTTTGACTGGTGAACGACCTTCGGAAAATCGACAGCAACCCATTGGCGCTGAACTCCTTGGTGAATCAAAAAGTCTGGCACCTTCCTTTATTTGTCTTCAGAAATAACACTGATTTCTGGTGGAGCAGGATCATTGGAATCTATCTCCCAGGCAGAGTTGTTGTAGGAGGATTCCTCTGTTGCCTTTTGCATATCATTTGTACTCTCAGGCAGATCTCCCCATCCACTTAGCTGGATGTCTTCGAGCTTGATACGAGAGCTTTCAAGAGCGGTGTATTTGACCATGAAGTCAAATTTTCCACTCGGTTGTCCCAAGGTGTCCTACACTTCTTTGGAATTGGAGGAGTCATCCCTCTCGATGATGTTGACCTCGGGAAAAGCACAGTTGATGAATTCCAGTCCTGCAAACGTTGCAAATTCATCGTCATGTTGAGTAGTTTCTGAATGACCTGAGTGTTGATCCCATGACATGGTGGGGACACAGGTATTTTGTTCAATGATGCTCAGCCGAGTTTCATTACTCGGCTGACTTTCTGGCCCCAAGTCTCCTGGGTAAGGCTGCCACATTGGCAGGCCATCCATCGGGCAATTGTGGTCAAAGTTGTCTTTCATCAGAGTGTCTTTCTCTAATGAATTTGGTGGAGCACGACATCCTTCAGGATCACAATCTCCATATATCATTTCGACATCTGACCGTGGTATAAATCTCGGACTCTGTGCGGGATAGCAAAATGGCGTAGGCACTTCTTCCTGGGACATATAACCGTCCTCGTTAAGATAGGACTTCCATTCCTCCTCTGTGTCAGAGGAATCATCTTTATTGATGGTGTGCACTTCTTGAGGCACTGGGTGAAGGAAACCTCCACTGTGGAAGAAATCCTGAATGGGATGAAGACTTTCATCGGTATCAGCTGTTTGGGTGCAGGTTGCAGAAAAACCAAGACCCTTCTTTGTTTTATTGTCAGTAGGAATGGCTAGCTGTCCCCATCCTGTTGTATTGGTACTCTCGACCGCTTTAATAGCATCTTTGTATGAGGAAATCGAAGTTCCTCCTCTTGATTGATTGTCCTTGCTCACCGACAGTGCTTGGAACCGAGTTCCAATAACCTCCTTGGGTTCTATACCAGTAGATGATGATAAGCTACTCACGAGCAAGGCCTGCTCCCCGCAGACTGTGATGAGTTGGCCATTCTGGAAGAACTTTAGCTTTTGGTGGAGGGTTGAAGTAGCCGCTCCAGCCTTATGTATCCAAGGTCTTCCTAATAAACAACTATACGTTGCCCGGATGTCCATGACCTGGAAAGTGACTTGGAAAGTGTGAGGACCGATAGTTGTGGGAAGATCAACTTCGCCGATAACCGTTTTTCTGGATCCGTCAAATGCTTTGACGACAACCTCGCTGATTCTCATCGGAGGGCCTTTGAATGATAATTATATCAAAGTGGACTTTAACATAGCATTCAGGGCTGACCCTGTGTCTACCAGTACACTGGCTAAAGCATCATCCTGGCAGTTGACTGTGATATTGAGTGCCATGTTATGAAGGCGACCCTCTTTCGGTAATTCCTCATCACTAAATCCCAAATTATTGCAGGAAGTGATGTTAGAGACAATGCTATCAAATTGTCTGATTGTTACATCTTGTTCCACAAAGGCTCGCTCCAAGACTTTCTATAAAGCCTCCCTGTGTGCTTCTGAACTGAGTAAAAGTGACAGCACAGAGATCTTTGAAGGAGTTTGTAATAGCTGATCAACAATGTTGTATTCACTCCTTTGGATGAGCTTCAGCATCTCATCATCATTTTTCGAACGGTCGGGATTACTGGATTGACCGACTGGTGGATTGGGAACTTATGTCTGAGGTTCCTTTTCTTTGATAGGTTCTCCAACCCCTCGGTTGAAGATTCGACCACTCCGTGTTACTCGACTGATGTCTGCAATATTTACGATGGAGGGTAATGGAATTTCCTTTCCATTCTCGACCGTTGTTGCACCGTATTTGTAAGGGATAGCCTTAGTTTATTCATACGGTAATGGTCCCGGTAGATAGATGACTATGGGAGCCTTCTGATTTTTCCGACCATCGTAAGTAACCTCGATCCGTTCCTGGTTAGGAACTCTCGATTCGTCAAGTAGAGGGATGATGGTACAAACATCCTTGTTTCTCTGATGATCCGAGATTATGACAATGTCCTCAATTTGATTGGCAAGGTAGTCCGGCGCCCAGTTGATTGGTCCGGAACCCGAATATGGGAGAATCTCTCTATGATCCACCTGACCCTGAAGAGCTGCTCGCACAAGGTAGCATCCTTGGTTACTTTCTGAACAGACTCCACAATGTTCATAGTTGTGTGGTGGCACCTGGCCACGCCGACTTTGAATGCAATGTAACCTCACTAGGTTAGCTTCCACAGATCGGACATCCTGACTTTGACGCCGAGTAGGATTCTTGTTATTGATACTAATTTGCTGAGTATCCTCATCCATATAGATTGGCATCCACCAGTGATTTAACAAGTGCTGAAGTGCCTCCTGGACAAGGGTACAACCTCGATCATTTTCGCAACCCGCTTTACAGCTTTGGTAATTATGTGATATCAGGAATCCGAGGCAGACCTGCTCAGCATGTAAATCTACCAGGTTGGTATTCATTAAGCGAATATTGAAGATCTGAACCATGTTGATTTGATAGGGATTTCTATCATGGTAGTCCTGGATCTATCCAAGATCCATCTGACGCTGGAATGCCTCTTGTACAAAAGAGCATCCCTGTTTGTTTACTGAGCAAGTCAGACAAGAACTGTAATCGTGCCGCGGAAAATTATGATATTGGCTTTGCCTTGAGTGCATTGCCACCAGGTTGACATTCATCGCACGGATATCGTGGTTCTGAATGACGTTGGAATTCGTATAGACCATGTTAACTCCACGAACTTGGTGCTCTTGGATCCATCCGAGATCCATCTGTTCCTGTAGAGCTGATTGCACCACAGAACATCCTTGATTGCTTTTAGAGCAGATATCACATTGATGATAATCATGAGATGGCACATGGCCATATCCACTCTGTCTACAATGCATCTTGTCCAGATTGGTCCTTAACGAGAGTACATCATGAATTTGATAGACGTTGTTAAATTCTTTCTCAATCAGGTTGACTGCAGCTTTCTCATGTTGAGGCAGCGGGTTTGTGAGAACATTGGGATTCGTACCTTTGAAAGATAAGAGCCCGCTCCTAACAAGCTTTTGCACGTCGGATTTGAAATTGAGACAGTTCTCTATGTTATGCCTCGATCCTCCTTGATGATAAAGGCATGTATGATCCACCTTAAACCAAAAAGGTGGATTTTCTGGCACTGTGAGAGGAGACTTAGTCTGGATGTGCCCCTTAGCCAGTAGTAACGGAAATAGTTCTGCGTATAACATGGGTATAGGATCAAACCCTGGTGGCCGCGTTGTACGGTTGTTGTTGTATTGAGGACGAGCCTGCTGAAGAGGCTGTTGTGTCCTTTACTGATTAGGTTGGCTCTGTGCAACCTGAGGTTGATACGTAGGAGCAGGCGCAGGATTGATAGTAGGAGTTACAGTTGCTACCGGTTGATAACGCCGCCTTTGCTTTCCGAGAGAGATATTCCTAATATCTTGCGCTTTTTTTTTAGGGAGAGCACTACCGTATCATTTTGTACTACTCGATGATCCAACGTCTTTTACCAAACGTCCTTCTCAGACGGCTTCCTCAAGACGAACTCCCATGCCCACCATCTTGGTGAAATCACTGGGCGCACTGGCAACCATTCTATCATAGTAAAATGAGCTTAAGGTTTTTAAAAATATCTTTGTCATCTCTTTTTCCTCAAGAGGTGGACAAATCTGAGCGGAAATTTCACGCCATCTCTGAGCGTATTCCTTAAAGGTTTCCTTGTCCTTTTGTGACATTGATCAGAGTTGATCTTTGTCCGGTGCCATGTCCAGATTGTATTTATATTGTTGGACGAAGGCAGTGCCAAGATATCTGAAAGTGCTAATTGTGGCACGGTTTAAACCCATGTACCATTTAAGCGCGGTACCGGTTAAACTATCCTAAAAGTAGTGAATCAGTAGGTCCCGATTCTCCGTCTGAGCTGACATTCGCCGAGCGTACATCACCAGATGACTTTGAGGGAAAGAGTTACCCTTGAATTTTTCAAAGTCGGGCACTTGGAACTTGTGCAGAACTTTCACATTGGGGACCAAGCAGAGGTCTGCGGCGTCCTTTCCAAATAAATCCTGACCGCGAATGGCTTGCAGTTCCTTCTGCATTTCCAAGAACTGTTCCTGGAACTCATCCATTTGGTCAAACATAGTTTCCTTCTTACCAGAAGGGATCGGTGGAATCTGTCCTTCCGGGGCAGTGTGCACTACAGGGGGTGGTACCGTGTCTACGGCAGTGAATCTTGGCGTTTCCCGAAGTTTGTAACCTTCAGGAGTCTTCAATATGCCTCTGGCATCTTCGCTTTCCCGAAGTTTGTAACCTTCAGGCCCAGCGGCTTCTGTTATGATTCCCTGATCTTCAGTGATCGGCGGAACATATCCCTCCGGGATATAGTTAACAGGCATGCCCCAGGGACGATCTTTCGGCATTTGATACCTAGGATCATACTTCTCCACTATGGGTGTTGAGGTGATCTCTGAGATCACAGTCCTTTGTAGCCGAGCTTCTGCCATGGCTTTCATGTCGTTACGAAGCTTTCTCATATCCTCTCTCAGAGCGTCGATCTCTTCTTTCAACTCTCTGTTTTCTTCCTCAAGATCATCCATCTTTTTCTGATGATTGGCCTGAGTATTGTACGAATGAGACAGTTTGACTCTAGAACCGAGACACAAATGTGAGATTTGTAGGTAAGCAGAATACGTTACGTGAGAATGATGAATGCAATGATTATATTAATTGTTTTTTTGGTTTAATCAAAATAAACTTCGACAATTAGATTGCAAATATCAAACAATGGGGAAACCCCTTTTTATTGAATTCAAAGGATTACAGAAATGGAAATACAGTAGATTACAAGGTGCAGAAACAGAAACCTAAGCTAATGGGTCCCGAGTCCTCTCTGAAGAGAAATCGGGTGCTGACTCTGGTACTTTCCTTTTCTTTGACCGGGGCTCTTGGACCGTTGTCGGGTGGTCATTCCTTTGCCAGGTGAAAGGAATGAGCAAATTCCTCTGGTCATCTTGATTCTCTACAGCATGTTGCTCTAAAACCTCAATCAGAGCATCTTTCTCTCTCAGTAGTTGTTGTATTTGGGCACACTCCACATTGAGGATGCAGTACTTGTTCTTCCAAGACCTCCTCTCCCGCTGGACTTTGTTAAGAGTAACCTGGAGCTTTTCCGTTTCGGTCATGAAGTATATGACAGATTCCCTTGGCGGAAGAACTCCGTGACGAGGATAAGGCATTTTTAGCTTGAGAGCTCTAGTTTGTACCCAGTGGAGGTAAGGCTCCACCGAGACACAATCCGGTTTTCCTAGAGACTCTCGTCCTTTCTTATGAACATGTTTCCAAGCGTGCACTATTTCCGTCTTTAGTGCTCTGTCATTTTCTCCTTCCTTGAAGAAAAGACCTTCCAGATGAGCATTCCGCGGGACATGCCTCATCGGGTATCCAAATTGACGATGAACCAATACCGGATGGTAGATGATTCCTCCCTTAGTTCCTATAAGGGGTACGTTGGGGAAGTTTCCACAACGATCAATGATCCTTATTCCATCATAAATCCTATTGCACCAATCAATGTCAGAGTTGGTGAGAGACATGATTTTCTGCGACCAGCATAAGGCACTCTTATGATCCCAAAAAGCAGCAGATTTAGGCAAATGGGAGATAAACTATTTGTAAAGCAAAGGTACACAACATGTGATCTCCCCTCCGCTGTACAAATTCCCTAAGTGTACAGAATGATACGCATCCGCGAGCAAAGTTGGCACAGGGCTTCCAATGAGAAAAACCTTAATGGCATTGATATCGACGAAGTTATTAATGTTGGGCAACAGAAATAATCCGTAGGTGAATAAAACAAAGATGCTTTCAAAAGCAGTCATGTTCCCGATACTGGCGAAGTACAGGGCTTTCTTTGTCAAGAACTGGGCTGGAAAACCTTGTATGCCACCCTTAGTGGTCATGTGAGTCCTGACCTCAGACTCGTCCAAATGAATTGCTCTTGCAATGGTCTGATTCTTTGGAATTTCTTCCAGTCCAAAAAATGGAGCTCGATCAGTAATGTGTAGATCAGTCAGGTGAGAGTACTCCTCCAGCGTTGGTGCTAACTGGTAATCCGGGAATGTAAAATAGTGATAAACCGGATCGTAGAACTGAACGAGTGCATCCATGATTCCTTCAATCACATGGATTCTTAGCAGAGGTAGCAGACCTCCGTACTTGGCTCTGAAGACCTCTTGGTTTGTGATCATCCTCGCCAAACCTCTTAAATCTCTAGTTTTGGAACCTTGAAGGTATACTTATGAGTTCTCCTTCTACCGAAATCCATTAGCGTAATCCTTTTCTCTGATATTTGCAATCACAGTCGTAGTTTAATTTGAAAAAATAGAGAGACTAGAAGAGAAATTTTTTCTTTGTTTTAATGTTTTTTAGATGAATGCATGAATGCAGCACACAAAAACATAGAAAAAACACGGGGTCAAAGGGTCGGTGTTATGGAGTCAAGGCTCTACCCATCCCAAAGGTTTACTAGTGATTTTTGTACCAGTCTCTCTTCATCATTAACTCTTGTCAAGAAAACACCAGCGGGCCGGGAACCGTGCTAGGTGGTGTTTTTTGAAGAGTCCTCAGAAGAGGGTGGCATCGCATGACAACTATTTCCGATAGCCTCTGCGCCACTAAAGGGGTTTTCCTAGGTGTATACTCAATCTTTCCACATGCGGCATCACACACATTCCCATTAGCGGAAAAATAAACACATATATCAATTAGGAAAAGCAGTATATATATTTGTCCTAATGTCCTAGACTTTTAAAGCTATGAACCCTACGTTCCTGACATAAAATGGCTCCCCGGCGGAAACGCCATTCTGTGGTTTCGACACAAGAGATGAAAAGAAAGAAGAAAAACAGAGAGGGGCCCCACGGTGGGTGCCATTTTTCTGTAGCGAGCGATTTTGGACGTGGTTCTTAGGCACTGTCGCTCCTTGGGGTTACTACAGGTCGATTCATTTTTTATCCTATTAAAGCTGATGAAGGAAGGGAAATAGATGTCTCCAATTAACCCTGCTTGCATACTGAGTTTAAACAGCGGTCTGTTAGGTTACAGATGCTATGTGGTAGTGGGGCCTCTCTTATGTTTATTTTGACAGAATGAAGGATTTATTCTATGGACAGGAAGTTAGAACTGATGTTTTTCAATTGATATGGGATTTAGGATTTTTGTTTAGTGTGCTCGCTAAGATTTTTCTTTCAATCTTATGCCTACGTATTCCCATTTTTCCAAAACAGGGAAATCAGAGCGATCGTAGTTCCTCCTATTCTATGGGAGGAAATGGTGTTTTGGTGTCTTGTTTGAAGCCCAAGACGTGAAGCGAAAAAGGTGATCTGTATCTTGTTCAAAGCCCAAGATGTGAAGCTGAAAGGTCTTTTTGTATCTTGTTCAAAGCCCAAGATGTGAAGCTAAAAGGTGTTGTCTTTAGAGAGAATTTGTCATCTCTAAAGAGGGTCTGTTTGTCACAACTGTTTATAAAGGAGAATTACTTTAACCGGGATATTTGAATCCGGCAATGCCATAATTTCCTTCATAGGGGATTTCCAACCTGAAGGAGAAGACTTTAACTCAGTGTAGAGCAATGCTATCTTTCCTTAGGAATTTTTCATGCTAAAAGAGGGACAGTGGCATGGATGTAAATAATCCAAAGGCTTGCCGCTTACAGCGATTAGATGAAGGGGAAGGAGTTGTTGATGTTTGTGTACTGTGAACGAGGCACAACTTTGATGCTAAAAGGTTGATTGACTCAACCAGTGGTTTTCTTATACAAAGCCTAAGAGAAGGCTATTGGACCAACAAGAGGTAGTTTTTATGTGTCTCGTACAAAGCCCGAGATGGAGGCTAAAAGTTTTATACTCAACAAGGGAGTGATTTGTGTCTTGTACAAAGCCCAAGACGGAGGCTGAAGAGGGTTGACTCTACAAGAGAGTCTTTTATACTCAACAAGAGAGTGTTTTTGTATCTCGTACGAAGCCCGAGATGAAGGCTAAAAAACGAGATTGGCTCAACAAGAGAGCCTATGTATCTCGTACGAAGCCCGAGATGGAGGAAAAAGGGTTTTGTTTCAGTTGAGTGATAGGTCCAGTAAGTTGGTTAAGAGAAAATCAGTTCTTATATGAGTAACACTGTACTCATGGGTTTGATCTGAGAATCGGGATTGTTTCCTGTTCTTTAAGGAAACGGGGAATCCAAAGGGTATTGAGACTGTCCAAGTCTGCGGGTTTCTTCCTATTTTTGAAAGGGACTTGAGAATGTCTTTGAGACTCAAGGAAATTAGACTGTCCAAGTCTAGAGTTTTATCTCTTGTACTATGCTTAAAGAAACAGTAGTAGACTCTTGGAAAGACTGTTCTATTAAGATGACTGATTTCTGTTCCTATACCTTTAAGAGGTCGTCGGGACAATTTGTACGAAGCCCAAGAGGAGGCTGGAAACTTTTAAGAAGCCGGTAAGTCCTTGTACGAAGCCCAAGAGAAGGCTCTCTTCCCGAAGGAAGAATCCTTATACGAAGCCTAAGAGGAGGCTGTGAGTACTTCTAAGAAGCCGTAGGGTCCTTGTACAACGCCCAAGAGGAGGCGGGGATGCTTTTAGGAAGCCTGTGGGTCCCCAAACCCCGAGAAGTTCAAGACAAGCTATTCACAAAGAATAAATCAAGCCAGGAAAGTTCGAGAATTTGGAAGAAACTCAAGGGATGCAATTCACGGAGAAGAGGTCATCTCTGGGGAGTAGAGTTTCTTGACAATTCCTAAGGGTGCTTTTAAGAAGCCTGTGGGTCCCCAAACCCCGAGAAATTCAAGACAGGCTATTCACAAAGAATAGATCAAGCCAGGAAAGTTCGAGAATTTGGAAGAAACTCAAGAGATGCAATTCACGGAGATGAGATCATCTCTGGGAAATAGAGTTTCTTTGACAACTTCTACGAGTGACAGTCTAAGAAAGGGTTCAAAAAGAATCTGCCTTTCACATCTCCATATTGTTTAACCCCAAGAGGAGGGAAGACTGTGTCTGGTAATCCTATGGGGATCTAGTTTTGTCTATTTCTAAGAGTAATCGAAACGGCTTTACCTAGTGCTAGACGTAGTTGTCGGGGAAACTCTAAATATCTATACTATTATTGCACAGTTGATATGAGTTTATGAAAGAAGACTTACAGCGAAACAGCCCCACAATACAGTTATATGTATATGAAAGCGGTAAATGAAAGCGTATAAACACTTACTCGGTTATAGAGCTTCCGTACTGTATTGTTAGTTGTTCAACAAAGAAAGATTGAAAACAACAGTATATTTCAAAATCAAAGGAGAAAGTGCTTTGAAAAGAAAGATTTGGGGCTTACAGCTCAAGGAGAGGCCCAGGGTTTTATCAGTGATTGCACTGTTGAATTTGTACAGAGGGACTTATACAAGTGACTGAGGCCCAAAAATTGTTTTCTGTACAAAGGGATGGGTCTTACACTCTCTCAAGAGGCGCAAAAGGTTTAAAGAAAAAGAGTGGGGCTTATAACACGAGGGTAGGCCCAGATGATTTTTCGTTTAAAATGGCGATCGCGCCGAGATTTTCTTTTAATGCAAAGGGGCTTATACAATATCTGAGGCCCAAATTTGTTTTGGTTAAAAGGGGATTGGGACTTACACTCTATTAGAGGCCCAAAAGGTTTTGAATGGGTCTTATACAATATTTTCTTAAAAGGCGACGATCGCGCCATTTACTTGTACAGAGGGACTTATACAATAAGTGAGGCCCAAAATTGTTTGTACAAAGGGGGTTTTGGGTCTTACACTCTCTCAAGAGGCCCAAAAGTTTTGAAAATGATTTATGAGGGTTGAATTAATCAAAAACCCTAATTTGTTTTCAAAATGTGTTTTAATTGAATAAAATATTCAATTAAATTGATCAAAATTGTTTAACATGTGGAAAACAAATTGTGATCTTGGATTAATGCTTCATAAATCAAGTTTTGCCCTACAAAATGATTAGAAATCATTAAAATTTGCAAAATCAATAAGGAAAAAATATTTTAAATGTCAAAAACAATTAAAACCTTAATTCTTTGCAAAAATATCAATTATATGAAATAAATAATATTTTTGGGATTTTTTGGGAAAATAAAATATTTTAACATTTTTGTGAATTATTTAAAAAAGAATCAACTCAAAATCATTAAAACTCAGAGAGAAATTAATTTTTGAATCAATTAAATAAAATCACAAAATTCAAATATTTGAATTTTCAAAAAGGGCGCCAAGAACACCCCAAGAACACGCGCGTGTTCTGGGTTTTGCCCAGATTTACATTTTCTATCCAATCTCACTGAATACTTGATTATATCATGCAATCCACATATCAATATGCTCGTCTCAACCTCACGATCATGTTTACGACAATTAATTTCATTTAAATTAAGCATAAAACAAGAAATCACGACAAATCCTCAAGAAGCCTAATTTCTGCATGAAGGCTGGGATTTTTGATACACGATTCAAACAAAGCAATTAATTGAGGGGAAACATTCCATGCATGATTATGAACATTTGGCAATAGTATTGTGCGAGGAAATATGCATAGATTGAGAGATGACCAAGTTTAGGCTTACCTCTAGGTCGTGACAGCAAGGTCAAAATGATTTCTGAGTAGGAGGTGTTACAGATGAGTTGTGATGATCTAAACAGCTTCCCTACACCCTATGGAGTGTGTTTGAATGCTTGGACTTGATGGAAATTGGCTGGATCACTTCATGGCATCTCAACTGCAACTTGGTTAAAACCTTGAGCAATTGATTGGTGATTCTGAGAAATCAGTGTTCCAGGTGTTGTTTAAGTGTTTGGTCAGCTCACATATGATGTATGTGAGGTGTGTGTGTGTGATTGGTTTGGTTGGAAAAGCTCTAAAACTCAAAACCCGATAGTGACTTGCCTTAGAAGGCAAAATTGGAGTGAAAGAAGAGATTTTGAGGAAAGCATCTGTTTGATGGCTTTGGTGTACTCAAACTGATCACAATTGAGCTCTATTTATAGTAGAGCAAGTTTGTTTTGCAAGGAATAGTGAATGGCAACTGCTGAGTAGGGTTGGCCAATGTTGGCAACTGAAAATCCAAGTCTCCTCTAGCCATTGACTAGAGGTTAGAGCACAGAGCTTTGGTTCCCTTGGTCTTGGATAAGTCTTGACTAAATTCAGTTGCCAATAGCTCAGTCCATGCCACCTTGGTGCTTCCATTGAATGCTTCAATCCCAAATTGGAGTCTTGTCCCTATTTTAGGCAATTCTAGGTTTGGCATGCTATTTCTTGTTCCAAAGACTTTGGAGGCTTGGCTCAGTGATTGTCCCCTTTAGATTCAATCCTCAGATTTGTCCAAAGTGATGACAAGGCTTGGAATTGGCTGATTTTGGCAAATCGACCAAAAGTGCAAAAATCTGCCTTGCTTTGGCAGATTTCAGCAAGGCATTTTGCCAATGTCATATCTCATGGCTCAAGTTGAATTTGGTGATGTTCTTGGTCATTTTGGAAAGCCCTTATATGATACAACAACTATTTGAACATATTTGGTTTTGATACTTTTTGGATCCAAGTGAAAAATGTCCCTACATTTGGAAAAAAGTAAGGCAAATTCTGACTTAGTGAAATTTTCACTAAGTGTTGGAACAAAGTGACTTTTCTTGATTTTGATCACTCCATAACTCAAAATCCATGAGGAATTTGGACATAGATCAGTATGAAGCTTTTGTAGAGGGCAATGAGATCTATAAATCAAGCTTTGGATGGGGAAAAATGGCTTTGTGGTTTAGGAGTTATGATCCTCCAAAGTTGGTACCTTTGTCACTTTATTTCATAACTTAGAAAATTTTCTAAGTTTTTATGGTTACCCCTTTTACAAGTTATCCCACTTTCCTTGATTTTTCATGATGAATGATGATTCAAATCATACATTAACATAAATTTAGGGTTAAAAATCCAATTTTGTGAAAAATCTCAAAAAGTCAAAGCTGACTTTTGTGCACAGTTGACTTTTTGTCAGATGAATTCCAAACTGTGCAATTCTTCAGGAAATCATGTCCTTGACCTAAATCAAACTTGATGGACATGTTCCATGGGTGTTATAGGGTATATTGAATCATGTCCTAGGGTTTGGGAGCATGTCCTGGTCAATAGTCAAAGCTACAGTTGACTTTTCTCGCAAAACCCTAACTGTGGTTCAGATGAAATTGAAACTTGTTGCTCAAGCTTCTTGGATCAATCCATTGTTCCAAATGGATCAATATGGTATATTAGAGACCCTCAAATCATGTCTTGAGGTCTTGGTTCATGATTTGTCCCAAAAGCCAACTTAGGGGTGAATTAGGTCAAGAAACCCTAATTCCTGATTTTTGATGTATGCATCCCTTGAGGCAAAATTGACTTGATGATTGGGTCCATGAGGTTCCATGGAGTATATTAGGTTATGTTTTGGATCATTGGCTCATGCCCAGAGGAAAATTTCCATCTGGAGGCCCTGGTCGACCAAAACCCTAATTTGGTGACACTGGCGATCTTGAAGCTTGATCCACGTAGAAGGGAGCAACCTTGTGCTTAATCCTTGAAGTGGGAGTCCTCTTGATCCACTGTGGATGTTTGAGAGGTTAGACAAGTTGAAGATCATGTCATTCCTTGATTGACCCTTTGTCTAAGCACTCAGAGAGGGCTTGAAACCCTAATTTTGATTGTGGTGAATGCTCAACAATTCCTTGAGGAGATTGATGAGGCACAAAGGTACATCCATATTGTTATGATGATTTGCACAATGATGGGAAATCTTAGTGGTCAAAATTTGGGGTATGACAACCTCGAATCAGGTTGTCCTTCTCTGGCGCCTCTACACCACTCAAAGCAAACACTCTGCCACTGGTCTGAGCAGCAGTCGCAGTCTTCTTCGGCTTCTGACATTGAGTACTGATATGACCTTTCTCACCACAATTGAAACAGGTCGGACCCTCATCTTTACAGTCAGTAGCTCTATGCCCCTTCTTACCACATCGATAGCACCTCACCACATTGTTGGTACACGCATCAGCATGGTGACCTAGCTCGCCACACTTATGGCACTTTCTAGAAGCAGGAGCTGGTCCCCCACTTGTCTTTTTCCCATTTGAAGCCTTCTGCTTCCCTTTGTCAGCTGAAGTTGTATAAGGCTTACCCCTATACTGCCATTTCTTCTCACTTAACTGCTTATAGTGAGCAGATTAAGCTCGGCTGTCCTCATCGTAGATCCTGCTCTTGTCAACCAACTCAGTATACATGCGAATTTGTTGATACCCAATACCCTGCTTATCTCTGGCCTTAGTCCATTCTCAAACTTGAGACACTTGGGCATCTCAGCATCTGCACGATTGTAATGCGGACAGAACTTCACCAACGCCTCGAACTTTGCGGCATACTCTGCCACAGTCATATCTCCTTGCTTCAGCTCAAGGAATTCCACTTCTCTCTTGCCACGAGCATCCTCTGGAAAATACTTTCCCATAAACTCCTGCTTAAACACAACCCAAGTTATCACGGTGCCCACATCTGTAAGTCTCTGACGGGTGTTATCCCACCAGTCCTCAGCCTCTTCTTCCAGCATATGCGTTCCGAACTGAACCTGTTGCTCATCAGAACACCCCATCACTCGAAAAATCTTCTCGATCGCCTTCAGCCACTTGTGTGCACTTCCTGGATCATGCGTACCCACAAAAGTCGGTGGATTGTTCCTCTGAAACTTCCCCAAAGCACGAAACTCATCAGGAGCTCCACCATTTGGATTCAGCTGCGCCACCACGTTAGCAACCGATTCCAACGCATCAACAATAGACAATCATTTATTCCAGCCATCCTGCACACCACCAACAAGGTTAGAAGAACTAAAACATCAACAGTGTACACACACTCGTTGACTGACAGGGGACTGGCATCACGTAAAAACCTGGCCGGACGGACTGACCTGCTCTGATACCACTAAATGTAACACCCTTTTCTACCCCCAAAATGTTGCAGCAGAAACAACTCAAATATCAGAGTAAGGTATAAAAATTCCCTCAAAGGGTGCACATTTCTCATTAAATCAAAATAACACAATTACTCTGTAAATAAAGGGTTTTCCTCAAAATAAATAAAAAAGCCTTCACATGGCAGCAGAACTCAAAATTTTCAAATAAAAGGTTTTCAACAAACATTATAATGATCAAAACAAAACCATATCATCAAATGACAACAAAAATAAGGAAACCACATAGTTCGACTCAAAGGACCCCAACCCGATGTTACACTATCAGAGCAAGACCCTCCAAATCGACCAAAAGCAAATAAACTTCAAGTCCTCGAAAGCATCCACGGCTAAACCTGATCACCTGCATGTTACCCACGTGGAGGCAACATTCAAACAGGCAGGGTGAGTAATCACAATTCATAATAATTATTATAAAACAAGATATACATAAAATGACATTATCTTCATAAATGACATCATCAAGGAAAATATCAAGAAGCACCATATCACAAATTCATCAATGCCACATAAAATGCAATGCATGAGAAGACTCATGCATGTTGTTCCAATCGTCATAATAGATGGACACTAGGCCATCAACCCTCCAAAGATCCCCGTCAATAGGATCGATCCCGCATTTGAAACCGGAGCACATCATAATTACCTCATATCCGCACAATGGGAATGAAGCGTCGTCACAGAGTATGCATATGAATGTATGATACACAACATCACTAATCATCATTATCAAAGTAAACTTCATAATGTGCATCATCATTCATCATTTTTCACAAAATTCATATCATCGTATATTCATTAAAACATCACAATTTATCACCTCAATATTATCAAGGACATCATGGCAAGTCATCATACATCATAGCATCATACATCACAACATCACAACATCAAAAACAGCACAACAACATAAACAAAAATTTGCGAATAGCTGACGTTCGCTCCAGGGTTCGCCTAGCGAACCTGTTCGCTGTGGCCTTCGCTTAGCGAAGCGGCCGGCAAACCTCACAGACCCCACACTCAACACCAGAACACAATCATCTGTCACACTCGCTTGTTGACTCACTTAGCGAACCCACTCGCTAATTTCTTTGCTTAGCGAAACTCCCAGCGAAGCCCACCTTTCCTCTCCAGAATCATCTCAGTACTGCCTCCCACTTTATCGCGCATTCGCTGCGCCGCTCGCTTAGCGAGCCTTGGCGAACATTCGCCTAGCGAACCTGCGATTACAGCAAATCGCTGCTACGCATCATTAGCTCCACAACCTCCAAAGCACCTGCGATCACAGTCCCAATTGACTTAAAAACATCCCCATAACAGTTCTAATATATCATAGAATTTAAAGGCCTAAAACCTACGATTGTTAGGTCAATTTAGGACACTACGGGAAACCTTAATTTCCCTAAACCTTCAAAACTCTCAAGCTTCATATAAACTCCATAAATCCCTCGCCACCGGGTTAAAACTACAACAACGGGGAAATCAGCCCCAAGGTCTACTCTACTGATTATTTCAACTCTTAATAATCGATCTCACAACATGCCCTCAAAGTCATTAATTTACCTCAAAACCTATAAACCCTAAAAAACCCCAAAATCCACTTCAATCAATCGAATCCTATAATGAAAACAATGAAAGGTAATTCCTCCCCATACCTTAGATTGTCGATTCGAAGCTTTCTCTCTGAGTCTTTGAAAACCTTCACGAATTCCTCGCCTTTTCCCTTTTTCCTCAAAGCTCTCCTTCTTTCCTTCTTTTCACGGTCTAACAAAAGTGAACCCTATTCTCAAAATCCTCCTTTTATATTCTCACTAACCCTTGGGCCTCAAATTTGGGCTTTCTCCATAATACTCCTTCTAATACTCCTCAAATGTCCATCTTACCCTTAATTCCTCTAATATTATTTAAATAAATAATAATACTTATATATTCATATTATATACTATTATTTAATTAAAATAACCAAAACTTCATAAAAACACCGACATCGACACGAAACACCAAAATTCACAGAAAACCACGAATATAATATTTAAATAAATTAAATAAATATTCTTACGAAAATCGGGGTGTTACACTGACGATGAGTTCAAATGGATACTCGGCCACTCTGGGAGATGGGGGTACCTTTGGAGATTTTAAAGGTAGTGCTTTTGTTTGGGAACGGGGATTCCGGTGTTTGTTCTGGTTTCTGGAGGTGTAAACCTGCTAGGGATAGAAACTCGTTCTTGTTTTTCAGGGGTGGACCCTACTGGGGGAGAAAAACCAATCACTGGTTTTCCGAGGTAAAAACTCTACCGGGATGTCAGACGAGACATTCCGTTTGAAACAATTGATCCTTCATTTAGGGTGTACTGATCACAAGGAGCATTTTGATTATGTATTTTGAAGTTTGATCACTTCCGAAGAAGCAGTCGATATTCCTTTTTGTGCTCATTAATAAAAAAGAAATTGCCATCTTTGTTTTGAAAGCAGAAATAAATTTGAAAGCAAAAGTAAAATTCATTTTTTCTTTCAAGAATCTTTGATCATATTAAAATGTCATTTCGCAAAGCAGAATAAATTAGAATTGCAAACAAAAGGCACAAGGGCTCAAATTTTATTGATAGAACGGTAATCAGCCAAACGCATGATCCCATGGAGCATTACAAAGTTTAGAAAATGGTAATTTAAGGGAAAGGGGCAATATTGAAACATAACGACCACTATCCTTTCACCAACTTTGAATTTTGGACATTCTGAGCTTCTGTCAAAGGTGACCTTGATTGAGAATTTCCTTACGGATGATGTTACCGCTGAGGAGTCAATCTTGTCGGATATAGTTACTTGCCATGAATCCCTAATTTTTTTCTAGATTGCCTTTTCAGGTTTTCAATCCATCGGGATGGTCATTGTTTATGTCTCTAATTTTTGTATGGACCGCCCTTTCGGGTTTTCAATCCACCGAGACGTTTTTTTAGGCAAAGTATTTCTTGACTACATCAACATTTGTGGGGTAGGTAAACTTCTATTCATCCATAGTTGTGAGTCTCAAGGCACCGCCTGAGAAGGCTTTCTTAACAACATAACGGTCATCGTAATCCAGAGTCCATTTGCCCCTGGAATCAGTGAGAAATGATTGTATCTTCTTGAGCACGAGGTCTCCTTCTTTGAAGACACAGGGTCAGACCTTTTTGTCAAACACCCTCTTCATTCTTTGCTGATATAACTGACCATGGCATAAAGTCGACATTCTCTTTTCTTCGATTAGGTTCAATTCATCGTGCCTACTTTGACACCATTCAACTTCTGTTAGCTTGGCTTCCATCAAAACTCTTATTGATGGGATCTCTACTTATATGGTGAGCACTGCTTCCATGCCATATACTATAGAGAAAGGGGTTGCCTCTGTTGAAGTATGGACAGATGTACGATAACCGTGAAGAGCAAAGGGTAGCATCTCATGCCAATATTTGTAGGTTACGACCATCTTCTGAATAATTTTCTTAATGTTCTTGTTAGCCGCTTCTACCGCTCCATTCATTTAAGGTCGGTAGGGAGATAAGTTATGGTGTTCGATCTTGAACTCAGCACATAACTCTTTCATCATCTTGTTGTTCAAGTTGTATCCATTATCTATAATGATCTGGCTTGGAACACCATAACGGCAGATGAGATTGTTCTTGATAAATCAGACCACCACTTGCCTAGTCACATTGGTATATGATACTGCTTCGATCCACTTGGTGAAGTAGTCAATTGCTACTAGGATGAACCGATGTCCGTTTGAAGCTTTGGGTTCAATCCTGCCAATCGTGTCGATTCCCTATATAGAAAAAGGCCATGGAGAAGAAAGAACTTTGAGATGCGTTGGTGGTACATGGATTTTGTCGGCGTATATCTGACACTTGTGACACCTCCTCGTGTACTTGTAGCAATTGAGTTCTATTGTCAGCCAATAATATCATGCTCTCAGAATTTTTCTTGCCATTGTGTGTCCATTGGCATGAGTGCCAGAGGAACCTTCATGGATTTCTTTCATTAGCATGTTTGCTTCTTGTCTGTCTACGCATCTGAGCAAAACCATGTCGAAGTTTCTTTTGTAGAGTACATCATTGTTCAAGAAGAAGTTTCCAGCCAGTCTTCTGAGAGTCTTCCTATCTTTTCTTGATGCCCCAGGCGGGTATTCCTATTTTTGAAGGAAGCATTTAATATCGTGATACCATGGTTTGTTATTTATGACTACTTCAATTGCGAAGATGTAAGTGGGCCTTTCAAGGTGCATTATGTCGATCTTAGGTACGTCGTTCCATCGACTCACACTAATCATGGAGGATATGGTGGCTAATGCATCAGCCATGTGATTTTCTTCATGAGGGATATGATGAAACTCGATTCTGTTGAAGAATGGTAACAACCTTCTCATGTAGTCTTTGTAAGGAATCAATCTTGATTGATATGGGTTCCATTCTCCTTTGATCTGATTTACAACTAGGGCTGAGTCCCCATACACATCCAAGTTTTTGATCCTCAAGTCAATAGCTTCTTTGAGACCCATGATACAAGCTTCGTATTCGGCCTCAGTGTTTGTGCATTTGAATGTTAATCTGGTAGTGAAAGGAATATGAGTACCCTGGGGTGTTATGATGATTGCCCCAATTCCATTTCCATAAGCGTTGACAGCTCCGTCGAATATTAGTCTCCATTGGGAACCTAGATCTGGCCCTTCGCTTGGTAGCGGTTCATCGCAATCTTTCATTTTTAGGTACATTACATCTTCGTTTGGGAAGTCAAATTTGAGTGATTCCTGATCGTCAATCAGTTGATGAGATAAATGATCGGCTAAAATACTTCCTTTGACGGCTTTCTGAGTGTGGTACCCGATGTCGTATTCTGATAACAACATCTGCCAATGGGCAATCCTTCCCATGAGAGCAAGCTTTTCAAAGACGTACTTAATAGGATCCATTTCGGATATTAACCAAGTAGTGTGACAAATCATGTACTGGCGAAGACGTTTGGCTGCCCAAGCCAGATCGCAGCAAGTTTTCTCGAGCATGGTGTATCGAGTTTCACAGTCTGTGAATTTCTTGCTTAAGTAATAAATGGCAGACTATTTTCTTTTTGTTTCGTCTTGTTGGCCAAGCACACAACCCATGGAGTCTTCCAAGACTGTTAAGTAGATGATTAGTGGTCTTCCTTCCACTGGAGGAGACAGAATTAGTGGATTCAGCAGATATTCTTTGATGCTGTCGAAGGCTTTCTGGCAGTCTTTTGTCCATATACAACCTTGATTCTTTCTAAGTAGTTTGAAGATCGGCGCGCATGTCGCAATCATGAGGGATATGAATCCTGAGATGTAATTCAGACATCCCAAAAATTCTCTGACCTGTTTTTCAGTCTTTGGAGAAGGCATTTCTTGAATGGCCTTGACTTTGTCACGATCAACCTCAATTCCTTTCTAGATGATGATGAATCCTAAAAGTTTTCCTGAGCGAACACCGAATATGCACTTATTAGGATTCAAGCGGAGTTTGTATTTTCTCAGACGCTCAAATAACTTTAATAGGTGTTCCATATGCTCTTCTTCTATTTTAGATTTGGCAATCATGTCATCGACGTACACTTCAATCTCTTTGTGCATCATGTCGTGAAACAGAGTTGTCATGGCCCTTTGATAGGTTTCCCCTGCGTTCTTTATACCGAACAACATTACCTTGTAACAAAAGGTGCCCCATGGGGTGACGAATAAATTTTTCTCCATATCTTATGGTGCCAATTTAATTTGATTATAGCCCGAGAATCCATCCATGAAGGAGAAGACTTTGAATTTTGCTGTGCTGTCTACCAGCATGTCAATGTGTGGCAGGGGGAAGTTATCCTTTGGACTTGCTTTATTCAGATCCCTATAGTCTACACACATTCTGACTTTTCCGTCATTCTTTAGAACTGGCACTATGTTGGCTAGCCATTGAGGATATTCTGAGGTGGCGAGGAAACCTGTGTCGATCTGCTTCTGCACTTCCTCCTTAATTTTGATGGCCATATCTGGATAAGTCCTTCTCAGTCTTTGTTTTACCAGAGGACATTCTGGTTTCAGTGGTAAGTGATGTTCCACGATGTTGGTATCCAACCCTGGCATGTCTTGGTAGGACCAAGCAAATACATCTGGAAACTCTTTGAGAAGTTTTATCAAGCCTTCTTTGATAGTTGGACTGAGCAGTGCTCCAATCTTAACTTCTGCCTTTCTTCTTCTGAACCCAAATTAACCGTTTCCAATGGTTCTTTGTATGGTTCAATGGACCTTTCCTCTTGTCTGAGTAATCAGGAGATCTCTTCCGAAATTTCTTTGTCTCCTTCTTCTTCAGCTTCAAATACCGGGAATTCAAAGTTGGGAGAAGGCATTGAATCACATGTTTCAATGGGGTTTAAAAGTAGTAATCTACATAACGTGATGATTCCTTTTTAGAAAAGACAGAGAGGATGCATAAGTGTGTGCAGTGTATTTTCTGAAAACGTTTTTTATTTCGGGTTGTTTTTTAGGATTACCATTTTCTGAAGAAAAAAACGAAAAGTGAAAATAGCAATAACAATGCAGGAATTCAGAATGACATTATTTATTTATGATTTGTTGATTCTTGAAACACAATCCTATAAAATAAAACTCTGTCACTTTGGGCGAAGCGAAGAGGGACATTTACAGAAAAACACGCCCTATAAAACATCAATTTCACCCGGGCAAGGTGAAAGGTCAAAACAAAGATGTGGCAATTACTTCGACTTATGAACGACTTTCGGGACATCGACCGTAACCCAGTGGCGACGAACTCCTCTGTGGATCACAAAGTCCGTTACTTTCCTTTATGGTTTGTCTTCAGAAATAACACTGACTTCTGGCAGAGTGGGATCATTGGATTCTTCTTCCCATGCAAAATTATCATAAGAGGACTCTTCTGTCGCATCTTCCATAATGTTTTCACTCTCAAGAGGATCTCCCCATCCGGTTGGCTGGATGTCCTCGTATCTGATGTGAGAGATTTTAGGAGCAGTGTATTTGACTAGAAAGTCGTACTTGCCGCTTGGCTGCCCCAAGGTATCCCAGGTTTTGGTGGGGATAGATGAGTCATCTTCCTCAACGACGTTGACTTCAGGAAATGCGTAGTTAATGAATTTTTGGCCTGCGACCTTTGCAAATTCATCATCATGGTGTTGGACATTTTCGAAATGTTCGGAGTAAGGATTCCATGACTCTGGGAGAACAGGCGTATTCTTTTCAAGATTACTCAGCTGATAGGCATTATCCGGCTGACTCTTTTTCCCCGAGTCTTCCGTGTATGGCTTTCAGATAGGCAAGTCATTCAGGGGATCATAATAATCATAGTCAAAGTTATCTTTCATCAGAGTGTCTTCCTATAATGAGTTGGGTGGAGGACGACATCCTTCGGGATCACAATCTCTGTAGATCATTCTAGCATATGATCTTGGTATATATATGGGACTTTGCTTTGGAGAGAAGAATGACATGTGCGTTTCTCCCTGAGATACATAACCTTCATATTTGAGATAAAACTTCCACTCCTCCTCTGTATCAGAAAAGTTATTCCCATCGATGGTGTGGACTTCTTGAGATATTGGATGGAGGAAGCCTCCACTGCGGAAGACATCCTGAATGGGATGAAAACTTTCATCTTTCTTTGTAGTCTGGGTACAGTTCGGAGAGAAACCAAGACCTTTTCTTGTCTTGTTATCAGTAGGAATTACAATCTGTCCCCGTCCTTTTATGTCATCACTTCCCACTACTTTGAGAGCATCTTTGTACGAGGAAATCAATGTTCCTTTTTCTTGGTGATTCTCATTGCTCACCGAGAGTGCTTGAAATTGAGTTCCAAAGACCTCCTCTGGTTCTACACAAGAGAATGATGATAAGTTGCTCACGATTAAAGCTTGCTCTCCGCATACCGTGACTAATTTGTCGTTCTTGACAAACTTCAGTGAAGTGTCGAAGTGACTGCCCCAGCTTCGTGTATCCAATGTCTTCCTAATAAATAGTTGTATGATGCTCGGATGTCCATGAATTGTAAAGTGACTTGGAAAGTGTAGGAACCAATGGTTATGGGAAGATCGACTTTGCCGATAATTGTTTTTCTGGATTCATCAAAGGCTTTGACGATGATCTCACTGCCTCTCATGGGAGTACCTTGAAAAGATAGTCATACCAAAGTTGACCTTGGCATGACGTTTAAGGATGAACTTGTGTCTACTAGTACGATGGCTAAAGCATCGTCCTAGAAGTTGACTATGATATTGAGGGCCATATTATGGTTCTTGCCTTCCTCTGGAAGTTCTTCATCACTGAAACCCAGATTGTTGCAGGAAGTGATGTTGGAGATAATGCTGCCAATTGCCCCACTTTCACATCTTATTCCACAAAGGCCTGTTCTAGAACCTTCTGCAGAGCTTCTTTGTGAGCTTCTGAACTAATTATGAGAGATAGCACAAAGATTCGAGACGTATTTTGCAACAATTGATCCACAATGCTGTACTCGCTTTTCTGGATGAGCTTTAGCATTTCATCGTTGTTCTTTATAGGTTCCGCATTGCTGGATTGACCAACTTATTGATTAGGAACTTCGACTGGAGGTTCCTTTTCTTTGGTAGGTTCTTCAACTCCTCTGTTGAAGATCCGACCGCTTTGGGTAACTCGACTGATGTCGGCAATGTTCACAATGGATGGTAATGGAATTTCTTTTCCATTTTCTATCGTCGTTGCCCGCACTTGTACGGGATAGCCTTTTCTGACTTGTACGGTATTGGACCTGGCAGGTAGATAACCATAGGGGCTTTTTGGGCCTTTTGACTGTTGTAGGCAACCTCGATCAGCTCTAAGTTTGGAATTTTTCTATTGTCAAAAGAGATTTTTGACTCATTGAGCAGATGAATTATGGCACAAACATCCTTGGTTATTCCATGATTGGAGACTATGACAATGTTTTTGTCTAGTAGTCCTTGGTCCTTGTTTTGAACAGGGAAGCAATCTTGTATCATGTTGATTGATTCAGAATTCAAGCATGATTGAATCTCCTTTCAGTCTAACTGATGCTGGAAGGTTGCTCGTACGAGATAACATCCCTGGTTATTTTCTGAGCATATTCCACATTGTTCATAATTATGAGGTGGCACCTGCTCGTACCCACTTTGAATGCAGTGCATCCTTACCATATCCGTTTCTAGTAGAAGGATGTCATAACTTTGGTGTCTATCAGGATTCCTATTAGTTATGCTAACTTGTTGCATGTCTTCATCCTGGTAGATCGGAAGCCATCAGTGGTCCAACAGATCTTGAAGAGTCCTTTGTAGAAGCGCACACCCTTGGTCGTTTTCGTAGCATTCTTTACAGTCTTGATAATCGTGGCATGCAATTCTACCAAACTGATATTCATTAAGCGAATGTTGAAGATCTGAACCATGTTGACCTGATGATCATTCCTTTCATGGTAGTCTTGGATTCATCCAGTATCCATTTGACGTTGGAGGGCCTCTTGTACAAAAGGGCATCCCTGATTGTCTTTTAGGAAGATTGGGCAAGCACTGTAATCGTGTCACGGCAAATTGTAATACTGACTTTGTCTTGAATGCATTGCCACTAAATTGACGTTCATTGCACGAATGTCATAGTTCTGAACAATCTTTGGATGTGCATGGGCCATGTTTACTTCACGAATCCTGTGATCCTGAATCTAGCCCAGATCCATTTGTTCTTGCAGGGCTACTTGTATTATGGCACACCCTTGATTGTTCTTGGAATAGATATCACACTCATGATAGTTGTGAGATGGCACATGGCCGTACCCACTCTGTCTACAATGCATTTTTACCAAGTTGGTTCCCAGTAAGCGTACATTGTGAATTTGATAACTGCTGCTAGGTTCTCCTTCTATCAAATTCACTGTAGTCTTCTCATGTTGCGCTAATGGTTTCGTTTGGACATTTGGATTAGTATTTTTGAAAGATAAAACCCCGTTCCTGACGAGCTTATGTACATCAGACTTGAAGCTGAGACAATTCTCAATGTTATGTCCCAATCCTCCTTGATGGTAAGGGTAAGTTTGATCTGCTTTGAACCAAAAAGGTGGATTTTTTGGTACTGTAAGAGGAGTCCTAGTCTGAAAGTGCCCCTTGGCCAGTAGAATTGGAAATAAATCTGCATACAACATCGGTATAGGGTCGAAACCTGATGGTCGTGTAGTACGATTGTTGTTATTGTACTGTGGACGAGCCTGCTGAAGAGGTTGTTGCTGCCTTTGCTGATACTGTTGTTGACTTGGTTGGCTCTGAGTAACCTGAGATTGATATGTCGGAGCTGGCGTAGGGTTAATAGCGGGAGTTACAACTACTACCGATTGATACCTTTGCCTTTTCTTTCCCAAAGAGATATTACTGATCTCTTTCTATTTCTTCTTTTGGAAAGCACTACCATATCTTTTAGTACTGTTGGATGGTTCTGCATCTTTGACCAATCGTCCTTCTCGGACTGCTTCCTCAAGGCGTATTCCCATGTTCACCATTTCAGTGAAATCACTAGGTGCACTGGCAACCTTTCGATCGTAATAAAACGAGCTTAATGTTTTCAGGAAGATCTTTGTCATTTCCTTTTCCTCGAGAGGAAGACATATCTGGGCGGTGATTGCACGCCATCTCTGAGCATACTCCTTGAAGGTTTCTTTATCCTTTTGTGACATTGCTCTGAGCTGGTCCCTATCTGGTGTCATGTCCAAGTTATATTTATACTGCTGAATGAATGGTGCCCTAAGATCTCTGAAAGTACTGATCTTGGTGCGGTTTAAACCCATGTACCATTTGAGTGCGGCACCAGTTAAACTATCTTGGAAGAAATGGATTAGTAGCTGTTGATTTTCTGTCTGAGTAGAAATTTTCCGAGCGTACATTACCAAATGACTTTGAGGGCAAGAGTTGCCTTTGTATTTTTCAAAGTCAAGCACCTTGAATTTGTGCGGTACTTTTACATTAGGGACCAAATAGAGATCAACAGCGTCTTTACCAAGCAAGTCTTGACCGCGAATGGCATGCGGTTCCTTCTGCATTTCCAAGAATTGTTCCTGGAATTCATTCATCCTTTCATATACGTCTTCGTTTCCGCCAGAAGCAGCTTGCGGAATCTGTTTTTCCGGGATAATGTGTACCACTAGTTGTGGTATAGTCTTTACAGCGGTAACTCTTGGCGCTTCAGTGACCTGAAGTCTGTAACCTTCAGGAGTTTCTATTGTAACCCTTTCATCTTCATTGACCTGAAGTTTGTAACCTTCAGGTCTGGCAGTCCCTGCTATGGCTTCTGGGTCTTCAGTGACCGGTGGGAGTATCCTTCAGGTATAAAGTTGAGAGGCATGCCCTAGGGGAAACCTTTAGGCATGTTGTACTGAGGATGACTGCCAGGTGTCTCAAATACCGGTGTGGATGTAATCTCCGAGATCACAGTCCTTTGTGTTGTTGTTCCTAGGCTGCTGCCAGGGATTGCATGGTGTTGTAGAGTTTCTCCAAACTCTCCTTTAGAGCGTTGATTTCTTCTCTCAACTCTCTGTTCTCTTCCTCGAGATCGTCCATTTTCTTTTGTCGATTGGCTCGAGTATTGTATGAATGAGACAGTTTGACTCTAGCATGCGACACATATGTGAGACTCAAAGACAAAGATGTATTATGTGAGAATGATGAATGATATACAGAAAATGATAATGATGTTTTTTTTTAGTTTTTGTTTTCAAAAGAACTTTTAACAATTATATTGCAAATATCACACAGCGGGGGATACCCTTTTGTTGAACTCGAAAGATCGCAGTATTTTACAAGGAAAAGTACAGTATTTTACAAAGTGCGAGAAAGAAAATTAGGCCTATGGGTCCTGAGTTCTCTCTGAGGAGAGCTCAGATGTTGGTTCTTGAACTTTTCTTTTCTTTGATCGGGCTCCTTCAGCCGTTGTCGGGTCAAAGATCCTTTGCCAATTGAAAGGAGTGAGCAAATTTCTTTGTTCCTCCTGACTTTCTATAACATGCTGTTCTAATATCTCAATCAGAGCATCCTTTTCCTTTAGCAGTTCCTGAATCTTGGTACATTCCAAATTAAGAATCTGGTACTTGTTCTTCCAAGAGTTCTTTTAACGTTGGACTTTGTTAAGAGCGGCCTGGAGTTTTTTCGCATCATACAAGAAATAAAGGACAAATTCCTTTAAGGGAAAAACTTCTTGACGAGGGTAAGGCATCCTCAATTTGATGGCCCTAGTTTGCACCCAGTGGAGATAAAGCTCTGCAGAGATGCAGTTTGGCCTCCCTAGGGACTCTCTCCCTTTCCTGTGAACATGTTGGCAGGCATGCACTATTTCTTTCTTTAGTGCCCTGTCATTTTCTCCTTCCTTTAAGAAACAACCTTCCAGATGAGCATTATGTGGGATATTCTTCATCGGGTATCCAAGTTGACAACGAGCTAAAATTGGATGATAGTTGATCCCTCCTTTATTACCAATGAGGGGTACATTAGGGAAATTTCCACATTTGTAGATGATCTTTATTCCGTCATAGATCCAATTGTACCAATCTATGTCGGAGTTGGTGAGAGACATAATCTTCTGTAACCATCGCAGAATACTCTTGTGATCCCAAAAGGCAGCAAATTTGGGCAAGTGGGAAATAAACCATTTGTATAGTAATGGTACATAGCATGTGATCATCCCTCCACTGTACAAATTCCTTAAGTGTACAGAATGATAAGCATCCGCGAGTAAGGTTGGGACAGAGTTCCCAATTAAGAATATCTTAACAACATTAGTGTCAACGAAGTTGTCAATGTTAGGAAAGAGGAATAACCCATATATAAGCAGAACAAAGACATCCTTGAAAGCGATTATATTTCCTATACTGGCAAAGTATAGAGCCTTGTGGAGTATATATTATTACTGTTTTAGGGCGAAAAGATTTGAAGAAAAAAATCAGTTTTAATTGTGAATCAAATCTGAGATTTTCAAGGAGTCCAAGCCCAAGAATAAGTTTCTATTTAAAGCAGCCTCAACCCTACTTGGAAGAGACGAAGACAAGAGATTGTGTACTGAGTGTCAAGTATTAAGGTTTGTGTTTTTGTCTGTGTATTATGAGCCATTCATCCATCTATTTTGATGTTTGAATTGGACTGATTTAGTTGAGTTGTATGTTGTCCAATCTAAGCATTTAAGCACGAGTGTTTGTTCTTGATTGAAGCTTTTAAGCAAGATCAAGGTGTGTCTTCTTACTTTATTATTTTCTATTTTCATCACTGCTGTGATTGAGGGGGAGTGAGAGGGTTCTCATACCTAAGAGTGTCTTAGGTAGAAGTGTCATTTGTAACAGCCACGCCGGGACTCCCCCACAGACACCATGCACTGCTACTCACAAGCCAAATCACTAGCCCCCTTCACTACTAGTGTTTTTGCCTCCCGTGGGAATCGAACCGCGTACCTGGGGATAAGTACCACATTCAATGCATCCCCACTACCAATTGAGCTACCTTTTTTTGTAACAGCCAGGCCGGGACTCCCCCACAGACACCATGCACTGCTACTCACAAGCCAAATCACTAGCCCCCTTCACTACTAGTGTTTTTGCCTCCCGTGGGAATCGAACCGCGTACTTGGGGATAAGTACCACGTTCAATGCATTCCCACTACCAATTGAGCTACAAGCTCAATTGGTAGTGGGAATGCATTGAACGTGGTACTTATCCCCAGGTACGCGGTTCGATTCCCACGGGAGGCAAAAACACTAGTAGTGAAGGGGGCTAGTGATTTGGCTTGTGAGTAGCAGTGCATGGTGTCTGTGGGGGAGTCCCGGCCTGGCTGTTACAAATGACACTTCTACCTAAGACACTCTTTGGTATGAGAACCCTCTCACCCCCCCTCAATCACAGCAGTGATGAAAATAGAAAATAATAAAGTAAGAAGACACACCTTGATCTTGCTTAAAAGCTTCAATCAAGAACAAACACTTGTGCTTAAATGCTTAGATTGGACAACATACAACTCAACTAAATCAGTCCAATTCAAACATCAAAATAGATGGATGAATGGCTCATAATACACAGACAAAAACACAAACCCTAATACTTGACACTCAGTACACAATCTCTTGTCTTCGTCTTTTCCAAGTAGGGTTGAGGCTGCTTTAAATAGAAACTTATTCTTGGGCTTGGACTCCTTGAAAATCTCAGATTTGATTCACAATTAAAACTGATTTTTTTCTTCAAATCTTTTCGCCCTAAAACAGTAATAATATATACTCCACAAATGATTGCATCAGAACAGATCTTCTCCAAGATTTTCGCCTGCAATCTCTCAAACAAAAACACGCATCCCTAAAACATAACAGACTGAACACAATGTTCTGTCAACAGATGTTAAGACATCAGTCTTGACATCATGCACAAAACTGCAACCCTAAGTAACACACTACAAGCAGAATGTTAGCAACACATGTTAAGACATCATACATGACATCTTGAACCAACACATTATTTTACCAAAATTGCAGCCAATAACAGAACTAACAATCTCCCCCTTTGGCTAATTTTGGCTAAAACAACACAGCACACATCAGAGATACCTGCAGCAGACGTACACCATAAAACATTCAGCAATAACACCAAACAAAATTCAAACTCCCCCTCAAGCAAAGAACCATACATAACCAGCAGAAATTCTCCCAGAAACTCAGAAACCATGGCACAACCACACTCAACTAGGCTTATCTCTCCCCTTTTTTAGCCACAATTGGACAAACTCTGAACCTACCAACAGCAGCAAGCACAAGGTTCTGACATCCAAGAGTCAAGGTCAAACAACTGGCTTCCCAAGGAAACAAGTTCCAAAACCAAAAACTTTGACTGGTCAGGCGATACAAACAATGTCCTCCTATTGTATTATAAAACCAAGTCGTCCTTAACAACAACTGAACTAGGATAGAATCATGAGTCAGTCCTACAAAAAGGATGATGCATACAAGGGTCAGTTGAAGCACGACCAGAAAAGCAAGACCACCAAACCAAATGAGATGAAGTCCAAAGAATTGACAATAACAGGATCTTCTACAGGAGCAACAAGAACAGGCAGAAAGATAGAAACAAGACTGAAGACCATCAAGAAACCTTCAGTGCTACTACATGCTTCTAATGATGAAGCAGATGTAGACTGGGTTAATTTCATTAACTCAGGTGGTTGGAAAGAGTAGCTGAATCCAAACAATAAACTGCTTTGCTTGTAGTTTCTGTTTAAAAAAAATGTAATGTTGAGTACTTCCAGCAATAAAAAATGTTCTTGTTTGTTTCCAAACATTCTTATTTTGTCACTATCACCAACTAGATAAGCTCACACACATAAGACAATTGCACCACAAACCAACTTTCTGCAACCAAAATAAAACTAATCCTCATATATGAAAATCCCTAGTTTGCTTCTCAAATTTTCAAATTGATTTGCATCTAAAGCCTTTGTAAAAATATCAGCTAACTGCATTTCAGTAGCAACATGTTCCAAAACAACCACTTTGTCTTCAACCAGATCTCTTATAAAGTGATGACGGATATCAATATGCTTAGTCCTGCTATGTTGAATTGGGTTCTTGGTGATATTGATAGCACTCAGATTATCACAGTACAATGTAATGACATCTTGCTTGACATTGTATTCAGTTAACATTTGCTTTATCCAAACCAGTTGTGAACAACTACTTCCTGGTGCTATGTACTCGGCCTCAGCAGTAGAGAGAGACACACAGTTCTGCTTTTTACTAAACCACGAGATAAGATTGTTCCCTAAGAAGAAGCATCCTCCAAAAGTACTTTTTCTATCATCAGCACTCCCTGCCCAGTCAGCATCACAATATCCACTCAGTTCAGTACCTGATCCATGACTGTATAGTATACCATAATCACTAGTACCATTCACATATTTCAGAATTCTCTTCACTTGATTCATGTGGCTAACCTTAGGTTCATATTGATATCTTGCATAAACTCTACAGCAAAGGAGATATCAGGTCTGCTGGCTGTGAGATACAGTAAGCTGCCTATCATGCTTCTGTATAGGCTTTGATCCACACTCACACCATGTTCATCCTTAGACAGCTTGAGGTGAGTAGGAGCAGGTGTCCTCTTGTGATTAGCATTCTGCATACCAAACTTATTGACAATGTTCTTTGCATACTTACTCTGAGAGATAAATATTGAGTCTTCCATTTGTCTGACTTGTAGACCCAGAAAATAGTTGAGCTTACCAACAAGACTCATTTCAAACTCAGACTACATCTGCTTCACAAAATGTTTAACCATAGCATCTGACATCCCACCAAATACTATGTCATCAACATATATTTGAGCTATCATCAGTTTTCCTCCTTCCTTTTTGACAAACAAGGTCTTGTCAATTCCCCATTTTCTGTAACCATTCACAGCCAAGAATTCAGTAAGTCTGTCAAACCATAGAGAGCTTTCCTTAGTTTGTAGACATGGTTAGGAAATGTTGGATCAATAAACCCTTTTGGTTGATCTACATAAACTTCTTCGTTTAAGTACCCATTCAAGAAAGCACTCTTCATATCCATCTGAAATAGCTTAAACTTGAGATTACAAGCCACACCTAAGAGCAACCTAATAGATTCCAGTCTGGCCATATGAGCAAAAGTCTCATCAAAATCAATTCCTTCTACCTGAGTGTAGCCTTGGGCAACCAGTCTAGCCTTATTTCTCGTGACCACTCCTTGTTCATTTCCAATCACATTTATTCCATCAGGCCTTGGTACAAGCTCCTACACTTCATTCCTCTTGAATTGTCCCAGCTCTTCTTGCATGGCATTAATCCAAAATTCATCTTTCAAGGCTTCTTTCACATTTTTGGGCTCAATTTTGGATACAAAGCAAGAATTTGACACAACTTCTCTTGACCTAGTGGTAACTCCTGAGTTTGGATCACCTATGATAAGCTCTTTTGGATGGTCCTTATGCACTCGGATAGATGGTTCCTTGTTAGGTTGTTCAGGATCAGGTTTAGCAGCAACAGGACTGGGATTTACACTTCTGTCTTCAGCTTCTGTTGATACATCATAAAAAAATGTTCCAACATCATCTAGGAAATCAACATCTTCCTTTATTCCATTGTCATCAATAACCACATTTATAGATTCCATCATGACTTTGGTTCTGGAATTGAATACCCTATAAGCTCTGCTGTTTGTAGAGTATCCCAGAAAGATTCCCTCATCACTTTTTGGATCCATTTTTCTCCTTTGTTCACGATCTGTCAGGATATAACACTTACTACCAAATACATGAAAATACTTCACACTTGGTTTTCTTCCCTTCCATAGTTCATACAAGGTAGCTGAAGTACCTCTTCTCAAAGTCACTCTGTTGTGAATGTAACAGGCAGTATTCATAGCTTCAACCCAGAAATGGTAAGGGAGCTTTTTAGCATGAATCATTGCCCTAGCAGATTCTTGAATGGTTCTGTTCTTCCTTTCAACTACTCCATTTTGCTGAGGGGTAATGGGAGAAGAAAACTCATGACTGATGCCTTCAGCAGAACAAAACTCAGCAAACTTGCTATTTTCAAACTCTCTCCCATGATCACTCCTTATTCTTATGACATTGCTCTCCTTTTTTCTTTGGAGTCTTTGACATAGATCTTTAAACACATCAAACACTTCTATTTTGACTTTGATGAAGTTCACCCAAATGTACCTGGAATAGTCATCTACAACAACATAAGCATATTTCTCCCCACCTAGACTTTCCACCTGCATAGGTCCCATTAAGTCCATATGAAGAAGTTCCAAAACTTTAGAAGTAGTGAATTGTTGAAGCTTTGGATGTGACATCTTGGTCTGTTTCCCCATCTGACAATCTCCACAGACTCTTCCCTCTTCAATTTTGAGCTTAGGGATTCCTCTTACTGCTTCTGTGGATATGATTCTCTTCATTCCCTTCAGATGTAAATGTCCCAACTTTTGATGCCAGACTTTGACTTCATCTTCTTTAGCAAGAACGCATGTGGAGGGACTTGAGTCTTGTGACACCCATAAGTAACAGTTGTGCTTAGACCTAGCACCCTTCATGATAACTTCACCTTTCTCATTTGTGACAATGCACTCAGTTTTTGTAAAATTAACTATGAGTCCTTGATCACATAGTTGACTAATACTGATCAAATTTGCTGTCAGCCCCTTGACAAGCAGTACATCATCAAGTCTAGGTGTACCTTCACAATTCAGCTTTCCCACACCCTTGATTTCTCCTTTGACACCATCACCAAAGGTCACATGGCCAGAAGAATGAAGTTTAAAATCCACCAGCAAATTCTTCACTCCTGTCATGTGTCTTGAACAACCACTTTCAAAGTACCAGTCTTCTTTAGCAGAGGCTCTAAGAGAAGTATGAGCTATCAAGCTGACAACATCAGTTTTGGAGACCCATTGCTTCTTTTGCTTGATGACTTGATTACCTTTATGAACGACCTGTCTGGGTGCACAATTAGAAGTACTCTTAGGATACCCATGCAACTTATAACAGAAGGCCTTTATGTGTCCAAAGCTCCCACAGTGATGGCATCTCCAGCGCCTGAATTACTTCCTAGAGGGAGTCCTGTCAGGATGTTTCAACATCTGTTTCAACATCACTGGCTTGGAACTAGGAATAACATCATTTGAAGCAGATCCACTGTTGAATCCCAACCCACTTTTGTCTCCTGCAGTTCTTCCAACATCAAGAATCTTGTCTAGAACATCGGTTCCACTATTCAGCATTCTGATAGACTTGGACATAGATTCAAGTTTAGAGTTCAGCACAAATACTTCATCTTCTAGCTTGGCAATGGTTTCCAGATGCTCTATCTTTTCAGTCTTGAGTTAAGCAATGATCTTCTTCTGCCTCTCCCCTTCTTAACAAGCTTCTTCACTGTTAATGCATAGCTCTCTATAAGAATCAGTAAACTCATCATATGTGCTCTCGTCATCCCTAGAATCATCATCAGATGTACACCTTCTAGTCAATACCCTAACATGCTTGGCAGTCTCTTCATCTTCCTCTCTTTCAGTATCAGACCAGGACACAGATAAACCCTTTTTCTGCTTCTTACGATATGTAGGGCATTCAGCTCTGATATGACCATAACCCTCACATCCATGACACTGAATTCCTTTGTCATAATTAGGCTTCTCCTCAGTTCTTGTTTTCTTCATCTGATCACCTGACCTGTTGATGTCAGATGTGATGTTCTTGACATTAGGTTTATAACTCCTGTCCATTCTTTTCAAAACCCTATTAAACTATCTTCCCAGCAGAACAATGGCATTGGATAGCTCTTCCTGAGTTTCAGGACCATACTCTTTCTCATCATCTTCTGTACTAGACACCAAAGCTATGCTTTTGACCTTCTTTTCAGATCTGTCATTCAACCCTAATTCAAATGTCTGAAGTGAACCAATCAATTCATCTACCCTTATCTGGATGATGTCTTGAGCTTCCTCTATAGCAGTCACCTTCATATCAAATCTCTTGGGAAGAGATCTGAGAATTTTTCTTACCAGCTTCTCATCAGACATCCTCTCTCCTAGGGCACTGGAAGCATTTGACAGTTCAAGTATATTCATGTGAAAATCATGAATGGTCTCTTCATCTTTCATCCTCAAACTTTCAAACTTTTTTGTAAGCAGCTGAAGTCTTGACATCTTGACCTTGGAAGTTCCTTCATGAGTTATTTTCAGGATATCCCAAGCCTCCTTAGCCACTTCACATGTGTTGACCAGCCTGAAAATATTCTTGTCAATACCATTAAATAAAGCATTCAAGGCCTTAGAATTTCCAAGAGCGAGTTCATCTTCTTCCTTGGTCCACTCCTCCTCAGGTTTCAGCTTTGACACACCATCTTTTCCCACAATGACAGGATATTTCCATTCTGTCAGAATAGCCTTCCAAGCCCTGCTGTCTAATGATTTCAGAAAAGCAACCATGCGAGGTTTCCAATAGTCATAATTTGATCCATCTAGAATAGGGGGTCTATTCACAAATCCACCACTCTCCTTGTCCATTGCACCAGAAAGTAACAACCCTAGATCTCACCCAGATACAGAGCAGGATGACCTGCTCTGATACCAATTGAAATTCTGGTATCAGATATGTGATCTCGAGTGAGATGTCATAACATCAATATCTGTTATATGAACAAGACAATAAAAGAACAACACTTAAAAGCAGTAAAAAAAACACGGAGAATTGTTCACCCAGTTCGGTCTAACAACCTACGTCTGGGGGCTACCAAGCCAGGGAGGAAATTCACTATCAGTAGTATCAATTTATAGACTCCACAATCAACACACAAGTTGATAATCTACTCACTTAATCACTACCCAATGACACTTCTACCTAAGACACTCTTAGGTATGAGAACCCTCTCACTCCCCCTCAATCACAGCAGTGATGAAAACAGAAAATAATAAAGTAAGAAGACACACCTTGATCTTGCTTAAAAGCTTCAATTAAGAACAAACACTCGTGCTTAAAAGCTTAGATTGGACAACATACAACTCAACTAAATCAGTCCAATTCAAACATCAAAATAGATGGACGAATGGCTCACAATACACAGACGAAAACACAAACCCTAATACTTGACACTCAGTACACAATCTCTTATCTTCGTCTCTTCTAAGTAGGGTTAAGGCTGCTTTAAATAGAAACTTATTCTTGGGCTTGGACTCCTTGAAAATCTCAGATTTGATTCACAATTAAAACTGATTTTTTTCTTCAAATCTTTTCGCCCTAAAACAGTAATAATATATACTCCACAAATGATTGCATCAGAACAGATCTTCTCTAAGATTTTCGCCTGCAATCTCTCAAACAAAAACACGCAGCCCTAAAACATAACAGACTGAACACAATGTTCTGTCAACAGATGTTAAGACATCAGTCTTGACATCATGCACAAAACTGCAACCCTAAGTAACACACTACAAGCAGAATGTTAGCAACACATGTTAAGACATCAGACATGACATCTTGAACCAACACATTATTTTACCAAAATTGCAGCCAATAACAGAACTAACAATTCTTCCCAATTTCCTTAGGTCTTCTAGTTTTGGAACCTTGAAGGTGTACTTGTGTGTTTTCCTTCTTCCGAAATCCATAACACAACCTCTGATATTTGCAATTATTGTTTCAGTTCGTTAAAAAAAAGAGTTTTTCTTGTTTAAAAGGTTTTTTTAATGAATGCATGGATGCATGAATGCAGCAAACAAAAACATTTGAAAAAATGGGTTTAGGAGTTCATCGTCACGAGCATGGAGTTATGGATCTATCCATTCCCAAGGTGTGTACTAGAGGTTAAATTTTTCACCTGTAGAACGGGTTCTAACAAAGGTTCCCAAAATCACTGACCCCTCTTAGGGATATTACCAACAAACCGATTGACTCAGGAGAGCTGTAATATCCCAAGATGAATCTCCTTTGAGTGTAGTATCGCGTATCAACTATTCCCGATAGTCACTGCACTACCTAATGGTTTATTGGTTAAGTGTCTACTAATCCTTAGCTTCAAGGGTAACCCAATGGGAAAAAACAATGCTTTCACGACATGCTCGTTCAACATTGGTAATTCCACACGGGCACCTTCACTGTTTCGGTGGACTATCAAGTTAGCTTAGTCAGGATTCACTCCCTATAAGCCTCCCCGAATACGCCACCACTTATCTTAATGTTCTCTCGGACTCACCACATGCGTATTAATCGCATTCCCAAATAACAGTAATTTAAACAAGGGTATCAAATAATATGTCAGCAGATGATATATATATATATATATATATATATATATATATATATATATATATATATATATATATATATATATATATATATATACACACACACACATATACATATATATATATACATATATATATATATATATATATACACACACATATATATATATATACATATATATATATACACACATATATATATACATATATATATATATATATATATATATATATATATACATAGCAAAAAAATGAGAAAGCAAGTAAGATAACAGAAAAATAAATGCAAAGCAAGGCCTAGACCTCTTAGGAAATCTAATCTTAAAACTCCCCAGTATATATATATATATATATATATATATATATATATATATATATATATATATATATATATATACATAGCAAAAAAATGAGAAAGCAAGTAAGATAACAGAAAAATAAATGCAAAGCAAGGCCTAGACCTCTTAGGAAATCTAATCTTAAAACTCCCCAGTAGAGTCTTCATTTTTCTATAGCGTGTCGGTTTTTTCCTGGTGACGCGACCACCTTACCGCATGATTGGTGTTACTTTCTGATTTATGTATTTATCCTATGAAGCTGGTTAAGGAAGGGGAAGATATCTTAAACTAACCCTGCACACAAATGTTTTCTTTAACAAATGCTAAGAGATCGGGGATCGGGGCCTGGTTATACAAAGGGAAGCTATTAACACCCAGTGTATCTATGGTAATCCATATGAACCTTCTTTTGCATGTATTTATGTTAACTTGAAATGCTTTGTTGTGTTTATCTGCTGTAGATTGGGAAAGTTTCTCCTTTGGGAGTGTTGAGAGAATGTTTTTGTTGTTTTTGGGTTTTCTGTTGTTTTTGGGAAGGTAACTAGACCTAAGATTTTTGATTTGTGTGCTCGCTAAGATTTAGCAATCTTATGCCTACGTATTGCCGTAAAGGGATTTGGGAAATCAGAGAAATCGTAGTTCCTCCTATTTCTATGGGAGGAAAGATATTTGGTGTCTTGTTCAAAGCCCAAGATTGAAGCTATATGAGTTTTTGTGTCTTGTTCAAAGCCCAAGATTGAAGCTAAAAGAATGTGTGAGTGAGAGAATTTTTCATCTCTAAAGGGAGATAGCTCACCTATTCATCACAAATGTTATGTAATTGGTTATAAGGGAAATTAGTTTAACTGGGATGTATAGAATCCAGAAATGCCATAATTTCCTTTATAAGAGAGATGTCATGAAGGAAGAAGCTTTAACTCAGTGTAGAGCAATGCCACTTTTTCCTTTATGAATCTATCATGCTAAGATAGGGACATTGGCTTGGATGTGAGGAATCCAGAGGCTTGCCACTTATAGTTGTTAGATGAAAGAGAAATTTTAGCCAGGATAAGGGAAGGACTCCAACTTGGATTTTGAATCAACAAGTGTGCCACTACAACAATTATCTGGACAAAGGTTTTGATTGTTTATTTTTGATATGTGATGTATAAAAAGGGTATCTTCCTACAGAGTGGACTCATGGTCTCATCTGAGGGGATGTTGATTTTTGTGTGCCTTGATCAAAGCCCAAGGCTGAAGCTAAAGGAAACTGACTCCACTAGGGAGGGTTTTATCTGTCTTGTACAAAGCCCAAGATTGAGGCTGATTGGGGAAATTCTTTTATGAAGCCTAAGAGGAGAATGATCTCTTGATGAGGATTTTTTGAAATCCAGGAGCAGGTCCAAATTGTATTGGGGAATCCAAGGAGATTTACTCTTGCTGGGAATCAGGGAAGAGTTGAAGTATCAGATGTCATGAGGCTATAATTTCATTGGGGATTTATTGATGGTAAATTGACCCTGGCTGGGATGTTTTAAGGTGCAAGTTTAAACCTTGTTGGGGGCCTAGGGAGTTTAAGGGTGAGTTTGAAAAAAACCTTAGAAGTTTTTAACTCTGTTGGAGACTGGTGTATTTATAGAGTGGTCAGGCTTTTTCCTATGCTTTTAGGAAACTTGAGGGTCTCTGTGTGAGATCCAAGAAGGGATGAGACTTTCCAAGTCTTTTTTGTATGAAGCCCTAGAGGAGGCTGAGACTGTCCAAGTCTCTCAAGAAGTGGTAGGCTCTGGTGTAGAGAGAGGTCTTTGTATGATGCCCAAGAGAAGGCTATTGGTTTAAGGGATGAGGATCAACCCTGGAATGATTGGGCATTTGTTCTGGAAATTTGACTCTCCTGGGATTGAACTAGTAGAGAAGACTAATTTCTATCATATGCTTTTAGGAAGCCTTTGGGTCCTTGTACTAAGCCCAAGAGTTGGCTGGGGAACTTCTAAGAAGTCTATTGGTCCTTGTACAAAGCCCAAGAGGAGGCTAGGGATACTTCTATGAAGCCTGTGGGTCCAAGCCTAAGAAAAGTTCAAGAAAGGTTTCACCGAAAATTAATCATTTCTTTGCTGAACAGTTCTAAGGTTTGAAGAAATTCAAAAGAGGTTACACCGGGAATTAATCCTCTTTAAGGAAATGAATTTCTTGTACACACACACACACACACACATACACAGATATATATATATATATATATATATCTAAGTTTTGACAGTCTTGAGAAAAGTTTCACCGGGAATAATGTTTTTTTCTGTTCCATATTGAATAAGCCCAAGAGGAGGGAGACTGTATCGAAGGGAGTTTCCTATGAGGGAACTAGTTTTGACTAAGTTAGAAGTAACCTCTGGTTTGACCTATGTGTAGACCTAACTGCTGGGGAAACTCTAAACAAATATGCATAAGAATATATACAAATAAGTGAATTGACAGGTATATAAACAAATATACATTTGAATAAAAAAGATGTTGGAATTTATACTCTGAGAAGAGGCCCAAGTGTATGGTGATTGATTGTATTGACTACAACTGTATCATTAGGGTTTTAAGAAATTGAAGAAAGTTTTGAGAAAACTTTGAATTTTAATTTGAATTAAAAACAAGTTGTTTGAAAGAAAAGAATGTTTAGGGCTTATAACTCAAAGAGAGGACCAAGTGGTCTAAGAGCAGTTTCACCGGGAATAATGATCCTCCTAGTACCAGTTTTTAAAACAGACATATGATTTTGAAAACAGAGGTATGGGGCTTACAACTCAAGGAGAGACCCATGGAAGTTGTTTATTGTTTAAAACAAAGTTTTTGTACAAAATATTGGGGCGTATACTCAAGGAGAGCCCCAGATGACTTATTTGAAAATATTGATCGCATTGCGACACCGACAGACGTTGTGGGACTTATAATATAGCAGAGGCCCAAAATTATTTTTGTACAAAGAAGGGTTAGGTCTTACACTCTATTAGAGGCCCAAAAGTGTCTGTGAAGAAAGAATAATGGGGCTTATACTCAAGGAGAGGCCAAGATGATTTATTTGAAAAGGCGACGGTCGCGCCACGGTTTTGAAAACCACAGAGGGACTTATACAGTGACTGAGGCCCCAATGATTTATTTACAAAAGGGACGGGTCTTACACTCTAAAAAGAGGCCCAAAAGATTATTTTTATACAAGAGTTGGGACTTATAGCTCAAGGAGATGCCCAAATGAAAAACAACGATCGCACCGTTTATTTTGAAAATCGCGTCGGGACTTATACAATGACTGAGGCCTAAAATTATGTATTTACAAAGGGGATGGGTCTTACACTCTACAAAGAGGCCCAAAAGAAGTTTGAAAAATAAAAATCAAGGAAAAACCCTAATTTTAATTAAAAATTCAAATTTTCAAAGAAAATTAAATAAAAAAAATGATATAAAATATCAAATATATTTAAAAACAAGTTATGAATTTTGAAAAAATGTTTTGAAAAATCATGTTTTATTCACATGAAAGCTTGAAATTCATTTGAATTTGAAAAATCAAGATGAAAATTTCATTAAAAATGTTTAAAAACAATTAAAATGAAATTATTTACAAAAATTCAAAATATGTTAAATAAATAATATTATTTGGAATTTTTTGTAGAATAAAATATTTTAACCTTTTTGTGAATTTTTAAAAAAAGAATCAATAAAAAATAATTAAAATTGAGGGAGAAATTAATTTTTGAAATCAATTAAGAAAATAACTAAAAATTTCAAAAATTCAAACAATTTGAAAATGCGCGCCAATGGTCATCTTCTTCTTCCCCGTGCCCGTTCCATGGATGATATGCAAAGTCTCACTTATCTCTCTGATTACTCAATGATTTTGCACGATTCAAACATCAATCTCACTTGTTTTTGAACAAGGATTCCAATGGTACCAATTAATTGCATTTATTTTTCAGTGTGGAGTGAGAAATCAAGTGATGAACACATGAACCCTAATTTTTGCAAGAACACTATGAAATCCTATACACGATAGCTACAAAGAAATTGATTGAGGGAAAACACTCTACATAAGTGCAGAAACATGTTTGTAACTTGAAAACACGTTTATGATGCATGGATCATAGAGTTTGAGAGTTCAGGCTTACCTCTTGCAAGAAGAAATCGAATTGTGTGTTAGAGGTGTTACAGATGTTGTTTGATGACTTGGACAACTTCAATGGACCTTATGTAAGGTGTTTGGAAGCTTGGAATGGATTGAAACAACCTGGATCACTTTGTGGCAACTCAACTGCAAACAGGCCTGAGTTTGATTTTGAGCTTTGTGATTATGAGGTTACAGATGTGTGAGAAGTGTTTGGATAGCTTACATATGATGTATATGATGTGTCTACGCCATTGGTTTTGATAGAATTGCTTCCTATTGAAAAATTCGCATGTTACTTGAAAAGGAAGGATTTTCTGGTTTTTGAGAGTAAAATGAAAAAGAGCATGTGTTGTTATGTTTTGGTGCACTCAAACTGATCATAAAGGATCCCTATTTATATTAGAGCAAGTTTGTTTTGGTAGCAATAGTGATTGGCAACTGATCATAGTGTGTAGCTTGAAGCCATTGGCTTGGATGTTCCAAAGTGCCAAGTCAACTCTAGCTTGACTCCATTCAATTTCTGCAGGTTTGAACACTCATAGTTTGGACTGAATCTTGACTGGTTTGGATTGTTATGGCTTGGTTCATGACACGTTAATGCATTGCATTAATGTAACCTTGCCAAAATTGAATTTCAAAGTTTATGTCATGATGGTTTTGCACATGCCAAGTTGAATTCTTGACTCCTTGATCAAGAAACAAGTGAGTGATCAGAAGTTGTGTTTTTGGAAGATGACAAAGTTGGCAAAATGGCAAGACTTGAGTAAAAAATCGTGTGGCATAAGTTATGTATCCATGTTGTTGTGTAGGCAGGTTAAAATGCCATTTTGGGGAGCTTATAACTCCTTGCTCAAGTTGAATCATGGGAAGCTCTTGTACTTATTAGAAATTCCCTATATCATACTTCAACTTTGATGTTTAACTTTGGTCTTGAATCATCTTGTATCATAATGAAAAATGGCCTCAAAGTTGGAAAAAATGCAAACAGATTCTGTCCAAAATTTCACAATGTGTTTGAAAAATGTCCATTTTCCATTTTTTGTGATTTTGATCAATCCATAACTCAAAATCCATGAGGATTTGGAATATGTTGTAGTTGACAATCTTGAAGTATGTAATGAGAGCTTTCATTGAGCTTTGGATGGAAGAAAAAGGTTACTTGGATCACAAGCTATGGTCTTGTAAAGTTGGGTAAAAATCACTTTTTTTCATGACTTAGTGAAATTTCAAGTTTCTTAAGATTGCCCATTTTGCAAGTAACCTCAATTTTCTTGAATTTTCTTGATGGATGATGATCCAAACCATAAGTTAACATTGTTTTTAACTTAGAGAAGCCATGTTTGTTAAGAAATCCCAAAAGTCAAACATGGTTCTTTGGCACAGTTGACTTTTTCTTAGATGAATTTCAAACTTTGTGATTTTCTATGAAATTAAGTTCTTGACCTAATTCAAACCTAATGGATGGATTCCATATGTGTTTAAGAGTGTCTTGAATCATGTCCCAAGACTTGAGATCATGTCTTAGTCAAAAGTCAAAGACATGGCTGACTTTTTCTCAAAAACCCTAGTTTGTGGTCCAGATGAATTTGAATCTTTGTACTGCTCATGAAACAAGTTCTTTGTGTCAATTTGAACTTTTAAGAAGATCAATATAAGATATTTGAGGTCTCCAAAACATTTCTTGAGGTCTTGTTTCATGCATTGCTCCAAAAGTCAACTTAGGGGTGAATTAGGTCAAGAAACCCTAATTCCTGATTTTTGATGAATACATCCCCTGAGGCTATTTTGAACTTATGATTGGATCCATGAGGTCCATTTGAGCTTCTTAGATCATGTTTTGAAGTATTGGCTCATGCCCAGATGAAAATTTTCCTCAGGAGGCCTTGGTCGACCAAACCCCTAATCTGGTGACACTGATGATCTTAAGGCTTGATTAGCTTGAAGTGTTGCATTCTCATGCTTAATACTTGATGTGGGAGACCATTTGATCCTTCATGGATGTTTGAGAGGTCTGACAAGTTGAGGATCGTGTCCATTATTGATTGATCCTTTGTCTGAGTACTCTGAGAGGGGTCAAAACCCTAATTCTTAATTAGAGTGAATGCTCAACTATCTTTGAGAGGATTGATAAGGCATGAAGGTACATCCATATTGTGGTGATGATTTACACAATGATGGGAAATCTTGTGGTCAAAATTTAGGGTATGACAGTAAGGAAAGATTCTCGCTCATCTTTTCCCATGTACTTATGGTTCGTGACGTACTACACGCATCTAGGGATGTAAATGGATATCCGTGGGGACGGATACTATGATATTTGTATCCATCCCGTTGGATAAATATGATATCCATATCCGCCCCATATCCATGTGGATATCTGTTAAGCGGGTAATCCACGGGTTTTATGATATCCGCGGATATTTACAAATATCCATGGATAAATTTTTTTTTTATAAATTTTTTTTTTGAAATATTTTTTAAACTTCTTTTAAAGACACAAAAAGTTATTATCACATAACATCCATACAATTCGCTCCTAATTTAACAATAAAATTTCATCACATTAATTTTCTTCTCATTTACCAAAACATTATTAGATCCAAACATAATATTCATACATTTCATTTTAACCAAACAAATAAAAGATATCGTAATTGTGAGTTATGATGAAATAACAGAGGATAGAGGAGTTGGAAGGGAGACACTAATTTGACAGAGCAATGTGACACTAGTTGGTTGAACTGTGAAATTGTTGAAGTGATGTATGAAGTATTGGAGAGCTTAAATATGAAATGACAAATAGAATTTGAATGAATTATAAAAGGTTTTCTTCAAAGAAAATTAAAAAATATATATATAAGAAGACTAATTGTTTTAGATTAAAAAAAGGTATAATAAATTAATGATATTTAAATTATTTTTATAATTTATTAACAAATATGGATATCCGCGGACACGAATATCATTAAACCCGTATCCATATCCATTAACAAACGGGTATTTAAATATCCATTTGTTTTATTCGTGGGTATCCATTAGGCTACACGTCCTATATTCGTGACAAATTTTATCCGCGGGTACAAATTTTTTGCCATCCCTACACACATCGTGTTTATTAAGTGTTTTTGAATTTTTGATGCAAGAAAAGATTTGGATGCAAACAGAAATAAAATCTAAGGGAACTAGATCCTAAATGTTGTCATGCAAATATGGTCCTAAGGCTGAGATTGAAGAGAAAATGCTAACCTAATGTGATCATGCAAGATGGACCTAAATTTAAGGATGAAGGGAGATTCTATCCTAATGTTGTCATGCAAAAAATTAAGAACCTAATATCAATCCTACTTCAATTTTAATAAAAAAATTAGTTGAACTAGGAGATCCTAAGGGAACAAATGAATACACATGCAAGCAAGTAATCAAGATACAATTCAAGAGTCAGTATGAATTAACAAGAGAAAGTAAGCCTAAAGCATGGAACTGACAATCACAAAACAGTATCAAACAAAAAGAGAAATACTATGTCATAACAAGAGAAGCATGAGTTAGATGAATGATGAGCAGAAGATATGAGCAAGAGAATAGTCAGAATAAGAATCAAAATCATAAGATCTAGCTAAAGGAATCTAAGTTACAAACTCACAAAGTTAGAAGTCAAAGAAATTCATAGAAATTAATTAATAAAAAGTAAAAATCTAAGTGACCAAAGATTAAGAACCTAAATAATTACATTTTAAACATGAATTTAAAAAAAGGTTAATTCAAAAGACTAAAAAGAAAATATTTTTGAGATTTTTAATATTAATTGAAAACAACTAAACTAATTAAACTAAATAATTCTAACAAAAATATTAAAACAAAATTAGAAAAATAAATCAAATATTAATACCAAAATTAATTAAAAGGATAATTTTAAAAGAGTAAATCTAACAACAAAATAAAAAGAAGAAAATGTTAGGAGAAATGAAAGGAGTGCGCAAAGGTGATTAGGAAGTGCATAAAGAAAAACCTAATGGACTTCAAAAGCCCAAGATAAAAAAAACAAACTTTTCTTAAAAAAATGAAGAAAATGCCATCTATAAATGGGAAAAAAGAAAAAAAAAAAACATAAAAATAAAACCCTCTTCTGCACGATGAATTAAAAGGAAAAGCATTCATTCAGAAACATCACCATCTTCTTTCCTCTCTCGTCTTTTCCACGCGATCTCTTTCGCAGCTTTCTCTCCTTCAATCCGTCGTATTTACTATTAAAAATTTGATTTAAAAAAATTGAATTTATAGAAATTTTAAAGAATGATATATTAGATTTTTACTATTTTTCTTTACTTTATTAGAAAGTATTTTTATTTATTAAATATAAATTATATAATTAATTTAGAATTAGTGTTGATAAATCTCAAGTTAGAGAAATATCGGAAAAAAATCAATGAAATCAATAAGGTGAAGAAAATTCAAAATATTATTACAGTTTTATTATAAAATATTAGACAATAAATTTATTCTTGTTATTATTTTAGATTAATACCTCTGCATCATGTATGATTTGCTGATTCTTTTATTCATTGAATTTCGTTGTTAATATATCCATACTAAATAGCAAAACTCATAAAATTTATATACAAATTTATATATTTTGACTATATCTTCAATTTTTCATATATATATTAAAATTATTTTGCATGTTGTTATTAATACATTTACTTTTATCGAATAAAAATTAATTTAATAATATAATATAATAAGATAACGAAATCATTAATTTTTTAATTAAAAATGTTCTTTTAAGTCATTTTGTAATTATCAGCTAGTGTAACAGTTAATTTACCAAACACTCAGATTAACTAATCAGCTACCAGTCATCAGCTATAAGCTATAAGCTATCAGCTAGTTTTTCAAAACAGAGCCTTATTGTGTAGCGAGGTAACTTGTTGATGAGTTTTATGGTATGTGTGTGGGGCGGCTAGAGTTCTCATTCTTTTTTTGTGACATCAATTAGGTTTTGAAATGGAGTAAGAAAAAATATCCATTTTCAAGACTTAATCAACAAGTATACCCAATATCAACAAATTTTTTTAAATTAATTCTTTTTTAAAAAGTAACAATTATATTAAACATAAAATCCAATAATTAAAATTAAACTAATTTTAATCCTAATTACATCTAAAATAAATAAAAAATGATTATTTAACTAAAAATGAAAATAAACCGGTAAAAAACGAACAAACAATTCAGTATCGAAATGGTAAAAAAAACGAATGCACCAAAATGATCAACGCGAAATAAACGACTCAGAAAAGTAGAGTGTTTGGTCAAGTTTCGAAATAAATTTTCCCCTGTTAGAAGGCTCATACTGATCAAAATGCGACCGAAAAGCAGTCGAAAAGTTACAACGAGCACACCAGGTTAAACTACGCGGAACATAGATTAATATGACTGACGTCTGCAAGCTCGATTTTGAAACTTTTAGTCCACTGGTTTTACACACAGTTGACTTTTAGTTTTACCGATTTGACTGTAAATCCGACAAGTCTATTACGGCTGATAATTTGGATATTATGCATGATGAAAGACACGATATGCTATACAGATGATGCAAAGTGAAAATAAAGTTAGATGAATGCAAGTTTAAAGAAATGCTTGATCAAAATTTGGGGTATGAAACCTGGACAATCAAATATTGAAGGCATTAGAGAAGCCTCCTAAGTTGGATGAGTCATAAACCTTTTTCCAGTCAGAGAGTCGTTCATAATAAACATTGTCACTTTCACAAAGGCATAGCCATAACACCGATGATTGCAACCAGTTGAAATATTCTATCGAGGAATTAATAAAGATATTTTGTTTGTCTAATATGTTAAGGGCGACAAAAGAGATAGAAAAGAGTCGCCCAATAGCAAGTCTCCCTTAATAGTGGTAGAAGTTGTGACCAACGGAGAGGGGACTGATGACGAGGATAAAAGAGCAGGCAAAGAAAAACGCCAACACTTTGTTGTTATCACCAGAGGGGCACCTCGAGAGAATATTTTGTCCAAGGAGATGATAAAGAGGGAAATTTTTGAATTGATAGTTGTCCACAAGAAGGATGGATGCATATCAACCAAGACTTCTAATAGGCCAATGCACGGGTTCCGAAATTGCAAGAAATTCGGGGGAACCCTAAATGAGATATTCCCCTTTGTTAAAACTTTCACGGTCAAGCATTTCGATGTTTCTCGAATCCTAATCGACAAGGGTAGCTCACACGACATAATGTAATATGAACTAGACCTCAGAGGAAGCTCTCATGCCTCACCAATTATCAGACCTCCATCATTTCTTTTCAGTCTCGGTCTTCAAATGCTAGGGAGCTTCATCCTTATGTCTTTAAAGAATATTATTCCTATTTTGCAGGCAAGAAGGAGATGACATGTTGAGAGGATATGGAAGAAATGTCATACCAGATGCGTAGGACTCTTTCCTTGTTGGACTTTTAAATTATAGGTAAGGGGGCCCTCTGGCACTTGTGAGTTTTTGAAAGGAGAAGGAAATTCTACAAGAATGCCTTGATGCAGTTATTGTGGAAAGAAACAAAACTTCTTCATGAACTCACTAAGTCGGGGAAGCTTTTGAAGGAAGTATGGGATGAAGTGTAAGCGTATGGATCTCCCTCAACTCTAGATAAGAAGGCAAACGAGTTGGCTTTGGAGATAAAAGAAAAGAGTCAAAATTGATTGATGTCCAAAAGACATTATTTGATACAGACACCACTTTGGCAAATGTCAACTTGGCTCTTGATTCCTTACATAAGACGATTGAAGAGTAGGAAATGGCTCTGCTCGAGGTCGACAAGGATTGGAAAGAAACTCAAGAGAAGTTACAAGAAAAAGAGTGTGCAAAGATGTATATGAATAAAAAATATATGAAGGTTATTGAGACTGATTATTCCATTACGAAGGTTGCATTCAAATATGCTTTAAAGCAGGTATAATATTTTCACCCTGAGGTAAAGATCTCGAGGGAGCGGAGTCACTATGAGCTAAAAAAGTGGACTAAAGGATGGCCATTCTTAGGGAGGATCTTGCCTTGTATATTTTTATAATATCTTGATTCCTTTTTTATTTTTGATTACCAAGTTGGTCTTGGTTCGTTTACTCTTTGTAAGTCTAGTATTGGCCTTTTACTCATTTGTAATGGTACTTGGTAATAAATGAAATGTTTTTCATTCTTTTTTATACAATCCTACTTTGTTCTACATTAATGATCATAAATTTTATCCATTATGAATGAAACATATAACTTTCTTACCTAATGCACCTATTGAGGGGTGACAATTCTTCAATGGTTATAGCGTGGTATTTATTCCAATTATCTTCCTCGTCCTTATTAAAGGGTTGGTGCCTTTGACTATTTGTAGTCATTGCGGGGTTGTTCCTAATTAATTTATTGGACGTCTATGAGAAGCATGCCCGACCAAGGGTCAAGTTCTCTTCCTTTCCCCCAAGTAAAAACTTAGTTTGAGTTTGACATGAGATGAGGCTTCACCTCCTACGCTCTGAAGTATCTAACTACTAAGAGGGAGTGAGCCTGGATAACCACCTTCAAGTTCGAGATTTAGGTGTCCTTGGTCGCGTAACTTTCTCGTACTTGGGGTTTGATGACTTTGGTTATAGACCTTCTTCACTTTTGAGGTACGTAGTGTTTTTGACAAGGTAACACCCTAAAACCCCCGCGTCAAATTATAATAATTATCAGAGTAAATTTAAAACATAAACATTTAGGATGTCACATTCACCACAAACTTGTTCATACATTATGATATGTAACACATGTCACCTATTTAAAAATTACTAACAGTAATAATAATAATGAAACATGTCTGAAAATTTAATTCTTATTGCAGTGGAACATCAACAACTAGACAGTTTAATGATTCAAAGCATAATCATGTTTTAAAGTAATTGTAAGAAACATCATATGAAAAGATATCCAAACAATATCCAACAAACATAAATGACATAAAAATGTTCCATTCCCCGGTGCTACATATCAGAGCAGACACCAACTCTAAAAGCATAAATGGAAGACTTCATCTTCCACTCACATCGAGTCTCCTACTGCGGATTATTTGCACGTTACCCACGTAGAGGCAACATTCAAACAGAAGGGGTAAGATATCGTAACTAGATAAAGGAAAGCATGATATTTAACAAGCACATGTCATTTCATGCATAAGTCACCCATTCAACACATACATCCACGCAGTCAATATCCATCAACAAAACACAACAACGATCACAACTACAATGTAATGCAATGAGAATCACAACCCGACTCAATGCACGTGGTACCAATTCGATCCCTTTTTCATGATCATAATTCCCGTCGAAATTTCCATATTAGTCGCTCACACCCCACATGAGCACACGACATTCGTGATCGCTCACACCCCACATGGGCACACGAACACCTGTAATTGCTCACACCCACATGGGCACACGATTACCTCAACAACAACAACATCAATACAATTCTATTTCAAAGAATCCGGATAAGGCACTCACACCCCACATGGGCACACGACTTATCATACAACTTATGCAAACATGCTATGCATCAACGGCAACATACAACGACGACCAATGCATATGACTATCATACAGCCAATACATCACACCACAACTGTCCAACACGCAGCATACATATGCCAAAACATGCAATAATTGCAATCCACAGCTACAACACACTTCCGCACAACCAAACTCAACATTTCAACGTTCAACACATCACAACGTACACGAAGACACAATTAATGCGTTGAATAGTTGGAATCCTGGCATTAAAATAATTTGAATAGAAAGTACACGGCAAATCCCTGCGAACAACACTTCTGCTATACTTTCACACCAGAACTTATTTTTTTAAAGTTGTTTTAAAAACCAGCTTTACTTAGAATTCGCTCAAAACACTTTTTTCGACAAAAGCCACTTTTTAAAATTTCAGAAACACAAGTTTTCTTTCCCAAAACCGTTCATAACCTTGTTCTGACTCTGACCCACGATCACACACACAACAATCAACATCCATACCATGCACCTCTCAATCATACAATTTCAACAACAACAATTGCAATAAAGCATAATCCTAACAACCATCACAACAACAATATTCAATCCACAAATCATCAAGAATCCAATCAATCATCAAATCATCATAATCATGAAATAAGAGAAGAAATCCAAAAAGCCTACATGTCATAACCTACCCATCAATCATCATGTTAACCCTTAGATAGTTAGAACCCCACCCTTACCTTAGAGTTCTTCCAAAAACCTCAACCTTTAGCAATGGAGATCCTTCCTAATTCCTCTTCCTTGCCCTAGCTCTTCTTCTCCCTTTCTCTGTTTTTCACGTAATGACAACTTTCCTCTCCTATCCCCCTTTTCTTGTTATTATATTATATTATTATTATTATTACTAATATTCACTTATTAAAATAATAATAATAATAATAATAAATATTTTAATTAATTTAATATTATTCAACCAATATTATTATCAACCAAATATTACTAATATAATTTAATTAGTACTACTCTCCTCAACACCAAGTTCTACATAATTGGTCACACACACCCAATACCTTAATCTCTATAATTCCAAGGTCACTACCCCATACTAAGGGCATCTCAAACACAATCAAAACACACATAATCACACACATATACACAACATCATATAATTTTAATTACGAAAAATAATAAAAATATTAAAAATAAGTCAGGGTGTTATAACTCTCCCCTACTTAAAATATTTTTGTCCTAAAAAATTTACCTCACACGAATAACTCCGGATACGACTCTCGCATCCTCCTAACTAACTCCTAAGTCATATTTCCACCGGCAGCGCCTCCCCACACTACCTTCACAAGAGTGATCTCTTTACCTCTCAATTACTTCACTTAGCATTCTTCAATCCGTATTGGTAAAGCCTCAACCGTAAGGTTATCCCTTACTTCTACATCATCCATCGGAATGACGTGTGACGGATCCGGAACATACTTCCGAAGCTGTGACACATGGAATACATCATGCAAATTCGACAAATTGGGTGGCAACGCCACTCTATAGGCAACAAATCCAACTCTTGTAGAAATCTGATATGGACCAATAAACCGAGGAGTAAGCTTCCTCGAATTCAATGCACGTCCAACACGGTCACCGGAGTGACTCTCAAGAACACATGGTCTCCTTATTGAAACTAAATATCTTTCCTCCTCTTATCATGGTAGCTCTTCTGCCTTCTCTGCGAAGCTTTCATCTTTTCCCGAATCAGCTTCACCTTTTCAGCAGTCTGCTGAACAATCTCAGGTCCAAGTACTACACTCTCACCAAATTCATGCCAACTCTACGACATCTGACACCTCCGACCATACAAAGCTTCAAAAGGCGCCATTCCAATACTGGAATGATAACTGCTATTATAAGTGAACTCAATCAACGACAAATGGCTATCCCAAGTACCTCTCTATTCAGGCACACAAGCCCTCAACAAATCCTCTAAATATTGTATAGTTCTATCCGTTTGTCCATCCGTCTGCAGGTGATAAGCCGAACTCAATCTCAGTTTCGATCCCAAAGCTTCTTGCAAACTCTCCCAAAATCTAGAAGTGAACCTTGGATCTCTATCTGACACAATACTCAACGGAACTCCATGAAACTTCACAATCACCTGAATATAAATCTCTGCCAGCCTCTGCAAAGGAAAACTGATATTAATCGGAATAAAATGTGTCGACTTTGTCAGTCTATCCACCACTACCCAAATGGTATCATGCCCTCTTGGAGTATTAGGCAACCCAGTCACAAAATCCATAGAAATGTTGTCCCACTTCCACTCTGGAATATCTAACGGTTGCATCAGACCAGCAGGTTTCTGATGTTCCACCTTCGCCTTCTAACAAGTCAAACAAGCATATACAAACTTAGCCACCAGGTCACCAAAATATCTTTTTCAAGTCTTGATACATCTTTGTAGCTCTTGGATGGATACTCAAGCTACTCCTGTGACTTTCTTCTAGAATCATTCTTTTCAACTCAGAATCATCGGGAATATAAATCCTATCGCAGAACCTCAACACACCTTGTTCATCCACTCTGAATTCGTTACGTTCTGCTTGTTCATTTCAAATCATCAAATCCACCATTTTTACATCCAACTTCTGACCCTCCCTGATACTATTAAGAAATTCATTGTTGATCTTCAGCATACCCAACATCACACTATGCGGTGTCTGTTCACAAACTAAACTCATATCTCTGAATCGCTCAATCAATTCCAACTCTCTAACCATCATAGCATACATATGCAAAGACTTCCGACTCAGAGCATCAGCCATGGCATTAGCTTTACCAGGATTATAGTTCAAGCCGAAATCATAATCCTTTAAGAATTCTAACCACCTTCTTTGTCTCATATTCAACTTCTTCTGATCAAACAGATACCTCAAGCTCTTATGATCACTATACACTTCAAATCTGGAACCATAAAGATAATGCCTCCAAATTTTCAATACGAATACCACTGCAGCTAATTCCAAATCATGAGTTGGATAGTTCCTCTCATGGACCCTTAACTGTCGTGAAGCATAAGCCACAACCTTACCATCCTGCATTAACACACCTCCCAAACCCATCAAAGAAGCGTCGTAATACACCACAAACGATTCATTTGGTTTAGGTAGAATCAAAATTGGAGCTATAGTCAATCTCTTCTTCAGCTCAATGAAACTCTTCTCGCAGTGAACATCCCACACAAACGCTTTACCTTTGCAAGTCAACTGAGTCAACGGAAGTGCCAACTTTGAAAAGCCTTCAATAAACCTACGGTAATAACCAGCCAAGCCCAAAAAGCTTCTAATCTCAGTTACCGACTTCGGAGTCTCCCACTATAGAACTGCATCTATCTTGGATGGATCCACAGCAATACCATCACCTGAAATAAAATTACCAAGAAAACTTACCTCTCTCAACCAGAATTCGCACTTAGATAACTTAGCATAGAGCTTCTTTTCCTTTAACACTTGCAGCACGATCCGTAAATGCTCAACATGTTCCTCTTCTGACTTAGAATATATTAGAATGTCGTTAATAAAGACAACCACAAATTGGTCCAAGTAAGCATGAAAAATTCGATTCATATACTCCATGAATACACCAGGTGCATTAGTAACTCTGAACGGCATCACTACATACTCATAATGTCCATATCAGGTCCTGAAAGCCGTCTTCTGAATATCTTCATCCTTTACTCGTATCTGATGATAACCCGACCTCAAGTCAATCTTGCTAAACACACGGGCACCCACCAACTGATCCATCAAGTCATCTATTCTTGGAAGTGGATACTTGTTCTTAATCATTACTTTATTCGGCTGTCTGTAATTGATACATAACCTCATACTGCCATCCTTTTTCTTCACCAATAACACTGGAGCTCCCCAAGGCGATACACTTGGTCTAAAAAATTTATTTTCTAAAAACTATTCCAGTTGCTTCTCCAGCTCTGTTAATTCGGATGCCGACATCCTGTATGGTGCCATAGAAATAGGTCTGGTAACAGGGACAAGATCAATAGTAAACTCCACTTCTCTCTCTGGTGGTACATCCGCAATATCATCTGGAAACACTTTTGGAAATTTGTGCACTACTTGCAATTCATTAATCACCGACTCACTCTCCACTGACAAGGATGCAAACAATGCAAACACTTGAGCTTCTTCTTCTAAGAGCTCTCTCAACTCTCTAGCAGATAGAAAACCATCTTCTTCCTCTTCCTCAGGAGAAAGTAATCGCACCAACTTGTTAAAACAGTTAATATAGACATGATTGAACTCCAACCAGTTCATACCCAAGATCACATCAAGATTTCCCAACCGCAAGCAAATAAGATCCACACCAAAGTCCTTACCAAAGATTGATAGTGGACAATTCAAACAAACTAGGGAAGTGGTCACCGATCCCTTTGCAGGAGTTTCGACAACCTTCTCTCCCTTCATAGGAGAAACAACAAGGCCCAACCTTCTCACACAATCAACAGCAATAAAAGAGTGAGTAGCACCAGTATCAATAATATAAATCAAAGGCATATTATTAATGTAACATGTACCTCTGATAAGTCTGTCATCACTAGAAGTCTGAGTCCTTGTCAAAGCGAACACCTTTCCTCCAGTTGAAGCTTGCTTCGGCTTCTGGCAACAAGTACTAATATAGCCTTGTTCTCCACAATTGTAACAAGTCACCACCTTAACCCTGTAGTCAACAATCAGATGTCCTGCCTGCCCACACTTAAAGCATTTCTTCACATCACTCGTGCACTCACTGACACGATGACCTAGCTCACCACACCTGTAACACTTACGAGGAGCAGGGGCTCCTCCCCCACTCGACTTCTTGCCATCAACTTGTTTCTATTTACCTTTCTCAGCTGGAGCTGCATAAGGCTTCCCACGGCTCATCAGTTGTTTTCCCCTTCTCTCGGCCAACCGTTTAAAGTGAGCCGATCGAGCCTTGCTATCTTCCTCAAAGATCCTACAACAATCCACTAAATCTGGAACCCTTCTGATTCGCTGATAACCAATCGCCTATTTGATCTCAGGTCTCAATCCATTCTAAAACTTGACACATTTTGAGAACTCAGCAGTTGCCGCACTGTAGTGAGGGTAAAACTTAGCCAGATCTGCGAATTTGGCAACATACTCCGTAACCGTCATGTTACCCTGCTTCAATTCCAGAAACTCAATCTCTTTCTTCCCTCGGACATCTTCAGGAAAATACTTCCTCAAGAACTCCCTGTTGAACATAGCCCAAGTGATTACCTCTCCTGCTGCCCCCAACAATTAACGAGTGCTAACCCACCAGTCATCAGCCTCCTCAGCCAACATGTGAGTACCTAACCACACCTTCTGTGCCTCAGAACATTCCATAACCCAGAAAATTCTCTCGATCTCCTTGAGCCAAGCCTGCGATCCATCCAGATCGTATCTTCCCTTGAAGGTAGACGGTCTATTCTTCCGAAACTCATCATTCTCACCAGCTTGAGGCGGGTTCTGTACCGCCTAAGCAACAACCTGCAAATCACCAACAATAGCAACATCGTTCCTTCCAACCATTCTAAATCTGTTACGTGTCAACAAAAAAACACAATGGTTAAGGAAACGACATCGACAGTAATCAACTGTCACACAACAACGACTCGACAACTTGGCCGGACAGACCGACCTGCTCTGATACCACTATGTAACACCCTAAAACCCCCACGTCAAATTATAATAATTATCAGAGTAAATTTAAAACATAAACATTTAGGATGTCACATTCACCATAAACCTGCTCATACATTATGATATGTAACACATGTCACCTATTTAAAAATTACTAACAATAATAATAATAATAAAACATGTCTGAAAATTTAATTCCTATTGCACCGAAACATCAACAACTAGACAGTTTAATGATTCAAAGCATAATCATGTTTTAAAGTAATTGTAAGAAACATCATATAAAAAGATATCCAAACAATATCCAACAAACATAAATGACATAAAAACGTTCCATTCCCTGGTGCTACATATCAGAGGAGACACCGACTCTAAAAGCATAAATGGAAAGACTCCATCTTCCACTCACATCGAATCTCTTACTGCGGATTATCTGCACGTTACCTACGTAGAGGCAACATTCAAACTGAAGGGGTGAAATATCATAACTAGATAAAGGAAATCAAGATAATTAACAAGCACAAATCATTTCATGCATAAGTCACCCATTCAACACATACATCCACGCAGTCAATATCCATCAAAAAAATACAACAACGATCACGACTACAATGCAATGCAATGAGACTCACAACTCGACTCAATGCATGTGGTACCAATTCGATCCCTTTTTCATGCTCATAATTCCCGTCAAAATTTCCATATAAGTCGCTCACACCCCACATGGGTGTCGCAACTGCGAAAAACAACCGGAGGAAATAGAACAGAAGAGTCACCACCGAATGTTATTTATCCTGAAGCAGGGAAAGGAAACGATCTAAGAAAACCTCAAAAGGGAAAGACATGGTCATCGCAACCATAGTCCAGGTTCGGGAGTCGTTTACACGAGGGGAAGGTATTAGCATCCCCACGCGTCCATCGTACTCGATGGGATCCACACTTGTTGTCTAATCAAATGGTGAGTTATCTAAATCCTACTGCTAAACGGAAATGGGAAGGGAAAAACGAAAACGGGCTCGCAAGGATTATCGCAATCCTATGTCTACGTATCTTCGTGGACGAACGAAGAATCAGAGTCAACGTAGTTCGACAGACTACGTATTATAGGGGGAGGTTGCTCGCCAAGATATCGTCGTCACGTGCCTACGTATCCTCAATCAGACGAGAAAGAGGAAATCAGAGCGGTCGTAGTTTGACCTACGGGTCGAATAAGGTCTCGATCGCGCTAGGGCGAGAGAAAAAATGCAGTTATCAGGTTGGTCTCGATCGCAAGGGTGCGAGAGAAGAGGGGAGTTAGTTGTTAGTGTGCTTGCCAAGGATAGGATCCTCATGCCTACGTATCTAATGAGGAATCAGAGCATTCGTAGTTCACGCGACTACGGGAAAACATGATCTCGATCGCACGGGTGCGAGAGAAAAGGTTCTGAACTTATCGAAGAAGTGAATTGAATTTGTTTGTGATGCGCATTGTACTAAAGTCTATGACATAGGAGCGAATGCGTCACATGGTCGCCCCTAATGGGACGTATGCTTAACACTCTAGAAAAGTGAGGGGAGACCCCTCATTCTTCATTTCCCATGTACTTAAGACTCATGGCACACAATGCACATCACCTTTATTAAGTGTTTTTTGGCTTTTGTTTTGAGGTGAGAAAGAAGAAAGAGATGAAGGAGAAGAGGCAACCTTAAGTAACTCAAGAGATGTGATGAACACAAGTAATGAGCAATGAAAACATCCTATCTAATCATTCAAGACTAGCACCAACATCAAATGTATATACTTCAATCCAAACTTCAAGAATGGAAGTCAAAACAATTAGGCAAGAAAAAGCACTAATGAAAACACAAGTGACTTAAAACCAAACAAGAAGTACAATCAACAATCAAACAAAGTGATGTGAGGTCAAATGATATGAGAACCAAGATGGGGAAGAAAGCAAGTAATGTCAGATTCATCTCATCTTAATGATCAAAGGAAGAGCAAGAGAGTTCAAGGCATGCATCTTAACCACAAACTAACATTAGTTCACAAAAAGATCATGTAAGGCACACCTCAAAAGGACAAACATGTGAGATTAAGGCATGAAATCAAGCAAGGTAGTATCATATCCATGTATATCAATCCAAACATCAACTCATGAATGGTAAGAAGAAACATCAAGGATCAACTTCAAAACATGCATCAAGACTATGCAAACATTCACTTAAGTCATCCATATAAGCAACCAAAGATCATGTGAGGTAAGAAGTGAGAAAAGATCACACAATGGACACCATATCAAGAGGATCAGAACCTCAAACATGTTATTCAAAGCAAACAAGATTCCCCAAGCATTCATTAGATCACATGATAAGGCATCACGAAGAAACTAGTTCACAACAACCAAGGAGTAAGGCCAAAACATAGTCAACTTGGAAAATGAACCAAAAATAGGAAAATGATCAAATGTGAATTATTCCAAAGCCACAAACAAGCCAAAATAGTACATGATCATATCAAATAATCATTTCAAGCTTCACTTAAGCACAAGTGGTCAAAAGGATCCAAACTAGGTCAAGTATCAAAAGCATTTCATTCAGTGTTCAAGCCATATGTAAGCATCAACCAAAAATAGAAACATCCAAATAAATTCCCAAACTCATGTTATATCTCTCAAGAATGAATACACAAAATATCTCAACAAGAATCACAAAATTACATCACCAATTGGATCAAAACATTACACATATCAAGCTAATCGAGCAACAATCGAGGAGCATTAAAAGCCAAATGGAAAACAATCAAGAATTAATCATCAAGGCAGCAATAGGACACTCAAACATTCCTCATCCAAGTATGAACACATGGTAAAAAAAATCAGCTCAAGAAGGCATGACAAAGTCATCCAAAACAACAAACCCTAATTCAAGGGTAAACATGTTAACACCTTTCAATTCAAACTCAAAATAAAATAAGAAAATAAATTGAAAAATAAAATAAAAAATATGAAAATTAGCTCATGATGCCAAACTATCAGAAACATGTTTTTGTCTTTTTTTTTATCATTATTAGATCAATTAAAATAAAAAAACAAATTGAAAATATAAAGAAAATAAAATGAAAGGAAGAAACAAAAACAAGGGAGGGTGTATCACCAAAACATCCACACAAGGATTCCAGTTCACACGCAGATAGGCTTAAAAGAAGGAGGTGTGGAAAGCAAGAGTGCGTAGCCCGAGTCCAGCGAAAAAAATAAATTAGAAAAAACACCAAAAATAGAGTCCACGCAGGCAACTCATTAAAACACATGGCGCCTACTCAGCACCACCTGGACGGTCAACAAGGTCAAACCCTGGGCCACGTCACCTAAAACCCTAGATGCCGGAGAACATCTATGGTCGCCTTCTTCGATCACGAGCTCTGCAAACATCACCAAAAATGAAAACAAAAGACATCATCGCGCACAGTTTTCTGCATAGATCACAAATCTATCCTCCAAATCCATTAGATCACAACCTAACTCCATGAAAACAGAGCTCGAAAGTTTAGTGCACAAACTGAAACTTCCATAAACCAAGAAAACACTTATCCAAACATTGCCTCCATCATTGGAGGACCTCAGATGCACCAATATGAGCCCTATTACACGTCTAGCATGAGAGAAAAAAGTTCAAGAAAAAGTACCTAACGGAGGAGCTCTGTTGGCTCTTGTTCTGCAGCAAAACCTTTGGAAAACTTCACAGAATGCTCTACAATACTTCAAGAGTTATGAATCCACCAAGAGAATAGAGTAAAAGCTTGAGAAAACTGAGATTATAATTAAAAAAAAATTTAGAGCACAAGGTGGATTTCCAAATCTGATTTTGTGACAATGAAGCTCTCCCCCTCATTTAGGGTTTGTCCCTTCTTATATGGTGGATTAGAGGAGTGTTAATGGGATCAAGAGTAGGTTTAAAGTTTTTGTGAAAAAAATGAGCATGATGAGGGATACGGGTTTTGCTATGTAGTTGAGCTAATTTGGGGTGGTTTATTGAGCAGTTTTTTAAGTGAGAAGGATCATGAGAGAAGCAAGAAGTGGGATAACATGTGAGGGAGAATTGTAAGGTCAGAAATGTACCTCTATTTTCATTTCCAATTATAGCAAAACAAGATGGAATATAGTGCATGGAATGCGTGAATTTGTTTGGACATTTTGGGCAAAGTTCTTTGGCAAGAATGGTGAGGTTTTGTGCACAATGCGTGTAAAATGAATAAGGGACAAATATGATGCCAAGGTAATCCACAATTGTGCCATGCCATGCCTTAGAAACAAAACTCGTACAACTCACTTCATGCCATTACAACTTGATGAATCCTTGGCCAAAGGGTGAGTTCTTGAGATGGCATGAAACTAGGAAGTGCAATGAACAATCTTGATGTTCAAATCAACTTGAGATAAGGCTTACAATCATGTGAAAACTGGCTTTGTAAACATGTCCTTGAAACTGTCCAAACTAACTTAGAAAATTTTTAAGTTTTTGCTCATGTCGCAACTTGAAACCTTGAACTTTAAGAAACCATAACTCTTGATCCACACATCCAAATGGGGCATTCTTGGACTTTTTGGAAAAGTGGGATTACCATATACAACTTTCATGTTTGAAGATGAATGAGATGAAGTCTTGAACATGGAGAAAAATAGCCTTGAAAGTAGTTGCTAAACATGAGAAATTTCCAAAAATAGTAAGTTTCTAAAAACCCTAATTTCCAATTTTGGCAACTTTCCCCAAATTCTTGATTTTTGATAATTCCTTTGACATTTCTTGATCAAATCTCATCCATTGATCATATTTGACTTGAAAAACCCAAGTTTGACTTAAGAAAGTCAAGAGTTGACTTTTTCACTGCCCAATTGACTTTATCCCTGATTTTACTAATTTTCAAACATTTGATCAATTGATAGCCCTCTGATTCAAATTGATGATTAATCTTCCATCCTTAGACACTTGGGAACATGTAGGAGGTCATAGAATCAAGTCTTGTTCAAAGAATCAGAAATAAACAGATTTTATCACAAACTCTAATTTTGGTCCTCACAGTCTAGGAGGTGAGTGCACATATTCAAAACCCTAATTCCTCTGATCATGATGTGGAGTTCTTTAAAAAAAGATGATGTATGAGGAAAAATGATGAAAAAGCTTCCATACTTTTGCTCATAGAGGTGCCACACTCCTAGATGTTCATAACCCTAGCTTGATGATCAACAGATAGAAGGAGGTGATCCCCTTCAAACCTTTTGGTACTTTCAATCATCTGAGGAAATGATGGACATATTAGGATGCCTTGAGGTATAGGAAACCATTGTAGCCTGAGTGATGGTGATATTGAGAACATCTCTTCCCTCGATATCTTGAACAATATTCATCTATGCACACATTATCTCTTGCTTGATCCTCTGAGAAACACACTCTCTTCTTGAGCTAACCAAGATACCTTGATCCCATGCATAGAACCAATGATATGCACAAATGAAAATGCAAAATGAAATGAAACATAAGCCAGTTAGAGTTAGAAAGAGGAGGGAAAATTTTGGGGTGCTACAGCTGCCCCTATTCAATCTTCTTGGACCTGAAAGGATGATAGCAACGACTTTCAGACATTCAAGGTAAAAGGTGATTGAATACAAAAAGAAACCCAGAAATTTGCAAACTGTGAAGAGAGAAAATACAATTGGAGTCCAGTCACACCTCGTCAAAGGGATTTGGCGGAAAGACAATATACCCAAAGAACCACATCGTCAAAGGGATTTGACGGAAAGACATTTGGAAACCCGACCAAAGGGACACATCGTCAAAGGGATTTGACGGAAAGGAAATGGAACCCAAGGAAACACACCGTTAAAGGAATTTTACGGAAAGAATACATATCCGAAGAACCACCTCGTCAAAGGGATTTGACGGAAAGAACATCTGGAAACCCGACCGAAGGGACACATCGTCAAAGGGATTTGACGGAAAGGAAATGAAACCCAAGGAAACACATCGTCAAAGGGATTTGACGAAAAGAAGACATACCTGAAGAATCACGTCGTCAAAGGGATTTGACGGAAAGAACATCTGGAAACCCGACCGAAGGGACACATCGTCAAAGGGATTTGACAGAAAGGAAATGAAACCCAAGGAAACACACTGTCAAAGGGATTTAACGAAAATAAAACCGAACCGAAATACCACATCATCAAAGGGATTTGACGAAAAGAAAACATGAAAACCCGACCGATGGGAACACATCGTCAAAGGGATTTGACGGAAAGAAAAGCCTGACCGAAGAAACACATCGTCAAAGGGATTTGACAGAAAGAAGACCTGACCGAAGGAAACACGTCGTCAAAGGGATTTGATGGAAATAAATTCTATCCAGAGAAAACACGTCGTCAAAGGGATTTGTCGAAAAGAATGCCTAACCAAAGAAAAGTCTGCTGGAGATGTATCACTGATTTGACTAAAATGTGACTTGGGCTTCCGCGCAAGGTACCAAATTTGGCTTATGTTTCGCATGCATATGATTGAATTTTCTTTCTATGGCATAATGCTCCATATCAAATGGAAATGCTACGCGTTTGAGGAGAAATGCAAATGATGTTTATGATATGCAACATGACCACTCCAGCTAAATAAATGCTGAAGAGACGAGGCCAACTCCGATGGGGATGACAAACTGAACTGTCTCCGAGGTCACAAACCCTACCGAGGAAGTCACACTGAACGACCTTCCTGATATAACCTCTGCTGAAGATGAAACCCGAAGAGAACTCCCACTCCATTGGGGATTACGAATAACCCTTGAAGATTGAACCCAAAGAGAACTCCCACTCCGTTGGAAATCATGAATAACACCTGCCAAAGATAAAACTCAAAATGATCTGATGCGGAGAATCGTCATTATCCATTGGACTTGGAAACTATCGGGGATGTCAACCACTGCTGACTAGACCATTGAGATTACTACCACCAAACTCTGCTTGGGGAATGAGGTCAATAACACCGAACCTGCCAGAGAAAATCCTTGAACTTAGCCTGCTGCTGGGGAAACAACCTTAACCTGCTGGGAATGATAGCATACCTTTTCTAGTGGGATTACACTTCCTGACCTGATGAGGAGAGTAGACACCACGACACTGTGGGGAATACAAGATCTCTGCCAAGGAGAGACATTTATCAAGTATCCTACCGAAAATGCAACATTATCCTAGCTAAGATGATCGGATTCTGAATACTCGCTGGGAGTAATAAACCAATCTGGCCGGGGGAAGCAATCGTCTACACTCATGCTGGGGAGAGAGAAATCCTCAAGGCTCTGCTGAGGATGCTGGATCTTCTATGCTAGAGAGAAACTTTACTAGGGAGAAGAAATCATGCCAACCTACAGATATACAACAAACTGAATTGTCTCTATAGCCACAGACTCTGCTAGAGAACCCAACCAAACCTCCATACTGCAAGAATCACAAACATCTGCCGAAAAGTGCCCCTGGAATCTGCTAAAGAGAAGTACCAATAGCAATTGGCCTTTGACTTGCTGGGGAAAATCAATCACCACCAACTAATCTGCTTGCAGAACGATGGTTGACAATATCAACTCTGCTAGGGGACAACATTGGACTTACTCCTCCGTTGGAGACTTACCTTCAACCTTTACTCTGTTGGGGAGATGGGAACAACTTTATCGCAAATTGGGGAAGCACAAACCCAACACTCTTATCCTGTACGGGAATATGAACTCTGGATGAAGAGCAATAAACTTCACCAACCTGGCTATGGAAGAGCGAACTCCTGAACTCTTGCTAGGGAGAATAATCCCACTCTTCATAATGCTCTACCGAGTGATAAAACTTCAGCCATCTCTGCCGGGAGAGAAACTCTACTGGGGTCATCACGTGTTAACTATCAACATGAACCCTACAGATGTGATATGACTAAAAGGTGCCCTCTTACAACATAATCCACAAAAGAACCCGTCTTTAGGATGTATCATGAAGATCTGACATATCTTGCCTCAGTGTATTACACCCTGGTAACATGACTTTGATTAACCATTCTCTGGAGAAAATAACTCCTTGTGCTCTTGAAATGACTTGCCCCCGCACGAGCCTTAACATGACTTTGCCCCTGTCCGACCGATCTTTGCAAGTATGTCCCAGACTAAATACTCTCAGAGAAATTTGTCAAATCTTGATATGATTGCCCCAGATTAGTAACTTCTTAACACAACTTAACTGGGAAAGCCCCCACTCAATAGAGTCTTTTGGCAACATGTCCCTTGACATGCCTGTCCCTCAAAGTTTTCAAGCACCTTCTTTTGGCGGGATCAAAATTCTCAACTGATGCTCACTATGTAAGCCTTACTGTTGTCAAGTACATGTAAGCAAGCAGAAAATTTTTATTCTGAAAATGATAATTCTAATGTAACACGCATGTTAATCTCGAAGTTTTTATTGAAAAGATATCACCAAAACCTGTGAATGAGTCACTGGTTAAGGTGCGACACGGATTTTTGAACGGAAGATAGCATGCACATGCAATACCAATAAAAGTCTTTTAGTACAACTTATGGGAGTCTGGAATGCTATCTCGTTGAAGTACGCCTTCAAAATAAACTCTGTTTCAATTAGGACTTTTGAGGGTTGTAACGCGGCTTGGTTCATGGTTTGAGAAAAAAAGGATTTATGGCTCAAAATTTTGTTTGTACCCACCCATTCTCCTTGATGTTCTCCAGTCCTGCGGTCAGTTAATTCAGCACAAGCGCTCACCTTTCAAAAAGGTTAATGAATGGTATGAGTGATGGTTAAGGAACCCACATGGTTTTCAGAGTGACATTCACCCCTTTTGTCTTTGGTGTCTGTAGTCACACGATTTGTTCGTTATCGAGGATTTTTCTTTCGTAATCCTGTCATTTTTTTTATTTTGCCTGGACCGATTCTTTTCTTGAATTTTTTGATTTTGAAGTCCAGCAGGATGCCATAATTTTTGCCTAAGTCACTTGTTTTCAAGTTTCGACTTAGCGGGCTTTCTTTTTTTTTATATTTTTTTCTATTAAACAAATCGTGTGACGCTGTCTGTCTTGGAAGGGTTGTGACTGCCCCATCCTTTGGTTGGTGAGGGATGAACATTATGGGATTGTGAAGGATAAAAGGTCATGGATCCTTGGATGTGAACTCCTTTTGAAATTTGAACGCTCGGTCAAATTAACTGACACCTACCCTGCCCCAGGTTAAGATTGAGGGTTTTTTCATTTTCGGAAAGAAACTCCTACTTCTAGGCTCAACGGGGTTGACAAGGGATTATCTTCCTTATATCTCCGGTGTTTGGGGATTTGAAATAATGCTTGTACCTCATCAGCAAGGTTTTATTCCAAAAGCATATGACCAAAGATTTTGCATTTTTACTTCATCATCCTCCCTCAAAGAGTTTAGCAAGAAAGTTGGTATTGCAATGCATAAATATATTATATGAGTAAACACGAATGAACTACTTCAAGAAAAACATACTCATTGCATTAAGATTATCATTAAAAAACAAACAAGTTTTTACATGCCAATACATTAACCAGTAAGGAAAAATTACAAATGAAAATGCAGTAAAGAAATGATGATTTCCACTATTGAGGAGGCTTGGCTCCGACTGAACTGATTGCTTATGATAATATCCTTGCAGTCCCAAGTGCCCACTTGGGAAGCTTTAATTAATGTACAAACTGTCTGCAGTGAAAATAATGACCCCAACGTCAATTAGATCTTGCACCTTGTGTTTGAACACGTTGCAATTTTCAATTGCATGCCCCTAAGTCCCTGAGTGGTACTCGCACCTAGCATTCATATCATAATCTGGAGGGAGGGGATTTGGAACAGGCGCAACTTCCCTTAGCTGAATCAAAGAGTCCTGAAGTAAGCGAGCAAGCAGCTGACTGTGAGGAACAGTAATGAGATCAAACCTTCTCTCGAGCCTTCTGGGTCTTTGCTGTATCTTCTAGGAGCTAGTCTGTTGGCGATACCGATTCAGGTACTCATCTCTTCCAGGAACTTTTCTCTTCAAACTTGGCCTAGGAACAAGAAAAGGTTGCGGACGCAGAAATTATAAAACCAAGGGCTGTAAGCTAGGTCCCTGACCTGATGTAGCTTTAGGAGGGAAAGCCATGATATCCACATTTTTTGCAGCAGCTAGAGTAAGACCACCTTGTACGCTTACGTCGCCCGACGTGAATTCAAATGTCTTTGAATCGATCAGGTCCTGGACAACATGCTGAAAGGCCCTACATTTTTCCTCATTATGCCCCGGCACACCAGAGTGGAAGTCACAATGGGCTCTTGCATCGTAACCGGGTGGGGGAGTACCAGTAAGAGAACCCAAAGTCCTTTTCTGTACCAGTTGCAACTGAAGGAGATGCTGTAATAGCTCAGAATATGGAACTGGTGGAGTCTTGAAGTGCCTGTTCATCTTTGGTCAATCCTGATACCGACGAAGAGCATCATTCTGCTGCTGAGATGCAGCTGGGATGGCTACAGCAGCAATCTTCTATGTACAAGGCATATGAGGCAGATCAAAGATCCTTTCAGGTTGCTTCAGTCTCTGTGCGTACTTTTTAATCTTGGGCTTCTCTTAGGAGACAAGACCTGGCAGCTGTCGGGAAAGTTCTGGAACCTCGGGTTGTGCAGGAAATCCGTGAGGCACATCACTCTTTGGGAGAGATCCCACAGGCAAGGGTGGAACGACAATTTCTGCTGCAGCCTCAGGCGTGGGATTGTCATCCTTTCTAAGCACATTTCTCACGACTTCCATAACCAGGCTCATCTGAGTCTTTAGTTGATTGACCTCTTCCTTTAGCATTGTCTGGTCTTGAGTCAAAGCTTGCATGTCCCTCATAAACTGCCCCATTTGGCTTCGTATTTCCCTCAACTCTGATTGAATTTGCTCCATGATCAACTTTTGAATGGCTTGAAAAGTTAAAGGTGCAATTCTGAAGAAGACCAGATCAGGACAAGAATAACCAACCTCGAACACCTGCTATGCAAATGAGTATGGAAATGCAATGCAAAAATGCCATGTTTGAATATTTCCAAGGGATCATTCTGCTTTGATTCAAGTTTTTTCACAGAAGAACCATAAGAAATGGATGGAATGCTCAACAGCGAGTCTCAAAGTTAAAATCCTTGGAAATACAAGAACATGTATGCAAGAATGCAAACACGTTATGATGATATGGATGCAGAGACATGGGATCAAGGCTTCCACAAATTCCAAACAATTGTTGTGTTGTTGACTGAATAAGTTCATAAGTCTGCTCTGAAGAAAATACCGGAATACCAGAATATCTGAATAATCATAATACTAGAATAACCAGAATACCAGAATACCAGGCTAATAGGTCCACACTGATAAGAAAACAAAAAAAAACCGGGTTGGATGAAGCTCAAAGTTTCCTGCAAAAACCATTCCTTTTCACATATGGGTTCTAAAATCGAGGATCCTCAGCGCGAACTCTCAGGTTGAGAAATGATGATACGGTCACCATTTCTGGTTTGGAATCATCATCAATCGAGGAGGTCTCAACTGATTCCCCTAAAAAAGGTCATCCTATAGCAAGTTCTCTGCCTCGGGTCCTCGGATCAAGAAGCATAATGGGTTTGCCATTTCTGGTTTACCATTATTACCTCTTGGGAGGAGTGCCTCAACTGAGTTCTCGGGAATGGTCGCTATAGTTGACATCTCTCTAGGTTACATTCTATCGTCTGCCCCAACACGCAGGATAGAACATCACCAAAGAAAACCTCGTCTGGATGTGGAATTTTCGTGTATACTAAGTCTGGCCAAACGCCACACAAGTCACACTACTTTCCACTCTAATCCTAGGTGTATACTCAAGCCTGGGTATTGGGCTTATCTCTCATGGAACCAACCCACCCAACAGCACAACAGTGGCAGAGCAATATGATAATAATAATCAAATGCGATAAACGCGGTAAAAACAATAAAGCACAACAAATAATGCACAGAAATAAACACCCAAAGAAAAGAACAGACAAGCGCTAGGATTGAATCTCATAGGGAACCAGAGTCCCCAGCAGAGTCGCCAGCTGTCACAACTACGAAAAACAACCGGTGGAAACAGAACAGAAGAGTCGCCATTGAACGTTATTTATCCCGATGCAGGGAAAGAAAACGATCCAAGAAAACCTCAAAAGGGAAAGACATGGTCATCGCAACCATAGTCCGGGTCCGGGAGTCGGTTACGTGAGGGGAAGGTATTTAGCACCCCCACACATCCATCGTACTCGATGGGATCCATGCTTGTTGTCTAATCAAAGGGTGAGTTATCTAAAGCCTATTGCTAAACGGAAACGGGAATGGAAAAACAAAAACGGACTCGCAAGGATTATCGCAATCCTATGCCTACGTATCTTCGTGGACGAACGAAGAATAATAGTCGACGTAGTTCGATGGACTACGCATTAGAGGGGGAGGTTGCTCGCCAAGACATCGCTGTCTCGTGCCAACGTATCCTCAATCGGAGGAGAAAGAGGAAATCATAGCGGTCGTAGTTCGACCTACGGGTCAGTTAAGGTCTCGATCGCGCTAGGGCGAGAGAAAAGACTCAGTTATCAGGTTGGTCTCGATCGCAAGGGTGCGAGAAAAGAGGGGAGTTAGTTGTTAGTGTGCTCGCCAAGGATAGGGATCCTCGTGCCTACGTATCCTTATTAGGGAATGAGGAATCAGAGCATCCGTAGTTCACACGACTATGGGAAAACAGAATCTCGATCGCACGGGTGCAACAGAAAAGGTTCTGAACTTATCAAAGAAGTGAATTGAATTTGTTTGTGATGCGCATTGCACTAAAGTCTATAACATAGGAGCGAATGTGTCGCATGGTCGCCCCCAATGGGACGTATGCTAAACACTCTAGAAAAGTGAGGGGAGACTCCTCATTCTTCATTTCCCATGTACTTAAGGCTCGTGGCGCACAATGCACATCGCATTTATTAAGTGTTTTTTGGCTTTTGTTTTGAGATGAGAAAGAAGAAATAGATGAAGGAGAAGAGGCAACCTTAAGCAACTCAAGAGATGTGATGATAACAAGTAATGAGCAATGAAAACATCCTATCTAATCATTCAAGACCAGGACCAACATCAAATGTATACACTTTAATCCAAACTTCAAGAATGGAAGTCAAAACAATTAGGCAAGACAAAGTACTAATGAAAACACAAGTGACTTAAAACCAAACAAGAAGTAGAATCAACCATCAAACAAAGTGAAGTGAGGTAAAAAGATATGAGAACCAAGATGGGGCAGCAAGCAAGTTATGTCACATTCATCTCATGTTAATGATCAAAGGAAGGGAAAGAGAGTTCAAGGCATGCATCTTAACCACATACTAACATTTGTTCACAAAAAGATCATGTAAGGCACACCTCAAAAGGACAAACATGTGAGATTATGGCATGAACTCAAGCAAGGCAGTAGCATAGCCATGTATATCAATCCAAAAATCAACTCATTAATGGCAAGAAGAAACATCAAGGATCAACTTTAAAACATGCATCAAGACTATGCAAACATTCACTTAAGTCATCCATATAAGCAACCAAAGATCATGTGAGGTAAGAAGTGAGAAAAGATCACACAATGGACACCATATCAAGAGGATCATAACCTCACACATGTTATTCAAAGAAAACAAGATTCCTCAAGCATTCATTAGATCACATGAGAAGGCATCACAAAGAAACTAGTTCACAACAACCAAGGAGTAAGGCCAAAACATAGTCAACTTGGAAAATCAACCACAAATAGGAAAATGATCAAATGAGAATGAATCCAAAACCACAAATAAGCCAAAACAGTACATGATCATATCAAATAATCATTTCAAGCTTCATTTAAGAACAAGTGGTCAAAAGGATCAAAACTAGCTCAAGTATCAAAAGCATTTCATTCACTGTTCAAGCCACATGTAAGCATCAACCAAAAATAGAAACATGCCATTTAAAAATCCAAATAAATTCCCAAATTCATATTATATCCCTCAAGAATGAATACACAAAAGATCTCAATAAGAATCATAAATTTTCATCACCAATTGGATCAAAACATTACACATATCAAGCTAATCGAGCAACAATCGAGGAGCATCAAAAGCCAAATGGAAAACAATCAAGAATTAATCATCAAGGCATAAATAGGACACTCAAACATTCCTTATCCAAGTATGAACATATGGTAAAAAAATTAGCTTAAGAAGACATGGCAAAGTCATCCAAAACAACAAACCCTAATTCAAGAGTAAACATGTCAACACCTTACAATTTAAATTCAAAATAAAATAAGAAAATAAATTGAAAAATAAAAAAAATATGAAAATTAACTCAAGACGGCAAACCATCAGAAACATATTTTTTTCATTTTTTATCATGATTAGAACAATTAGAATAAAAAACAAATTGAAAATATAAAGAAAATAACATGAAAGGAAGAAACAAAAACAAGGGAGTGTGTATCAGCAAAACATCCACACAAGGATTCCAGTTCACACGCAGATGGGCTTAAAAGAAGGAGGTGTGGAAATCAAGAGTGCGTAGGCCCAGTCCAGTTAAAAAAATAAGTAAGAAAAAACACCAAAAATAGAGTCCACGCAGGCAACTCATTAAAACACATGGCGCCTACTCAGCACCACATGGACGGTCAACAAGGTCAAACCCTGAGCCACGTCACCTAAAACCCTAGACGCCGGAGAACATATCCGGTCGTCTTCTTCGATCACGAGCTCACCAGAGCTCTGCAAACATCACCAAAAATGAAAACAAAAGACATCATCTCGCATGGTTTTCTGCATAGATCACGAATCTATCCTCCAAATCTATTAGATCACAACCTAACTCCATGAAAACAGAGCTCGAAAGTTTAGTGCATAAACTGAAACTTCCATAAACCAAGACAACACTTATGCAAACATTTCCTCCATCATTGGAGGACCTCAGATGCACCAATATGAGCCCTAGTACACGTCTAGCATGAGAGAAAAAAGTTCAAGAAAAAGTACCTAACGGAGGAGCTCTATTGGCTCTTGTTCTGCAGCAAAAGCTTTGGAAAACTTCATAGAATGCTCTACAACACTTCAAGAGTTATGAATCCACCAAGATAATAGAGTAAAATCTTGAGAAAACTGAGATTATAATTGAAGAAAATTTCAGAGCACAAGGTGGATTTCCAGATATGATTCGTGTGACAATGAAGATCTCCCCTCATTTAGGGTTTGTCCCTTCTTATATGGTGGATTAGAGGAGTGTTAATGGACTTAAGAGTGGGTTTAAAGTTTTTGTGAAAAAAAAGAGCATGATGAGGGATACGGGTTTTGCTATGTAGTTGAGCTAATTTGGGGTGGTTTGTTGAGCAGTTTTTAAAGTGAGAAGGACCATGAGAGAAGCATGAAGGGGGATAACACGTGAGGGAGAATTGCAAGATAAAAAATGTACCTCTATTTTCGTTTCCAATTATAGCAAAACAATATGGAATATAGTGCATGGAATGTGTGACTTTGTTTGGACATTTCGGGCAAAGTTCTTTGGCAAGAAAGGTGAGGTTTTATGCACAATGCGTGTAAAATGAATGAGGGACAAATATGATTCCAAGGTAATCCACAATCATGCCATGCCATGCCTTAGAAACAAAACTCGTACAACTCACTTCATGCCATTACAACTTGATGAATCCTTGGCCAAAGGGTGAGTTCTTGAGATGACATGAAATTAGGAAGTGCAATGAACAATATTGATGTTTAAATCAACTTGAGAATCATGTGAAAACTGGCTTTGAAAACATGTTCTTAAAACTGTCCAAACTAACTTAGAAAATTTCTAAGTTTTTGCTCATGTCACAACTTGAAACCTTGAACTTTAAGAAACCATAACTCTTGATTCACACATCCAAATGGGTTATTCTTGGACTTTTTGGAAAGGTGGGATTACCATCTACAACTTTCATATTTGAAGATGAATGAGATGAAGTATTGAACATGGAGAAAAATAGCCTTGAAAGTAGTTGCTAAACATGAGGAATTTCCAAAAATAGTAAGTTTCTAAAAACCCAAATTTCCAATTTTGGCAACTTTCCCCAAATTCTTGATTTTTGATAATTCCTTTGACATTTCTTGATCAAATCTCATCCATTGATCATATCTGAGGAAATGATGGACATATTAGGATGCCTTTAGGTCTAGGAAACCATTGTAGCCTGAGTGATGGTGATATTCAGAACACCTCTTCCCTCGATATCTTGAACAATATTCATCTATGCATACGTGATCTCTTGCTTGATCCTCTGAGAAACACACTTACTTCTTGAGCTAACCAAGATACCTTGATCTCATGCATAGAACCAATGATATGCATAAATGAAAATGCAAAATGAAATGAAACATAACCCAAACACTGTCTCTGCTCGCCTGATGTTCGCCCAGCGAGGCGCCAACGAATTCCCCTTCTCCAGGCAAAATCCTCATTCGCCCGGCGAAATTCCCTTTTCGCCCAATGCTCGCCCGACGAAGCAGAAGCGAATCACCCCCCATACAAATTCCAGAAACTCCTAATTTCCACCCCTTTCTTGCCTCTCAGTTTCGCCCGACGACCTCTAAGCGAGATCGCTTCGCCCGGCGGAACGGGTCCTTCGCCCGACAAATCCCTGCGAACAGTACTTCTGCTATACTTTCACACCAGAACTTATTTTTTTAAAGTTGTTTTAAAAACCAGCTTTTCTTAGAATTCGCTCAAAACACTTTTTTCGACAAAAGACACTTTAAAATTTCAGAAACACAAGTTTTCTTTCCCAAAGCTGTTCATAATCTTGTTATGACTTTGACTCGCGATCACACACACACAACAATCAACATCCATATCATGCACCTCTCAATCATGCAATTTCAACAACAACAATTGCAATAAAGCATAATTCTAACAACCATAACAACAAAAATATTCAATCCACAAATCATCAAGAATTCAATCAATCATCAAATCATCATAATCATGAAATAAGAGAAGAAATCCAAAAACCCTACATGTCATAACCTACCCATCAATCATCATGTTAACCCTTAGATAGTTAGAACCCCACCCTTACCTTAGAGTTCTTCCAAAAATCTCAACCTTTAGCAATGAAGATCCTTCCTAATTCCTCTTCCTTGCCCTAACTCTTCTTCTCCCTTTCTCTGTTTTCACGTAATGACAACTTTCCTCTCCTATCCCCCTTTTCTTGTTATTATATTATATTATTATTACTAATATTCACTTATTAAAATAATAATAATAATCAATATTTTAATTAATTTAATATTATTCAACCAATATTATTATCAATCAAATATTACCAATATAATTTAATTAGTACTACTCTCCACACCACCAAGTTCTACATAATTTGTCACACACACCCAACACCTTAATCTCTATAATTCCAAGGTCACTACCCCATACTAAGGGCAACCCAAACACAACCAAAACACACATAATCACACACATATGCACAACATCATATAATTTTAATTACGAAAAATAATAAAAATAATAAAAATAAATTGGGGTGTTACAGACAACACGTCCCTTTTCGTTTGTGATTTTGATTTTGTGTAGGTTAAGACTTATCATGTCATTCACATGAATATATTGCAAAGTTTTTTGGAAAAAATCTCATTTATTACATTGGTAATGACATGATTACATTGTATGGGTTACATGAAATTATTGAAAACCATGTAATGAAAACAATTTAGTTGTACGTAACAAAAATGACTTAGCTGCAGCTCTCCTTGGTGGTGAAAAAGCTCCTTGCGAAAGATTTTTAGGGTGTGGGATCATCCGGTGGGGACAGATTGTGGCTAGTTTGAGTTTATCTCTCTCTATCCACTATTTCCTTGCACAACATTAGGTCTCCTCCCTATGGGGAACTCAGATAAAAACATCTTTGCTTTAAATCTTGCACCGTGTCTTGTTGTGGTAGATAGTCCGCCGTTATGCTTTGATATTTTGCGCCTACATTTATCAAATCAAAAGGTATTGCTTAGAACATGCTCTCAAAGCTAATGAAATTGATTTCTAGAGGTTTCTTCCCCCTTTTTAAGCGAAAGTTGTATCCATGTTATGTTTCATGGCTTTATGATGTGTTGGGATAGCTCCTTCCAGATCAATGATATGGTCACCGGCTCGTCTTGTATGTTATGGTACTTCACTGAATCTTGGGGCCTATGTGTATTCTTTAATCGTCTTCTTTTCAACTTCTTGGGTGTATCTACTAAATCTTACATTCACAATCAGTTCTCTTGTGATGTCTTTCAAATGGACACATTTATCAGTGTTGTGTCCATGGCTCTTCAGGGTGTTAAGTGGTGTGTATGACGAGAATCTTGCACTTGGCCTTTTATGTGTATCTTTTTCCTCGTCATCCTGACGTCTACCGCCTCTGTTTCAGTCATTATATGGATTCCTTGATCCTTTGTTCCTTTCAATGTCCTCATCTAGGAGCTTTTCTTCATAGTTAATATAATTTTGGGCCTGAGTAAAGAGATTTATCATGCTCTTTACACCTTTTAACCCTAACATTTATCAGAACATACACTTCATCCTCAACCCTTTTTCGAATATCTAACATTTCAGAACATCCTTGGTGAATTGATATATATATTCTCACAGGGTTTCTTTTTTCTTTTTGTAGATTCCACTAAGGATGGCTATTATATTTTTTTGATGTTTCCATATTATAAATTGCACTGTGAATTCATGACACAACTTTATCGAGAAGCTAATGAAATCATCCTCTAGGGTTTTGAACCAGGTCATGGTAACTTCTTTGAGAGTTAACCAAAATAGTTTGCATTTCACAGCATTTCTAATATGGATATACTCGAGCATGATATATACATGTTTTATGTGTTTATTTAGATCTTCGGTTCCATCATAGTTGTCCAGATTTTGCAGCTTTTCAAATGATTTTGGGTTTTAAAGGATTTTGGGGATCCTACAACTAACAACCTATTTGGCGAGTGGATTTTTCTGACGGCAGAAGGGGACTTGGTGGATAACACATTGCTCTTTTTTCTCTTTAAAGAGTGGTGTGACAGGGATCTCATGTGGCAACGATCTTTAGAAGTAGTGTGGCTACCATTTCCTTCTATAGAGACATGAGAAGGGGGATTATGGGCTCAAGGGCAAAGGTACTTTGGCGATTTTGACGCCTCATTTTATGCGACATAAATTCACTAGGAGTCACGTTAGGTGTGGTTCTAAGATTGTTATATTGTAGTACCTCCCATTGAGTAATGGCTTGTGACATAACTCTTTGTTGGTTTCCCACTATTCTTATAAGTCTCTCATTGATAAAATGCAAGTTTTGCTACTACACCAAGTTATAGATGCTTGTTATGAGTTTGTTTATCCTTGTGTATTGAGTCTGGCCCGAAGTTGTTGGAGGTTATGATACATTTATGGTCTAGGAAATTGCATTTGCAGTGGAGTTTGTTTTAAAGTTTTGCCTTGGAGTTGTTCTTAAAGCGGTTGGAACGATTGTAGAACCTAGAAATTCCCATTTCCAATCGACATAGAGGATGAAATTTTGTGAGATGCAACAATTGGAGAAGTTAGTAGAACCAGACTGCCTATCCCATGGGGAGGACATGGATCTCCAATAATGAGAACGGGGACTGGCGCGATGCCGTTAGTTAAAGGGATGTCATTGTGATAAGTGGCTGCCTAAGTTGCTTTGGAGGCTACCATTATAGACGATTATTGTTCTGGACTGGACCAATGGCTAGAATTGGCCCAATCCGCCTCTGCTCCAGAGCGGCCCAAATTGCCTAAGTCCAATCCACAGAGGAGAAAAAGTGACCTTTCTGCCCCTCCAACCGGGCAAGGAATGCAACGTTCCTCCCCGGCGTTGATGCCCGTTACGCACGGCTTCCTTGCTGCCCGAACGGCAAAGGATAGGTGCCTGGAACTGCGTTTATACCCGACATAACGGCTAGTTTCGGGCACCCTGCCCGGCATAACGGCTAGTTTGGGCAGTTACCTATTCTTTGGGGGAAAACGGTTATTTCGCCCCGAAAATAGGACTGTTGGCCACGCGCTGGGGGCTCTATATAAACCCTCTCGCTTGAGAGGGTCAGGTATCCAATATTCACCCTAAGAATTCATACTTTGTACTTGCCCCTTTTCTCTGACCCTTTCTCACTTGAGCGTCGGAGTGCCTTGCAGGTACACCCCCCTCTCCATACGACCAGCATCCCTGACGCACTTGGCGGCCTGATTCTACATGATCTGATCCAGCCTTCACGATCAGTGGCGCCGTCTGTGGGAAAATTTGTTCTCCCCATCTTTCTTTAACCGAAGATCAAAACAATTCTCAAACATCATCACGATCATGGCCTCCCAAGATCGCTCCAAGGATGCTCTCCAATCAACCATCCTCCCCGTCAACAAATCTGACATTGACGGCCAATCATCTCTCCTCCGAGATGCCGGTTTCCTTAGGGATGGAGCCACTGCTTCTCCTTCCCCTACCCCTGCTGATCGCAACAATGATCAACCATCTCTCGATCTCCAGTCCGTCCCTGTTCCGCCCAATGCCGACCCGACCGTGGCAGTCCTCCTGGAGGCACTCAACAAAACTAACACCCTGATCCTGCAGCAAAACGAGAGGATCGGGGCACTGGAAGAGTCTCGCCATCCAAGATCCCCTCCTACGCGGAGGAACCAGCGACGATCAAGAAGCCCGCAGCCACGGAGAGAAATCGACCGAAGACTGCGCCAAGAGCACGATCCTCGCGTAGCCCGAAAGTGCGACCAGATCTCCCCGCGTGACCAGCACGCTCATGACCACAAAAGGACTCGAAGGAACGAGGAATCTCCGATCAAGTCCAAAGGATGGGCACGCTCACCTTCTAATCGAAGGAACCGTTCACCTTCTCCTCGAAGGAACCGCTCACCTTCTCCTCGAAGGAACCACTCACCTTCTCCACAAAGGAACCGCCGACGCGAGCATCTCGCCCGATCACCATCATACACCAATTCAAGTGACGACGACGAGCCTCGCGGCCCATTGTACCAAGAGATCTTGGCCACCTGTCTCCCAAAAGGCTTGGAGAAACCCCCGTCACTTGGCACATATGACGGGACCACCGACCCCGACAAGCACATCGAGAACATCGATGCGCTGCTAGACTACCGCGGCGTATGGGGCGCCATCAAATGCAGACTGTTCCCGACCACGCTTCGGAAGAGAGCAATGACATGGTATAAACAACTGCCCGAGGAATCCATCACCTCATGGAAACAACTGGGCAGGATGTTCTCGCGGCACTTCACAGCATCTCGCCGCCATCCCAAAACTGAGGCCTCCCTCGGAGCCATAATCCAGGGGAAAGACGAACCTCTCCGCGCATATATCGAGAGGTTCAACAAGGAAGCTGTGTAGGTCCCGACGACAGATAAGATGAAGAAGTTCCTGCTCGAACAAGGGGTACGTCCGGACTCCGAGTTCGCTAAAGCCATTGGCCTCGCGCCACCGAGGAACTTAGACGCCCTCCTCCTCAAAGCCCAATCTCATATTCAGTACCAGGAGAAGACTGCAGCCAGCAACGTCCGAGCGTCTCGCTGCCAGGAGAACGCACGGGCCTCCAAAGGAGAAGAAGCCTCGACGTCTCGTCGGGGTGAACGAAGGCACGAGGACCGTCCCCGCGACTCCCGTGACAGCAAAGGGCCCTCCGGGCGTTTCCATGATTACACTCCCCTGACCGTTTCTATGGAGAAGATTTTGACCGAATGTGCCAATTCGGAGTTCAAACAAGCCGAGGTCCGCTTCCCCAAACAGCTGCCGAACAGACCAAATGTGGACAAGTCAAAATACTGCCGCTTCCACAAAAGTCACGACCATATTACGGAGGACTGCATCCATCTGAAGGATGCCATTGAAATACTGATCAGGGACGGCCACCTGAGGCAGTTCGCGAAGAAGAAGGACACTCCTCGGCAGGACGCCCAGGAGTCCAAGAAGGTCGAGGAGGAGGTACCCTCCTCGGAAGACGCCAACATACAGGTCACTATGTCCATATCGCGACCCGAGGACTTCAACGTCCCTGACGGGCTCAGCGCCCCTGCATATTTCGCGCCCCACAGCCCGTGGGAGACCTTTCCCTCCGCCATGGTCATCTCTGGTGGGGGTTTCAACAAAGTTACTGTGGGATCCGTGAAATGGAAGTTCGAACACCTGATCAACACCAGCTCGAACAAAGTGACCACACTTGATCAGGCCCCGAAGGGTTCTGTTCTCATCTCCTTCTACAGGGAGGAACTCCTCGGCGGCTCCCCGAACTCAAGCATTCTGTTGCTCATCAGAGCCCAAATGGAAAACTTCGACGTTCGCCGAATCCTAGTCGACCAGGGCAGCTCGGCCGACATCATGTACTCCCAGCTGTTCTCAACGCTTCAGCTGGATGAATCGCACCTTACCCCCTACGTAGGGTCCGATTTACAGGGATTCAACGGGTCTGTGACCAAGCCGTGGGGTTACGTTGAGCTGATCGTGACCTTCGGAGCAGCTGAAATGGTCAGATCCATCAATGTGCAATTTCTGGTAATCGACTGCCCGTCGCTTTACCAATGCATTTTCAGAAGGCCAACTTTAGCCGAGTTGGTAGCAGTGCCATCGACCATCCACCTGAAGATGAAGTATTACACTTCGAAAGGAATGGTCGCCACCCTCCACGGTGATATAGAAGCTGCCCGACGGTGTTTTGAAGCAGCTACAAAGGGGCTCAACGCCATTGCGCCCAAGCCTAAGGCGTCGAGCAAGCCAGCACGGCCAAGCAGCTCCGAGGAGGCCAAGCCTCTGCCCCAGGTCGACTCTATCGACCTCGACAGTCACTTCCCCGAGGACCAACAGGAGGAACGAACAGCTTCAGCCAGCCCGTCCACGTCATCCAGCAGCAACTCCCATCCAATGCGCCTAATCCCGGATGGCAATTTTGAGATAGTTCTGTTCGGTGAAGACCCCCAACGGGGAGTGAAGATCGGAGCTGACCTGCTGGACATCGCGAGGAAGCAGCTCAAAGCATGCCTCAGGGAGAATGCCGACCTCTTCGCATGGAGCGCCGCAGAAATGCCCGGTTTGGATCCATCCACCGCCTGTCACCAGCTGACAATTGACCCGGCCATTAAGGCTGTAGCACAACGTAGAAGGAAGCAGTCTCCGGAGAAAACGGAGGCTGCTGAAAAAGCTGTAAAGGACCTCCTCGAGGCCAAATTTATTTTGGAAGCCAAGTACACCACTTGGCTGTCCAACGTTGTATTGGTTAAAAAATCTAATGGAAAATTGCGCATGTGCATTGATTATACTGATCTCAATAAGGCATGCCCGAAGGATGCCTACCCTTCCCCAATATTGATAAACTTGTTGATAATTCCGCTGGTTTTAAACTTTTATCGTTCATGGACGCCTACTCGTGCTACAGTCAAATCCCAATGGCAACGTCCGACAAAAAATATACGGCCTTCATGACCGAATCGGGCAACTATTACTACAATGTAATGCCCTTCGGCCTGAAGAACGCCGGAGCAACGTACCAATGAATGATGAACAAAGTGTTCTGGGGAGAAATAGGCGACATGCTCGAAGTTTACATGGACGACATGATCGTAAAATCTCACGAGGAAACCGATCACACCGCCCATCTACGAAAAGTCTTCGAACAGGCAAGGAAATACAAAATGCATTTCAATCCGTAGAAGTGCACGTTCGGTGTCCGAGCAAGAAAATTCCTCGGCTTCTACTTAACAGAACAAGGAATCAAGGCCAACCCCGACAAATGTCGGGCATTCTCCGAGTTTCCTACGCCCAAGTCCAAAAAATCCATCCAGTCCCTCAACGGGATGCTCGCGTCACTATCTCGTTTCGTGGCCAAGTCCGCCCAGCACGCCCTGGCATTCTTCAAACTCCTCTGTAAAGAGGCAGCATTCTAATGGACCGAGGAGTGCGGCAAGGCCCTTCTCCATCTGAAACAGGCACTCTCAGAGCCGTCGGTCCTCTCTCGACCGGACAACGGCGAAACTCTATACTTATATCTGGCCGTTGCGACCGAAGCAGTGAGTGCCGCTCTCATCCGCGAGACGCCTGACGGGCCGAAACCCATTTATTTCACAAGAAAAGTGTTGCAAGGACCAGAGTTAAGATACCAACAGATAGAGAAAATGGCATTGGCCCTCATCAACGCAGCCAGAAGATTAAGAAACTACTTCCTGCTCACACGATCGTGGTTCGAACAGAGCAGCCCATAAAGCAGCTGCTCGGACGACCAGATATGGTCGGCCGAATGCTCAAATGGTCGCTGGAGCTGTCCGAATTTGACATCCAATACGAAGGCAGAAAAGCCCTCAAGGCCCAAGCTCTGGCCGATTTCGTCGCGGAGATGACATTCGCAGACTCCCCCGCGAGCGAAGCACGTAAATGAACCATATTCGTCGACGGTGCCTCAAGCTCGGCAGGAAGCGGCGCAGGCATCATACTGGAGAGCGACGAAGGAATTATCGTCGAGGTGTCACTCACACTGTCTTTCCCAACCTCCAACAACCAGGCGGAGTACAAAGCCTTCCTCGCTGGGCTACGCCTTGCCGAGGATCTGGGCGCGCAAGAGGTCGTCATTTGCACGGATTCACAACTCGTGGCCCTCCAGGTACGGGGTGAATACCAAGCCAAAAATGACAACCTGACGGAATACTTGACCCTGGTAAAGAAGGAAATGGCGAAATTCACAACAGTGGAAGTGAAACACATTTCCTGCGAACATAACGTACGAGCAGACATGCTGTCTAAACTGGCCAGCATGAAGAAGAAAGGCGGAAACAAATCCATCATACAGGAAGTGCTTCCTCGACCCAGCATCGAGAAGACCTCCCCGACACTTGACGTGAAGGTGATCGGCGACAACAATTGCGGGATGACCCCAGTCTACAATTATCTCTCCAAAGACGAACTCCCGTCCGACGCAAAGGAGGCCAGCACGATCAGGCGAAGATCCTGCTCGTATGTCTTGGTCGAAGGTAAACTATACAGGCGGGGATTCTCCATTCCACTGCTCAAATGTGTCGAGGAGGAAATGGTCGCACACATCCTGAGCGATATCCACGAGGGAATCAACGCCCAACATCTCGGAGGAAGGTCCTTTGCTCGCAAGGCTCTCCGCGCAGGATACTACTGGCCGACCATGCAAAACGACGCGAAAGAACACGTGAAGAAATACGACAAATGCCAACGGCACAGGGACATGCACCTGGCTCTGCCTAACGAGCTCAAGGCTATGTCCTCCCCGTGGCCATTCGCCTGGTGGGGCCTAGACATCCTAGGACCCTTCGTGGTAGGATCAAGTCAGAACAAGTATCTCATAGTGGGCGTAGATTATTTCACAAAGTGGATAGAAGCAGAAGCTCTAGCCAAAATAACTGCCCTCAACATCCTGGGTTTCTACAAACGAAACATCCTTGCACGTTTCGGTATTCCCCAAGCGATAGTAACGGACAACGGGACGCAGTTCACGGACAGGAAGTTTCAGGACTTCGTCGCCCAACTAGGTACGAAGCAACACTTCGCATCCGTCGAACACCCTCAAACAAACGGGCAGGCTGAGGCAGCTAACCGAGTCATCCTTCGAGGCCTCAAGCGAAGGCTAGACAAAACAAAGAAGGCATGGGTCAAGGAACTGCACAGCGTACTCTGGGCATACCGTACAATTCCACACTCAATGACCGGGGAAACACCTTTCCGTCTAGCATACGAAACTGAGGCTGTAATTCCCGTCGAAGTTCACATACCCTCTAGGAGGACAGAGTCGCCCCTAGATGAGGAGATGAACGACGAGTCTTTAAGTGAAGAGCTCGACCTCGTCGAGGAAATCAGAGCCATAGCAGCCCTCCGCGAAGCCTCACTAAAACAAAAAATTACCATCAAGCACAACGCCAAGGTGATACGGCGAGAGTTAGACGTGGGAAGCCTTGTTCTAAGAAGAAACCACAGAGACTCTCGCGAAGGCAAACTAGCAGCCAACTGGGAAGGACCCTATCGCGTCCGGACAAAAATGAAAAATGCGGCCTATTACCTAGAACATCTCATTGGGGAAGAACTTGCTCGGCCATGGAACACTGAATAGCTAAAACAATACTACAGCTAAATCCTCGGTTCGAATCGTCGCAACGACGAACGTCAGCTACCGACCACTATGCGCGTCTAAGTACAAGCGTCGCATACGATTAAAGCATAACCCCGCTCAGTAACGAGCCCGGTAATTGCTCGACAGCGGTCCTCGATCGAGCATCGTCGTCGTCAAAGTACCACGATTGGCAGAACCCTAGCTCACAATGGGACGTTCACGCTGCGAACTCAGGCCTCAAACGCGACCTGAGCTCCGCTCCCCGCCAGGACATTCCCTGGCCGTTCGACCAGTTCCCCACACTGCCGAACACATCTATTACGAGCAATCTCCCCAAAAAAATATTCACACAAGTCAGACACCCCCTATCACGGGCGGACACAGCGAGCATGAATACGATGCTTAGCAAAAATAAAAGCAAGTAAAATCATGCAAACGAGAGAACTCAATATGTGATAATTTAACAAGTGGCCGCAAAAACCACAATTGTACGTTGTTACATAAAACGGGGGCCACGCCCCCAAAAATAAATTACAACGGCACGCAGGCCAGACAAATTACAACGACATCAAAAAAAATGACAAATTCCTCATTCATCAGCGTGCTCAGTTGACTCTGGCTCGGGTCCCTGCTCCTCTGCGGGCTGATCCTCGGGGGTAACGACAAGAAGACCTTCGGGCAAGACAATACGACCATCCTCAACACGCGCAAGATAGTGAGTGCCCTCGGCAGAGATTTCAAGCCCAGGGTTCACCACGCGCAGCTGAGCCACAGCGTTTCTGAAAGACTCCTCCGCCACGGCGATGCCATCGTCTTCGGCCAGCAGGATGCAGGCAACCAGCTCAGACCTAGTCGTCAGATCTTTCAAATCGTCTGGCTCATCGGCACCCGGGGCATTGGCCGCCCTCAGCTCCCTGATCAGCTCCTCGGCTGCTTTCTTCTCTGCTGAAAACTTAGAGTTCTCCTCTTTTAGCCTGGCCGCTTCCTCTTCTGCCTTCTTCCGAGCCTCGCCGGCACCCTTGACTTCTTCCTTGAGGGATGCCACAGAAGCACGGGCAACGTTGAGTTCGGACTTAGTTGTAGAGTCCCCTTCAGCATAAACTTCCGCCATCTCCAGCATCCGGACCAAGTCTGAAGCGTCTTGGGCCACCAGCACCCTCTTGCTCGGGCGGTCCATGCCTTCCAAGCGAAGAGATTTCGCCCGGGGAACGACCAGAGAGTTGCCTTCAAAAAACCTCCTATCGAAGATGCAGGGAGAAAGCTCAAACTTCCCCTTCTCCGTTACTCGAGTAAGGTCGCCAACGTCAGGGGAGATCCCCGGGGAGCAGGAGTCGGAGAAGTGGAGGTCCCCACAGCAGCTTGAACGGGAGGAGGAGAACGAGCACCAGCGAATCGAGATTTTGGAGGAGCCGTTCTAGCTTTGTTCCTCGCCAGAGCATTCCTCACAACCCGGTTATGAGCCAAAGGCATCTCACCTGCACAAACAAAACACGAGTATGTTAGATACGAAGAAAAGAAATAACATGAACAAAATCTAAATGACTAAAGACTACCGAGCAGTTTCTCAGCATCCGCGGGAGTCTTGCACTCCAGCAGTGCCTTAACATTGATAAACCGGCGTTCGACCCTCTGACTCCCATCTTCCTCGAAGATCGGATCGCCCTTGCTCGTGAAACACTCAGCAAGGCTGAAGGAGTTAACCCACTTCTCCAGTGCCTCGTAAGCCATGATATCTTGCCCGCGCAGGTCGCTCGGCTGAAAAACGTAGTCGCTGGGCTTTTTGGCAAAGTGGTCGGGTGCCCAGTGGATGGGGAACCTGTAGAGCCTCTGCCCAATGTACTTCCCATCCTCGTTATGCATCTCGTTTCCATCCTCGTCAACCTCAATCTCCCAGATATACGTACTGTCCTGGGCAACCTCAGACACGGGCTCAATGATGAAGTACCGCTCCTTGAATGTCTGGATTGAATCCGAAAATAGTTTGAACAGCTTGCGAGGCTGCTTCAGAGAAACCCAGCCATACTTCTTCCCCGCCTGCTGCCTTTGTTGAAGGGAAACAACGAAGAACAGAGGGAGAGTGACCCCCAAGGAAAGATGCTCGCACACCAACTTGAAAGCCCGGATGAAGGCCAGCGAGTTAGGGTGCAGTTGTGTAGGGGCCAACCTTAAATGCTCGAACACTGACCGCTGGAAATCGGTAAAAGGCAGCCTCAGGCCCAGCCCTTTGAAAGCGTACTCATACATTGTGAAGCGGTCCCCGAAGTCCATGCAAACCCGCTCGTCTAAAGAAGGAAAGTCCACCCTCCACTCTCCTTCCGGTCCTACCTCCGTGAAGACGTCCACCAAGGACTTTGCAAATGTGGATACATGCTCAGAAGGTTCAGCCACCTCCCACTCTTCCGCGGAGAACCCTTCGACGTCTTCCTCCATGACGTCCAGCTCTTCCTCCTCCCCGACATTGCTCGAGGAACTCGATGTCGCCGAGCTCGAAGCCGTCGAGCTGCTCCTCTCCTCGGAGCCAGTTTCCTCCTCGGACGTATCTAGAATAACTTCTCTGTCTGGCGCCGTCGCCATTACGATCACCTGAAAAGTAGAGAAGACAGTGAATTCGACAGCAAATCAAATCCACCCTTCCACTGCTAAGCCAAGTGAAAGGGCGCGCAAAGGGCTGAAGACAACGTCCCCGGCCTAAAGCCTTAACATCAGAGGGAAATTTGAAACCTCCCCGCGAGGAAACGCTCGAGACTGTCATCCAAGAACAAGAAGCTTCCCCGCGCTCTCACCCAGTTTCCGTTGAAGCCCCACCGAAAATCGCGAAGCTTCACCGGAATCTGAAAACGATCCACCGGAAAACACATCGCTCTGTCAAAAGATGGACAAACGCGGTGGTCACACATGCAACCTCGCCGTGAACCACCCTCCTCACCAAACGTACTAACAGGTCCGACGACATGTTGGAAGCGTGAAAATGGCATAACCACCGTCCACCACCAACAATCGCCGGAAAATCACACATTTCGTCCTCTAAACTAGCCCTAACCGCATGCAAATCTACTATTAACAACGAAAAGGAGTAAAACAAGTCCCAGATCAGAAAACTTACTTGATTTGAGTAGAAGAAAAAGGTTGCTCGAAGCTTGACGCGGTGGTCAGAAGCACTGAAGACGATGTTGGGCAAAAGCTTAGAAGAGGCGAATAGGAATCAGAAAGAAAAAGTGCAAAATGGGACAATCTTCCCCCTTTTATACAAATGGGCACGTGCACACACGCGTCCGTAGGCCATAATGACTACCTACTAGCCATCATTGCCTATTAACTGCTACACGGAGCTCAAGGCACACGTGGCAACCCAACGTTTCCAATTCTGTCTGACACTTGATCTCCCCGAATGTCGGGCAATAAGGTCACGACCAAGAATCTCGCGAACACCTGGGGTCACGAGCACTCTGGGACAACCCTCCTCGTCTTCAAACGACGACTCTATGCTAGCTCCCCGGAGCAACGAGCAATCCTTAAGTCATCACTCCCATGCTCGAGAGCAACGACTTGGGGGGCTCCTGTTCTGGACTGGACCAATGGCTAGAATTGGCCCAATCCGCCTCTGCTCCAGAGCGGCCCAAATTGCCTAAGTCCAATCCACAGAGGGGCAAAAGTGACCTTTCTGCCCCTCCAACTGGGTAAGAAATGCAACGTTCCTCCCCGGCGTTGATGCCCGTTACGCACGGCTTCCTCGCTGCCCGAACGGCAAAGGATAGGTTCCTGGAACTGCGTTTATGCCCGACATAACGGCTAGTTTCGGGCACCCTGCCCGGCATAACGGCTAGTTTGGGCAGTTACCTATTCTTTGGGGAAAACAGTTATTTCGCCCCGAAAATAGGACCGTTGGCCACGCGCTGGGGGCTCTATATAAACCCTCTCACTTGAGAGGGTCAGGTATCCAATACTCAACCTAAGAATTCATACTTTGTACTTGCCCCTTTTCTCTGACCCTTTCTCACTTGAGCGTCGGAGTGCCTTGCAGGTACACCCCCCTCTCCATACGACCAGCATCCCTGACGCACTTGGCGGCCTGATTCTACAGGATCTGATCCAGCCTTCACGATCAATTATGAAGATTCATCGTGATTAGATTGGTTAACTAAAACTATCTAAATTTCTGGCATACAGATCACAGATGCACAACTTTAAAACAAGGGCAAAATAATCAAGTTGATATTCTGAATATCAACAACAGATTCACAACAGATGTTTCAACATCTGTTACGACATGTTAATCAACAAGCAACTACTGAAAGAGAAACCCACCTCACTCCCTTAATCACATCCAGTGATATCTAACAGTTACAATCGACAGCAACTGCACCATCCCACTTGAAAGAATCCACTCTCAATACAAAGTTCAGCCAAACTTTCTCGACTAACAAACCTACTTGGATTCACTTTAAAGCTTCATCCAAGAACAATACATAATTCATAAATGTTTCTAAATCTGTAAAACTATGTCTACCACAGTATATCAAACGATACAAAGGGTGACTTACAACTCAAGAAAGTGCACGACTTTCAAAACCCTAAAACCTTATTTTCTACTTTACAAAAGTCTTAATAAGAATTCTTAAAAACTGTTTACCCTAGGTCTTGGTCTTTTATAATCTTCTACTGTCTTGGGCTTCAAATCTTCTGTCAGCTGATTCCTTGATCCACTGCTAAACGCGCCTTGAATCTTGGAACAGAAATAAAACACACTGTTGTATTTGTCCAGATGTCGAGTCTTCATGCTGGGATATTTCATTCGACATCTTTGTTTTCTAGCAGAATTCTTCATGTTTGATCATCTTTTTCTTCATCAAGTTTTAACCAAAATTTAGTCAAACCACAGGAGCTTGTAATCTCCCTCTTTTGACAAATTTTGACTAAAACTCCTTCTGCATAATAAACCCAGGGTGAGCGAAGTTGAAAAGGGTTCAGAAAGGAGGTTGATACTCCTAAAGAATCTAGAAGGAAGTCTGAAAGGGTTGATCAAGAAACACTCCCTTCGAACACACTCCCCCTCTAGAAAGCTCCCCCTTACCAAGGAACCTATACTAATCAGTGCATTTTAATACACATTCTCTTATGTTTGTACTTAGGCATTTCTACAGTTTATTTGAGTATTTTTACTATTTTAATGTGTTTCATATTTAAGTTTGTTTTTACCTTTATTTTATTTTCGCAGCTTATTTTTCAGCATTAACACTTATTTGATACCTTTCATTGCGCAGGTCATAACTTGGGCTACGAAATGTCGTTCCGCGCATTCTACGAGTCGACAAAAAGTTAAGACAGAGAGCTACAACTTTCGTGTTTTACGCAGAAGCTGAAATGGAGTGAAAGATGGTCAAATAAGTCGTTGAAGTCAGAACCCGAATTCTAAGTTTAGAAAATAATTTGTTTCGGGTCGTTTTATGGGTCTAGTTTATGTTTCCGACCCAGTTTGAGTTAGTGGTAGAAAACCTTATTTTGTTTATAAGGTTTTCAGCCGTACAACCATAGTTTTTACCTTCTTTTCTCGAATAATTCTTTTTGGCGTTGAACGATTTCATGTGGAGAGCTAAATCCCCTCGTAGTTAATCTGTTGTATTCAGGTTCCGAAACCTTGAGATTATTATAATTTGCAATATAATTTATGTTTCCTTCAACTCTATTGTATGATTATTGTTTTCTTAATTCAATTTATCATAGGGTAGTTTTGTTTGGTTTGATTGATGTTTGTTCCCTAATTTTGTTTGCGGATTATCGTTTGCTTAATTCGTTAATTCGCTTTATTCTTAACCGAGTGTTAATTCATTCACGCTTGTTGATTGATTTGTGATCGGAAAATAGGAAACATAATTCTTATAATTTCATGAACGCTTATTAATTGATTTTAGGATCGAACAGGAATACAGAATCCGCTTAGGGATTGCGAGTTATAATAGTCGATGATAGGTAGGAATCGAATCAGTAGATTAACTCCTTTATCGTAACTGTAATCACTTATATTTTTAATCACTTTTTCTAAATCGAAAACAAACCCCCAATAGTTTTTCAATTGGTTAATTTCTCATCAAGAATCCTTGCGATACGACATCCGATTGTCGCTTCCCGTTACTACATTTTTCAAAAACTCGTTTTTGATCCGTGCACGACAGCGGATCATATACTCCCTCACCTGAGTAACTCATAACACGGGACACGATTGTGTTCATAACTCAGATCACAAGACACGAAGGAAGGACTCAGAACAGAGAATAAACCTGAGACTCAGACAGAATGTCAGAACATCCTATCCAACATCCTTGCAAACCAACTGCAAGGACATACTCAACCCCTGTACTTTTCTCCCCTGTTTTAGCCAAAAATTGACAAACATGTCCAAGACAGACCCATACCCAAACTGAATATACCCAAAGGTGGATAAATCCCATGAGAGCACAACATAACAGAAAATACAACCTGAGACAAGTCGAAGCCAATAACCCTCTTTATATACCCAACCAGTTTCCTTAGGATGTAACGAACTATCGAAAACAACGAAGGTCAATTCAATGAGATCATTAAATAAGGAATGTAACTTCACAAAAAAAGTGCACCTGCCAAAACACTTTTGACTGTTTCTTCTTAAAGAGGAACCGTCCGAAGAAAGTGCATTTATCAAGACAAATGTTTAACACACCTTCTCTAAGACACACTCTCCACCATCCAAGACCATCAACTAGGAAACAACCACACATCCTAAACAATGTCCTGACACCTTGTCAGACTTTGTTTAGTCCATCTTGTAAATAACTATGAAGTCCACCCAAAATTAAAACAGTAACACAATGTCACGACATCTTGTCTGACATTACACCCTCACCAGAGGTATTCTATCACAGACTTCTTGAAACCAAAAACAATCTTGATAAACAGTTGCACTACTGTAGCAACAGATCCTAGACAAAAGTCCAACTCCCTTTGTCGAAGACAACCAGTGCTCCTTTGCAAGAAAAACGCCTTAAAGTGAATAGAAAACATAAGACTCATCTTCATGTCTTCAAGAGCTCACTCCTTGTTCAACACACCTACTAAACGCATTCACTCACTGCTTGATCCACAAGCAATCTATGTACCACAATAGTACACCCAACAGACAGAAGTTCCCCCTATCTTTCATAAATGATGCTCATTCCAACAAGAAACACCAAAAATCACCACATGATATCACATGACCAACTTCATGCTCATATAGTGAGAATGTACCAGGATCACATCCTTGTACCATAGTTAACCAACTCTTGGATTGAGACCAAAATTACCATTGATCCCTCTCATTCTGAACCCATCCATATTCTGTACAAATCCACCTTGAGTTTTACAGCCATAGATATCCTTGTTCCTTAAGAATAAATCCAATTGAGCCTGGAATGCCCATATTCTTCAAAGAGACATACAAAATCTCTTAGTTTGTTAGCTAGCCCAGATGTCATTCATACTTGAAAAACATCAAATAGATGCTCCAGAAATCCTTAGCTTACTTGCTTCATAAACACCAAACTGATCCACTTATTTCTAGAGATACTTGCAGCAGAAGGAACCACCTCTCCACAAGCATTATGACCTCAACAAGAGTCAGACTACCGGATAGACACCCCATAATCCAAGACAGTCTTCACTTCATCATTCTCCCGTATGATAAGTTAGAACACTTCTGATTCAAATGGTGAATATCAACTTCCACAATCTGAATTCCAAGTTCAGAAAACACGATAATGTTCTAACATCAGTTAGGACATCCAGATCATATCACAGACACCACACACTATGGTTCTTGATACAATTACCACTGGACTTACTATCTGCATAGTAATCCAACTGAAGATCTTCAGAGAACACAACTCTTACCAGCTTGACCATCAAAAACTTCAGACCATTGTAGAGAGAAATAAGCTCTCATACTCCCCCCAAAGCAAGCTCCTTAAGTGAAGACCCTTTCAACAATCAACAAGCCAAGAGCAAAACCAGCTCCTCCTTTGATCTTCAAACAACATCCCTTCTCCACAAAGGTAGTTTGTTCTTGGATTCAAGTGACTATGGTTAAACACAACCAAGTGTCACAACTTCCTCTAGATCTCCAGCCAAGAATCTGGGTCTTTAGCAAGATATCTTATATACGCTAAGACTGTGAAATGTAGTCCCTACTAGCTTCTACAATTCCCATACATTGCATAGCCTTTTAGGAGCATCCATTCCAATCATATCTGAGAAGATCAGCTTCTCTCAAGATGATATACCTCCACTGTAACCAGATTCCACTGAGAGAATAATCTGATGATAACCCTGATGTCAGAACATCTGACATCAATGTCATGACTTCCAGCTGATGAGCTCAAGTTGGTCTTGATCAACTCCCCCTCAGACATACCATCTTGAGAAACTTCTCCACTTCTACAGAACAAGAGTTCCATGCTCTCATAGACTTGATTAACATATCAAGTTTGAGTAGGCAACCTCCATCCTGTGTTAATGGTCCACAACTAATCTTAAGACCGAATACCTTCAAGAGCATCAGCTTCAAGAGCTCATCCTCAGAAGAACCAAACATCTCAAAGCCTGCTTCTTCAGGAAAGAGTAGTCAACAGCTACAAGAAATCCAGCTTCCTTCAAGATGTCAGAGATACTATCTGGACACTTATCTCGAACCTCCATGTTGAAATGGATCACAAGCTCTCTGCAGCTGCAATCCAATTCACCTAGATCAGAAATAAACTGATCCAAGCAATCTTCATCAAGAATAAGAAGTCTTCATCTTCACTTCCATCAACACCATATTCTAGATAAGCTTCCTGCCATAAAACTTCATAGTCAGAATATGTGCCTCTGCAGATCCGACCAGAAGAAGGTTCCTAACACTTTATGTCAACACTTAAAAGTTTGGTTCCCAGAGCATAAGCTACTCCCATCTCTTGTCCTAAAGATTCACTCCTTGAATCAACAAGATTTTGCACAATCTCTGCTGATGGAATGTTTCAACATCTAGTTGAACATCAGATCCTTATCTAATGAGATCTTCACTGATGACCTTGACTGCATCCATTATTGAACACCACACATGGATAATCAATTAAATACTTGTGGATGCCACAACTAGCAATTGATATTAAATCCTTGTTCAGAAGACATACTCTCAAAAGATATCAACACTTTAGGAATACCAATAAAGTATTCTTTAATATAGGTACCTTCCTTGCCAAGCAGAATGTTGAGACATCAAGACTTACACCCTCGATTCATGTTGACTTGTTTGGCACAATCCTATGCATCTTCCTTGAGAAGAACCACTTCAATTAATCTGAAGAAGCACTACCTTGCACAACATGGAAGGTGAAAATAAATCACCCCCAAATTCTTCACATCGATGATCCTCAGGACCAACCTTGATCTAGAAGAGCAACCAGAAGCCTCCAGAACACCAATGAAAAACAGTCCCCATGACAAGAGATGCCCTTATGAGTGGACTTGAGAGAATTCTCAAGTGTCTTTGGCAACTTTATCATGACAAGGGTATTTACCAGTTTCATAACCCAAGAAATTGATAACCTAGACCTCTCCTCTTCTGACTTCAAAATACCTGAAGAAACCAAGGATTCAAAGGCAAACAACAACAAATAACTCTCTCCATTCCATTACTCCCTGCTGGAATGGCTAGAACTTCAATAGATGCTGACACCTTCATGGGCAGAGTCTTCAATCTAGCTTTACCAAAGCCCTATCAATAGAAACACATGCAGCGGAACACATCTTCAACAGGCTCCAGTTAAGATGTCAAGACATCTAAGAAGACACCTTGCAGAAAAGAACCTTTTCACAGAAGCAAAAGACAACCAACCAGTAGTAGCTATCATCCTTGATCCAATACCAATCATTCATGATATCCAATGAATGGCCGGATCGCACAAATACACACCTTGTTTAATGAGCTAGAAAATATCTCCCAAGATCTCATCCAGAAATAGACAGGATGCCTGGTCTGATACCAATTAAAACTCTGGCATGCATATCACATATGTCCTAACACATGTCACGACGTTGTTCTCTGCACAACTTTAAAACAAGGGAAGAATAATCAAGCTGATATTCTGAATATCAGCAACAGATTCACAATAGATGTTTCAACATCTGTTACGACATGTTAATCAACAAGCAACTACTGAACTATAAATTGCAGAATGATAAATAACACAAGATATGTTAACCGAGTTCGGTGCAACTCACCTACATCTGGGGGCTACCAAGCCAGGAAGAAGAATCCACTATCAGTAGTATAGTTTTATATAAACAACCTCTAGTTTACAGTAAACAACCTCCTGTTTACCTATCACTACCTAATGAAAACTTTATCATTAGAAGTCACATCTAATTGATAAGAGAAACCCATCTCACTCCCTTAATCACATCCAATGATATCTAACAGTTATAATCAACAGCAACTGCATCATCCTGCTTGAAAGGATCCACACTCAATACAAAGTCCAGCCAAGCATTCTCGACTAACAAACCTACTTGGATTCGCTTCAAAGCTTCATCCAAGAATAATACATAATTTGTTACCTAAAGGTTTCTGAATCTGTAAAACTATGTATACCAAATTATATCAAACGATACAAAGGGTGACTTACAACTCAAGAAAATGCATGACTTTCAAAACCCTAAATCCTTATTTTCTACTTTACAAAAGTCTTAATAAGAATTCTTAAAAACTGCCTACCCAGGTCTTGGTCTTTTATAATCTTCTACTGTCTTGGGCTTCAAATCTTCTGTCAGCTGATTCCTTGATCCACTGCTAAACGCGCCTTGAATCTTGGAACAAAATTAAAACACCCTGCTGTATCTGTCCAGATGTCGAGTCTTCATGCTGGGACATTTCATTCGACGTCTTTGTTTTCTAGCAGAATTCTTCATGTTTGATCATCTTGTTCTTCATCAAGTTTTAACCAAAATTTAGTCAAACCATAAGAGCTTTCACTATCGGTGACAACAACAGAAGAAGTTAGAGGAATCTGACGTGGAATTTTTTTAGAATCAATAAATGATTCCTAGAGACGATGCCACTATTCCATATGTAACATGAGATTGGTGATGTTTTGATGAATTACTCGATGAAAGATCTATAGTACAGCGGCGAGTGTCTCTAGCAGATAGACAAAGGGTGTACGTGTAAGGATAACACTCCAACGCCCAAGTCAGTTAGGTCAGATAGATGTAACTTGTAAGAGTATAATGAATCGTATCTTGGTGTGGGGTGAAACCAAACTTATATATGTGCGACAATTAGAACTACCTCGGTGAATATGACGCCTGATACGGAAGACCTTCATATTGACTCTAACGATTGAGACGGGCATGATAATTGACCTCAATGCACGATTTTTTAGTGAGGGTCTACGTGTTTGTCAGTATGAGAGATCATATTAGGGAGACTAACCGGTCAAGAACTATTGATAAGGATTTTTTTTTTCGTTTTTACATTCTCATCCAATAAAGACATTATGAAGATTTTGACAATCCGACTGTGGAATCTTCCTCACATAATACTTCACTTATTCTCTTACACATCAAACTTCAAATAAGATTCAGTTAAAAATAGCAAAACATTATGTTGGGTTAAATTACATTGTCTTCCTCTTAAATATTGGAGACCACAAATCACAAGAGGGGTTAGTCTTCCACTTCCCTTAGACAAAATAACTAATATCAAGAAATTTGGTTATTATGCTACAATTTTGGTAAATCTTAGTTTATTATAAATTATGTCTAATTTGTTTTTCTTTTTGTCAAATTATTGGTCACTTGTTAAAACAATGGAATGTACAAAACATTACTAAGTCGGAGAAGGAACAACGAAGACAATTTGTTAGGAAGCAAAATTGCTAAACCCTAACAAGAATAAACCAAACTAAGAAAAGCAATAAAACTATCTAAGAGAATTAAAATAACATTTGATTTCATTCATTGATTTTCCCATGTCTCTATGAGACTACAATATATAATACTCTTAATGGATAATAAATCTAAAAGCCCAAATACTACTAAGAGCCCAATAACAATACTCATAGTTAATAATATAAATGACTTACTAAATTATTATCCTAACTTAAACTACTCATAATTCCACTCTCTATCATTGCCGCCGGGTTCACTTGAACCTTGTCCTCAAGGTTCTAAACCTACGCCCGGATCTCATTGCTTAAACAGAACAATCACAACCTCAACATCAAACTTTCCAGCCATGTAGAAATCGCCTCCACCAACGCTTGCATCAGTATTGCTCACATGGAGAGCAGAAATTTTATTACCACTAAAAGGAACAGAGACCAAGACTTGAGGACTAAGCGAGCTCACATCCCACAAAGAAAGTGATTCAGTTTCAGCTTGATGGTTACTTGCACCAGCAGTGTTCCTAAATGTTATATCTTGACCAATAAATCCATCCTTTGTAATTGATCCTGTTAATACTTCACCTTGTCCATCAAACACCTGCATAAATAGAGCTTTAGAGGGCTTCTTAGGATGAACAGTTTCCGTGCTCGTCATGTTACCAGTTTCATTATCAAGTTCCAGAACAGAAGAATCTTTTGTTCCAACTGCTAAAATGTTTTTATCAAAACCATGCAAACTGCATGTTAGGAACTGCAAGGAGATGATACCAGCAGAAATTTCACTTGCTATATGTTTCTGATATAACAGAGTTAGGCCATCCATCTTTAAAACCGAAACCTGTCCTTGATGATAACCAACAGCAAGACGTGTGGAGCTATGATCTATGTTCACAGAAGTTATGGCACCATTAATCTTTACCGTTTTCACACTTTGGATGACATGATCAGTCCCTTTCTTTGTACCACTAAAGATGTTGGTCGCATATGGTTCAGGTTTGAATCTAAAGATGCGAACCGTTCCACTTTTTGAGTTGACAACATCCTCGTCTTGAGATTCTGCATCCTTTGAATCACCGGAGTTATCACCATCAGTATCACTGTCAGATGAGGTCTCAGATAGGTTGCTTACTGCTTGACTGTAACCTGAATTGTTTTTTTTAGAAGAAATTCCTTCCCTTAGACATGATACAGTATGTTTTTGTCTCAATAATCCCAATTCACTTTCAGCAATGGAAGTGGACCGGATATTATCAATGGGTCTATCATTTCTGAAAATTCTGCCTCTAAGCAAGGCCTGAATCCGATTGCGATGGGGAAAATGAGAGACAACCCGGCGTTCCAATAATTCCTGAACTTCTCTTTGCCTTTCCATCTCAGCCTTCTTAACCATATCAAGCAAGATCTGCCGACCACGTAATTTACGGATTCTTCTTCAGGATATATGCTCACTTTGGCCTTCATTCTGATTTACAGCCAATCCATCACGAACACACTCAACTTGGTTACTTAATTCAGCAGACTGTTCCTCCCTATTTTCCCCAACAGAAATGCCTCTCAGCTGGCTACTCATCTCTACCCATTCCCTTACGACACTCACTCTTTCCTAGTCAGTTTCCCCAAGCAACTCACCCCTTGAACTACTATTTCTCCGAGCAAAATTTGATGCATGATCCCTAGAACCACCATTACTCATCCATTCCTTGAAAACTTTCCTCACTCTTTCCCTTCCACTCTCTCCAATATTAGAAGAGTTTTCACGACTAGAATTGTTCAGCTCCTCCTGATCATCAACTAATATTGCCAAGAGAAGATCAAGACCTTGTTTGAGCCGGAAGACATCACTCAAAGCTCCCCAGTCTTGAACTTGGATGATGAATTGAAGCCTGGTGAAAAGAGTTTTCCCAAGAGATTCGTGATACAGAGAGAAGAACTTCATCCTAATGTCATGATCTCTAGCTCGTAAACCAAGCATAAACATCCTTTCTACCTTCTGGAAAACCTCTTGACGCAAGGATAAAGGATACTTATCTGCATCAAAACAAATCCCAAACAGAAGTTCAAGATATTTCCGGTTAGACTTCTCTGTCAAAATAACATCCTCATCATGCGATAACGGTAACTCCAGCTCATTGTGCGGTTCCTCAATATCTAATTCATCACTCTCATCAGACAGTTCTGTATCAGAACCCGACAGTTTTTCACTTTCATCACCTGCAGGCGTCTCCAACTCTGAAAACCCCTCCTCCAAATCATCATCCTCGTCTCTCGTGCTACTCGCACCGGCTTCCGACGAAATCTCACGTCTACCAACAGTAAATTTCAAAGAACCATTTCCAGAATGATAACATCTATTCCGCAACGAAAATCCGCCATTTCCATTAATTATTCGACGAGAATCATCGATTCCAGATTCATTTTCAACACAAGTACTTGAAGTTAAATTCACACAAGAAACCCTTACATGAAAACCTCTCTTCCTGAGAGCCGGGTAGCGAAGCTCGACGAAGAGCCCACATGGTTGCGAAAACGAAGGTGAGAGAACGGTGAAGAAATGGCGGTGCTTGAACCCTAATTTCGTCTTCGTCTGAGTCTTTGACAATGTTATCTTCTTCTTCGTCTTCTTCAGACTCAATGAACGGTTGTTGAACAGTGGAAGATGAAGCTAGGTTTCTGGTATCAAGCGCAGGAAGTAGACGCGGAGGTTCAGTTTTGGGGATTTTGCGTTCGTCGGCTTGATTGAAGAGAGAATAGAGCGTGCTACGACTGCGAACGTCGCCTGAGTTTCGCTGAGGCTCAAATGTATCGGAGAACCCGTCGTTTTTGCGGCGGAGTTCAGGGAAGAGTGAGTTGGACGAAACTGAAGTTGGAGGACGGTTATTGCGTTGGGAAGCGGGTGGACGGAAAGTGGCACTAGCGGAGGCAGTGGAGGAATTAGGGGGTTTGCGGTTGGAGGTGGAAGAGGAAAATTTAGGAGAAGTTTTTGTTTTTGAATTTTTCTTTTGTTTTGGCCAAGTCATCCTTACCATCTGCAACCCGTTGGTTTTTTTTTGGTGTTTTCTTAAAATAAGGATGAAAGACTTTTAGATGCTTCTTAAAATCACTTCTAACACTAGAATGAGTTTGATATTTGTGACTAATTATGGAGAAGTTGTTTGGTGAGTTTTGAAATTGATAGGAATTGTTATAGTAGTATGAATAATGAGATGTAGAATAGGATGAATATGGGTTAGGTGGAGGTGGTGTATACCCATGATTAAAATACAAATATGGGGTTGTAACACATGGATTTGTGTAATAGGGTGAAAAGAGTTTCCATGGAAAAGATTGAAATGAAGGTGTGGTAGGAGTTGGAATACTCCATGGATGATATTGGTATGCCATGGGAGGTTTTGATGTTCAAGGATGAAAGCACCAATTGTTAGGAAGCAAAATTGCTAAACCCTAACAAGAATAAACCAAACTAAGAAAAGCAATAAAACTATCTAAGAGAATTAAAATAACATTTGATTTCATTCATTGATTTTCCCATGTCTCTATGAGACTACAATATATAATACTCTTAATGGATAATAAATCTAAAAGCCCAAATACTACTAAGAGCCCAATAACAATACTCATAGTTAATAATATAAATGACTTACTAAATTATTATCCTAACTTAAACTACTCATAGTTCCACTCTCTATCACAATTTATATTCCAAAAAAATCTAATCAACAAAAAGAAAAAATTATTGAAACAAAAATAGATAAATTACAAAGAAATAATTCAATATTTATAGAGAAAGACTCGCTTGTGATGAGATTATAAAAAAATTACATGACATGCAATGGTTCCTTATGCAGAATAAGAAACTCTATTTAAGAAATTTTAAAAGAAAACTCTAGTACAATCTTTTAGATTTAGCATGACACACAAAGTTAAGATCCATAAGTTAATTAACATTAGCTATGAGGATAAAATTAACAAAATGAATAACTTTGAAGATGCAAACATGCACAGAAGAACAAGTTCCCTCCATCAATTAACCACTTAACTTAACTATTGCTGGCCAATTGATATCACATTCTCAACCACTTTGGCTTAACAATCTTTCTCTCGGCAGGTTTTGCTCTTCAACGCCACGAGCGTGCGCGACAGACTCAATAGACACCGGTTCAAACTGTAATGACTCCGACGACTGACCTTGATCATAAGCACTTTTCAAAGACATCACTTCTTCTAGTAGGTAAGGGCAATCGTTGTTGCAATCACCTTTGGAAACGTCATATGAAAAGTACACAATGGCGCCCGGACAAAATCCGATTGTATAGAAATCTTGAGAAACGTCTTTGATCAGCTTCTTTGGCGGAGTAGTATCTACATTATAAAAAACAAGAACATGTAATTCATTCAAATTCAGCAGCACATCATCCAATCTACTTTCAAGACAATGTAATCTTCTAAGTCATATAAATAGATACATAGCTGTGAATTGGAATTGTTATCGAAATAAGCTAAAAGACAACTAATGAGCATAGCATAAGTTATTTTTATAAGCTCTTCCAAACATCCCCTTACCAATTTACAGTTATATATGCGAATGTACTAGCAAAAACTATCTTAAGTTGATTCATATATTGAAATGCTTACATAAACAAAAGGGCTTCTCTGGTTGTGCAATCACTTTGTTGAGAAGATCGATTAAACTTTGGATGGTTTCTGATGGATGAAAGGTAGCTTCCAATGTATGATTATCCGGGAAGCGAACTCTAACTACTGCCTGACAATACAAAATGATAAAATAAGTTTGTTTCAAATTGATCTAATTTGTGAAAATCTCACATCCAGGGCGTAGGGTGGCCCAATGGATCTAAACCGAGGCTTTGATATCTACAAAACGGGCTAGTAGGGTGAGGATTGTCACCACTTATAAACATATGTTTAGATTATAAATTGTCCGATGAGAAATTCTTAACACTCTTAAACACTAGATTCATCGTTTTAGGTGACACAACATTGTTATGCATGAGTTTTTATTGTAAAACATTCACCGCTTCTAGTACTAGAAATCTAATTACCTTTGTAATTTTTAACCTGCGAGCTACCTCATCTGCCTCTCGGAGTTTTCGAGTCTTGAGAAATTTATCTATAAATCATTAATTTAGATAGCAATGTCAAGAATTGGGTAATTTAGGATAATCAGTTTCATAAAAAATAAAAGAAAAATTGATTAGGATCAATTTACCTTCTTTTTTAGTCCTCAAGAGTTTGTAATAATCTGCAGCAGTGAATTCGTAGAACTCATCGGTCTCCTCTTCTTCCGGAATACCAACAAAAAATATAAGTTTAATCAGAATACATTACGAAGATTAAATATACAAACATCAGCACCTGAGATGCTATGACTTCAAGTGTAGCTCCTCTGAACAAAGGCGTATCAGTGTCTAATACCGATACCAACACTACACATATCTGACATCGGACACATGTGATATATATATGTATTACCTTTGTTTGGTACATCATTTTGAGTTGGAGAAAGTGAAAATGTTTCAAAAACACGAATCTCTCGTCCAAATCTTTCACTCATCTCTCTAATTGTTGCCTGTTGCCATAAAACTATGGTTAAACAATGAAAATACAAGATTGAAGAAGAAAATAAGGGATTTTTAGGGGATTGGGAATACCATAGAATTAAAGTCTGTGATTCTTCTCCTTTTCGATAGTTGAGGGAAAGAAGGATAAACCACCATGATACTAGTGAGAGAGAACACTCTTGTTTTCTGTTCAAATATTTGAATGAAGTTTGGTTTTTAAAACTATTTGTTAAATCTATTTTGATTTGGTAATTAATTGTTATTATTTTATTATTTTTTAAATCTAATTATTGATTCCGTTTTGATTTGTTAATCAATCATGTTTTTAATTTTAGATTTTTTAAATCAATTTTTGTTAATTAAGTTTTTATATATATATATATATATATATACACACTAGATTGCAAGAAGCTCAGCAAACGTCTTATTCCATAGCACTTTTTAAAAGCTTTATATTGACCTGGACAACATCATAGCGTTTTACGATTCTTTGGTTGGTCTGTGAGACAATTAAGTGCATTAAGATAGGAGTGTGCATTGGTTCGGAAAAATCCGAATCAAATTGGAATTTAAAGTAAATCATACTGTTTTGGTCGGGTATTTTTTTAGTTCGAACAAAAATCAAACTAAACCAATGAAACCCAATGTTAATTGGTTCGGATAACAAATTTCTAAAATTTTATTCGCGAGCCCATCTACCCGAACCAACCACATTAATTCATATAATTTATATTATCATTATTATAGAAACTAGTATAACATATTCAACTACGAGAAGAAGAAAAATGAAACTTCATTTCATTTGTTACATTCACAACCTATATGAAAAAATGAAAAAATTAAGAATTTTATTATTATGGAAAATTAGTTGATATAAATTAAATATTTTTAAAAATATTTTTGCACATTTATTTCTAATGTATCCAATCAATCCAACCCAAACCAACCAGTTATTTCTTGGTTTGGTTCGGTTTGGATTTTATCGTAAAAATATGAAAATCCAATCTATATATTTTTTATCGGTTTAGACATCGGATTCTCTAAAAACCGAAACAAATCGGTCCGCGAACACCCCTACAATAAAGGGCCACATGACGCTCAAAATGAAGTTTGGCTCAGAGGCAAGTGCAAAAAAAAAAAAAAAAAAAATTAAAGTGAAGTATATCGTGGTGGATGCCTTATCTACCTACAACGCCATCTTAAAGAAGCCCACTCTCCACTTATTAGGGGTGATCCTGTCCACCATTCATTAGAGCTTAAAATACCCGTTACTTAATAAACAAGTTGGATTAGTTCGGGGGACTAGGAGGTCTCCCAAGAATGCGGCCATAACATCCTAGGGATGAGAAGGGAGCACGTTGACCCAAGCGCCGCCCTTATCCAAATGCACAAGATGCATATGTAGTAATCTAGAAGCCCAGACTTGGTACAAAAAATGAAAGGCTCACTCCCATAGAAGACCCGAAAGAAGTCTGATTTAGGCCCTTGGACCAACCACCAAGTCACCAAGCTGAGCACTTATTTATCTGGACCTAAAGAGGAAAAGATGGATGCCCTACTCAAGAGGAACAACAATTTGTTCACTTGGGCACCCTTGAATATACTAGGCATAAATACAAGAGTGGTATGCCATCAGATCGCCATTGATCCCATAGTTAGGGATGGAAAAACGGGCCCGGCCCATTGGGCATGTCCGTTTTACCCGCACTTTAGTGAGGGGTGGGCTAAAGGTTTAGGCCCTCACCCTCTAATGCGTCTGCCCCGCCCCGCCCCGTTTTCTTCGCGGGCTTTTGCGGGCACGAGTATTTACATAAAATTTTGCATTTTTAGGCTTAAAAGGTGCAGTGTCCGCGGGCTTTCTCCGCCCCACCCTCACGTTTTTGCGGGGTGGGCATAGGTTTTAGGCCCGCATCATCAACTATGACCGTCCCGCCCCGCCCCGTTTTTTTGCGGGAATTTGCGGGGCGGGCCTAAACGGGGCGGGCATGCGCGTCTGACTGGTTTGTGTATTATTCTTCTGCACTGTTTGTGACGTAACTTGAGTTTCGTAACTCCATTTGATGCACGGTCGGATGCATTGGAAATCTCTTTCAAAGCTCTATTAGATAGTGAACAAAAAACGTGATTATATATCAATGATTGATAGAATAATGGTGATAACTAATTCGTGAAATATGATGAAGTGAAAGTGTTGCGCGTCTGACTGGTTTGTGTATTATTCTTCTGCACTGTTTGTGACGTAACTTGAGTTTCGTAACTCCATTTGATGCACGGTCGGATGCATTGGAAATCTCTTTCAAAGCTCTATTAGATAGTGAACAAAAAACGTGATTATATATCAATGATTGATAGAATAATGGTGATAACTAATTCGTGAAATATGATGAAGTGAAAGTGTGATGATATTGTTTACTAGAGTTTATTTGGACATGTTAGGTTATCATGTGTGTTTCGTGTATACTTATGGTTGTGCCATGATTGTTGTTTGTGTATTGGTTAGCTAAGGAGAGTGGAGGACTCTACTACCTTGACATTGGATCTGCATCACAACTACCTTTAACAATAAGTTCCTGCTTTGAGTCTTTTTCTGTTTTGAATAATAAAGATGATAACATTATGGTATGGCATTTAAGATTAGGTCATCCTAGTTTTCATTACTTAAAACACTTGATTCCTAAGTTATTTCACAATAATAATTATTCTTCGTTTAAATGTGAAGCATGTGAGTTTGCAAAGCATCATTGTTCCCAATTTTCAATACAACCTTATAAACCATCAAAATTGTTTTCTATTCACAATGATGTTTGGGGTCCTAACCGTACAACTACACACACTCTCTCAAAAAATGGTTTATCACATTTATAGATGACCATACAAGAGTATGTTGGGTATACTTGTTAAAGGGGAAATCCGATGTTTGTCAGGCTGTAAAGAATTTTTTTTCAATGGTGCAGAACCAATTTCAAACAAATATCCAAGTTTTTAGAAGTGATAATGGCAAAGAATATTTTAACACTATCCTGGATGATTTTTTTTTCCTAAAAATTGAGATTGTACATCAAAGTTCATGTCCTAATACTCCTCAACAAAATGGAGTGGTCGAAAGGAAAAATAGACATTTATTGGAGGTTGCTAGAGCTCTACTTTTTTTCGAATAAAGTACCAAATTATTTGTGGGGAGAAGCTATTTTAACAGCTGCGTATTTAATTAACAGAATGCCCTCCAAAATTCTAAATTTTAAATTCCTATTAAAGTCTTCAAAGAATGTTTTCCTAGTACTCGTGTTTTAACTGATTTGACTTTAAAAATCTTTGGTTACACATCCTTTGTGCATGAACATAAAAATGTAGGAAAACTTGATCCACGTTCTATAAAATGTGTCTTTGTTGGATACTCCCCAACCCAAAAAGGATATAAATGTTTTGATCCAAAAACAAAGAAAATATTTGTCACTATGGTTGTACATTCTTTGAAAATAAACCTTTTTTGATGACACTCATCTTCAAGGGGGGAGATAAAGGAATACTCGTTTCAAAATGAGGACATGAGTTTTTTTAAAAATTTATTTTTGATTGTACCACAAAATTTTAAGACTTTTACATTTGCACCAACAGAAAATGGCTATGATTCTGTATCTAATCCTACTCCTGTTATGAGTAAGGAGCCTTGTGAATCCGAGCCTACATTTTCTCTTGTAGAAAACAATGAGAATCCTAAAAACGATGATAATGATGATCTAATTGAAATGCCACAAAATAATGAGTCACTTTAAGAAAACATATCTGAATTAGGAAACAGGACTTAGAAAGGGAAGGTTTTTATGAAAAAGCACCATAAAGGAAGAGACGAGTCCACATCTCAACACTACCAAAAATTTGAACCGAGGAATGATCAACCTCCTAACAAAAGGAAAGGTAAGTCTATCTCTATTTCTGATAGTCTTATTATGTATCCTAATATAGATGATCCTGTTACCATTAGAAAATTTGTCAGATCTTGCACTAAACACCCATTGTCCAATTTTATTTCATATTCAAATTTTTTTCATCTATGTCTGCCTTCACCTCAAAATTGTCTAGTGTAGAAATTCCAAAAAGTGTACAGGTTGCTCTAGAAATTCCAAAGTGGAGGGAAGTTGTACTTGAGGAGATGAAAGCTCTTGAAAAGAACAAAACTTGGAGTGTTACGTCGCTACAAGATGGCAAGAAGACAATTGGATGCAAATGGGTGTTTATTGTTAAGTATAATTCAGATTGGTCAATTGAAAGGTACAAGGCTCGCTTGGTGGCTAAAGGATTTACTCATACATATGGTATAGACTACCCAGAGACATTTGCTCCTGTTGTAAAATTGAACACTGTAAGAATTCCTTTATCTCTTGTTGCTAACCTGGATTGGCCCCTACATCAGTTAGATGTTAAGAATGCCTTTCTTAATGGTGATCTAGAAGAAAAGGTATATATGGATATTCCTCCTGGGTTTGAAAACAAATTTGTATCAAATATATGCAAACTAAACAAGTTTTTGTATGGATTAAAGCAGTCCCCCAGAGCTTGGTTTGAAAAATTCACTCAGTCCATGAAGAATCAAGGGTACATCCAAAGACAGGTTGACCACACCTTGTTCACAAAATTCTCCAACAATGGGAAAGTTGTTGTCTTGATTGTTTATGTTGATGATATTGTCCTTACTGGAGACAATATAGTGAAAATGACAAGGGTAAAAGAGAAATTGGCAGTAGACTTTGAAATCAAGGACTTGGGATTCATGAGATATTTTCTAGGCATGGAGGTTGCTCGGTCAAAGAATGGTATTATGGTTTCACAACAGAAATACATTCTAGACTTATTGAAAGAAACATGAATGAGTGAATGTCATCCTGGAGATACCCCTATGGATCCTAATGCTAAACTTTGGGGAGAAGGTAATGTTCCTGTTAATATTGGAAGATATCATAGATTAGTTGAGAAACTGATTTATTTGTCACACACTCGACCTGATATTGCTTTCTCAGTCAGTGTAGTGAGTCAGTTTATACATTCTCCTTTCGAGGAACATCTTGAGGCAGTTTATAGGATACTGAGATATCTGAAGGGAAATCCTGGAAAAGGATTATTTTTTAAGAAGACTAGTGAAAGGAATGTGTCTATCTTCACCGATGCTGATTGGGTAGGTTCAGTCACAGATAGAAGATTAACCTCTGGATACTGTACTTATGTTTGGGGTAATCTTGTGACATGGAGAATCAAGAAACAAGGAGTTGTAGCAAGGAGTGGTGTAGAAGCCGAGTTTAGAGCTATGTCTCAAGGTATTTCTGAAGGATATGGATCCTTAGAGTCCTAGAAGAACTTAAGATAAAAATCGAGCTTCCATTGAAATTGTACTCTAACAGTAAAGCTGCTATTAGCATAACTCATAATCCAGTTCAACATGACAGAACCAAGCATATTGAGATTGATCGACACTTCATAAAGGAGAAGTTATATGCTGGAATCATATGTCCACCTTTCGTGACTTCAAGTCAGCAAACTGCGGATATCCTGACCAAAAGTTTGGCAAGACCTACCTTTGAGCATTTGATAGACAAGTCGGGCATGATAGATATCTATGCACCAACTTGAGGGGTGTTGGAAAATAATTTATTTCCCTATTTAATTGTTTTAGTTTTGAATCGAAAATTATGCCTGATAAATATCTATGCACCAATTTGAGGGGGTCTAGTTATTCTTTTAAATCTATTTATTAATGAAATTAATTATTATGCAATTTCAATATAATTTTTTTTTACATAGTCACTCAAATTTTTTCTAACCTCTAACATCTCTGATTAAGTGTCGATGTAAAATATTTTACATTGACAGTCTATTTCACTTAAATTCTTTATTAATTCAATTTTGATTTGATAATTAATGGTTGTTACTTTAATTTATTAAATATCCTTAATATATTAAAACACAAAATTAGAATTAGCGTCTATTTTATGGCATCCCGCCTAAACTCTTCTTAAATAGCTTCCTTTTTTTTCAACCACTTATTCTCTTTCTCTTTTCAATAAATTGCGTTTTAATTATTATTTATGGTGATAGCATTTCCTTTAAAGCCACAATAATTAAATCAATCATAAAATAATATTATTCAATTATTTTATGGTGATAAATTGTGATTTAATTATTTTAATTAATTTTAATTTAGCTTGGACATATTATTATAATATTTTAAATATATAATTTAATTATAATATTTAATATAATTATAATATTTAATATGTTTTAATAAATTTTAAACTCAATTATATGATAATCTCTATTAAATTTTTTAGGGTTAATTGTGGTTTACCCCCCTGACATATAAGCGTGTTTTGGTTTACCCCCACCATTGCCATAGGCAGGTTTTGGCAATGATTTTTTCAAAAAAACCGTTGCCTAAAGGCATGTAGGGGGTAAATCAAAATTCGCTCATATGTCAAGGGGGTAAATCACAATTAACCCAATTTTTTATTGGATAATAATAACTAAGAACTGATATATTTAATTTTAAAATAATAAAATTTAAAAATTGATATAAAAAATTTAAGTTGAAACATAATATATTTTAAAATTATTATAGGTAAAATTTATTTAAAAAATAAGTAATCAAATAATTATTATATTATTTATCTCTAATATGATTGGCCATTTGATTTTTTACAAAATTATTGTCGAAAAATAATTTTTGACGGTCATCAGTGCTCTACACAAGAACCGTATTAAAATAAATATTCAAATTAAATGATATTAAATTTAAAATAAAATTATTGAAATTATTATTTAAGGATTGATTAATTCAATTTCATTGTTTTTAATAAAATTATCTTTATGAAAAAAAAAATATGATAATCTAAAATAAATCCTTAATATTTTAAAACACAAAACTAAGCACTAAAGCTAACGTTTAATTTTTATCGCATCCCGCTTAAACCCTTCTTAAATAGTTTTTTATTTTTTCTCAACCACTTATTCACTTTTTATTTCCAATAAATTGTGTTTTAATTATTATTTATGGTGATAGCATTTTCTTTACAACCGCAATGATTCAACCAAATGTAAAATAATATTATTCAATTATTTTATGGTGATAAATTGTGATTTAATTAATTTAATTAATTTTGATTTAGTTTAGACATATTATTATAATATTTTAAATATTTAATTTAATTATAATATTTAATATAGTTATAATATTTAATATAGTTATAATATTTAACATATTTTTAATTAATTTTAAACTCAATTATATGATAATCTTTATTAAATTTTTAATTGAATAATAATAACTAAGAACTGATATATTTCATTTTAAAATAATAAAAATAAAAAATTGATATAAAAAATTTAAGTTGAAATATAATATATTTTAAAATTATTATAGGTAAAATTTATTTAACAATAAGTAATCAAATAATTATTATATCATTTATCTCTAATATGATTGGACATTTGATTTTTTACAAAATCATTGCTGAAAAGTAATTTTTGACAGTCATAATTGTTCTACACAATAACAATATTAAAATAAATTTTCAAATTAAATACGTTATTAAATATAAAATAAAATGATTGAAATTATTATGGAATGATCAATCAATTTAGTTTTAATGTTTTTAATATAATTATCTTTATGAGAGAAAAAAATATATGATAATTTAAAATAAATAAAAAATATAATTTTTTTCACCATAAAAAAATTCTTATTTCACAACAAAGTTGGAGTAATAATATGGGTTATAATCATGAGTTTAATATGAAGATACATTCAGGAACTAATAGGATGAGTTAGACATTTGATGACCAAAACAGTAGTTTGTTCATTTGTTTTTTATTTTTTTTAATAAGATGTTCATTTGTTTTAATATATGTATTTTAATAATTTTGATAATTTCTCAACTCAATTTATATATATTTTAATAATTTTGATAAATATGATATCTCAAATTGATAAAAAAATAGAATTATATAGTTTTCAACTTTTTTGTACGACTCTTATTATTCTTTAGTAGTCTACTATTTATTATCTAAAATATGTATTATTGTATTTGTTGTATCTTGCTTGAAATTTATTTTCCAATATTCACAATTCCAATGCAGGTTGAATATTCTTACATACACACAATAATATGTATATGATATTAGATGACAATGGGCTTTTTCTTTCTGGGATGAAATTGTAACTTTTAAGACTTCAAACGTTATTTACAAGGATGTCTTCTAAAATATGAACAACGTATATTACCTATTCTATGCTAAATTGTTATCAAATTTTATTTTATTTTTTATTTAACAAATAATTTTATACAGTCCATTTTCTTTCACATGTTTAGTCCATTAGTTAATTCTGCTATCGAATGATATTATGATGGTTAAAAAATTCTTGCTCCAATATTTTTATATCTCAATATATAAATAAATATATGAATTTCATTAATTTATGTCATCTTTATTATTTTGTTAACACAGATGGATAGTGCTAATTACCATTTCAACAGAGTTTGCCGCACTTTACATATTTTGTAAGTTTGTTCAAATTGCTATTTTTAATTCACAATCAACCTATGTACAATGGATTGAGTTATAAGTAATTATCAATGTTATAAGAAGTTTTTTATATTTTTCTTCAATTACGGAGATAGTTAGAGAAGGACAACTTATGTTTCATATTCTAATCACATTTTGAAGTTTTTTTATATGTTCATATGGTACTAGTAGAATGTAATTTTTTGTTGATAATATGAGGATATAGTTAAGTTACAACAACCAAGATTTGTCCCATTAACTGGGTGAAGTCGACTACATGTATCAATTTTTGAATGTTCTATTCAAAATTATGTTTTATCCAAATTGTTAAATTCGAGATTTTCTTAATCACTTCTCTTATAGTCTTTTTAGGTCTTCATCTTCTTCTCTAGTTGTTTGATTTCTCTGTTGGGTTTGGGCTCCCTTCCTATGTGAAGAAAGGCTCAAATATGATTAGCTCATTTGTCTCACTTATTTAAGTGGAGAAGATCAATTTAGGGTTGAGAGAGATAGAGGAAAAATAAGGATTCGAAAGAGAGAAAAGAGGAGAAAAACTCATTCCCATTTTTCTACAACCAGTCTCACTAAATCGACGATCCCCAATTCATTAACCGTCGGACCTTGCTCAAATTTGTAGGGAAAGTTTGCAACACATGTATATAACTTTTGACTGTTCATAATTTTAAAACAATGTTTGAGGTGTAAGTTATCTGCTTTGCATTGAAGCTGTAGATTTTGGAAAATTTTCAACTTTTTTATTCTTATTTGGAAGCTAGTTTGTTTTGTGATTTGCGGTTATTAGAACTAGTTTGTGAATCACTTTAAGACTCTCTTGTACCCTTAATTGATTATAGTGGAGTTATTTCTTTGGTTATGATGACTCGTGGTTTTTACTCTCATATTGAGGGGTTTTCCATCTTAAAAATATTGGTCTTCTTTTGTGATTTTATTTGTTCGATTTGTCGTCTTGTACTTGTTGTTGATCCTTAAGGTTCCTAAAAGTTTGGGGAATTTTATATCCGCTGCGTGTTGGTCTGTTATTGTGTCTTAATTTTCCATCAGAGTGGCATCAGAGCTCTTGGTTAAAGGTTATTTTACTTGTTTGAATGATGGAGTCAAATACAAAGATGAAGATGGTATTGTTGAATGATTATAATTACCATTTATGGAAGGGCAAGATGAAAGACTTACTATTTGTGAAGAAATTGCATTTACCGGTTTTTAGTTCTACAAAGCCGAATTCTGTGTTTGATGAAGAATGAGAGTTTAAACATCAAGAGGTATGTGGTTTCATTCGATAATATGTAGAAGATAATGTTTATAATCATATTGCTAATAAGACACATGCAAAAACTTTGTGGTAGAAGATATAATCCTTGCATGCCTCTAAATCAAGAAATAATAAATTGTTCTTGTTGAATAGCTTCATAAGTTTAAAGTATAAGGAGGCGACTTCTATTTCAGATCACTTGAGTGAGTTTCAAGGGCTTCTTGATCAGATGTCAGGAATAAGTATCAAATTTGATGATGAAATTTTGGGATTATTTATATTGCTATCTGTGAGTGCAAGTTGTCTTTATACTCGATTTTAATGATGTCAAAACATTTATGTGTAGAATGGTATATCATGTCAAGCATATATAGAATACACATGTAGGTTCATATAGAAATGCATACTATGTGTTTTTAAATTTGTTTGATCAAGTTGATAATGTTGTATGTGCATTAGGTGTTGTTAGGAACCTTTAGAAATGTCAAAATATTGAGTTTTACAAGTTTCAAGGGTTTGAGTCGACTCACAACCCTATTCTGGTCGACTCAAATATGTTGTATTTCTCAAAATTAGCAGCAGGAGGGCTCGCGTCGACCCTCCGGTCGACTCATACTGATTGCATTTCTGATTATAAAAAACTGGGAGGTTTGCGTCGACGCATGTCCAGTTCTGGTCGATGCAAACATGTTTTTTCTGCGTAGTTGTGTTAATGGGTTCGCTCAGGTCGACCCCCCATCTGTATAGGTCGACCGTTCGCTCATTGTGCACTATTTTTCTGCTGTGTTTTGATTTCAAATGTTTATTATTCTTGTTACTTGGTTCTAGCATTGTATATATATTGTTTTTGGTTCATTTTTACAAATAAACAAGAAAAGTAAAATAGGCACTGATTTTTCTCTTCATCTTCATCTTCAATCTTGTATTCTCTAACAGCTACACATAACCATTTTTGTTAGTGTTGTGCATTTTGTGAAGTGATAACGTCCAGACTTAGGTGTGTTGTATCCTTTGTGTTGGGTTGAGAATCAGTGGGTTTTTCTTGAATAAAACCCTAGGGTTTTGTCCTCCAAGAATCTTGGTGATTTTGGGGGTTTTTTGCACAAATCGTTTCTCTATAAGGATTCCGCCGTGCGAAGGTGATTGAAGAATGGAGTGTTCGGTCAGTCTAGTAGCAACAATCGGAGGATCGTAGGAGAAAGATTTGGGATCAAATTGTGGAGGATCGAAATCGACCGAGTGAAGGGAACTGAAGAGCTACGGGTCCTTGCAATCGAGTAGCGTGAGACGGTGATTTGTTCGACCAAATTCGAGGCACTTGATTCATCATGAATCAAGGGGAGAAAAGACTTTGTATCGACATCAAAGATTGGTTTGAGGATTTGGTGTTTCAGTTTTTCTCTTGTATAAACAATTTGCAACGGTAATATATACATATCTCAATTCCATTTTCGGAATTTGGGGCAGAGGTACCCTTAGCAAGGACGAAAGGGGAACTGCCTAAACAAATTGTGTTTGTTCTCTCTTTCCCTATCCTTTTTCATTTTTGATATTGATTAAACTTGAGAATTATCAATTGATTGGAAATTTTTTGGTGTAGTATAGTATAGAGCTGAATAATTGATTTGTAATTTACACTTGGAGTGCCTCGCACGCCAAGTGTTTGATAAATTGATTAAGCACAAGTTTCCAAAGCACTTTGTGAATTAAGTTTGTTGTATTCACCCTTTGGTGATTGGATAATATCAAGTGCATATATTTGAGTTGATTACATTGTGTATCGTTGATTCAATTTATTTTTCTCCTCCGTCACATCATTCTTAGTGGCTTTACGCATATCTGATTTTTCTAGTAATGGTTCGTTGTAGACGAATTGATTCAGTGGTTGCTTCCGCATTAAATTTTTAAAACCAATTATTTGGAACGCCATAAGCGTGTAATAAATTGTGGAATCTATTCAACCCCCCTTCTAGATCCAAGCCATCGTCTAACACTATCTTTACCAGAGTCTTAGGAGACGTTTCAGGTTTCTATCACAAGTTCTGCTCCTATATGTGTTGTTTCTTTAGAAACGCCTAAGAGTGATATTCTTAATGAGGAGATGAGAAGGAAGGCACAGTGGTCTTCATCTCAACCTGGGGTATTTGTCACTGAAAATAGGGGAGAAGCCATAAAAAGGAACGAAAAGGTGGTAGAGAGAATAGCAGAAGCAAGTCCAAGTCGTGATATAAGAATCTGGAGTGTCATTATTGTCACAAAACAGGACACATACAAAAGTATTGCTATCAGTGAAAAGGAGATAACAAAGGCAAGAAGGATAAGTCTAAACAAAGAGGCCATGAAGATCATGATGATGATCGTGTTACTACTACTACTACTAGTGATGATTTTGTTATTCTCCGTGATTATGAGTCTGCTAATCTTGTATCGTATGAGAGAATGTGGATGGTTGAAAGTGGTGTTACATTGCATGTTACACCAAGGAAGGATTTCTTCACATCTTATACTTCTGGTGATTTTGGAGTGTTGAAGATGGGTAATGATGGTGTATTTAAGGTAATTGGTGTTGGTGATGTTTTTTTGCAAACCAACATGGGAATGCACTTGTTGCTTAGAGGTGTCAAACATGCTCCAGATGTCCGCTTTAATTTGACCTCTGTGCATATGCTAAATGATTGTGGTTATGATAATCACTTTGGTTCTGGAAAGTGGAAACTCAACAAAGGTGACTTGGTTGTGGCTAGAGGGGAAAATATTTATAAATTATACTGGACAAAAGCTTTGGTTGCTAAGAACAGTGTGAATGCTATCGACATGGAAGCATCTTTGTGGCACCGAAGACTTAGTCATATTAGTGAAAAAGGGGCTGAGTGTTTTGGCCAAAAAAGATGTTCTTCCTGTATTAAAGAATGTAGATTTGGAGAAGTGTTCTCATTACATGGCTGCTAAACAGACTAGAGTATCTTTCAGCAGATATCTTCCCTCAAGGAAGTCAGAGTTACTTCAATTAGTACATTCTGATGTTTGTGGTCCATCAAAAGTAAAACCCTTTAGTGCTGCACTTTATTTTGTTACCTTTATTGATGATTTATATAGGAAACTATGGGTTTACGCATTGAAGACAAAAGACCAAGTGTTGGAAAAGTTCAAAGAATTTCATGCTTTGGTTGAAAGGCAGACATGCGAGAAGCTGAAATGTGTTCGTTCAGACAATGGTGGAGAGTATTGTAGGCCATTAGATTCTTATTGCAAGCCTGAAACCTCTTCTTTAAAGAGAGGATTATAAAACTTGAAACAGTTAAATAAAGAGAGGATTATTTCCCGGTGAAACGTCTTCTTTAATCCCTTTAAAACTTGGAACAATTCAACAAAGAAAGGATTATTTCCCGGTGAAACCTTTCTTGAGCTCTTCCTAGACTTGGAAAGTATCAACACCCAACCTCCTCTTGGGCTTCATACAAGGACCCACAGGCTTCCTAGAAGCATCCACAACCTCCTCTTGGGCTTCATACAAGGACCTTTAGGCTTCCTAAAAGCATAGGATATATCTTAGTCATCTTTATCAATACACCAGTCCCCTGGAGAGTCAAAACCTCTAAGGCATTCAAACTCATCCTCTAAGACTCTTCTGATCCTCAACAAGGTTTGGCTTTCATTTTTAAAACCCCTATCTAGGATCAAGTTACCATCAACAAACCCCCAAAAGTATTAGAGCCTCGTGGCATTTGATAATTCAACTATTCTCTAATCTCTAATAAGAGTTAGTTTCCCTTTGGATTCCTCAAAATAGTTTAGACCCTCTCCTGGATTTAAATAAATCCTCAGCAAGAGTCAGTCTCCTCTTAGGCTTTATATAATGATCTTCCCAGCTGGCCTCAATCTTGGGCTTTGTACAAGACATATATAATACTCCCCAGTTGAGTCAGTTTTCAACATTATTTTAGCTTCAACCTTGGGCTTTGATCAAGGTACAAAATCCAACATCCCCACAGATGAGACCACGAGTCCTCTCTGTAGGAGGATATCTCCTCTGTACATCACACTTCAAAATAAACAATCAAAACCCTTTCCTGATAATTGATGTAAGTGGCACACTTGTTGATTCAAAATCCAAGCTGGAGTCCCTCCTTTATCATGGCTAAAGTTCTCTTCCATCTAAGTGATGTAAGTGGCAAACCTCTGGATTCTACACATCCAAGTCAATGTCCCTCTCTTAGCATGAAAAGATTCATAAAGGAAAAGTGGGATTGCTCTACATTGAGTTAAAACTTCTTCCTTCATGACATTTTAAATCTCCTATAAAGGAGGATGTGGCATTTCTGGATTCCGCACATCCCAGTTAAAGCAACTTCCTTTATAAATCAATCTTTCAATGTTTGTGATGAATAGGTGAGATATCTCCCTTTAGATATAACAAATTCTCTCTCAGTCAAACACTTTTAGCTTCAATCTTGGGCTTTGAACAAGATATAAACATTCCTTTAACTTTAATCTTTGGCTTTGAACAAGACACAGTTAAACTTTTAGCTTCAATCTTGGGCTTTGAACAAGACACAAACACTCTTTTAGCTTCAATATTGGGGTTTGAACAAGACACAAACACTCTTTTAGCTTCAATCTTGGGCTTTGAACAAGACACAAATACTCTTTTAGCTTCAATCTTGGGTTTTGAACAAGACACCAAATAAATTTCCTACGAACGCTCTGATTTCCCCAGATCTCTTTACGGGAATACGTAGGCATAAGATTGCAAAATGTTAGCGAGCGCACTAATCAAAAACCTTAGGTCCAGTACCTTTCCAAAAACAATAGAAATCTCAAAAACAACAAAAAAACATTTCCTCAGCTGTCTCAAAGGAGAAACTTTCCCTATTCAACATTAAATGGATTTAAGCAACCAAGCAATTCAACAGTAGAAACATATGCAAATAAAGGTTCCTAGAGATTACTATAGATACTCTGGGTGTTAACAACTTCCCTTTGTATAACCAACCCCTAATCCCCGATCTCTTAGCATTTGTTAAGGAAAAAATTTGCACGCAAGGTTAGTTTGAGATATCTCCCCCTTCCTTTTAAGATCCATAGGATAAATATAGAAATCAGAAAGTAGCACTAAAAGCAGTTGTGGACACGTCACAAAAATCGACGCTACAGTCTCATACTTAGGAAGTATCTTAGGTAGAAATTAAGCATGAGTAGTGATTAAGTGATAAGTTGTAAACCAGAGGTGTTTATCTTAGAATTAATACTATCTAGTGGATTTCATTCCTGGCTTGGTAGCCCCCAGACGTAGGTGTTGTGGTTCACCTAACTGGGTTAACAATTCTCGTGTGTTACTTTATTTTCTGCATTCTCTATTCTGCTCCTTATTGTCCTTGTGTGTGAAGCAGAGATTAAGTGTCTCGACATCTCTCAGGACATCTGAAATCTGCTATACCAGAATTTCAGTATTGTTGAATTGGAATCCTACTTGCTATGCAAAGGTTCAAGTCGTAGACACCTCCGCTTATGCAAAATCTTAGAAATATTTGAGTTACTTCTGAAATCACCTTTTAAATTCAAGTGGGGGATTGTTGGAATTCTTGGGTTGATGAAAGATTGGAGTGAGAACTTGGAAGAATTTAATAGCATCAAGTTGAGAATAAATGAACACTAAGTATGTTCTAGTGTGTATGTATGAAGTGAATTGGAAAAGTTTCTTAAAGTCCCACATATGAGGGAGAGAACACTTTAGTAGTGTTTATATATATTTTTCAAATTGGTCAGTTGTGTTGGGCCCCCAAGAGGTACCCAATTTTGTGGTTAGGTGAGAACACACTATCAGGAAGCACTACACACACACACCGTCGTTGTACGGCTCGACTTGGCTCGGTCCGATCTTGGGCATGAGCAATGATTAAATATTTTATGGTAACCGAAAGGAGAAAACTTATTTAATATTATCATATAATATTAATTAATTTAATAATCATATGATGTTAATTAATTAATATTATTAGTTATTTAATATTGTGTTGTAATTAATTAAAGATTACTTAATTGTTAGTAATTAATTGTGTTAACTTAATTCTTGACCAGTCATTGCCTTGTCTTCCACGATACAAGATTCTTGTTGACCAAGCCTCATATTGGCTAGTTTTAGGTCGACACACTCCACTTCCTCCCACGTTCTCTTAATCGGGGTCATAATTTCGCCTATAAATAGAGGCTTCCACTTCTCATATTTTTCGCACCAGAATTCCGTATTCCGAATTCTCTCTTCTCTCTCAACTCGACTTAAATTTTTCTTTTCTGTTTTTAAGTGGCTGTGTCATTTTTGCCAGAAACTATGAGTGGTTTTAACATTATCATCGAGTGGTTTTAACACCATTAGAGGGTGTATTTCTAGAACATTACGTACCGTGAATTAGTTATCGTACGGTTGAATTTAACTATTTTATCCTGAAGGCGTCGTTGTAGGTAGAATACTTTGCATATTTTTAGGCAGTGTAGCGAAACGTCTTAAAGAAAACGAAATGTTCCGCAACTCATTTAGTAACTTCTTCGGTGACTATTTTGAAAATCCAAACTCAACAATTCATGTATAACTTTAAACTAAAATTAGCCTAACTATCACCTTAATGTATTGTCACTAATACGGCTGACTCTGTCCTCTATTTTCTCAGTGTTCAGGTTTGTCGGTGACTCTTTGTAACCGACGCTCGATTATTTTCTCGTTTTGGTTTCTTGGGTGATTGTTTATCACTCCATTGTGCTCGGTGCTCTTCTTCTACCTCTCTCAGAACTCTACTTTTATCCTTAAAAGACAAGTGGATAATCTCATTCCTATTACACATAACTTGCACATTTATCAAATTACCCTTACACACACTTAACGCTCTAATTTCCAAAAAGAAATTGCTGCAGTTTTGATTCTGTTACACCCAATTTTTGTTTTTGCATAATTATAAAAATTGACATTAGAGGGTTATCATGAGTAAAACTTACTGCTGAATAATTTTTTCCATCTAATACAATTTGAGTAATAAAAAAAAACTCACTAGATTTAACAAAGTTTTTAGTAGGAAAAAGTAGAGGGTTATCATGGTAATTGCATAGGCTATTTTCTTCCTACACATTTGGTTTGTAGTAGGAAACAGTTTAGTCTGTTAGTGTTAACTATTGCTGGCCAATTGATATCACATTTTCAACCACTTTGGCTTAACAATCTTTCTCTCTGCAGGTTTTCGTTCTTCATACGCACGAGCTTGCGCGACAGGCTCAGCAGACATCGGTTCAAACTGTAATGACTCCGACGACTGACCTTGATCATAAGCACTCTTCAAAGACATCACTTCTTCTAGTAGATAAGGGCAATCATCGTTGCTATCACCTTTTGAAACATCATATGAAAAGTACACAATGGCGCCCGGACAAAATCCCATGGTATAGAAATCTTGAGAAATGTCTTTGATCAGCTTCTTCGGTGGAGAAGTATCTACTTTATAAAAAACAAGAACATTTGATTCATTTAAATTCAGCACATAATCAAATCAACTTTCAAGACAATGAAATGCTTACATAAATAAAAGGGCTTCTCTGGTTGCGCAATCACTTTGTTGAGAAAATCGATTAAACTTTGGATGGTTTCTGATGGATGAAATGTAGCTTCCAATGTATGATTATCCGGGAAGCGAACTCTAATTACAGCCTAAAAACAAAAACAAACCCAAATGATAAAATAAGTTTGTTTCAAATCGATCTAATTTGTTTTCATATTTGTGAAAATCTAATTACCTTTGTAATTTTTGACCTGCGAGCTGCCTCATCTGCTTCTAGGAGTTTTCGAGTCTTTAGAAATTTATCTATAAATCATTAATTTAGATAGCAATCTCAAGAATCGGGTAATTTAAGATAATCAGCTTCATAAAAAAAATTGATTAGGATCAATTTACCTTCTTTTTTAGTACTCAAGAGTTTGTAATAATCTGCAGCAGTGAATTCAAAGAACTCATCGGTCTCCTCTTCTTCTGGAATACCAACAAAAAATATAAGTTTAATCAGAATACATTACAAAGATTAAATATACAAACACCTGAGATTCTAAATGCACAACTATGACTTCAAGTGTAGCTCCTCTGAACAAAGGCGACACTACACGACTTCGACCCATGTGATATATGTTTATTACCTTTGTTTGGTACATCATATTGAGTTGGAGAAAGTGAAAATGTATCAAAAACATGAATCTCTCGTCCAAATCTTTCACTCATATCTCTAATTGTTGCCTGTTAACAAGAAAACTATGATTAAACAATGAAGATACAAAACTGAAGAAGAAGAGAAGAGATTTTTAGGGGATTGGGAATACCATAGAATTAAAGTCTGTGATTCTTCTCCTTTTCGATAGTCGAGGGAAAGAAGGATAAACCACCATGATACTAGTGAGAGAGAACACTCTTGTTTTCTGTTCAAATATTTGAATGAAGTTTGGTTTTTAAAACTATTTATTAAATCTATTTAGATTTGGTAATTAATTGCTATTATTTTATTATTTCTTAAATCTAATTATTGATTCCGTTTTGATTTGTTAATTAATCATGTTTTTAATTTTAGATTTATCAAATCAATTTTGGTTAGTTAAGTTAGTATATTTTATAAATATATTCAAATTTTAAATAATTAAAAAAACTGTAAATTAATTTTAAAAAAATTAAATAAAAAAAATAAAACATAGAGTATTATTAAAATGTGCTAGAATGTTTTTATTTGAAAAATGATTGGGATTATATTTTGATTTTGAGATTTTTAAAAACCAAATCAAATTAGATACATATATATTTTTATTTATTTAATATTTATTAATTTAATTTATCTACTCTTTCACGGGTAGGGGTGGAAATAGGTCAGACCGATTAACAGAGGCCTACAGCCTAGCCTACACAGGCCAAAGTCAGACCAGGCTTTCTTTTCAAATAGAAAAGGCCTAGGCATTTTTATAAGCCTATTTAGTTAAATAAGTCGAGCCACAGACCATAAAAAAAGTCCGGTCTATTTTAATAAATATAAATAAATATATTATTTTTTTATATTTTATTGTATATTTTACATTAAAAAATAAAAGTACAATTTAATTATCTTGAAGAACTTTTGAATATAAGCTGAAAAAACTTTATGAATAATGTCATAAGTTGTTTTCACAAGTTCTTATAAACAAATAATCTCACAAAACTTATGCTTCTATGTAAGCTCAAATAAGCCTCTGTAAACAAATATTTAGTCGCATTGTACTTTTGATTATCTAGTATATTTAAACGTTAGTTGAATTGTTTATTTACATATGTTTAAATGATATAGGCTTTTTAAGTAGGCTAATAGGCTAATCAGGTCTTCAAAAATGTCAGGTTCAGGCCGGAAAATGAGCCTTTGATAGGACATAAGTCAGGCTTAGGCTTTTATATTTTTAGCAGGTCAGACTCAGGCTTGGCAAAGCCTAGCTCGGCCCAGCCTATTTCCACCCCTATTCACAGGTTTTAAATATTATTATTATTATTATTATTATTATTATTATTACTGTTCTGGACTAGGCCAACGGCCATGCGCGACCCAATCCATGATTGCTACAGTAACGACCCAAACGTTTGGATCTAGTCCATTAAGAGGACAAAAGTACCCTTTTGCCCCTACAACCGGTCACGGACTGCTCAGTCATGCCCGAAATTATTGCTTGTCACACACGGACTACAACTCCCCGACAGCTGACGAACAGACGCCCGCAACTACCTTCCTGCCCGGTATAACGGCTAGTTTGGGCATCCTGCCCGTCATAAAGGCTAGTTTGGACAGTTACCTATTCTTCAGGAAAACGGTTATTTCGCCCTGAAAATAGGACCGTTGGCCACGCGCTGGGGAACATTATATAAACCCTCTCATTTGAGAGGGTCAGGTATCAAATATTCATCCTAAGAATACACTTCGTACTTGCCCCTTTTCTCTGACCCTTTCTTACTTGAGCGTCGGAGTGCCTTGCAGGTACACCCCCTTCTCTCCTCATCAATATTCCGAGCACCTAGCCCATCTGACGACCAGCATACGTGGACCTGTTCGAATACTCTGGATCAGTGGCGCCGTCTGTGGGAACTCCTTGTTCTCCCCTTCTTTATTTCCTCCTCGGAAACTAAAAGATCAAAACATACTTTCTTTGATCCACCCACATATGGCCGCTCAGAACTCCGCAAAAGGTGCTGACGTTGCGGTCCTGGTTCCCGTCAACAAGATGGATGTTGACGGCAGATTTTTGTTACTTTCTGATCCCCGTTTCCTTCGAGACGGGGCTACTGCGTCTCCAACTCCTCCTCCCACAGAGCAAGGAGGCAAACAGCTACCGTCGGGTGAACGACCAATTCCTGGCCCTCCCAGCGCCGACCTGGCCGTTGCAGATCTTTTGGAAGCTGTCGACCGCACAAACCTCCTTATTTTGCAGCAAGGAGAGAGAATAGGAGCTCTCGAGGAAGCATCTCTTCCAAGATCCTCTCCTCCAAAGAGTAAGCACCGAAAATCAAGAAGCCCGCCACCTAGGCGTGGGGAAGACCATAGATCGAGGCATGAGCCTGAATCACAACGCATTCTCAAGCGCGACCAGATCTCCCCGCGAGATCGATCATCACCAAGACACAAGAGAACGAGGCAGGATAGGCATTCTCCACCGGTCATACCTCGTGACCGGCTACGTTCATCGTCGCCTCGCAGAGACCGCCGCCGCGAGCGCAGACAATGGTCACCATCAACTCCAAGTTCAGACAGCGACGATGAGCCTCGCGGCCCGTTGTCCCGCAGGATGTTGGCCACCCATCTCCCTAAAGGACGAGAGAAGCCTCCGTCTCTAGGGACTTACGATGGGACCACTGACCCAGACGAGCACATAGAAAACATAGATGCTCTTTTGGACTACAGAGGGGTACGAGGAGCCATCAGATGTCGCCTGTTCCCGACCACGCTCCGGAAGAGAGCAATGACATGGTACAAGCAACTGCCAGAAGAATCCATTACATCCTGGAGGCAGCTGGGGAGGATTTTCTCCCGTCACTTTACTGTATCGCGATGCCATCCAAAGACCGAGGCGTCCCTCGGAGCTGTCGTACAGGGAATAGATGAGCCTCTTCGGGCTTACATTGAACGGTTCAACAAGGAGGCCGTCCAAATGCCAACAACCGACGACATGAAGAGATTCCTGCTTGAGCAGGGATTATGTCCTGGCTCAGACTTTGCGAAAGCCATCGGCCTCGATCCACCGAGGAACCTTAACGCCCTTCTCCTGCAAGCCCAGTCGCATATATAGTACGAAGAGAAGGTTGCTGCACACTCTGTCCGGGCCTCTGACACCATGAAGGTGCCCGCTCGTCCAGAGCTGAAGAAACCTCGACATCCCGCCGAGGAGATAAAAGACGCGACGATCAGCCTCGCGATGCACGCGAACAGAAGGGACCTTCTGGGCGGTTCCATGACTATACCCCCCTCACTGCCTCGAGGGAGAAAATCTTGTCCGAGTGTGCCAACTCAGAATTCAAGCAAGCGGGAGTCCGTTTCCCCAAACAGCTTTCGGCCAGACCGGGTGTAGACAAATCCAAGTATTGCCGCTTCCACAAGAGTCACGGTCATACGACGGAAGAATTCATCCACCTCAGGGATGCAATAGAGATCCTTATTCGCGATGGCCACCTGAAGCAGTTCGCGAAAAAGAAAGATGCTCCCCGACAAGAAACCCAGGAGAACAAAAAGGTTGCAGAAGAGACTCCGCCCTCTGATGACACCAACGTACAGGTCGCTATGTCCATAACTCGGCCAGAGGACTTCCGCATCCCTGATAGTCAGTCCGTCTCCACGTACCTCACTGCCCACAGCCCGTGGGAGGCCTTCCCGTCGGCCATGGTCATTTCTGGTGGTGGATTCAACAAAATCAAGGTTGGCACCCTCAATAGGAGATTCAATCAATTGATCAGCAAAAGCTCCAATGAAGTCACTACGCTGGACACCACTCACAAAGGATCCGTTCCTATTTCCTTCTACAAGGAAGAGATCCTCGGCGGAGCACCGAACTCAAGCATTCCGCTGCTTATCTGAGCAAAGATGGCGAACTTCGACATTCGCAGAATACTCGTGGACCAAGGCAGCTCGATTGATATAATGTACAACCACCTGTTCGAAATGCTGCAGCTGAATGACTCTCACCTTACTCCATACGTGGGATCCGACCTGCAAGGATTCAACGGAGCGGTGACAAATCCCCGAGGTTACGTAGAGCTCATCGTAACCTTTGGTTCAGGAGAGACAACCCGAGCAATTAAAGCACAGTTTCTGGTAATTGAATGCCCGTCACTATACCAGTGCATTTTTGGAAGGCCAACCCTGGCAGAGTTGATTATTGTACCTTCCACCGTACATCTCAAGATGAAGTACTACACTTCTAAAGGGATGGTCGCCACCCTCCACGGCGACGTCGAAGCTGCCCGTCGGTGCTTTGAAGCAGCATCAAAAGGACTAAGCACCATCTCAGCGGGACCAAGGACTTCTGGTCGTTCCCCCCTGCCCAGCAGCTCCAAGCAGCCAAAACCGCTCCCCCAGGTCGAATCTATCGATTTGGACAGCCATTTCAGCGAGGAAGATCACGCCAAGGACCCAACGACTTTGAGCAGCCAGTCCAAAAACAACGGCCATCTCTTACGCCCCGTCCCAGATGGTAACTTCGAGATCGTTCCGTTCGGAGAAGACCCCCAACGGGGAGTAAAGATCGAAGCAGACCTCCCCGACCTGGCCAGGAGACAACTAAAAGCATGCCTCCGGGAGAACGCAGACTTGTTCGCATGGAGCATTGCCGAAATACCAGGATTGGACCCATCTGTCGCTTGCCACCAGCTTACAATTGATCTGGCCGTCAAAGCCGTTGCCCAGCGCAGAAGGAAACAGTCCCCGGAAAAGATGGAAGCCACGGAGAAAGCTGTCAAAGACCTTCTAGAAGCTAGGTTTATTTCTGAGGCCAAATACACTACATGGCTCTCAAACGTTGTACTTGTAAGAAAAAATAATGGCAAATGGAGGATGTGTATTGACTATACCGATGTTAATAGGGTCTGTCCGAAGGACGCCTACCCCCTCCCCAATATCAATAAGCTCGTAGATAACTCAGCGGGTTTTAAGCTTTTATCGTTCCTCGACGCCTACTCGGGCTACAATCAAATCCCAATGGCCGCGAGCGATAAAACTTACATGGCCTTCATGACCGAATCGGGCAACTATTACTACAATGTAATGCCCTTCGGGATGAAGAACGTCGGCGCTACGTACCAACGAATGATGAACAGAGTCTTCCAAGGACAAATAGGCGACATGCTCGAAGTATACATGGACGATATGATCGTCAAGTCCCACGAGGAACTAGATCATGTTGCCCATCTTCGCAAAATCTTCGAGCAAGCAAGAAAGTATCGAATGCGTTTTAACCCAGAGAAGTGCACGTTTGGTGTACGGGCAGGTAAATTCCTTGGCTTCTACCTAACAGAACGAGGAATCGAAGCAAACCCCGACAAGTGTCGGGCATTCTCTGAGTTCCCAATGCCCACGTCTAAGAAGAACATCCAATCCCTCAACGGGGTGCTTACTTCGTTGTCCCGCTTCGTGGCAAAATCTGCCCAACACGCCCTTCCTTTCTTCAAGCTCTTGCGGAAAAAAGCAGCGTTTGAATGGATCGAGGAATGTGAAACATCCCTCCTTCACTTGTGTCACACCCTCATTTTCACCCTAACCTGGCATAGCATAACATTTCTATCATCTATGCATCCCATTAGGTCATATCAATCATGTGTTTCATTGAGCTCCTAAGGCTTGGGGTCAAGTGGTTCTTTGAATCAGGGTTTCCTATTTGCTTTGAGGTTCTTCCATTTAAGTTTGAAGCAAGGGTTGAGTTCTAATTGTCTTAACTCCTCATCAAGATCCATCAAGTTTGTCAGGATTCGTCAGATTTATTGTTCAATCAGAACCATGTTAAGACGGATTCGAGATTATGGTGTCATTACTTAAAAGTTGATTTAAGGAAGTTCTTCTTCGATTTAATTCAAGAATTGTGGCATTCAAGGTCGCTTGTCAAGGTTTGGTGTTGTTCAAGTGTGGAGGCACAGTACAAAATTCACATCCATTCCCGTAACCATTTTTTTCTATCCACTTTGATATTTATCCATTTTTCTTAATCCAATCCATATTCAATGAATAAACCACTTTTGAATCCAAATTCTTTCCAAATATCCATTATCCATTGGAACCATTCTCTATTACCCATTTAATCCAAAAATTCATTCTCCATTATTTATTATCCAAAATTCACTTCTTTTTTATCCAATTTCTAATGCAATTTCCAATTTTCGATGAGTTGTTGATTGTTCAAGGATGGAAAACGACGGATGATGGTTTGATCTCAGTGGAGAGGTTGTTCACGGAAGGGTGGAGGTCATTTGGGGTTATGAAGCTTTCATTTTATTTTTTTAATTTAATTTTAATTTTTTTCTTTTTCTTAATTATTTTTTGGTTAAATTGGTTTAGGCCCTTGTTGTTTTTTATTAGCCCATCGGATAAAATTTTCTACACCTCATAATCATTTTCACATCCCCTGGCCCATTGTTCTTCATATGATATTTTTAAGAAAATAGATTTATTTATTTTTTTCAAACCTGTTTTTTAATTATTATATTTTGGTCAATTATTTTGTTAATTATTTTTTTGTTAAATATTTTTATTCTATTGTTTTGTAAATATTTTTTAGTTAGTAATATTGAATTTAGGAATATATTTATATTGTTTAATTTGATTTAATATTTATTTAATAATAGTCATTTAGAGTATTAGTTTAGTTATTAACTAAAAAATCTCAAAAATATTTTCTTATTAGATTAATCTTTTTAATTTTAAATCATATTCGAAATGTAAATATTAGGACTCTCAATTTTTGACCATATCGATTTTCTTTTCATTTCTATCTTGATTTTCATCTTCGATTTTCTTTTTTTGTTTTGGCCCAATGATATAACAAAAATCATGATTATTTGATTTCCTTCAATCGATTCAAAATCTTGATCAATATGAGGCCATTTTCTTTTTGATTTCATTTCGGTTTCTATTTCATTTCTCATTTTCATTCTCTTTCAAAAAACCTTGGTCCAATACCAAGTGCTCATTTTCAAAACTTCTTTTTGTATTGAACTAAAAAGAGAGGATTGGGTGAAGACCTATTCCTCTTCGAGTATTAAGATGCTCACTTTAGAGTGTGTGGTTTCGATACTCGTCTTTCAATACGAAGACGTGATTATTCACCACTCATTCTTTCAAAACCTTTTTCTCTCTTTATTTCATCTCCTTGCGTCTAAAAACCTTGGTCTTGTACCAAGTGCATTTTCAAACCTTTTCTTAATAAACTTAGATGGTCGTGGAGTGGTTAGGCGAATGCCTTCTCCTATCCCGAGTGATTGACATTACCTTTAGGGTTCACTGTCGTAAAGCACTTACCATCTAACTCAAAACACCTTTAATAAGAGAATAAAGTTCTCTTTGTATTGAACTAAAGAGAGAGGATTAGGTGAAGACCTCTTCGTCTTCGAGTATTAGGACTCTCACTTTAGAGTGTGTGGTCTCGATACTCGTCTTTCAATACAAAGACATAACCGTATTCACCACACAATTTTCATAACAAATTTTTGAGATAAAGAATTGGGTACTACCCGAAGGGGTTCCTATCCGAGGACTTATTTCACCCCTTAAAATCAATATTAACAAATCAAATGTGACATCTTTCCTTGATGGCGAAAATCAACCTTTTTCAAAAGGACATGTTACGTCCGTTCTACCGCAAACAGGTAACGCATAAGACTCCACGAGCGAGCCGCTAAACACCTAACTGCTAGAACCCGCACGTTAACATCGTCCATAAAAAACACCAACAAATCGTGGTCGGTCGAACTATGATTGCTCTGATTCTTCATTCTTGTCCGAAAGTAAGATACGTAGGCACAAGATTGTAATGATCTTGGCGAGCCACCTTCTATCCATCTTCCGTTTTCCATACCATTTCTTATTCTTCCCCCAAAAAGGGACATGTTACGTCCGTTCTACCGCAAACAGGTAATGCATAAGACTCCACGAGCGAGCCGCAATACACCTAACTGCTAGAATGCGCATGTTACCATCGTCCACATACCCCCTTCTATTTTCTTCTCCTGTAGTCATCCGAACTACGTTGACTCTGACTTTCCCATTGCACAAGGGAATACGTAGGCATAGGACCGTGAAGTCCTATCGAGTCTCCTTTTCTTTCTCTCTCTTTTTGTTTCCACCATTCTCTTTCCTTTTCTGTTATTTTCTTTCACATTCTTTGGTTCTCACCTTTCTCTCTCCCTCTTTGGAGCACTCTTAGAAAGCAATATTCTTAGCAAACATCCTTACACATAGACAAGCAAATGGTTCCCATCGTGTACGATGGATGTGAGGGGTGCTAATACCTTCCCCTCGCATAACCGGCTTCCGAACCCGTAATTTGGTTGCGAGACCATCTTATCCTTTCTTCTTTGGGTTTTCTCGATGTTTTCCCTTCCCCTCGTGGGATAAATAAAGTTCGATGGCGACTCTTCTGTTTCTTTCCTTTTCGCCTCCGGTCGACTATTTTTCGAGTAGCGACACCTGGCGACTTCACTGGGGAAATGGAAAATCCCTAAGCAAGCCAAGCCTAGTTTGTTTGTTGTATGTGTGATTTATTTGCTTTTATTGCTTTATTATCTTGTGTTTCTCTTATCTGTTGGGTATATTGGGGATGGTTTGTGAGGAGAAAGGCTTTCTACCCGAGCTTTTCGAGTATACACTAAGCTAGGAGGTGGTTGCCTACTGATTTACGAGACTTAGGACTCGTCGAGTTGGTGTGACTTCCACCGCTCAGATGAGGCCCCTTTGGGAATGATTATGTCTTACGATCAGTCGTAATGGCGTCTTTGTTTCCGACCTGGGAGTCCGTGATTCTGAGGACTTTTAGAACCCTATTCCAAAGGTTACTAAGGCATAACGCTGTGCTCATCCTTTGAAGGGATTACCGTCTTACGAATCGTCGTTATGATGGAAAACTTTTGAGGGTTAGTGCATGGGCCCTTGTTTGAAAGCCCGTGGAATGCCCTGTTATAAACCAATAGATAACCTACCCGAGGTGAGGGATATCTTGTTGTGCCGTCCTACAGAATCTGTGATCTTGATACCTGTGGCGTGAACCTCTGATCTTTGATCCCATGTCTTATTGCATTCATAACATTGCATTTGCATGAGCATCTTTGCATCATGTTGCATATCATTCTCCACCTCAAAACCGAGAAGCTCATTCAGCCTTTTGTCCATAACCCACAGTTGATTTCTCGACACTCGCATTGAACCTGTGGTAGATGTGAAGCATTTGAAACAAGTGGAGCATAGACGACTTGAAAGGCCAGTTAGACGAAGCAAGTTGGAAGCTGAGGTAGCCATGTTAGAGAGCAACCGTCAGAATGTGGATCCCCTAACAGGTTTCACTGTGACAACTAATCCACTGTATGGTCTTCTGCCTGATGATGATCCTCCATGATTAAATGTTCCTACTTGACCCCAGAGGAAGCCATTGACTGATCCTGTGTGGGAAATACTTCGTGACATTGAGGAGAAACTCCAAGCTATGAAAGTGCATGATACGCCTGGGATCGATGCTGCTGATATGTGCCTAGTGCCAGATTTGGTAATCCCTCCGAAATTCATAGTACCCAACCTCGAGAAGTACACAGGCCTTAGTTTCCCGAAGCGTCATTTGGTGATGTTCTGCCGAAAAATGACCACACATACCCATGATGATAAGCTGATGATTCACTGTTTTCAAGATAGTTTGAGTGGGGCATCTTTAAGTTGGTACATGGACTTAGAAAGAAGCCATATCCAATCATGGAAGGACTTATCCAACGCTTTTCTAAAGCGATATCAGTACAATCTAGACGTGGCTCCCAGTCGCATGCAGTTGTAAAGCCTGTCTCAGAATGGCGATGAATCCTTCAAGGAATATGCACAGCGGTGGAGAGAATTAGCAGCCAGAGTGCAACCTCCACTCTTGAACAGGGAATTGATTGACATGTTCATAAACAGTCTGCATGGCTCTTATCTTGAAAGAATGGCTGGAAGTACGCCATCAAGCTTCTCTGACCTTGTGATGGTAGGGGAACGCATCGAGAGCTACCTCAAGAGTGGACTAATCCAAAATGTCTCGAATAGCCAAGCCAATGAGACTGAATCCCTCATTAACTCCCAAGAGGAAGAGCATGAAACCAATGCAGTCATAGCAAATGTTGAGTGTTCTCATGGTGTACCAGCAAAACCTTTTGGTCCCTCATCTTCTCAGCAGTCATCATTTCCAGCGCCATGCTATCCTTATGGGCAACCAGTAATGCCTATAGCTTCGTCCCAGAAACCGTGGATTGCTCCTCATGTAAATCAACGAGTCCATGGCCGAGGATATCAGAATCAGCGCCAGAGTCAGCATAGGCCTCGCAACAATCTAGAAAGAAGGAATGCTCCTCTTCATATAGTCCCTATGTCATACAGTCAACTCTTGCCGCATCTGATTCAAAGCTCGCTGGTGGTTCCCAAGTCTCTCAAGCCGTTTCCAAAGCCATATCCTCCTGGGTACGATCCCGATGTGCAATGTGGATATCATGCTGGATCAATGGGGCATTCGACTGAAGATTGCAAAGCCTACCAAGCCAAAGTGCAACAACTGATCGACAAAGGTTACATATCCTTTCTAGAAGGAAGCCTGGTTATGCACGTCAACCTCTCGTCTGTTTGAGTTCAAAGACTACATGGGTCATCTCCCCGAGCCAGTGGGTCAGACAGAAGACATCCCCAGGATTGGCAATTTTTAGATCTTGTCATTTATTTGTATTTGTTGTTTCTTCTCTGTTAAGTGCTACTTGTTGTTAAACATTGTTGCTTACTAATGGTTTTGTTAATGTAATGAACGTGCTTTTTTGAAGAAGTCCATTCGTATCCACTCATTTTTTCTCATATATTGCAAAAATGACAAAAAAAAAATTTCCCACATTTCACTCCCTTGTTGTCTTAGTAAAGATTTGAGGGAGGATGATGAAAATGAAATACTCATAATTGCTAATAGAATGCTTTCGGATAAAATCCCGCTGATGATGTATAGGCGTTGTTTCAAATCCCCTAAACACTGGAGAGATAAGGAGTTAGTCCCTAGTCAACCCCTTCGAGCCTAGAAGTAGGAGTTTCCTTCGGATTTCTAAACCCTTACGCTTAACCTGGGGCATGGGTAGTGTTCAGTTATCCTGATTACACATTCGAATTTCAAGATGAAACCTTTTGTTATGGCGGTTATTCTCCAAAGACCAAAGACTTGGCAGTCACGACCCTTAAAAAAAAAGAAGATAGCCCGCTAAGTCCGCCACCCCAAAGAGGAAACTTAGGCAAAATTAGGGCAATCCCGATGGACTCGAAAAGTGAAGTTGGTCCATGCAAAAGTTAGGGATAAAAAATAAATAAAGCAAAAGAGGCCCTCAAATCCTCAACAAAAGCAAAACTTGATTCAGTGGCCACCAAAATGGATTAGAAAGGTTACTGAGATCCACAAAAACAAAATAAGGTGACTGCCATTCCTAGAAAACTTTGAATCTTCACCCTTACACTGTCAACCCTTTTGGAAGATAAATGTGTGTAGTATAACTGATCGTAGGACTGGAGTTCGTCACGAAGAAGGGGTGGGTACAAATCAAAATTTGAGCCTAATATCCTTTGTTTCAAATAACCGTGAACCAGACCATGTTACAACCCTCGAAAGACCTAATTGAAGTAGGGTTTATTCTGAAAGCGTACTAAAGCAAGGTTGCGTAAACTGACTCCCTGCGGATTTACTAATCTTCATCATTGGTGTCATATTGTTGCTATATCTTTTGCACACCAGTAAATCAGCACTGCGTTTGGACTAATGGTCCATTCATCACACACTTTCACATCATTCCAATAAATGATTTCTTTCAAAACTTGCATGAATGTCACATTAAAATTACCATTTCTAAGCAAACAATTTTAACTGCAAGAAAGTACTTGACATCAAAAATATTCTGACAAAGTGCAATCAGGGAGAAACTTGATAATTTGTTGGTGCTGACTCGAATCAGGACCTTCTCATTAACCTTGTGAATTGGAGGAAGAACATTCAAGAGTGAGTTGAGCAGAGAATCATTTCAAGACTTCACCAGCCAAAGGTAGACCACTCAGAGATTCTTGTTATTAAGGAAAATCCCTCCAAAGCTCAATCAACACAAGTTAAGTCACTTCAACGCTCATTCTGGGGCAAGTTTTTTAAGAGACTCAAGTAAAGGCTGGCTATTGCAGATTCAGACATTGGGGCAAATTATCTCCGACTATGTCATGGTATAGTCACCCCCAAAGCTTCCATTTGAGGAGGATTCATTCAAAAACCCTACAGACTGTTGATAAATTGCAAAGGGGCAGATTTCCTCTACAATTTCAAGATTGGTCGAGCAGACCCTGTCAGGCACTAGTAAATGTTGAGTTCACAACAAGTGTCAAAATGCCTTAGGGCAGAGCAAAAGCACAACTAATATGCATAATTCAAGTCGCTATGCTCATACTGTCGTTTACAAAGTCATCATGGCATCTCAGTTAGAAGTGAGATTCTCTAAGGAGCAAGCGCAACTTCAACAAAGGACAAGACTTGGAGCATCTAAAGCCTCCGCATCTACCATCTGATCGTAGCATCGCCAGGTTTTGAGTGTCGGGAAGTTAAGCTCATTCCCCATCCAACCCAAAGCCCAATCATACTTGGCACGCCAACCAAAGCCCAACCATACTTGGCACCTCCCACCATAAGCCCGAACATACTCGACACCCTTAACCAAATACAAAATCCATCCTGCTTGCACAACTTTAAAGTCCAGTTCTCGTCTGGCAAACCATAAAACCAATTCTCGTCTGGAAAACCAAAACAAAACACCAGTTCTCGTCTGTTAAACAGCTTTTATGCCAGTTCCCATCTGGTCACCTATTCTTTAGCCATTTAAAACCAGTCTTCGTCTGGTAAGCACCTTTTCAAAGTCTAGTTCCCGTCTAGCCAACCATAAAGTCAGTTATCGTCTGATGGCTTAACCTTTTGCCACCAGTTCTCGCCTGGTAGTCTACCCCTTAAAAACCAGTCCTCGTCTGGTAACCCTTTTAAAAGCCATCTTCAGTTGGTATCCTTCACCTTACCTATCTCCTTTTCCCCAGCAAGCATTTCAACAAAAGCCCAACCATCCTTGGCACCCAAAACAAAAGCCCAACCTTACCTTTGGCACGACCGTCACTCCAGACTTTCATATCCCCAGCATTTTGCATACATTCTGCATCATTTGCATGTTTGTTTAGCCAGTTCTTGTAGAGGATAGGGGCATTCTTGTGGACATGGTCCCCCATCGCTTACTGTTTGAGTCCTCTCTACCTTTCGTAGGAGGAATATCTCACTTTTTATTTCTTGAGTCCTCTTTACCTTTCGTATGAGGAATATCTCTCGTAATCCTTTATTTCCTGAGTCCTCTTTACCTTTCGTAGGAGGAATATATCACCATCCTTTTTTCTAGAGTCTTATCTACCTTTTGTAGAAGGAATATCTCGTAACCTTTTATGTATGTCCTCAAAATGCTGCAGGGATGCCCCCCTTTCAAGACTAGCAAAACACTCATATTTGTTCCTCATTGCATCCCAAGCATATCATCATATCTCCCTCATAACCAATCTCCTTTTCCCAATGACAGATGCCTTTTCAAGTCATCCCACTGATTTATCTACCTTTCATTCCACTTCTTTTCTGGCCGAAAATTCCGGGTATTCTTATATTTAATCTCCTTGTACCTTGACTGTAAGAAAGCTTTTGCCACTCTCACCTTCAAGTCCAAGAAGATTAAATAGGGGCATCTGTCACACCCTCATTTTCACCCTAACCTGGCATAGCATAACATTTCTATCATCTATGCATCCCATTAGGTCATATCAATCATGTGTTTCATTGAGCTCCTAAGGCTTGGGGTCAAGTGGTTCTTTGAATCAGGGTTTCCTATTTGCTTTGAGGTTCTTCCATTTAAGTTTGAAGCAAGGGTTGAGTTCTAATTGTCTTAACTCCTCATCAAGATCCATCAAGTTTGTCAGGATTCGTCAGATTTATTGTTCAATCAGAACCATGTTAAGACGGATTCGAGATTGTGGTGTCATTACTTAAAAGTTGATTCAAGGAAGTTCTTCTTCGATTTAATTCAACAATTGTGGCATTCAAGGTCGCTTGTCAAGGTTTGGTGTTGTTCAAGTGTGGAGGCACAGTACAAAATTCACATCCATTCCCGTAACCATTTTTTTCTATCCACTTTGTTATTTATCCATTTTTCTTAATCCAATCCATATTCAATGAATAAACCACTTTTGAATCCAAATTCTTTCCAAATATCCATTATCCATTGGAACCATTCTCTATTACCCATTTAATCCAAAAATTCATTCTCCATTATTTATTATCCAAAATTCACTTCTTTTTTATCCAATTTCTAATGCAATTTCCAATTTAATTTTTATGTCCATAATATACATTCAACACTCAAACATTCTTTCCAATTTCCATTCAAGTTTCTATCCAAGTTTCAATTTTATTTCTTTCCAGTTCAACCAATTTCAAGCATTTCAATTTCAATCCATTTTGTTTTCAATTCAATTCAAGTCCATTTCAATTTTCATCTCCATCCAAACTACAAAATTCCAATTTCATGTCAAAGTTTCTTTTTTACAATCCAAGAGTCATTTCCAAATCCATTTTTTTTAGTGTCCAATTCATTTATTCCAATTAACTCTTTTTTTCAATAAACTCATTTACCATTTTTCAAAAAGACTTACATAAACAATAAATTTCTACCAAGTCCAAGTTACAAAGCCCATTACATTCTTTTACACCAAAAATGAAAGAAAAAAGAAAGGGGAAATGAGAAGGCATGCGCATATTACAACCTTGCAACTTGCTACAAACCAAAACCTCCATGCACCATAGAAGAAAGCAAAACCGTACCAGCCCCTGCATCAACAAGACAAGGACAACACAATGACATAAACCATTCTGCTCAACCTGCTACACCATAGCTCCACACCAACCAAAATTTACATAAAAATGTGAGAACAATACTTGCAAAAACCAGCAAATAACAGCAACCAACAACACAACAGTGTATCAGACAAAAAAAATTCAAAATAAAGAGAGAGGAAACAATCGAAACAGCGGGGGGAGAACATAAACATAATTTTTTTCTAAAAACTCAACTTCAGAAAACAAAAAAAACGATTGATCTTGAGATCGCTATTTCCTCTTCACCCAATACTCCCTCTGTTCTTCCATTTTTCTTCACAAACCTCCTTCAACCCAACTCTCTTCTTCATCCATGACAAACAACAACTCACATTTTTCCATCAATCTTCTTCAATACCCTTTCCTCCATATCTTCCATCAACCTTCTTCTTCGTACACCTTCAACCCGTGCCACTCAACCCGAAGTGGCAACATAATCCACTCAATCGCAAACCACAAACTCTGTTCGTACTCCTCAAAACCCATACTCAGCCACCTTCACCTTCATCGTCACCTTCGCAACCACCACAACCACAGAGCAACACTTTCAAACCCTTCTTCCACCTCAGATCCGTTCCACCAAACTCCCAAACATCTCTCCGATAAAAACCGTGCACAACATCGTACCCAAGCATCCCTCAACGTTTAAACCTTCTCCTTCAAAATCCTTCTTCAAAATCAACCACAACAAAACCATCGCAAATCACAAACCGTGAGAGAAGAGATGAAGCAGAACGAACAAAAATGGAAAAAGAAGAAGAATCCAAACAAAAATCGAGCATAAACCTGAGACGAAGCGAGATCGAGAGAGACGGAGCGAGATCAAGAGAGAAAGAACCACCGCCGCTAAAATGATTCACGGGGAGAGAGAGAGAGAGCGTCTGAGAGAAATGAGGCTGGTAGGAAATGCGAGCGAAATTGCGTGACGGTGGCGGCGTTGTTGTTGTGGTGCTTCCGATACGTGATTGACCCAATTCTAGATCATCTTCTGGAATCGTATAACTGTCAAAAGTGAGTGACTGTTCATCGGAACTGTAATGGCCAATTGACATTGTCTTCGATCGAGTGCTCTTATTTCACAACGATAGGTGGGTTACCCTTTCTTTGAACCTTGTCAATGATCGAACTTAAAACAACGGGCGGCCTACCTGACAGCTATCAATCATGAACTAGCAGGATGGACTGCCTTTGAAGCCGGTATTGTTTATATAAATGAGACTTTAGAAGTTTTCATCTAGTTCCTGTAGCTAGTCGTAGATGCATATTATAGCTGCTATCGGATCTGAGGTTCGGGGGATTTTGAACTATATTATTTAAAAATATATATAAATTTGAGTGGAGAGGTTGTTCACGGAAGGGTGGAGGTCATTTGGGATTATGAAGCTTTCATTTTATTTTTTTAATTTAATTTTAATTTTTTTCTTTTTCTTAATTATTTTTTGGTTAAATTGGTTTAGGCCCTTGTTGTTTTTTATTAGCCCATCGGATAAAATTTTCTACACCTCATAATCATTTTCACATCCCCTGGCCCATTGTTCTTCATATGATATTTTTAAGAAAATAGATTTATTTATTTTTTTCAAACCTATTTTTTAATTATTATATTTTGGTCAATTATTTTGTTAATTATTTTTTTGTTAAATATTTTTCTTCTATTGTTTTGTAAATATTTTTTAGTTAGTAATATTGAATTTAGGAATATATTTATATTGTTTAATTTGATTTAATATTTATTTAATAATAGTCATTTAGAGTATTAGTTTAGTTATTAACTAAAAAATCTCAAAAATATTTTCTTATTAGATTAATCTTTTTAATTTTAAATCATATTCGAAATGTAAATATTAGGACTCTCAATTTTTGACCATATCGATTTTCTTTTCATTTCTATCTTGATTTTCATCTTCGATTTTCTTTTTTTGTTTTGGCCCAATGATATAACAAAAATCATGATTATTTGATTTCCTTCAATCGATTCAAAATCTTGATCAATATGAGGCCATTTTCTTTTCGATTTCATTTCGGTTTCTATTTCATTTCTCATTTTCATTCTCTGTCAAAAAACCTTGGTCCAATACCAAGTGCTCATTTTCAAAACTTCTTTTTGTATTGAACTAAAAAGAGAGGATTGGGTGAAGACCTATTCCTCTTCGAGTATTAAGATGCTCACTTTAGAGTGTGTGGTTTTGATACTCGTCTTTCAATACGAAGACGTGACTATTCACCACTCATTCTTTCAAAACCTTTTTCTCTCTTTATTTCATCTCCTTGCGTCTAAAAACCTTGGTCTTGTACCAAGTGCATTTTCAAACCTTTTCTTAATAAACTTAGATGGTCGTGGAGTGGTTAGGCGAAGGCCTTCTCCTATCCCGAGTGATTGACATTACCTTTAGGGTTCACTGTCGTAAAACACTTACCATCTAACTCAAAACACCTTTAATAAGAGAATAAAGTTCTCTTTGTATTGAACTAAAGAGAGAGGATTAGGTGAAGACCTCTTCCTCTTCGAGTATTAGGACTCTCACTTTAGAGTGTGTGGTCTTGATACTCGTCTTTCAATACAAAGACATAACTGTATTCGCCACACAATTTTCATAACAAATTTTTGAGATAAAGAATTGGGTACTACCTGAAGGGGTTCCTATCCGAGGACTTATTTCACCCCTTAAAATCAATATTAACAAATCAAATGTGACATCTTGCCTTGATGGCGAAAATCAACCTTTTCCAAAAGGACATGTTACGTCCGTTCTACCGCAAACAGGTAACGCATAAGACTCCATGAGCGAGCCTCTAAACACCTAACTGCTAGAACCCGCACGTTAACATCGTCCATAAAAAACACTAACAAATCGTGGTCGGTCGAACTACGATTGCTCTGATTCTTTATTCTTGTCCGAATGTAAGATACGTAGGCACAAGATTGTAATGATCTTGGCGAGCCACCTTCTATCCATCTTCCGTTTTCCAAACCATTTCTTATTCTTCCCCCAAAAAGGGACATGTTACGTCCGTTCTACCGCAAACAGGTAATGCATAAGACTCCACGAGCGAGCCGCAATACACCTAACTGCTAGAATGCGCATGTTACCATCGTCCACATACCCCCTTCTATTTTCTTCTCCCGTAGTCATCCGAACTACGTTGACTCTGACTTTCCCATTGCACAAGGGAATACGTAGGCATAGGACCGTGAAGTCCTATCGAGTCTCCTTTTCTTTCTCTCTCTTTTTGTTTCCACCATTCTCTTTCCTTTTCTGTTATTTTCTTTCACATTCTTTGGTTCTCACCTTTCTCTCTCCCTCTTTGGAGCACTCTTAGAAAGCAATATTCTTAGCAAACATCCTTACACATAGACAAGCAAATGGTTCCCATCGAGTACGATGGATGTGAGGGGTGCTAATACCTTCCCCTCGCATAACCGGCTTCCGAACCCGTAATTTGGTTGCGAGACCATCTTATCCTTTCTTCTTTGGGTTTTCTCGATGTTTTCCCTTCCCCTCATGGGATAAATAAAGTTCGATGGCGACTCTTCTGTTTCTTTCCTTTTCGCCTCCGGTCGACTATTTTTCGAGTAGCGACAACTTGAAGCAAGCTCTGTCGAAACCGCCCGTATTATCACGACCAGATACTGGGGAAGTCTTATTCCTATACCTCGCCGTCACTGCTGAGGCTGTTAGTACCGTTCTCATTCGCGAGAATCCTGGCGGACAAAAGCCAATATACTTCACGAGCAAAGCATTGCAGGACCCAGAGTTGCGATATCAACAGATAGAGAAGGTAGCATTGGCCCTCGCCAACGCTGCCAGACGACTGAGACACTATTTCTTAGCTCACACGATCGTGGTAAGAATGGATCAGACCATAAAGCAATTACTGGGACGACCAGACATGGCAGTCAGAATGCTCAAATGGTCATTGGAACTGTCCGAGTTCGACATCCAGTATGAAAGCAGGAAAGCTCTTAAGGCCCAAGCTCTGGCCGATTTCATAGCGGAATTGACGTTCTCAGACTCCTCGGTCCATATAGAAAACAGATGGACCATCTATGTAGATGGAGCATCCAGCTCGACCGGCAGCGGGGCAGGGGTAATTTTGGAGAACGACGAAGGGACCATAGTCGAGGCTTCTCTCACATTGTCCTTTCCCACGTCGAATAACCAGGCCGAGTATGAAGCCTTCCTCGCCGGTTTGCGCATAGCCGAAGACCTAGGGGCTGAAGAAATCATCATCTGCACGGACTCTCAGCTCGTAGCCCTCCAGATATCAGGAGAATATCCGACCAAAAACGACAGTCTCTCTGAATACCTAACCCTGGTCAAGGGAAAAATGGCGAGGTTCAGAGCGGTAGGAGTGAGACATGTTCCCCGCTGTAGCGTGCGATTTTGGACGCGGTTCTTAAGCGCTGGTCGCTCTCTGCGGTTTGAGCTTACTACAGGTTGATTCATTTTTTATCCTATTAAAGCTGATGATGGAAGGGAAATAGATGTCTCCAATTAACACTGCTTTGCATACTGAGTTTAAACAGCGGTCTGTTAGGTTACGGATGCTATCAATGTGGGGGGGGCCCTTGTACTGGTTATTTGTGTTTTCTCCAATACTGGTTTCTCTCTTTTCATTTTGACAGAAGGTTTCTGGCGGGGAACAAGGATTAGGATGTTAGGACTGATGCTTTTTGATAGATATATGAGAGTATGGGATTTTGGTTTTTTTGTTGATTGCGCTCGCTAAGATCTTTTCTTTCGATCTTATGCCTACGTATTCCCGTTTACCGAAACAGGGAAATCAGAGCGTTCGTAGTTCCTCCTATTCTATGGGAGGAAATTGGTTGTTTTGGTGTCTTGTTCAAAGCCTAAGACGTGAAGCTAAAGGTAGTTTGTATCTTGACCAAAGCCCAAGATGTGAAGCTGAAAAGTCTATTTGTATCTTGTTCAAAGCCCAAGATATGAAGCTAAAAGTAGTTTGTATCTTGATCAAAGCCCAAGATATGAAGCTGAAAGGTCTTGACTTTAGAGAGAATTTGTCATCTCTAAAGAGGGGGTTGTATGTCACAACTGTTTATAAAGGAGAATTACTTTAACCGAGATGTGTGAATTCGGCAATGTCATAATTTCCTTTATAGGAAATTTTTAACCTGAAGGAGAAGACTTTAACTCAGTGTAGAGCAATGCTATCTTTCCTTAGGAATTTTTCATGCTAAAAGAGGGACAGTGGCATGGATGTAGATGATCCAGAGGCTTGCCGCTTACAGCGATTAGATGAACGGGAAAGAGTTGTTGATGTTTGTGTACTGTGAACGAGGCACAACTTTGATGCTAAAAGGTTGATTGGATTAACCAGTGGTTTTCTTATACAAAGCCTAAGAGGAGGCTAATATGTGTCTCGTACAAAGCCCGAGAGAGAGGCTAAAAGGTTTTGACTCAACGAGGGAATCTTTCGGTATCTCGTATAAAGCCCGAGATGGAGGCTAAAGGGGTGGCTCAACAAGAGAGTCTTTTTTTGTGTCTCGTACGAAGCTCGAGAGAGAGGCTAAAATTTTTTTGGCTCAATAAGAACCTTTTTGTATCTCGTATAAAGCCCGAGATGGAGGCGAAAGGGGTAACTCAACAAGAGAGTCTTTTATGGTATCTCGTACGAAGCCCGAGATGGAGGCTAAAGGGGTGACTCAACAAGAGAGTATTTTATGGTATCTCGTACGAAGCCCGAGATGGAGGCTATAGTTGTTAGCTCCGCTGGGGAGAATCATTGTACAAAGCCCAAGAGGAGGCTATTGTAACTGTTTCAGTTGAGTGACAGATCCAATATACTGATTTTAAAAGAGAAAATCAGTTCTTATATGAGCAACATTGTACTCAGGGATTTTTTTGATGCGAGGATCAGGGTTATCTCCTGTTCTTTGAGGAAACGGGAAATCCAAAGGGTATTGAGACTGTCTGAGTCTACAGGTTTCCTTCCTATTTAGCGAAGGGGTCACTTGAGAATGTCTTCGAGACTCAAGGAAGTTAGACTGTCCGTGTCTAGAGTTTCATCTTTTGTACTATGCTTTGAGAAACAGTAGTAGACTCTATGAAAGGACTGTTCTACGAAGAAGATTAAGTTTTGTTCCTATACCTCTAGGAGGTCGTCGGGATAATTTGTACGAAGCCCAAGAGGAGGCTAGAAGCTTTTAAAAAACCGACGGGTCCTTGTACTAAGCCCAAGAGGAGGCTATCATTCCCGGAGGAAGAGATCATTATACGAAGCCTAAGAGGAGGCGGTGAATACTTCTAAGAAGCCGTAGGGTCCTTGTACGATGCTCAAGAGGAGGCGGGGGTTGCTTTTAGGAAGCCTGTGGGTCCTTGTACGATGCCCAAGAGGAGGCCGATTGCTTTTAAGAAGCCGATGGGTCCCCAAACCCCGAGAAATTCAAGGTAAGCTATTCACAAGGAATAGATCAAGTCAGGAAAGTTCGAGAAATTGGAAGAAACTCAAGAGATGCAATTCACGGAGAAGAGATCATCTATGGGGAATAGAGTTTCTTGACAAGTGCTTTTAAGAAGCATGTGGGTCCCCAAACCCCGAGAAATTCAACGCAATGCTATTCACCGAGAATAGATCAAAGTCAGGAAAGTCCGAGAATTTGGAAGAAACTCAAGAGATGCCATTCACGGAGAAAAGATCATCTCTGGGGAATAGAGTTTCTTTGACAACTTCTGCGAGTGACAGTCTATGAAAGGGTTCACTGAGAATGCTGCCTTTCATGTCTCCATATTGTTTAACCCCAAGAGGAGGGAAGAATGTGTCTGGTAATCCTATGGGGATCTAGTATTGACTATTTCTAAGAGTGATCAATGGGCTTAATGCTAGACGTAGTTGTCGGGGAAACTCTAAATATCTATACTATTATTACATAGTTGATATGAGTTTATGAAAGAAGACTTACAGTGAAACAGCCCCACAATACAGTTATATGTATATGAAAACGGTAAATGAAAGCAAAAACCACTTACTCGGTTGTAGAGCTTCCATGCTGTTTGGTTAGTTGTTCAATAAAGAAAGATTGAAAACAACAGTATATTCAAAATCAAAGGAGAAAGTGCTTTGAAAAAGAAAGATTTTGGGGCTTACAGCTCAAGGAGAGGCCCAGGGTTTTATCAGTGAGCGCACTGTTGAATTTGTACCGAGGGACTTATACAAGTGACTGAGGCCCAAAAAGGTTTTCTGTACAAAGGGATGGGTCTTACACTCTCTCAAGAGGCCCAAAAGTTTTAAAGAAAAAGAGTGGGGCTTATAACACGAGGGTAGGCCCAATTGATTTTTTCGTTTAAAATGGCGATCGCGCCGAGGTTTTCTTTTAACGCAGAGGGACTTATACAATAAGTGAGGCCCCAAATGGTTTTGGTTAAAAGGGGATTGGGTCTTACACTTTATTAGAGGCCCAAAAAGTTTGAATGGGTCTTATAGCTCAAGGAGAGGCCCAATTGTTATTTTTCAAAAGGCGACGATCGTGCCGTTTGTTTTTGACGGTATCAGGACTTATACAACACACTGAGGCCCAAAAATGATTTGGTCAAAAAAAGGATTGAGTCTTACACTCTATTAGAGGCCCAAAGTGTTTTGAATATGATTTATGAGGGTTGAATTAATCCAAAAACCCTAATTTGTTTTCAAAGTGTGTTTAATTGAATAAAAATTCAATTAAAATGATCAAAATTATTTAACATATGAAAAACAAATTGTGATCTTGGATTAATGCTTCAAAAATTAAGTATTGACCTACAAAATAATTAGAAGGCATTAAAAGTTACAAAATCAAGGTGGAAAAAATATTTTAAATGTTAAAAACAATTAAAACATTAATTCTTTACAAAAAATATCAATTATATAAAATAAATAATATTTTTGGGATTTTTTGGGAAAATAAAATATTTTAACATTTTTGTGAATTATTAAAAAAATAATCAACTCAAAATCATTAAAACTCAGAGAGAAATTAATTTTTGAATCAATTAAATAAAATCACAAAATTCAAATATTCAAATTTGAAAGAAATGGCGCCAAGAACAGCTGAAGAACACGCGTGTGTTTCAGCTTGGCCCATATTTGCATTTTCTCTCCAATCTCACTGAATACTTGATTATATCATGCAATCCACATATCAATCAACTCGTTTCAACCTCATGATCATGTCTATGGTATTTAATTTCATTTAAATTAAACATACAACAAGAAATCATGAAAAATCCTCAAGAACCCTAATTTTTGCATGAAGGCTAGGATTTTTGATACACGATTCAAACAATGCAATTAATTGAGGGGAAACATTCCATGCATGATTATGAACATATGGCCAAAGTATTGTGCGAGGAAATATGCATAGATTGAGAGATGCCCAAGTTTAGGCTTACCTCTAGGTCGTGACAGCAAGTGCAATGTGATTTTTGAGTTGGAGGTGTTACAGATGAGTTGTGATGACCTGAACAGCTTCCCTACAGTCTATGGACTGTGTTTGAATGCTTGGACTTGATTGAAATTGGTTGGATCACTTCATGGCATCTCAACTGCATTTTGGTTAAAACCTTGAGCAATTGACTGGTGATTCTGAGAAATCAGTGTTCCAGATGTTGTTTAAGTGTTTGATCAACTCATATATGATGTATGTGAGGTGTGTGTGTGATTGGTTTGAGTGGAATTGCTCTCTAGCTCAAAAACTCAAAGTTGCCTTGCTAAAGAAGGCATTTTTGCCAAAAGAAAGAGATTTTGAGGAAAGCATCTGTTTGATGGCTTTGGTGTACTCAAACTGATCACAATTGAGCTCTATTTATAGTAGAGCAAGTTTGTTTTGGGATCCACAGTGAATGGCAACTGTAGCAGAGGTTTGGCCAATGTTGTCCAATGGAAATCCAAGTCTCCTCTAGCCATTGACTAGAGGTTAGGGCACAGGGTTGTGGTTCCCTTGGTCTTGGATAAGTCTTGACTGAATTCAGTTGAGAATGGCTCAGTCCATGCCACCTTGATGCTTCCATTGAATGCCTCATTCCAAAATTGAAGTCTTGTCCCTATTTTGGCCATTCTAGGTTCAACATGTTATTTATTGTTCCAAAGACTTTGGAGGCTTGGCTCAGTGATTGTCCCCTTTAGATTCAATCCTCTGAGGTGTCCAAGTGGATAGGAGCATTTGGATTTGGCTGATTTTGGCAAATCGACCAAAAATGCAAAATCTGCCTTGCCTTGGCAGATTTCAGCAAGGCAACTTGCCAATGTCATATCTCATGACTCAAATGGAATTTGGTAATGTTCTTGGCCATTTTGGAAAGCCCTTACATGATACAACAACTGTTTGAACATATTTGGTTTTGATCTCTTTTGAATCCAAGTGAAAAATCCCCCTACATTTGGCAAAAAGTGAGGTAAAATCTGACTTAGTGAAATTTTCACTAAGTGTTTAAATAAAGTAACTTTTCTTGATTTTGATCACTCCATAACTCAAAATCCATGAGGAATTTGGACATAGGTCAGTATGAAGCTTTTGTAGAGGGTAATGAGATCTACAAATCAAGCTTTGGATGGAAAAAATTGGCTTTGTGGTTTAGGAGTTATGGTCCTCCAAAGTTGGCACATTAGTGGTACTTTTTCATAACTTAGAAATTTTTCTAAGTTTTTATGGTTACCCCTTTTACAAGTTATCCAACTTTTCTTGATTTTTCTTGATGAATGATGATTCAAATCATACATAAACATCATTTTAAGGTTAAAAAACCATTTTGGTGAAAAATCTCAAAAAGTCAAAGTTGACTTTTTGTGCACAGTTGACTTTTTGTCAGATGAATTCCAAATTGTGCAATTCTTCAGGAAATCATGTCCTTGACCTAAATCAAACTTGATGGACATGTTCCATGGGTGTCATAGGGTATATTGAGGCATTTCCTAGGGTTTGGGAGCATGTCTTGGTCAAAAGTCAAAGTTATAGTTGACTTTTTCCTTAAAACCCTAATTGTGGTGCAGATGAAATTGAGACTTGTTGCTCAAGCTTCTTGGATTAATCCACTGTTCCAAATGGATCAATATGGTATATTAAAGACCCTCAAATCATGTCTTGAGGTCTTGGTTCATGATTTGTCCCAAAAGTCAACTTAGGGGTGAATTAGGTCAAGAAACCCTAATTCCTGATTTTTGATGAATGCATCCCCTGAGGCGAAATTGACTTGATGATTGGGTCCATGAGGCTCCATGGAGTATCTTAGGTCATGTTTTGGATCCTTGGCTTGTGCCCAGAGGAAAAATTTCATCTGGAGGCCCTGGTCGACCAAAACCCTAATTTGGTGACACTGTCGATCTTGAGACTTGATCCACCTAGAAGGGAGCAGCCTTTGCTTAATCCTTGAAGTGGGAGTCCTCTTGATCCATTGTGGATGTTTGAGAGGTTAGAAAAGTTGAAGATCATGTCATTTCTTGATTGATCATTTGTCTAAGAACTCTGAGAGGGCTTGAAACCCTAATTTTGATAGTAGTGAATGCTCACCCATCTTTGGGGAGACTGATGAGGCATGATGGTTCATCCATATTGCGATGATGATTTACACAATGATGGGAAATATTAGTGGTCAAAATTTGGGGTATGACACCCGCGAACATAACGTGCGAGCAGACATCTTGTCCAAACTAGCAAGCACTAAGAGAAAAGGCAAAAACAGGTCAGTCATCCAAGAGATACTTCCCCGGTCCAGCATCGATAAGGGATCCTCGACCCTACACGTACACGCGATTGGGGACAACGATTGTTGGATGACACCCGTGTACAACTACCTCACCAGGGACGAGCTTTCAGATGACCCCAAGGAAGCCAGTACCATTAGACGAAGAGCATGCTCGTACGTCATCGTTGAAAACAAACTCTATCGACGAGGCTTCTCCATCCCACTGCTCAAATGCATAGAGGAGGAAGTTGTCCCTCACATATTACGAGAAATCCACGAAGGCATTAACGCCCAGCACCTAGGAGGAAGGTCTCTTGCCCGCAAGGTCCTACGAGCAGGGTACTATTGGCCAACCATGCAGCACGATGCCAAGGAGCATGTGAAGAGATACGACAAATGCCAACGACACGGGGATATACGCCTAGCTTCGCCTAACAAACTGAAAAGCATGACCTCCCCGTGGCTATTCGCCTGGTGGGGCCTAGACATCCTAGGACCCTTCGTGACGGGGTCCAGCCAAAACAAATTCCTGATAGTGGGCGTAGACTATTTCACAAAGTGGATAGAAGCAGAACCCTTAGCAAAGATAACAACACTTAACATTCTGCGCTTCTACAAGCAGAATATCCTTGCCCGTTTTGGGATTCCCCAAGCAATTATCACGGACAATGGAACGCAGTTCACAGACAAGAAGTTCCAAAACTTTGTCGCCCATCTCGGAACAAAGCAACATTTCGCATCTGTAGAACATCCCCAGACCAACGGGCAGGAAGAAGCGGTCAATCATGTCATTCTTCATGGCCTCAAGCGAAGACTGGATGAAACAAAGAAAGCCTGGGTCGAGGAGCTCCACAACGTCTTATGGGCGTACCGCACCACTCCTCAGTCTACAACCGGGAAAACACCTTTCCGCTTAGCATATGGTACGGAGGCTGTTATACCCATTGAAATTCACGTACCGTCCAGGAGGACCGAATCACCTCTAGATGAGGAAATGAACGACGAAGCAATAAGAGAGGAGCTAGACCTTGTCGAGGAAATCCAAACAGGAGCAGCCCTCCACGAAGCATCTCTTAAGCAAAAAATAGCAATCAGGTACAACACTAAAGTCTTACGATGAGAGTTCGATGTGGGCAGCCTTGTCCTGCGAAGAAACCACAAGGACTCTCGCGAAGGCAAACTAGCAGCCAACTGGGAAGGGCCATACAGAGTCCGTGCTAGAACGGAGAATGGTGCCTACTTCCTCGAGACCCTCAACGGGGATGAAATCCCTTGACCATGGAACGCTGAAAAACTGAAGCAGTACTACAGTTAAAGTCACAATAGGCTTCCTTGCGTCAAAGAACCACCTAACGGTCATCATGCTCGTTCAGGTACAAACGATGCATACGCACAAAGTGGAATCCCACTCAAGTAAATGAGTCGGAGCTCTGCTCGTCGGCGGTCCTCAATCGAGCATCGCCTTCGCCCAGGTACCACGATTGGCAGAACCCCAGCTCGCGTGGGACGTTCACGCCGCGACCTCAGGCCTCAATCGCGACCTGAGATCCGCAACCTCGCCAGGACCTTCCCCGGCTATTCGACCAGTTCTCCACACTGGCGAATTCACACATAACGAGCAATCTTTCAAAAGAAAGCTCTGTTAACAGACACACCCTCCGACGGGCAGTCATACATGCACCGTTAATGTAAAGCACAACAATATAAACAAAAATCATATAAGTAACAAAGTCGGCCAACATAAATCGGACATAAAGTAAAAAAGGCCACAAGGGCTAAAGATTGTACGAATTACATAAAAAAGGGGGGCCACGCCCCCTTAAATCAAATAAAATTACAACAAAATACACGGCACGCAGGCCGACAAAACATCATCATCTGTAAACATCATTCCTCAGTGTCTTCGACTCGTTCATCATTGGGCGGAGAAGTCTGGGTTCTAGCTTGGCCGACAAGGAGAGACTCTGGACAATTTACCCGTCTTTGACGTAAGCCAGGAAATTGGTGCCTTCGGTCACCAAATCAACAACAGGATTCACCACCTGAAACTGAGACACGGCGTTCTTTAAGGATTCCTCGCCAAGCACTACGTTGTCATCCTTAGCCACCACCAGTCGGGCAACTAACTCTGACCTTGCCATTAGCATCTTCACGTCCTCAGGCTCCTCCTCGCCAAGAGCATTGGCCGCCTGCAGTTGCGCAACCAAATCCTCAGCGGCCTTTTTCTCAGCCTCAAGTGTAACCTTCTCCCCCTTCAACTGGGCAACCTCCTCGCCCTCCTTTTCCTTCACCTCCTTGGCAACCTTAGCTTCCTCCTTGGTCTTCCTCAAACTCTCCTCAAGAGCGGCCACCTTCCCTCGGGCAATAGTCAGCTCACTCTCAGTGGTTGTGTCCCCCTCGGCATAGGTGACCGCCATCTCCAGCAGCTTGACCACTGCAGAGGCATCCTGGGCCACCAGCGCCCTCTTGCTCGGACGATCCAGGCTTTGCAGATGCAGAGAATTAGCATGAGGAATCACAAAAGAGGTCCCTTTAAAGAACCTCTTATCCAATACACAAGGAGGCAGCTCGAATTTCGCTTTCTCTGGCGCCTTGCCCAAATCCACTGCTTCGTTCCTTGGACGATTAGACCTGGTCGCCAGGGGCATTGGAGACCGTTGAACATTGGCCGGAGAAGCATTCCCCTGAGGAGGCTGGGAAGGACCAACCGCACGGGCAGGGGAAGGACGAACCTTAGTAATAGCAGCTGCAGCAGCTTGTTTCCGCATGGCCACGTTCCTCACCATCCTTTCGTGGGCTGAAGGCATATTGGCTGCAAAAGACAAAAACAGGCGTCAGACAATAGAAAATAATGAGCAATGCAAAGCAATATATTAAGGTTAAATACTGAGCAGATCCATGGCATCTCTGTAAGTTTTGCACCCCAGCAGTGCCCTAACATTAATAAAATGAGGCTCCACCCGAAGGCCACCATCGGCCTCGAGGATCGCCTCCTTCTTCTTCGTGATGCACTCGGCCATCCGGAACGAGTTCACGTACTGCAACAACCTTTCATATGAAGCAGCATCCCTCTCGTCCAAACTCGCAGGCTCAAAAACATAGTCTTTTGGGGGCTTCGTAAAATGCTCCCCGGTCCAATGGAAGGGATATTTCAACAACCTTTGCCCGATGTATTTCCCCTCCTCGTTAATCCTCTCCTCACCATTCTCATCCACTTCAACCTCCCAGCAGAACGTGCTATCCTGGGCAGCCTCCGACACGGGCTCCATGACGAAGTACCTCGTCTTAAATGTCCGTATGGACTCAGAGAAAGGTTTGAACAGCTTGCGCGGCTGCTTCAGGGAGACCCAACCGTAACTCCTCCTAGAATTATGTCGTTGGAGGTGAAAGATGGTGAAGAAGAAGGGGATGGTCGCCCCTATTTGCAGGTGCTCGCACACCAACTCGAACGCTCGCAGGAAGGCTAACGAGTTGGGATGGAGCTGAGTGAGGGCCAAGCGAAGATGTAAGAAGACAGACTGCTGGAAATCCGTGAATGGAAGCCTCAAGCCCAGCTCTTTGAAAACATATTCATACATCGTAAAGCGCTCCCCATAATTCGTGCAGACGCGCTCGTCAGCGGTGGGGAAATGGACTCTCCAGTCCCCGTCATATCCCACCGTCTGGAAACAATCCCCTATGTAGGTCGAGAATTCAGACGCATGCTCAGAGGGTTCCGCCACCTCCCATTCCTCTGCTTTATTCTCCGCTGCACCCTCCTCGGATAGCTCCTCCTCGGGCACCTCTTCCTGATCATCGTCCAGCAGTTCATCCTCTTGCTCATAGTCCATGTCCTGCTCGGTGGAACCACTCGAGGACTGAGTGCTACTGCTCCCCGAGGAACCAGACTCCTCCTCGGACGAATCTAATATAATATCTTCACGGGGCCCTGTCGCCATCACCTGAAAAGCAGAGAAAGACAGTGAATTCGACAGCTAATCAAATCCACCCTTCTACCACTAAACAAGTGAAAGGGCGCGCTAAGGGCTGAGGACGACGTCCCCGGCCTAAGCCCTGAGAACACTATGAAAAAGTCTCCCCGCGAGACAATGCCCGGAACTCTCCTATCACACGAGGAACTTCTCCAAAGCAAGATCACAAGGTTTTCATTCAACTCACAACTCCATGAAACGCAACGCTAGAACGGTCGCGTGCACGCCATCATCGCGACGACGTCACAGACAGACTCTTCACACACAACGTAACAACAGGCTAACGACAGTGGAGACGGCGGAGCCATCATCCACCACCAGCGGCTACCACATATACAACCCTAAGTCTCCTAAAATCTAACCTAACCACATGCAATGTCTAAATAAACATCAATAAGAAGCAAAACAAAGAAAAGAGACAACTTACTTATAAATAGAAGACTGGAAAAAGTTGCTCGGAGCTTCAAACGGCGAAGGATGCAACAGGAAGATTTCGCGAGCAGGAAATTTGGTGAAGATTGAAGGAAAAAGTTCAGAATGAAAATTTTCCCTCCTATTTATACAGGAGGTCACGTGCAGCCCCACGCGCACATAGGTTATGATGACTACCCGCTAGCCATTATTGCCTAAGCGGCAGCGGCACAAGTTCCAACACACACGTGGCAACCCCCGTATCGTTTCATATTCCACTAGACTGTTGGTATCCATCTGTAACGGGCAACGCTTAACGACCACGACCAACAGCCACAACGGGCAATAGAAACCACGGGCATCCACAGCCAACGAGCAAAACACTCCACTTCCCCGGGACTGTACACTATCCTTAAGTCATCACCTCCACGCTCGGAAGTAACGACTTGGGGGGGCTACTGTTCTGGACTGGGCCAACGGCCATGCGCGACCCAATCCATGATTGCTACAGTAACGGCCCAAACGCTTGGATCCAGTCCATTAAGAGGACAAAGTACCCTTTTGCCCCTACAATCGGTCACGGACTACTCAGTCATGCCCGAAATTATTGCCCGTCACACATGGACTACAACTCCCCGACAGCTGACGAACAGACACCCGCAACTACCTTCTTGCCCGGTATAACGGCTAGTTTGGGCATCCTGCCCGTCATAACGGCTAGTTTGGGCAGTTACCTATTCTTCAGGAAAACGGTTATTTCGCCCTGAAAATAGGACCGTTGGCCACGCGTTGGGGAACATTATATAAACCCTCTCATTTGAGAGGGTCAGGTATCAAATATTCATCCTAAGAATACACTTCTTACTTGCCCCTTTTCTCTGACCCTTTCTTACTTGAGCATCGGAGTGCCTTGCAGGTACACCCCCTCCTCTCCTCATCAACATTCCGAGCACCTAGCCCATCTGACGACCAGCATACGTGGACCTGTTCGAATACTCCGGATCAATTATTATTATTATGATTATTATTATTATTATTATTATTATTATTATTATTTTATTAGGCTAAATTATAGTTTTGATCCTCTATTATGCTCGATTTACCAAATCAACTCCATATTTTATTTTTAAACAGTTTCGGTCCCTCATTTTAAATATTACTAAAAAAAAATGACGAGGTGTAAAATTTTTGTATATTTGGCGTTTTTTTTATGTGGCATGAAACATATTATTATTTTATTATTCTAGTCATTTTATAAATAAATTATTAATTAATATATTTTTTAAAGTTTTTTTTAAGAAATAGAAATTCATTTAGAAACTAATTAATCAATTATTAAATTTTAAAAATACATTAATTTAATTGGGCCAAAGGCCCATCACTACAATACACATATGAAGATTTTTTATTGCACTCTATAGATTTCTTCCACACCATGTGAATTTTTATATATGCCCCATTGATTCTTGAGATATATCTCCGGACGCACCGAAATTCAAGTGAACGTTAAAATATGCCAGAGATATATCTCCAGGACATTTTGGAGGTTATAATACCGCGACAGACTCTTCTCCTCCCCACTTTTCATTTTCATTCAAACACAACTCTTCCACTATCTCATTCTCAATATTCTCCAAATTCACCAAATCAGATTTCATAAATAGGAGACTCAAGGAAACATCAAGCATCATCAATTACATCATTCTACATCTTCCAAACCATAAATTTCGGGTAAGTTTTTTGAATTTTCGGTAAATATTCGAGTTTTGTTGTAAACGACTTAAAATCAATTTCTAGGTGTAGAAATGTTTAGAAATCACATGAAACATAGTTTAGAGTGAGTTATGCATTGTTTGTTGGCTCAAATGGATGATCAGGTGTTTATTTTTAACAATCCAAGTAGCAGAGGATGCCATTGTCGCGACCTCTGATTCTCAGAACATTTTGGAAATACATCTCCAAAAATGTTCACCGTTTCATATGCTTTGGAAAATTATGTAGATACATCTCCGGAATAATGTAAGTGATATTTCCGTAGTTATATTTCCGGAATTTCCTCGGTCATTTTTTGTTTATAATTTTCTTGTTTTGCGTAAACTAGTTATACACCTATTTTACCTTACAGGTTGTTCTGGACTGGGCAGGCGCTGTGCCCTCAGAGGGGTAAGGCCCAATCCAAACCAGCCATTGGACAGGCCCAATAGCTAGAAACTAGTCGTTGGGCAGAAACTAGCCGTTGGGCACGTCCCCTTCACTCGCTAAGCAGTTCACGCGGCCAACTGTTTTCCCGAATCTCACGGAGACAGTTAGACCTGGTCAAAGGGCCATGCGCTTTGCCCTCCACTTAGCAACCCCTCATTGGTCGACCAGGCGCTTTGATCGCATGGGATCTCCCTATAAATACCCCCTCATTTGAGAGGGGCAGGTATTCAATATCCAATGCTTGAACCATTGTACTTGCTTTTCTCTCTTTTGACCAAACACTTACTTTGGCATCGGAGTACCTTGCAGGTACCACCCCATTTTTTCTCTCCTACAAGCATCATCACTTGTCCTACGCGAAGGCCACGACGATCCAGTCTGATCACCGCCGATCAGTGGCGCCGTCTGTGGGAAACTAGCTTCCCCATCTTTTGATTCAGGATCCTCTCTTTTTTCCATCTCATAGACCAAAGCTTTCTTCATACCTCTGTCGATCATCATGGCCTCCACTAAGAATGATGCTATCCGTCAAGAATCCACCGTCACTATTATCACTGACAACACCGCCACGTCCTCTCAGGAGCTGCTTTCCTGGAGACAGATCATCGTGACGGAAAAATTGCGTCTCCTACTCTCGATGGCATAAAACCTCGAGCACAATCCACTGAACGTGTTTTCGAACCTATTTTGGTTCCTTAAAATACTGACCCCAGCACAGCTGCTCTTATAGCCTCTCTCAACAGGTCAAACCTTTTGATCTTCCAGCAAGGAGAAAAGATCTGTATTCTCGAACACATCCTCCAAGAACGCATGCCCTCGGAGAAGCCTCGCAGCGTGTCTCCACATCCTCAGAAACAGAGGCGTGACAGGTCCATAAGCCTCTCCCCGGAAGGAAGACGATCAAGGTTGGCGGAGCCCGCGTCCGATCTCACACGAAGATGATACCAATTTCTCCCGAGGAAGTCAAGGTGTTCCCCGGTGTCAAAGAAGTCCAGGCCCACCGGAAAGCACGAGCATCACCGGTCGCGCAGGCACTCTACATGACGGAGCAGAAGCCGTGATCGCAACTACTCTCTTTCCCATTCTCCAAGCACAAGCAGTGACGATGACGTACATGGCCCCCTCTCACAAGAGATCATGGACACCAGAATTTCTCGTGGGTTGGAGAAGCCCCCTGCTCTAGCAACCTATGACGGGACCACTGACCCCAACGAACATAGAGAACATAGAAGCAATGCTCCATTACCACAACGTGACTGAGGCCATAAAGTGCAGATTGTTCTCGATCACATTAAGAAAGAGGGAAATGGCTTGGTTCAAGCGCCATCCTCGAGGGTCGATCACATCATGGAGAGATTTGAAGAGCCGGTTTGCCCGGCACTTTACGGCTTCCTAATGACATCCCAAGTCGGAGGCCACCTTGGAAGCTATTATACAAGGCAGGGACGAATCCCTGCGGGCATATATCGAACGGTTCAACAAAGAAGTCGTGGAGGTCCGTACAACGGACCATATGAAGAAATATCTTCTCAAGAAAGGCTTGAAACCCAAGAGCGAGTTTCACAAAGCCGTGGGCATCGAGACCCCCCGCACGTTAACATAGCTCCTCCGGAAAGCTGAAGCGTACATACAGTACGAGGAGAATGAGGCTGTATACCATGTCCGGGACGCAAGAGATCGCGAAGGCACCCGGTCACAAAAAAAAGATGAGCCGGAGATGTCCCTACAAGGAAAATAAAGGCGGCGAGACGATCGTCCCCGAGAAAGTAAAGGTCCTGGCCGGTTCACGGAATATACCCTGCTTACGGCTCCCCATGAACGCATTCTCTCCGAGTGCATCACTACTGAATTCGAGCAGGGGGCGTCAGATTCCCCAAACCGACGACTTCCAAGGGCAACGTCGACAAGAGCAAGTATTGTCGCTTCCACCGCAGCCACAACCACACAACCGAGGACTGCGTGCACCTTAAAGACACAATAGATATCCTCATCAAAGAGGGTCGTTTGAAGCAATACGTAAAGAAAGGTGAGTCCTCCCGACGAGAGGCCTCAGATTCAAAGAAGAAAGCAGAATCGTCTCAATTCAGTCCTCCCCCGCAGGTCACCATGTCCATTACGCGACCAGAGGACTTCGTCATTCTAGAGGAGCCTTCCCGGATATCCGCCCACAACACTTGGGAAGTATTCCCTGCATCCATGGTTATCTCATGTGGGGGGTACAATAAGCTGAAAGTAGGATCTATCAAGAGGAAGTTCGAATAGCTTATAAATTGCAGTCCTGCCCAGTTGTCTATGCTTGAGAGAATCAAGGGGTGCTCCCAATCGATCACGTTCAACCGCGAGGAGCTGCCCGGGGGCTCTCCAAATTCTCATATTCCTCTACTCATCAGGGCCAAATTAGCAAACACCGATGTCAGAAGGATCCTGGTGGACCAGGGAAGTTCCGTGGACATTATGTACACTGGTCTGTTCCGCGCCCTTAAGCTAGACCAGAAGAACCTCTCACCGTATGTGGGATCCGATTTGTAGGGGTTCAATGGTGCCACGGCCAGACCCTGGGGGTACGTGGAGCTGCCAGTCACATTCGGGGAAGAAGAGGAATCCAGGTCAATCAAGACCCAGTTTTTGGTGATCGATTTCCCGTCGCTATATCAATGCATTTTGGGGAGACCAGCCCTCGCAGAATTGGTTGCTGTTTCTTCAACCGTCCACCTCAAGTTGAAGTATTATACCAAGAAGGGTCGCGTAGCAACTTTGCATGGGGACATAGAAGCTGTCCGCAGATGCTTCGAGGCAGCGACCAGGGGACAGAACCAGATTGGAGCAGCACTTGAAGCAGCCAAACGGGCAAGGGATGAAGATCGTCCAACCGAAGATGGCCAACCAGACAAGAAGCCTGCACTCCCCGTGCATACTATCGACCTTGACAACCAAATTTCAAAAGAAGGCAAGGAAGATAATGGTGAGGGTGCGCCAACGGGGACGACCAACTCCCCCACATCAGCCCTTATGCGACCAGTTCCAGATGGGGAGTTCGAAGTCATCACCTTCAGCAACAACCCCAACAGAGGAGTAAAGATAGGTGTTGGACTACCCGACGAGGTCAAGCTACAACTGAAGAAGTACCTGGACAACAATACTGACTTGTTCGCTTAGAGCGCAGCAGATATGCCTGACTTGGACCCTAAAACCGCGTGCCACCACTTGACCGTTGATCCAGCTGCTCGCGCCGTTGTGCAGCAAAGAAGAAAGCAATCTGACGAGAAGACACAGGTTGCCAAAAAACTTGTACAAGACCTCTTAGAGGCAAAATTTATTTCGGAGGCCAGGTATACAACCTGGCTGTCCAACATTGTACTTGTGAAAAAACATAGTGGAAAATGGCGCATGTGCATTGACTACACTGATCTCAACCGGGTTTGCCTGAAAGATGCTTATCCTTTACCGAGCATAGATAGACTCGTAGATAACTCCGCGGGTTTCAAACTCTTGTCCTTCATGGACGCCTATTCGGGATACAATCAAATCCCTATGGCCGAAGAGGACAAGAGGTATACCACATTCATGACCTCCTCGGGGAACTATTACTACAACGTAATGCCTTTCAGTCTGAAAAACGCTGGGGCCACGTACCAGCGCATGATGAACAAAGTCTTCCGATCAGAAATCGGGGACATGCTCGAAGTTTACATGGATGATATGATCGTAAAGTCCCAAAAGGAATCCGATCATACGACTCACCTGCAAAAGGTTTTCGACCAGGCCAGGAAATGTAAAATGCGCTTTAACCCTGAAAAATGTACCTTTGGTGTACGGGCAGGGAAGTTCCTCGGATTCTATCTCATCGAAAGGGGAATAGAAGCAAACCCAGATAAGTGCCGACCATTCGCAAAGCTCCCCACGCCCAGGTCGAAGAAGTCCATACAATTCCTAAACGGGATGCTCGCTTCCCTTTCTCGTTTCTTGGCTAAATCCGCTCAACACGCCCTGCCCTTCTTTAAACTCCTCAGGAAAGAGACCAGTTTCGAATGGACAGATGGATGCGAGCAAGCCCTGGCCCACCTTAAGCAGGCACTATCCGAGCCACCTGTACTTTCTCGACCAGAATGCGAGGAAACTCTATACTTATACCTCTCTGTCGCCAACGAAGCCATTAGCGCTGCTCTCATCCGCGAAACAACGGACGGGCAGAAACCCATCTATTTCACCAGCAAGGCCTTACAAGGGCCAGAATTCAAGTACGTGTAGATAGAGAAAGTCGTCGTTGCTCTCATCACCGTCGCGAGGAGGCTTAGACACTACTTCCTGGCCCACACCGTTGTTGTCTGTACGGACCAGCCCATCAGGTAGTTGCTATGTCGACCAGATATGGCAGGCAGGATGCTTAAATGGTCCCTGGAGTTATCAGAATTCGACATTCATTATGAGGGCAGAAAGGCCCTCAAGGCACAAGTTTTGGCCGACTTCGTGGCAAAAATGACGCTGCTACCGTCCCCGTCACATGGAGCACATAAATAGACCGTTCACGTAGATGGGGCATCCAGCCCCTCAGGTAGCGGAGCAGGTATCATCCTCAAAAATGAGGAAGGAATGTTAATCGAAGTATCGCTAGTCCTGTCCTTCCTTACATCCAACAATAGAGCCGAATATGAAGCCTTCCTCACGGGACTACGGCTGGCCAAGGACGTGGGTGCCAAGGAGGTAAAAATCTACACTGATTCCCAGCTCGTAGCATCACAAGTACGGGGAGAATTTCAAGCAAAGAACGACCAGCTGGCCGAATACCTGGCGCTGGTAAAGGAAATACTTACAAAGTTCGATGCGTGGGAAGTCCAGCACATCCCCCACGAACGAAACACGCGAGCAGACATCTTGTCCAAACTAGCTAGCACCAGAAAGAAAGGCGGAAATAAGTCCGTCATACAAGAGGTACTCGTCCAACCTAGCATCGAGAAACCATCTCACCTGCTCGACGTCAACATCATCGGGGACACCCATTGCTGGATGACTCTCGTATACAACTACCTCACCAAAGGGAGTTACCCGAGGATAGTAAAGAAGCCAGTGTAACTAAACGACGAGCTTGTTCGTATGTACTGGTTGAAGACAAACTCTACCAAAGAGGATTCATCATCCCCCTCTTAAAATGCGTCGAGGAGAGTAAGGTCCCCGAAATTCTACAAGAAATCCACAAGGGCATCAACGCGCAACACTTGGGGGGAAGATCCTTGGCATGAAAAGCCTTGCGAACAGGATATTACTCGCCAACCATGTAGCACGACGCCAAGGAGCACGTCCAAAAGTGCGACCGGTGTCAGCGTCACGGGGACATGCCCTTCGCACCCCCTAATGAATTGAAGACTCTATCCTCGCCATGGCCCTTCGCCTGGTGGGGGATGGACATACTCGGCCCCTTTACAATGGGGTCTTATCAAAACAAATTTCTAATCGTGGCCGTCGACTACTTTACGAAGTGGATCGAAGCCGAAGCCCTCGCCAAGATCACAGCCTTCAACATACTTCGTTTCTACAAAAGAAATGTCCTCGCACGGTTTGGGATGCCCTAGGCCCTCGTGACTGACAACGGAGCTCAGTTCACAGACATAAAGTTCCAAGATTTCGTCACCAAATTAGGCACGAAGCAGCACTTTACTTCCGTCGAGCATCCCCAGACCAACAGGCAAGCAGAGACTGCGAACAGGGTGATCCTTCGTGGTCTAAAGCGAAGGTTGGGCAAATCCAAGAAGAGATGGGTCGAGGAGCTACATAGTATGCTCTGGGCCTATAGGACAACACCGCAGTCCACCACTGGGGAAACCCCTTTCCGACTAGCCTATAGAACCGAGGCGGCGATACTGGTAGAAATCAGAGAGCCATTCGGACGAACGAAAGCTCCCCTCAACGAGGAAATGAACGACGAAGCCTTAAGATAAGAGCACGATCTGGTTGAAGAAATACGATCAGGATCAGCTCTCCACGAGGCCTCGCTGAAACAACAAATAACCTTGTGCCACGATGCTAAGGTTATAAACCGCGACTTCCCCGTTGGCAGCTTGATCCTGCGCAGAAACCAGAAAGATTCGCGCGAAGGGAAACTTGCCGCAAACTGGGAAAGACCCTACAGGGTTAAGTCCAAAATGGGCACCGGAGCATACTATTTAGAAACTCTAGACGGAGAACCATTTTCTCGACCATGGAATACTGAAAAGCTCAAGCAATACTACAGTTAAGCCCAACCACAAGGTCGGACTAACTGCCGACGAGATCACTTCGAACAGGGAGACGGCGCTGTAATACCCCAAAATTTTCCCTCTCATTTTTTTCATACCATTTAGCATATGCTTTCATTTCATTGCATTGCATTCAAGCATAGAAAAATAAAACATAAAGCATTGCATTGCATCTCGCATAAGGGCATGTGATCAGTGGATTGCAGGTATTGATCATCCAAGCCATAGAACAAGATCCAAGGGTTTTCAAGCAAAGCCTCAAGGGTCTTTTACATCTCACATAATCTCAATTGATCTCACAAGTCATTGGAAGATGGGAATTCATCAAGAAGATTGGGCAGTGCTTCACCTCCTATCAAAAACAGTCCAAATTAGGGTTTTGGGTTCAAGCATTCTCCTGATGAAATTTTCATTCAAACTTGATCTCAATGTTTTCTACATGATATCAAGTATATAAGGATGGAATATTGGCCATTGGGTCATTTCAGAGGAGGTTCAATTGATCAGTTGCTTGAGAATCAAGAAATTGGGGAAAAAGTCAACTATGCAGTGAAAAAAGTCAACTCCTGGCTTTTTAAGGTCAAATTCATGAAATTCAAGTTACATATATTCATTGGACAAGATTTGATCAAGAAATGATGGAGGAATCATGGAATATTAAGAAATGTACAAAGTTTCCTTTTTTGGAAATTTAGGGTTTCCAAAAATGGCAAGTTTGGACCATTTTGCACCATACTTTGAGGCTTTCTTTCTTCAAGATAAAAGATCCAAGCCTCAGTCCCAATTTGAGCCAATTAAAGTTCACATTCTAAGCTTTAAATCCATATAAAGAACTCTTCCATTGGATCAAAATTGAGGGAGTTATGATCAATCAAAGTTTGGTAAAATTAAGGCAAAAACCAAGTCATGGCAAGGCAAGCTCAGGCCCATAGGCCATAATTTCATCAAACACATGGCGGGTGTCGCTCCCGAAAGATTCACATCCAACGGTACAAACGCGAAAGTGGCGTGGAAAACAGAGTCGCCAGCAATGTGTATTTATCCAAAGAGAGGGAAAGGGAACATCGCATAAACCTGAAAGAAGAGGAAAGAGCATGGTCTTGCGACCAAGAGATCTGGGTTCGGGAGTCGGTTACGCGCGAGGAAGGTATTAGCACCCCCTCCCGTCCATCGTACCCGATGGGATCCACGCTTGCTTGTCTCGATCAAAGGGTGTCGCCAACTGGAACTCCGCTGCTACTGGAAAAGAAAAGGAACGGGAAAAAGGAAAAAGAAAGGAGAGAGAGAGAGCAAGAAACAAATGTAGGGAAAATAAAAGAAATGCTCGCATGGGCCCTACCCCACTGCCTACGTATCTCATCGGGAGCATGAGAATCAGAGCGACGTAGTTCCCCTCACTAGGGGTGGATTGTGTTTTTTAAGGAACGAATTACGTTCTAGCTCAGGTGTTGCAGCTCGCTGAATCGAGACTTAGGCGTTACCGTCTTGCGAGAGAACGAGTAGGAGCACGTTCGTGCATTGAGAGTGAGTGAGATGAGAAGAGAATTCCCGAAGGAAAGACGTTAGTGTTTTTTTGGAGTTTTTTAGCCAGAAGTGTTTTTTAAGTTAGTTTGTAACTTGCATTGAACCAAAGTCTTAAATACAGGAACGAATACTTTCGCGCATCGTCCCCAACAGAACGTACACTAGATATCCTAGAAGAATGAGAGGAAGCCCCTCGTTCCCACTTCCCACATATAAGGCTCAAGCGCAATACATGTTAACCTTTATTAAGTGTTTTTTACTTTTCTTTTGAGATGAGAAGAGAAACGACGCAAGGGAAACTCTAAAGGGAAACTAAAAGTCCTAATGTTATCATGCATGGATGTCCTATGTTTAGTGAGGTTTAGGAGAAAAGACTACCTAACCTAATGCTAATCCTACTCCAAGCTTAATAAAAAATTAAGTTGGACTAGGTAGCTCTAAGGGGAAAAGAATCCAAGACTTGAACAAGTCTTGAGATTCATGGGATGAGAAAGAGTGAAAGAGAAGGAAAGAGAAAGAGAAGAAAAGAAATGAGATACAATAAATGGAAGCAAGCATATCATATCATAAATGTTCAACTCAAATCAATCAACATGTTTCAAAGATCAATGCAACACCATTCAAGCAAACATGCAAGGCTAAACATGAAAGAATGCAAGCATGCTTGAATTACATGTACAACCAACACACATGGATTTCATAATAAAGTGAAATGAAAAAGGCCAGATGAAAATGAAACAAGACCAGAACTTAAATCACATTATCATCATCAATTCACAAGTGCAAAAGAGATTCACAACATGAAGCATTAAAGTCCAAAGAAGCTCACAAAAGGAAAGGTAATGATATTCACCATACAATTCAAACCAAAATGATCAAGTGAGATGAAAATCAAGTAATGAACCCAAAGGGCAGTAGCATACACATTAATATCATGCCAAGATCAAACTCAAGTCATGCAAGATTAATCATCAAGCAACACATTCAAAACATGTATCAAAATTGAGAAAGACATTCACTTATCATTCATGCAAGCAAAGCAAAGAAACATGTGAAGCAAAGAGTGAGAACATGTCACATAGAGCACCTTAAACCAAGAGGGTCAGAACCTCTATCATGTCATACAAATCAAACAAAAGGTTTCATACATGAGTGAGATCATACAAAGAAGCCCTCACAAGATTAAGTTGGACATATCACAAGATTCAAGTCCAAAACAACATCAACTTGTAAAATCAAGAACAAATTGAAAAATGATCAAATGAGGATGATTCCAAAGCCACGAGTAAATCAAACAGAACATGATCATACCATAAAAACATCTCAAGCATCACTCCATCACAAGTAAGCAAATGCATTCAAACTAGATCATGCATCCAAGTATACCTCAATCAAACTTACATCACAAAATAAATTCAACCAAAAATAGCAAAGTGGATGAATAAAATCCCAAAAAATATTCAAACAGAATTTAACTCAGTCAAGTAACATATGCAAAAAGATCAAACCAAAATTCACAAATTAAGTACCTCAAACAATTAGGCAAATATCACATAAGAAACATGGTTCAACATGCAAAAGAGAGAGACCAAAATGCCACATGAAATGAGTTTAAAAATGAAACAAAAATGTTTTTATGCACTTTAATATGTCACCTAATAAATTCAAAAAGAATGGATTAAAAATGTATTGTGGATGAAGAGAAATAAAATTTACAAGTTGGGGTGTGCAAATGAAACAATTAAAAAAGAAAATTAGGCAATTAATTAAATCAGATGCCAAAATAAAAATAAAATGAGAAAATAAAATATGGAAAAGTTTGATAAAACTAAAAAGAGGTTTCATGATTTTTTGTATGATTTTTAGATGCATAAAAATAATTTTAGCAATTAAAATGCAAAACAAATAATAAAAATAAGAAAAGAAAATGAAATAAAACAAGGGGGTGCAATGAGTAAGAAAAATGCGCTGCAAATGGAAAAGGCCCAGATTGGGGGGTGCGAATATAAAAGCCCAAACAAACAAGCCCAAAGCGAAGTCAATAGAAAAACAATGGAATTAGTCAATGCTCAGGTTTGATCCAGTCCACACAAATAATCCAACGCTCATCAGCAAGTCAACACAATTAACAAGTAATCATGATCTATGGCCAAGATTGAAACGCACACCACAATAATGATATACCCACGCACACGCAAGCACTCAGCACACATACACCAGCCACGCGACATGCACATGCGTTTTTTATTTATTGTCATAATATCAGCCACATGATGGAATCAACGCGCAAGATTAAATCAGCAATTCACAAATTAAAAGAAATCAATGGCCAGGAATAGATCACACGATAACACACTTTGGATGGCATGCACACAATCACTAAAATAAAAAATAAAAATAAAAACACGTGGCGTAACGAGAGACGTCAAATCAAGGTAACGGACAGCTAGGATTTCTTCTTCTTCACTTGACCTCCTCGCCGGACTGAACATAAGCAGCCGCCGGAGCTAGGGCTCCGGCCACCCTCTTCGGTGAGCTGCTGCGTGTTTTTTTCCAGAAATTGCAAGTAGGTACTCCATTTTGACCAGAAAAATGCAAGGATCTCAAATATCCAGTCCATTTCAAAAAATAATCAACCAAAAATGAGAATCGAACAAAAACAATATTAGATCTAAAACTTTAAATCAACATATCACACAAACCACACGTCCAAACTTCAAACAAAATATATCAGAGTGATCAGTGAACATCAAGGATCATTATGCACATCAAAAATTTAAGTTATGTGAGTATGAAAAATTCACCAACCTGAACCTTGTAGAACTTGAAAACCTCCAAGAAATCCTTCCAAAAACTGCAGATCCACTCCTTGGAACCTCTAGATGCAAAATAAATGCAACTAGAGCTTGAAATCTTGCTAGATCTTGAGATTCAAGTTGAATCCTCTTGAATGGAACTTGGTGAAATCCTCCCTTTCAGCTTAAAATAATGGATGATTCGTGCTCCTTTCAACTCACTGATCAAGAATATGTCAAGAGATTTTCAAAAACCCTCAAGGAATGAGAGATTTGAAGGAGAGAAAGTGAGAGTGAGTTTTTGAAATTCTGAGCAAATGAGAGTGCATGTCCTAATTTCTGAGGCATGAGTTAACTTATATACTCTTCATTAGTCTACTGATTGTGATTAGCAAGTGGTTAATCCTTTCGTTAGTGGGATTTGAGTGAAATTGCAATTTTGCATTATGTACTACCACCACTAATCCACATGTGCAACACCCTTGTACTCAGCATAATTCACCTCCAATTTACTCATGTATCATCTCTGAATTGAATTTGGGCCTTGCACTTTCTTGGTTTGTAAGTTTTGAATCAATTTGCATTTTTGAATAATGTGAAAATAATGAGAAATATGGCATGGAATGAATTGATTCAAAGGCCACAAATGATCTTCTTGACTTGTATTTTGACATTGTAATGTGACATGAAGCAATTGGGAACATTACAAGTCCATTTGTGCAAAAATGCAAAAGGTGGAAAATTTGACATATAAGGAATCCATGAAAAGCACCTTGCATTGTTTTGGCCATAACTAGAGTTCCACAAATGATATGGAAATGTTCTAGTACTTTTTGGGAATGGGAGAGAAAGATATTCAACTTTCATGTTGTAATAAAATTCATTTGGAGCTTCCTTAATGATGAAAAGTCAAGTTGAATGTAGTGGAAAAATTGCCAAAAATGGAAAGTTTGTATTATAGGTCATTTTCCAAATTTAGTAACTTTTGCACAAACTCTTGATTCTTGAAGAATGGTATGAATCTTGACAATTGAAGACCATATGAGGATGTGAGACCTTGAAAACCATGAAAAGACCCTAAAAAAACAATTGACTTTTGCTTATTTCACCAGCAACTAATCCACTGAACAATCTTCACCATGAACCATCAACCAAATCCCCATCCATAAACACTTGTGAGCATATGGAAACCATAAAACATGCTTGAACCCCCAAATTCTTCAAGAAACTCTCTTGAAACCAAAAACCCTGATTGGTCTCTCTGGTTAGGAGGGAGAGATCCACTTGCAATCTTTTGCCATGCTTGATCTTAAGAAGACATGATGAACCCCGTGAGCCACCTTGAAGCTTGAGACTTGAGAATATAGACCAAGTGCCTTGATCCCATGCCCTATGCTGAATGCCATGCTATGCAATCTATGACTTACCATGGAATGCAAATGAGTAAAGCATAGACCAATTATTGAGAAAAATAAGAGGGTAAATTTTGAGGTATTACAGCTGCCCCTATTCAATCAACTGTGCATCTGAATGGATGAAAGCAACGGCTATCAGGAATTCAAGATACATAGGGATTGAATATAAAAATAACCGAGAAAATTTGCACTGTGGTTAGAGAAAATGCTGTAAAGGTAAGGAAGAAAAGTTGGTGAAGAAGACCTTGGAACCATTGGACCCCATAGGAAACCTGTCGGGAACTGGTGAAATACCTGTCGGGGACTGGTGAAATACCTGTCGGGAACTGGTGAAATACCTGTCGGGAACTGGTGAAATACCTGTCGGGAACTGGTGAGCTTGGACCTATTTTGCCTATCGGGAATGGGCAAGTGTACCTGTCGGGAACTGGCAAGGTTCAAACCAAAGGGAGCTGTCGGGGATGGCTACAGTTTATAACTAAGGCTTACCTATCGGGAATGGGTAACGGGGCCTGTCGGGAACTGGCATGGTTAAAACTTAACGGAGCGGTCGGGAACGGCTGCAGTTTATAACCAAGGCTTACCTATCGGGAATGGGTAATGGGGCCAGTCGGGAACTGGCATGGTTAAAACTCAAAAGGAGCGGTCGGGAACGGCTGCAGTTTATAACCAAGGCTTACCTATCGAGAATGGGTAACAGGGTCTGTCGGGAACTGGCATGGTTAAAACTGAAAGGGAGCGGTCGGGAACGGCTGCGGTTTATAACCAAGGCTTACCTATCGGGAATGGGTAACGGGGCCTGTCGGGAACTGGCATGGTTAAAACTCAAAGGGAGCGGTCGGGAACGGATGCGGTTTATAACCAAGGCTTACCTAACGGGAATGGGTAACGGGGCCTGTCGGGAACTGGCATGGTTAAAACTGAACGGAGCGATCGGGAACGGCTGCAGGAACCCTGTTGGGAATGGTTCCAAGAGACTTGCAAGTTGAGAGATATGACTCTGTGGGGATAAAAATGATGAAACCCTTTGTATCATTTCGTAATGTCTGTCGGGGGATGAACTAGGCATTCTTTCTGGCTTTGTCAATGATATAAGGAGCAAAGTTCTGGACTCTCGCACGAGTTATCAAAACTGGCCTATGCTTCACATGCATATGTTTGAATTTTGCCGTAACGCTCCATACGAAATGGAATGCTACGCATTTTAGAGGATGCTATGCGCACTATATGCAAAATGCAAAGAGATCCTCAGCAAAATAAATGCTGAGGAAAGGAAAGACAACTCCGCTAGGGGTAATAAGATGGATTAACTTCACGGTCGCAAACCGTACTGGGGAAGACAAATTGACCTGACCTCCTGATCTGGGCACTGTCCTGACAAACCTGTTAAGGCTACTGTAGGAAAAGGTAACTTTGCTGGGGAGGCATCATCTGAACCAGTCATCTTGGGGAATAACTATAACCATAGGACTTCGCTGAAGATTAATGAGCTTACGACAAACTCTGCTGGGGAGATGTCCCTTGAGAGGATTTTACAGAAGACCACGCCTCTTCAAACTCTACTGGGGAACCAGGTTTACAACAAATTCTGCTGGGGAATTTTCAAAATGCTCTATGCTTGGGATGGTCAACCACTTGCTCTTGCCCCATGATACCAGGCTGATTTGAAGAAAATGTCCCCAGAGGATTTTACAGAAGATTTGATATCTCCAAACTCCTGGACATTCACTGAGTCTTGCACATCAGCTGCAAGGCATGTGAAGCAACTCTACTGGGGAATTTACAACCGTTATCAACACAGAAAAGCTTGTAGCTGTTGGAAGTACTGAATAGGATACAATACTACCCTTTTGACAACGTTGTTGGGGATCATGAAGCTCTGTAAGTACGCTGGGGATGACCACCTCCAAGAATAGCCTTCCTGCTAATAAGCCCTCTCTGCCTGGGGAGGAACGATCATTTGCGCTTCGCAAAAGGATTCGGCTTGAAGGCGTCATACCTCTTTGCATAGCTATCCTGTGAAATCTCCACACCTGCAAACAAAAGAATGCGCACATATGCCCCAGAATAATACGAGGTTTGGTAGAATTCAACCAAGCACACGCGTCATTTAAAGCAATTCTAAATGTTTTCTCCTTTATGCACATTATTGTAGAACCTCCAAGATTTTCGCATGCAAGTGTTTATCAAAAATTTGGACGTTTGTGTAAACAAAGCAAATATAAAAACAAAACAACAGATAGAATTATTCTGAATAACGACAATTTTATTGATTGAAGAGCCTGAAAAATAGGCATTTACATCAAGAAGCAATTCCTGGAAAGAGGTAACTGCCAAAACAAAACAAAAAAGAAACTGTCCTAACGGCAATGTGAAAATGGAACTTCATTGAGTTTCAACCCTGCTATGGTTCATAAATCTTCAAGATTCTCCAACTGCTTTGCCTTCAAAAGGGGACGATTGAACTGATTCCTGACCTTCGGACTGCTTACTGATTGAGACGAGGCAATACAGATTACTCAGATCGCAGTTTTCGCTAAATCTCTCTTTTGCCTGGATCGCCCTTTACGGGTTTTCAATCCACCGAGATACCCTTTTTTGCCTAAGTTGCCCTTGCGGGTTTTCAACTTACCGGGTGTACTTCTTTTTTATTTTATCCCAAATTTTTGCCCGAACGTTTTTTTTTGGTTCGCCGGGATGCCCTTTTTTGTCTGGACTCTCTTTTTACTATCCAGCGGGTCTCTTTATCCGAAGTATTTTTTAACTGCGTTTGAGTTCACAGGGGACAAAAAATCCTCACCGTCCATTGTTGTAAGCATCAAGGCTCCGCCTGAGAAGACCTTCTTAACAACATATGGACCTTCATAATTAGGCGTCCATTTGCCCCTATGATCTGTATTCGGAGGAAGAATCCTTTTCAATACCATGTCACCCGTCTGGTAGGTCTGAGGGCGCACTTTCTGATCAAAAGCTCGTTTCATTCTCCTCTGATACAGTTGTCCATGACAAACTGCAGCCAATCGTCTTTCTTCGATGAGACTCAACTCGTTGAACCTCGCTCGAACCCATTCAGCCTCGTCAAGTTTAACATCCATCATGACCCTTAAAGAAGGGATTTCCACCTCAACCGGTAGCACTGCCTCCATACCATATATAAGCGAAAACGGGGTTGCCCCAGTAGATGTACGAACAGAAGTACAATACCCATGTAAAGCGAAAGGTAGCATTTCATGCCAATCCTTATATGTCACCACCATCTTCTGCACAATCTTCTTAATATTTTTGTTGGCTGCCTCGACGGCACCATTCATCTTCGGGCGGTAAGGAGAAACATTGTGGTGTTCAATTTTGAAGCTCTGGCATAGCTCTTTCATCATCTTGTTGTTGAGATTAGAACCATTGTCAGTAATGATCCTTTCAGGCACCCCATATCTGCAGATAATATCTTTCTTAATGAATCGGGCTACCACCTGCCTGGTAACATTTGCAAAAGAGGCAGCTTCTACCCACTTGGTAAAGTAATCAATAGCCACCAAAATGAATCGATGTCCATTGGAAGCTGTAGGCTCAATCTTCCCTATCATATCAATGCCCCACACAGCAAAGGGCCACGGAGAACTCATCACATTCAGGGGATTTGGTGGCACATGCACCTTATCAGCATAGATTTGGCATTTGTGGCATTTTTGAGCGTACTTAAAGCAATAAACCTCCATAGTTAACCAATAACACCCTGCTCGTAGTAATTTCTTCGCCATAGCATGCCCACCAGCATGGGTACCGAAAGATCCTTCATGTACTTCCTGCATTAACAGGTATGCTTCCTGTCTATCCACACATCTAAGCAAGACCATGTCAAAGTTTTGCTTGTACAACACATCCCCATTCAAAAAGAAGCTTCCTGCCAACCTCCTCAGAGTCTTTTTGTCATTGTTTAATGCCCCAGTTGGATACTCTTGACTCTCCAAGAAACGCTTGATATCAAAATACCAGGGTTTATCATCAATCGTAGTATCAGCGGCAAACACATGAGCGGGTCAGTCTAATCTCATCACATCAATCTTCAGGATATGGTTCCACCAATTCACTTGAATCATGGAGGACAATGTAGCTAAAGCATCAGCCATCTGATTCTCATCACGAGGTATATAGTATAATTTTACTGTTGTAAAGAAGGTCAACAGTCTTCTCGCGTAGTCTCTGTAAGGAATCAAGTTCTGCTGGTTGGTATGCCAATCTCCATTGATCTGGTTGATCACTAGAGTGGAATCACCAAATATCTCAAGAGTCTTGATCCTCAAATCAATGGCCTCTTCAATACCCATGATACATGCCTCGTATTCCGCTTCGTTGTTGGTGACATTAAAAGTTAACCTGGCAGTGAAAGGTATGTGTGATCCTTTCGGAGTAATCAAGACTACCCTAACACCACTTCCATTCATGTTAACGGCCCCATCAAACATCAGTTTCTATTTGTCATCAGGATCCGGTCCTTCATCAACCGGAGCCTCTTCACAATCTTTAGCCTTGAGAAACATAATGTCTTCATCAGGAAAATCAAACCTCATTGGCTGGTAATCGTCAATAGGCAACTCGGCAAGATAATCAGACAACACACTTCCTTTGATAGCCTTCTAGGAAGTGTATTGTATATCATATTCAGTCAAAACCATCTGCCACCGAGCAACCCTTCCATTAAGAGCTGGCTTTTCAAAGATGTACTTAATTGGATCCATTTTTGAAATCAGTAGGGTTGTATGAGTCAGCATGTATTGCCTCAATCGCTTAGCAGCCCATGCTAGTGCACATCACGTCTTCTCAAGAATCGAGTACCTGGACTCGCAATCGGTGAACTTTTTGCTCAGGTAGTATATAGCATGCTCTTTCCTACCTGTCTCGTCGTGTTGACCGAGAACACAACCCATTGATCCATCACGTACAGTGAGATACATAATCAGCGGCCTCCCAGGAACTTGAGGCATGAGAATCGGAGGATTTTGCAAGTATTCTTTTATTTTATCAAAGGCCTTTTGACAATCATTGTTCCACCAGATTGATTGATCTTTTCTCAATAACTTGAATATTGGCTCACAGGTTGTGGTGAGATGAGATATAAATCTTGCAATATAATTCAGTCTCCCCAAAAACCCACGAACTTGTTTTTCAGTTCTCGGCTCTGGCATTTTTTTAATGGCTTTTACCTTTGCTGAATCCACCTCGATTCACTTTTCACTGACAATGAAACCCAGAAGCTTCCTAGATCTTACCCTGAAAGTACACTTATTCGGGTTCAGCCTCAGTCTGAAATGTCTCAACCGCTCAAACAATTTTTTCAAATTTATCAAATGCTCTTCTTCCGTTTGTGACTTGGCAATCATATCATCCACATAAACTTCAATTTCTTTGTGAATCATATCATGGAAGAGCGTTACCATGGCACGCTAATATGTAGCCCCAGCATTCTTTAAGCCAAACGGCATCACCTTATAACAGAAAGTGCCCCAAGGGGTAATGAATGTAGTTTTCTCTATATCCTCGGGCGCCATTTTGATCTGGTTATATCCGGAGAACCCATCCATGAAAGAAAACACAGAGAATTGAGCCGTATTGTCCACCAACACGTCAATGTGTGGTAGTGGAAAATCATCTTTTGGACTCGCCCTGTTCAAATCTCGATAATCCACACACATTCTGACTTTACCATCCTTCTTCGGCACAGGCACAATATTAGCGACCCACGACGGATAATTGGTAACAGCTAGAAACCCGACATCCAACTGCTTTTGCACCTCCTTTTTTATCTTGATGGCCATTTCAGGTTTGGTTCTCTGAAGCTTCTGCTTGACAGGAAAACAACCCTCTTTCAGCGGTAATCTGTGCACAACGATCTCTGTATCCAACCTAGGCATATCTTGATAAGACCAGGCGAAGATGTCGACATACTCTTGCAACATTTCAATCAGCTCTTTCTTTACATTCTCAGCCAGGCTTGCCCCTACTTTAACCTCTTTCCTTACCTCTTCAGTACCAAAATTGACAACTTCTACGTCTTCCTGATGAGGCTGAATGGCTCTTTCTTCCTGTTTTAATAATCTAACCAACTCCTCTGACAGTTCACAGTCTTTCTCGTCCCCTTCTTCGGCTTGGTATATTGGAATATCGAAGTCATAATAAACCATAGCAGAGTCATCATCAATGAGATCCAGAGAATTACTTCTGCATGAATGATAATTCATGCCTTTAGAAACTGCTCTTTGAAAGGAAAAAGGAAAAATACAAGAAAACTGTGAAGAAAACATTGCCATTTTTTATATTTAAATGATAAAAAATAAAAAAAGAAAGACAGGGAGCACAATTTGAATACAAAACGTCCTTTCATTAATGATAAAAACTTGTATGAAAACAAATGGGGGCCCTACAATGAAGTCACTATGCCTTGGGCAGAGCATAGGACTTTTGCATGCTTAATGAAAGAAAACAAAGAAAATTACTTATTTGGCAGAGTAACTTGGATGAGATCCTCCGAAAACCAATTGTTCAGCTTCACTCCTGGAGCACATGGACGCACCCAGTTGTCCAGATCACAGTCACTATCTTCACCGTCTTCAATTGCTGCACAGGTATGACTTGGATATATGACCCCTCCACTTGAGAAGAAAACTAGCCCTTGTCGCTCTTGACCCTGTAGCGGAACCCGAGGAGGTTTATAACCAATTCCATTCTTATCATCCTTGAAAGGTATCTCAACCATTTGTCCCCAACCTTCGGTATGACCAGACTGCACCACCTCTAAAGCCTGCTTATATGAAGTCATAGAGGTTCCCACTCTTGCCTCACCAGACGAAGATGGAGAATCTTTCACCATATTCATAGTTTCAAATGCCTGACAGAGAGTTTCGTGGATTTCTCCGTCCATCTCCACGTACTTGAAGGATGACAGATGGCTAACAAAAATATCTTCTTCTCTGCATACCGTAACAACTTGACCATCAACCACAAACTTGATCTTCTGATGCAAGGTTGAAGATACGGCCCCAACAGCGTGAATCCAGGGACGACCCAATAGACAACTATAGGCCGGTTGGATGTCCATCACATAAAACATTGTATTGAACACCTGGGGTCCTATCTGGAAAGGCAGCTCTATTTCTCCAAACATTGATCTCTTTGAACCATCAAACGCTTTCACCACTAGATCACAAGGTCTGAGTATCACCCCTTCCACATCCAGCTTGGCTAATGCTTTCTTAGGCAACACATTGAGGGATGAGCCAGTGTCCACCAATACATGAGATAACATAGCACCTTTACATTCCATTGATATGTGAAGAGCCTTATTGTGATTCCTTCCTTCTGGCATTAAGTCAAAGTCTGTGAACCCTAGACCGTTTCCAGCATTAACATTGGAGATCACACCTTCAAGCTGGTTCACTAATATTTCTTGCGGTACGTACGCCATATTCAAAATTTTGAGCAGATTATTCCGATGGGCTTCGGAACATAGCAACAATGATAATATGGAAATCTTAGAAGGAGTTTGATGTAGATGGTCAACGATCTTATAATCGCTCTTTCTGATTATCCTCGTGAATTCCTCAACATCTTTCTCAAATGACTTATCAGATTCTGCCTCTGGCACCGGTTCAGCCCCTGGCGTTGGTTCATCATTCAGTACCCGCTTCCCTTTGGCCCTTTCTAATGCTTCTGTATTGTCTTTCCTGAGTGTCTGAGGAGCGAAAAGCCTTCCGTTGCGAGTAAAACCACCCACTCTTCCAACATTTCCGACACTTGAACCACTTTCTTTAGGAGTCTGCACCTCCTGCATCTATCTTTGACTATTAGTCCCATAGTACCACGGGATAGCAACCTTGTTCTCATTTGGGACGTAGCTGGGAACATTTACAGTTATAGGAGCCACTCGTCCAGGCGCAGATATCTGTACAGGAGCAGGCACCAGAATTTCGACAAGATCAAAGTAGATTGTAATAGTAGAAACTTCATCATCACTCTTTTTCAACTGATCAAATTGCAAACATCCTTGATCTATCATACTCTGAAGGCCAGTTCTCAACTTTACACAACCATTATCAGCAGTCAAACAATCCTCACAACTTTCTGAGCAACCAGGAAATATAGCCCCTTTCAGCAAACGTTCCTTTACAACTTTCAACGGAGTCTTGACATCATTAATATCCCTTACCAGATTCAGCCCTCTATCTTCTTCAATGGTATGCACCCCCGGTCCACCATGCGGAGGCATGAGATGTTGAATTACATTAGGCCTCGGAGCAAAATTAATAGCCTTTGAATCAACAAGGTCTTGCACCACATGCTTGAAAGCCTTGCAGTTTTCCACATTGTGTCCTGGTGCATTGGAGTGAAACTCACACTTTTCATTTGCATCATATCCAGCGGGTATCCTGCCACTGGGGGAGCCAAAGTCCTTAATTGTACCAAATTCAAACGAAGTAAGTTCTGCAGCATCTGTGAACAGGTCATAGGGAAAACATCAAAATGTCTGTCATTCATTCTCTTTCTTGGGTGATACTGCCTCTGAGCTGCAGGTTGAACCTCATTACCCGGAGTTGGAATAGTTATAGATGCTACCTGATGATGTGCACCCTGTTGTCCTCTACCTCTCCCCCTTGTGAATACACAACATTAGCGTCGCCTTCACGCTTTCTGTTATTGTTACCAAAAAACTTCTTTGCAGGAGCTGAACTTGTACCACTTCCGTCCTGAATTTTCCCCATCTTTAACAAACTCTCAATTCTCTCTCCAACAATTACTATGTCAGCAAATCCAATAGATGGACAAGCGGCCAGCCTGTCAAGATACGGACCTTGCAAAGTATTCATGAACATGTCAGCCATTTCTCTATCTGCCAACGGAGGTTGCACCTGAGCAGCAAGTTCATGCCACCTCTGGTCGTACTGCTTAAAGCCTTCCTTGGGGTCCTGTGTCATGCTTTGTAACTGAGTGCGATTCGGTGCCATGTCGATGTTATATTGGTATTGCTTTAAGAAAGCCAAGCACAAATCTTTCCAGCTTCTGACACGGGCCCTGTCCAATTTTATGTACCATTCCAGTGAGGCTCCAGACAAGCTGTCCTGGAAAAAATACATCCATAACTTCTGATCATTGGAATAAGCTGCTATCTTCCGGTTGTAAGCCTGGAGATGAGTTTTGGGATAAGTACTACCATTGTACTTGTCAAAAGTAGGTGGTTTATACTTCGGGGGAATCTTGACACCCTGTACCAGTCCCATATCCTCGACATCAAGTCCCAAAGGATTCTGAGTTTCTATAGCTTTCACTCTCTCAGCCAATCCCTCGTATTTCCTTTCATCATGGTAGAATCCCATATCAGCATTAAGTACAGAAAACTGGTCATCTTGACGATCTTCCACCAGCCCAGTGTTACCAGGAGCAAAACCCACATTAACCCCAACCGGAGGAGGAGTAACCACAGGAGGATTGACCATAGGAGGGTTAACCCTACGGGGATTAACGTGATCATCAGTAGGAATCTCAGTCTCTAACCTCTGGATGCTAGCTGTCATGTCTTCTTGCCCTGCTCTCAGGTCTTGCTGCCCCTGAGCAACCCCTTGCATCAGATTCATAAATTGTTCCATTCGTGCCCTCAACTCAGCCAATTCTGTCTGTACCTGATCCATAGCTCTAGCCTGGTTTCGTCTGGTTGCGTACCGATGAATGGGAGATTCAGCTATCGTGCCTGAAACCAAATAAAGGTTAGAGAGCTCCTGCAGCAAGTACCTGTTATGCAAAAAATGCTTATGCTTATGAGGATGCAAATGCAAAATGCAAACAATCATATTTAAACATTTCCTGGCCGAATCTGCTTTGATTCCAGCTTTGGCCAAGGGATCAGACACAACATCGGAAAATAAATCCGAATCCAGAAATACTGCAGAATTAATCAAAGGTTCACCCCTTTCAAACAACTGATAACCATTGAAACAAATGTTGTAATAACATAGCATAAGGATTCATACAAATAGGTTCAATACAATCAAAAGTGATTCCATCAACAATCCTGATGGTAATCACAACAAAACAAGCAACAGAATTACTACAAGTCAATTCCAAATAAATCGGCTTCAATCTCCTCAAGAAGGTTCACAGTATCTGGATGAGTAGGTATTTCTAGCAAACCCTTGATCAGCCTATTCCTCTTCTCGACATCTTGATTCAGCCTAGCAATCTGCTCTTCAACATCATTGCCTTCGTGCTTTGATTTTTTTATTCCCGCTTGCAGCTTAAGCTCTTCAATTTCTTTCTGGGCTTCTTTCCATTTGGCAAAGTAACGGTCTTTCCTTGCTTTCACTACCTGAAGCTCTTCTTGCAGCTCTTCATTCTCAATCTTAGCTTCCTTCCACATATCCTGATACGTGGCCAATTCATCCTCTGCTTTGGTCAAAAGCTTCTTGTTTTTCCTCTTAGCTTTGACTGACAAATCAGCAGCCATACTGATCTTTTTGAAGTTTTGAGCCCTGTCAGCAAAATCCTTCTCTTTTTTCTCTAGGTGCGTAGTCATGTCCTGAACCCTCCATTTCAACTACAAGTTGTCATGTAGAGCACTTTGTAGTCGACCACTCATGTCAGAGTTTTCCACCTTCAGATCAGATACCAACTTAAGCTGCTTATCGAATTCTTCAATCGAAACAGTGAGTCTTTTTTCCACAACCTCTGGATATAAGGGAGGCGCCCGATCAAAAGGCAAATAGAACTCTTCTACCCTTTTCTTCACCCATTCAACATATGGAGCGAAAGCCTGATTATTGCGCTTACCCAGAACAGTTTTGCCTATCTTTTGTCTGCTGAGCCAAGCTTGAGAAGCTTCTTGTGCAATACCCACACCATCAGTCATATGAAAATATAAAGATTCTTCCAAATCTTCTCCAACTGGAGGATCTTTTAGAGCGTATGCAAACTGCCTGATAGCCAGAGACGGATTGTAGTTAATACCTCCCTTTCTTCCGACCAAAGGTACATTAGGATACCTGCCACAACTATGCAAAATATCAATCCCTACCAATCCCTTGTCAACCCAAAGAATGTCCTTAGCAGCTAAGCCCATCAGACGCTTACTCCACTCTAAAGAAGTCTTTGAATCAATAAAAGCACCAGATTGGGGTAAACGTTTACCAAACCACTTGTAAAAGAGAGGTGCGCAACAACAAACCACCCCACCTCGTCTTTTCTCATTCCTGTTGTATAGGGCGTAGTGGAGATCACCTAACAAAGTCGGCACCGGATTCTGAGTTGTAAATATCTGAATAGCATCCGTATCGACGAAATCAAATTCATTAGGGAATAACACAATGCCATGTATGCACAGAGCCAATATTTCATTGAAAGCCATCCACCTCTTTTCTTTTGCTTCCTCTTGAGCCTTCCTCACTAAGTACCCCAAGTGATAGCCTCAGAATTTTCCTTTCTTAGAAAAGTCAGGCTCCACTGTAGATCTGCTCAAATAAAGAGCCTCTGCCACTGCCTGGAAATCACAATCTCCTTGGGAACCATAGAAAGGAACACCTTCTTTGACAGGAATCTTCAAAAGGTCGGAGTACTCTTCTAGGGTAGGAACCAACACATAATCTGGCATCACAAAGCACCTCAAGGAAGGATCATAAAACTGCATCAAGGTGTGTAGCCCATTGTATTCATATTCACTGAGACTCCGAACCAGGGACAAAATCCAACCATACTTCTCTTCAAAGGCTCCTAAAACTTCTGGACCAGCTATACTCTGCAAACTGTTCAATGGGCCAAGAGTGATCTTCGATAACCTGTTGACGATGATGTGCTTCTTACCCCTCTTAGTGTCCATCCCTAAGAATGCCCTCTGACTTGAATCAAAACTAGATACTACCTGAAAATGCACAAACATGAATGTCAGAAAAAGGAATGCAATGCAGAGCATGTGATCAAGGTGTCCACACAAACTGGCTGCACTGCGCTGACTGAACAAATCAAGGCTCTATACCAAAACTTAGAACAATAACCACCATAGTGATAGAACCAGAAAACCAGGTAGGTTGAAAGTCACGGTTACCTGCAAACCTATAAACAAAACCCGCCCTTCTCACATATGGGTACTAGGATATTCAGTATCCCGGGCTCTCAGGTCGAGAAATGATGATACGTTCACCATTTCTAGGTTGGCATCATCATCAATCGAGGAGGCCTCAACCGATTCTCCAAGACGAAAGATCCCCAGCTTCAGAGGTTTGAGAAGCAATAGCACATTCAGCCCAAAGGATACAATGCTATCGCCAATCAAAGAGGTCGTCCGCTGATTCACTTCAAAAGGGAATCCTATAGCAAGTTCCCAGCATTGGGTCCTCGGATCGAGAATGTGCAATGGGTTTGCCACAGAACGTGGGCTGCCACTGTCACATCTCGGGAGGAGTGCCGCAACTGAGTCCTCGGGAATGGTCATCAGAGTCGACAATCCCTCCAGAGAATAACTACTGGCCTGTATCAACATACAGTAGCAGATAGCTCCGAATAGAACCTCGTCCGATTGTAGGGATCGTCATCACCCATACGTGGCCAACACCACAGGAGCGTCACGCCTGCCCACGCTAAAACCTAGGTGTATGCTCGAGCCTGGGTATTGGGCTCATCTCTCAGAACAACCCAACCCGCCAAACAGAAAACCAGCCAGCACAGCGCAGTAATATCCAGTATGACAGTAATAAAATGCAATGCAATAAAAACTGTAAAAACAGTAAAGCAGTAAAGCAAAAAAAATACAGTAAACAGTAATACAGTAATATACAACAAAGCAAAGCACCACAAAAACACCCAATGAAAAGAAACAGACAAGCACTAAGATTGACTCGCTAAAAGGGATTGACCAGCAAGAGGTCAACCAGAGTCCCCAGCTGTCGCTCCCGAAAGATTCGCATCCAACGGTACAAACGCGAAGGTGGCGCAGAAAACAGAGTCGCCAGCAATGAGTATTTATCCCAAGAGAGGGAAAGGGAACACCGCATAAACCTGAAGGAAGAGGAAAGAGCATGGTTTTGAGATCAAGAGATCTGGGTTCGGGAGTCGGTTACGTGCGAGGAAGGTATTAGCACCCCCACGCGTCCATCGTACCCGATGGGATCCACGCTTGCTTGTCTCGATCAAAGGGTGTCGCCAACTGGAAATCCGCTGCTGCTGGAAAGGAAAAGGAATGGGAAAAAGGAAAAAGAAAGGAGAGAGAGAGAGAGAGCAAGAAACAGATGTAGGGAAAATAAAAGAAATGCTCGCATGGGCCCTACCCCACTGCCTACGTATCTCATCGGGAGCATGAGAATCAGAGCGACGTAGTTCCCCTCACTAGGGGTGGATTGTGTTTTTTAGGGAACGACTTACGTTCTAGCTCAGGTGTTGTAGCTCGCTGAATCGAGACTTAGACGATACCGTCTTGCGAGAGAACGAGTAGGAGCACGTTCGTGCGTTGAGAGTGAGTGAGATGAGAAGAGAATTCCCGAAGGAAAGACGTTAGTGTTTGTTTGGAGTTTTTTAGCCAGAAGTGTTTTTTAAGTTAGTTTGTAACTTGCATTGAACCAAAGTCTTAAATACAGGAACGAATACTTTCACGCATCATCCCCAACAGGACGTACACTAGGTATCCTAGAAGAATGAGAGGAAGCCCCTCGTTCCCCACTTCCCACATATAAGGCTCAAGCGCAATACACGTTAACCTTTATTAAGTGTTTTTTACTTTTCTTTTAAGATGAGAAGAGAAACGACGCAAGGGAAACTCTAAAGGGAAACTAAGAGTCCTAATGTTATCATGCATGGATGTCCTATGGTTAGTAAGGTTTAGGAGAAAAGACTACCTAACCTAATTCTAATCCTACTCCAAGCTTAATCAAAAATTAAGTTGGACTAGGTAGCTCTAAGGGGAAAATAATCCAAGACTTGAACAAGTCTTGAGATTCATGGGATGAGAAAGAGTGAAAGAAAAGGAAAGAGAAAGAGAAGAAAAGAAATGAGATACAATAAATGGTAGCAAGCATATCATATCATAAATGTTCAACTCAAATCAATCAACATGTTTCAAAGATCAATGCAACACCATTCAAGCAAACATGCAAGGCTAAACATGAAAGAATGCAAGCATACTTGAATTACACGTACAACCAACACACATGGATTTCATAATAAAGTGAAATGAAAAAGGCCAGATGAAAATGAAACAAGACCAGAACTTACATCACATTATCATCATCAATTCACAAGTGCAAAAGAGATTCACAACATGAAGCATTAAAGTCCAAAGAAGCTCACAAAAGGAAAGGTAATGATATTCACCATACAATTCAAACCAAAATGATCAAGTGAGATGAAAATCAAGTAATGAACCCAAAGGGCAGTAGCATACACATTAATATCATGCCAAGATCAAACTCAAGTCATACAAGATTAATCATCAAGCAACACATTCAAAACATGTATCAAAATTGAGAAAGACATTCACTTATCATTCATGCAAGCAAAGCAAAGAAACATGTGAAGCAAAGAGTGAGAACATGTCACATAGAGCACCTTAAACCAAGAGGGTCAGAACCTCTAGCATGTCATACAAATCAAACAAAAGGTTTCATACATGAGTGAGATCATACAAAGAAGCCCTCACAAGATTAAGTTGGACATATCACAAGATTCAAGTCCAAAACAACATCAACTTGTAAAATCAAGAACAAATTGAAAAATGATCAAATGAGGATGATTCCAAAGCCACGAGTAAACTCAAACAGAACATGATCATACCATAAAAAGATCTCAAGCATCACTCCATTACAAGTAAGCAAATGCATTCAAACTAGATCATGCATCCAAGTATACCTCAATCAAACTTACATCACAAAAAAAATTCAACCAAAAATAGCAAAGTGGATGAATAAAATCCCAAAAAATATTCAAAGAGAATTTAACTCAGTCAAGTAACATATGCAAAAAGATCAAACTAAAATTAATAAATTAAGTACCTCAAACAATTAGGAAAATATCACATAAGAAACATGGTTCAACATGCAAAAGAGAGAGACCAAAATGCCACATGAAATGAGTTTTAAAATGAAACAAAAATGTTTTTATGCACTTTAATATGTCACCTAATATGTTCAAAAAGAATGGATTAAAAATGTATTGTGGATGAAGAGAAATAAAATTGGCAAGTTGGGGTGTGCAAATGAAACAATTAAAAAATAAAATTAGGCAATTAATTAAATCAGATGCCAAAATAAAAATAAAATGAGAAAATAAAATATGGAAAAGTTTGATAAAACTAAGAAGAGGTTTCATGATTTTTTGTATGATTTTTAGATGCATAAAAATAATTTTAGAAATTAAAATGCAAAACAAATAATAAAAATAAGAAAAGAAAATGAAATAAAACAAGGGGGTGCAATGAGTAAGAAAAATGCGCTGCAAATGGAAAAGGCCCAGATTGGGGGGTGCGAATATAAAAGCCCAAACAAACAAGCCCAAAGCGAAGTCAACAGAAAAACAATGGAATTAGTCAATGCTCAGGTTTGATCCAGCCCACACAAATAATCCAACGCTCATCAGCAAGTCAACACAATTAATAAGTAGTCATGATCTATGGCCAAGATTGAAACGCACACCACAATAATGATATACCCACACACACGCAAGCACTCAGCACACATACACCAGCCACGCGACATGCACATGCGTTTTTTATTTGTTGTCATAATATCAGCCACATGATGGAATCAACGCGCAAGATTAAATCAGCAATTCACAAATTAAAAGAAATCATAGGCCAGAAATAGATCACACGATAACACACTTTGGATGGCATGCACACAATCACTAAAATAAAACATAAAAATAAAAACACGTGGCGTAACGAGAGACGTCAGATCAAGGTGACGGACGGCTAAGATTTCTTCTTCTTCACTTGACCTCCTCGTCGGACTGAACATAAGCAGCCGCCGGAGCTAGGGCTCCGGCCACCCTCTCCGGTGAGCTGCTGCGTGTTTTTTTTTCCAGAAATTGCAAGTAGGTACTCCATTTTGACCAGAAAAATGCAAGGATCTCAAATATCCAGTCCATTTCAACAAATAATCAACCAAAAATGAGAATCGAACAAAAACAATATTAGATCTAAAACTTTAAATCAACATATCACACAAACCACACGTCCAAACTTCAAACAAAATATATCAGAGTGATCAGTGAACATCAAGGATCATTATGCACATCAAAAATTTAAGTTCTGTGAGTATGAAAAATTCACCAACCTGAACCTTGTAGAACTTGAAAACCTCCAAGAAATCCCTCCAAAAACTGCAGATCCACTCCTTGGAACCTCTAGATGCAAAATAAATGCAACTAGAGCTTGAAATCTTGCTAGATCTTGAGATTCAAGTTGAATCCTCTTGAATGGAACTTGGTGAAATCCTCCCTTTCAGCTTAAAATAATGGATGATTCGTGCTCCTTTCAACTCACTGATCAAGAATATGTCAAGAGATTTTCAAAAACCCTCAAGGAATGAGAGATTTGAAGGAGAGAAAGTGAGAGTGAGTTTTTGAAATTCTGAGCAAATGAGAGTGCATGACCTAATTTCTGAGGCATGAGTTAACTTATATACTCTTCATTAGTCTACTGATTGTGATTAGCAAGTGGTTAATCCTTTGGTTAGTGGGATTTGAGTGAAATTGCAATTTTGCATTATGTACTACCACCACTAATCCACATGTGCAACACCCTTGTACTCAGCATAATTCACCTCCAATTTACTCATGTATCATCTCTGAATTGAATTTGGGCCTTGCACTTTCTTGGTTTGTAAGTTTTGAATCAATTTGCATTTTTGAATAATGTGAAAATAATGAGAAATATGGCATGGAATGAATTGATTCAAAGGCCACAAATGATCTTCTTGACTTGTATTTTGACATTGTAATGTGACATGAAGCAATTGGGAACATTACAAGTCCATTTGTGCAAAAATGCAAAAGGTGGAAAATTTGACATATAAGGAATCCATGAAAAGCACCTTGCATTGTTTTGGCCATAACTAGAGTTCCACAAATGATATGGAAATGTTCTAGTACTTTTTGGAAATGGGAGAGAAAGATATTCAACTTTCATGTTGGGGGAAAATTCATTTGGAGCTTCCTTAATGATGAAAAGTCAAGTTGAATGTAGTGGAAAAATTGCCAAAAATGGAAAGTTTGTATTATAGGTCATTTTCCAAATTTAGTAACTTTTGCACAAACTCTTGATTCTTGAAGAATGGTATGAATCTTGACAATTGAAGACCATATGAGGATGTGAGACCTTGAAAACCATGAAAAGACCCTCAAAAAACAGTTGACTTTTGCTTATTTCACCAGCAACTAATCCACTGAACAGTATTCACCATGAACCATCAACCAAATCCCCATCCATAAACACTTGTGAGCATATGGAAACCATAAAACATGCTTGAACCCCCAAATTCTTCAAGAAACTCTCTTGAAACCAAAAACCCTGATTGGTCTCTCTGGTTAGGAGGGAGAGATCCACTTGCAATCTTTTGTCATGCTTGATCTTAAGAAGACATGATGAACCCCGTGAGCCACCTTGAAGCTTGAGACTTGAGAATATGGACCAAGTGCCTTGATCCCATGCCCAATGCTGAATGCCATGCTATGCAATCTATGACCTACCATGGAACACAAATGAGTAAAGCATAGACCAATTATTGAGAAAAATAAGAGGGTAAATTTTGAGGTATTACAGTGGGCAAAATGTCAAGCTACTTTTCTCAATGATGGATGCTCCAAATGAAACAATGTTGAACATTAAAGTTGTTCATCTCAATGTCCTCTTCAACTTTGATGTTGGACATTTTTCTATTTAAGCAAGTTATGAAGGAGATATTAGGGTTCAAAGATGGTTGCTCTACACTAAAAATTCATAGGCCATGCTGCCATGTCTACCAACTACTTGCCACGCCCATGCACCAGTTTTGAACCTTGATGTTACAAGTCATTTTATACCATTTTACCAACCTCCATTTGATCCCATTTCAACATCAAACTTATTCTCCCATGTCTACTCTTTCATTTGCCACCAAAATCACACATTTCCATTCATTAATGTGAGAGATATCCCTCCCTAAAGTCCACCATTCGCATTCTGATTTTGCTAATCCAAAGGTGGGATTGTTGTGCATTGTTGTTGATGATTCACACCAGTCATACGCGTACTTCAAACATCATTCTCCACATTACTTCATTAAGCCAAACATATTCCCCTACACACTATGACACATTATCCATCATACATGAAAGAAGAAAAGTGAAAAAACTTGTTGTACAAGTTTCTGCAGTAACCCAACATCAACACCATTCACTCTCACCCTCACCATTAGCCATGAACTCACCCACACCATATCAAACCCTTCCCAACTGTCCCTAACTAACTTAACTCAGTTACCTATGTTGGACTCACTTAACCAAGCTCCAACTCATCTAACCAACTCAGTTAACCACGAGTTAAACAACTAACCCAACATATATAATGAAAACTCACTCAGAATTGAAAAATAACACTTCATTTTTCACCTTCACTTCAAATCATTCTCACTTTTTCTCTCAAGTTTTCTCTACTCTCTCTCTCTCTCTCTGATTTCACACGGTTCAATCATTTTCATCAATCATCTTCATCAATCATCCTCATCATTATGATTTTCTGAGCAAGGACAAGCAAGAACAATCACAAATTCTTCAAGTGCGATTGCTGTTTTCTTGTTATACTCAAGATCAACAGCATTTATTTTGCTCAAAGTTGAAGTTCTAGAAGCTCAAGATCTCACAAGCTTCTCTGGTTCTTTTACAACTCAATCTTCTCCAAACTTCAGGTTCCTCTTTCGCAACTTTTTTCACTGTGTATAGCTTGTTTCATGATGATTGTGGCTTATTAGAAGTAGTGTGTGTATGCTGGCTAGTGATAGGCTCATTAGGAGCGTAGTTGTGTTTTTTAGGGCAAAATGTTTATGGATGTTTCTTGCTGTGTGTGCATGGTTTGATGATTTCAATTGTGGATTCGTGATCTCCTCAACTTCCTCTTCATCTTGATGTGCGGTTTGCATGTTTCTGGGAACTGTGAGATTTGCAGGTGACGGAGAGTGGCCGGAGAAGATGACCGGAGGTCCTTCTCCGGCCGGTGAGGGTTCAGGCAGGGTTTAATCCAACTTTATAACATGACCGTTGATTAGTTTTTTATCCAAAGGCCATTGTGTTGCCAGCACATAAATGGTGAGTGCTCCTTCTCACGTGACATAATTTTTGAACTCTGATGGTTGTGTGTGTGTGTGAGTACGTAGTTCTTATCATGTGCTTCTTATGTGATTCATTTGATGTGCGTACTTACTTGATGATCTCACATTGAGTGAATCATGTGGCTGTGAGTGCATCCTCATTTGATTGCACGTACACCATTCCACACACAAACATGCGCTGTATGGACTGGGTTTCTAATTACTATCTGCACCCTCATCTTAAGCCCATTACATTTTTAACTGGAAAATTACTCACGCTGCACCCCCTACTTGTTTCCTTTGCATTTTTATTTTCTTTTTCCACATTGGTTCATTTTCTTATTTTAAAATTACCAAATAAACTCTAAAAATCCCAAATTAATTCATGTGTGTTCTTGACACATTTAGATAATTTTCTATAATTTTTAATTCTGATTTCATGGATTTTTGCATATTATTCAATAATTTCTTTTCAATTTCTTTTTGAGTGAGTTCCTTCATGAACACTTGATCTTGTGCATTTTATTTCTCCCATATCATGCAACATGTGTGACTCATTCTTTTTGTATTGGTTAGATAACACATTAAAGCATCTAAAAAAATTTTCTTTTTATTTTTAAAGCCATTTTATCACATGTTTTCATGTCCATATTTGCACTTCCTTTTGGTTTTTTTTCAATGTGATTTTATGAAATTCTTTGGTCATGTTTTCTTTTGAGTTTTATTATGAGTTTTGGTACATGTTTTAGCCTCTGACTTAGATTGTTTAGAACCTTATTTTTACTATTTTCTCATGTGCTTTGATATTTTTTTAATGCCTTGCACTTGAAGTAACATGTATTGACATTCTTCTATTTCATTCTCACATGATTTGTATGAGGCACTTGTGCCACCTTTTGTGCTCATTTGTATGATATTATAGCTCATTTGTGTGACATTATAGGTCATCTTAAACCATGATTATAGGTCATTTGCTTTCACTTCTTGCCACTTAAACATGCTTGTTTCAATTTGTTCCATTATATGAACTTGATTGAATTAAACTTGCATCCTATCTCGTCTTAAGTTCTACATGTTTTATGTGTGGATTTTTTGTATGCCATTTCATACCTTCCATTTGCATCTCATTAATAATATGCCTCTGCCCATATGCATTCATTAATCATTTCACATGTTATGCACTTTTGGTATGTCACTTTGTGCATCTAATTAGAAACTTGTTTCTTCTCCTTATCTCTTCTTTATCTTACTTCCTCTATTTGTATCATTGTATCCATGATTTGTATGATGATTCATATGCATTGTGAGGCATTTATAAATGGTATGTGGTTCTGACCTTGATCTTTTGTGAAGCATTATTGCATGATCACTTTGCATGTCCACTCATGTTTCATCTATTACTTTCATAGGTGCTTTTATTTGATGTTTAAGACTTTGCTTGTGCATAGTTTGTGTGGATTAGATATCTTAACATTAGAGAACATCCTTAGAGCATAGGTTCTGACCTTGAATGATTTTCAACTCTTAGGATCTTTATTCATTGGTTCTTAATTTTTTTAATCATTACTTGTTATTCTTTTCTTATTTCACTACTTGTAAATAGTTTTTGAACTAACCTTTTCAGGTAGGTGTTAAGGGTAAGTAAGTGTGTGGACATGCTTCCACATACACTTATTTCTTCTATTTTCTCTTATTTCCTTTAATCATTCTACTTGTGATCATGATAATCATTTATATACTTTCATTAAATAACTTCTTTCTTCTCCCTTTTGAGTTACAACTCATCTTCTACTTTAGAAGTGAGTTATTTAATTCATTCTTCTTTTCTTTTCTCTTAGGATTAGATTTCTTAAACCATACTTGACATTAGGAACATCCATGTATGATAACTTTAGGGTTTGAGTCTTAGTCTCCCTCATTAGATTTTACCTTTCTCAACCATTTGAGTCTTTGTCTCCTCATCTCAAGACAAAAAGCAAAAAACACTTAACAAAGGTTGACGCATATTGCATGTGAGCCTAGAACATGGGAAATGGAAGGAGGAGGGTTTCTCTCCACCTTCCTAGAATGTTGAGCATACGTCCTGTTAGGACGACCAAGCGACGCATTCGATCCTATATCATAGACTTGAATGCAATAAGTGTTACTAAACACCAATAAACAAAACACTTCTCCTTAAAAGACAAAAACAAACAAATTCTCTTCTCATCTCCTTCGTTCTATTCCTTAAGGATTCGTCACATCCATTCCACCGCAAACAGGTAACGCCTAAGTCTCCCTTCAGTGAGCTGCAACACCTAACTGCTGGAACGCACACTCTGACGTTTCCACTAAAAAACACAAACAAATTTCCCTTAGCTGAGGGGAACTACGTCGCTCTGATTCTCATGTTCCCGATGAGATACGTAGGCAGTAGGGTAGGGCCCATTCGAGCACTTATTTTATTTTCCCTACATTTGCTTCTTGTTCTCATTCTTTTCCCCCTTCCTTGCTACCTTTCTTTTCCAGTTCTCAGCAGCAAAGCTCCAGTCAACGACACCCTTTGATCGAGACAAGCAGGCGTGGATCCCATCGGGTACGATGGACACGTGGGGGTGTTAATACCTTCCCTTCGCGTAACCGACTCCCGAACCTAGTTCTCTTGGTCGCAAGACCATGCTCTTTCCTTTCCCTCAGGTTTACGCAGTGTTTCCTTTTCCTCTCTTGGGATAAATACACATTTCTGGTGACTCTGTTTCCGTGCCACTTTCGCGTTTGTACTTGGATGAAAATCCTGGGAGCGACAGGCGCGGCCATAGGACCGTGCCTTGGTGAAGCACAATCCATTCTACAACGCCGACCAACTTCTGCTCATGGGACGAGCAGATCCTACGCACAACAGGGACACCTCAATCGAGCTCCGTCGTTGCCACACCAATCAGGCATGACACCCAGCTCGCGATGGGAATGATCCAAGCCTATGAGTTTAGTACCTCAACCGAGGCCCTAGTCTCATCACCGGAAAAAACACCTTGCCCCCCTCGACGAGTTTCCCAGCCTGTCGAGCACAAAAAAAACAAGTCGATAAAACTTCCATTTAAACAAGCATACATAAATAAATGCAATAAGAAATTTCCAAACATAACGTTAATAACATCGGCTACAAGGCCGAAATAAGTCAGGGTTACATCAAAAGGGCGGTGCCCAACAAAACATTACATCAAAAGGGCACGCAGGCCCACAAAATACAGGTACATTCAAAAATAACCTAGTCAAACTAAACGACCTCACTAACAACTTCCGGGGGAACCACCTCGCTGTTAACGACCACATTAAGTAGACCCATTCCCTCAGTCAGCAACTGGACGTCAGAATTGAGGGCCTTCACCTGCCCTAGAGCAGTGTTAAAACCAAACTCAGCTGCCCCCAGGTTGTCCTCCCTGAGGACACGGATACTTTTGATCAGGTCCCTCCTCATCCTCAAGGCCATCTCATCCTCAGTCTCATCTTCACCCGCTGCCGACGACCCCTCCAGCTCCGCCATCGTCGCCTTCAAACGGGCATTCTCATCATTGACATTCTTCACCTCCTCCTTCATTTGGGTCACTTCTTTTTGAAGCAGTATCTTAGCCTCCTGGTGACCTTGCAGATTCTTTAGCTCGTTATATATGTCGACGTTCTCACATTCTAAGGCATTGATCCTGGACTTTGCCTCCTTGAGGTCGGAGCGATGAACTGCGTCTGTATCTCCCAGGACCGACTCCGCTTCCAACACCCTGATCATACCTGCTGCATCCTGGCAGAGGAGCTTCCTCCGTGCCTGAGGATCAGCGGACAGAATCGCTGAGGCATCAAGATCTGGGACGACAATGGAGCTCCCCTCGTCGAACATCTGCCCCTGCTGATAGCATGCATGCAGTACAAACTTCCCTCCAGGAGAGCCACCCGAGCAGCCCGCAGGAGAGGCCCCAATATCATCCTACTTCCTCTTGTGGGATGAGTCAGGAGTTGGTGGTACGGAATTCATCCCCGGGGTAGGGCCAGCACCGGACACGAACTTCTCTAGCGTCGTTTGCTGCTTGGCCGCTCCGGCTTTGGGAACCGAAGGCACCTTCTTCTGAACTTTGGCTGCCTGCGACCTCATCAGACGCTCCCTCATGTCGGCCATTTTTTCTGCGAACACAAAAAGACAAAAGTTAGCAGATATAAGAAACTTAGCAAATACGGGCACGAGAGCAAGTTATATTAAGAAGCTGGAAGGCCACGTCGTCGTTTTCACTCTCGAGGAGGGCTTTAGTGTTAATATAACGGCCTGCTCTTGCGGGCACCCCATCGTCCTTAAGCAGCTCTTTACCATCTCTGTCCACCACGAAGGCAGGGTGAAGCTCTCCACATAGGCATGGAGCATACGGTATGACTCCTTGTTCGCCTCGCAGAGTTGGTCATGCTTTACCAAGAACTGGTCGGTCCTGTATCTGAAGTGGGCGAACACCCACTCCAAGGGGAACTTAGATACGGGTTTTTCAACTTGTCGACCATCAATGGTCATCGTCTCGAGCATAGATATAGACCTTTTGGCCGCTTTGGAGACAGGCTTCACAACCAGGAACCTATCCTTGAAGTGTCAAACAGACTCTGAGTACGGCCAGAAGAGCCTGCTCTGCTGCTTAAAGGACCCCCAACTTTGCTTCAAGCCCGTAGTGCTCTGCTGGAGTTAGAAGATGTAGAAGAACAGATCCACGGTCGCCCTAACATGTAAGTAGCGACACACTAGCTCGAAAGCACGTATAAATGTTAGTGCATTTGGGTGGAGCTGAGCGGGGCACAAATCCAAGTGATGAAAAAGGGCCTTCTGGAAGTCGGTGAAAGGCAGCCGAAACCCAACCTCCATGAAGGCAAACTCATACATGGGGAACCGTATCCCTTGGTAAATCGAGCAGATCCTGTAATTTTCGATCGGACAGATGGCCCTCCATTGCACGGGTGCATCCTTGGCCTGATCCTCCAGATAGGGGAACTCCTGAACCTCCTCCTCAGTAAACGTCGACTTGGTCGACAGGGGCTCGTGGGCTATCCATTGTAGGTCCCTCCTCGCAACCTGGACGTTAGCATATTCGACGGCCTGCTCTGCCTCCTCTTGCGTGGCTTGGGTGTCGGGCATGAGTTTTTTACGAGGATCAGCCATTTTCACCTGAAAAGCAGAGGAAGAAAAGTGAATTCGACGGATAAGTTCAAATCCACCTTTCCATTGCCCCGCCTCCGCTTTACTGTACTTTACTGTATTTATCGCATTTATTGCATTGCATGTCATTATATACTGGATTGTGCTGTGCTGTTGTTTTTTGTTTGGTGGGCAGGGTGTTCTGAGAGATAAGCCCACTACACAGGCTTGAGTATACACATAGGTATTAGAGTGGATAGTCATGACGCTTGCGTGGTGGTGACCACGTATTGTTGTTCATGAGACCCACAACCAGACGAGGTTCTATCAGGAGCTACCTGCTACTGTATGTTTATACAGGCCAGTAGTTATTCTCTTGAGGAACTGTCGACTCTGGTGACCATTCCCGAGGACTCAGTAACGACACTCCTCCTGAGATGTGACAGTGGCAGACCACGTTCTGTGGCAAACCCATTGCACATTCTCGATCCGAGGACCCAATGCTGGGAACTTGCTATAGGATGTCCTTTTTGAAAGAGAATCAGTGGAGGCACTCCTCGATTGGCGATATTACTGTACCCCGAGGGATGAATGTACTATTGCTTCTCGACCTCAGTGCCTGAAGCTGAAGACCTTTCATTTTGGAGAATCAGTTGAGACCTTCTCAATTGATGATGATGTCAAACCAGAAATGGCAAACGTATCATCATTTCTCGACCTGAGAGCCCGGGATACTGAGGATCTTAGTACTCACACGTGAGAAGGGCGGGTTGTTTACAGGTTTGCAGGTAACCATAACCTCTTACATGCCCGGTTTTCTGTTGTCAGTACACGAAAGGAGAATTCATCCTATTGTATTCAGATGGTCCATATATATGGTTCTATATTGTTCTCAGAGCTACACTGACACCGTTCACAGTCCAGCGCAGACACTTGGCACCTTGATACCATTCCCTTTGCATTGTATTTACATATCCTAACATACATGTTTATTCATTTCCGGGTGCATATTTTACCCCCGATTCCAATCATCAGGTTCTCACAAGGATGAATACTAAAGAGAGGAAGAATATCATCAGTTACAAATTCCTCACGCCTACTCTAGGCCCTATTATTGTCCTGAAAGGAATGGCGAGCCCTGAAGTGCGGACAGCTTTCGAAAAAAAAATATGGGTGGATTTTATCTTTTGTCTGCAATGTCAGTGATTATGAATACAGGGGTCTTCATACTTTGATGCAGTTCTACGACCCTCCGCTGAGGTGTTTTTTATTTCCAGATTATTTGTTGGTACCTACTTTGGAGGAGTATTCCAACATGTTAGGGATTGAAATCAAGGAAGAGCCTCTTTTCTTTGGGTCTGTGGATGATCTTGACTTTGGAAAAGTGGCTGGTGCTCTTTATTTGAGCAAGTCAGAACTAGAAGCCAATATCTCCAACAAAGGAAAGCTTTGTGGTTACAAGCTGGGGTATTGATAAAGAAGGCTCGGGAGGCTGCGAAAGACGGGAATTAGGTTGTTTTTAATGCTTTGCTAGCCCTTTGTGTATACGGCATTGTATTGTTTCCCAACGAGCCTGATTTTGTTGATACGAACGCCATTCGGATATTCATGATGAAAAATTCGGTACCAACGCTGTTGGGAGACCTTCACTACGCCTTATACAACAGAAATGAAAAGAAAAGAGGAGGGGTAGTTCGTTGCTGTGCACCTTTGTTCTATAAGTGGTTTGCAAGTCGATTACCACAATCAGGAGTGTTAGTTCTTGGAATGGCTAGAATTTTGGTAAAACAAAGTTGTTCAATGTTGATGTCACATGGGTGATGTCTTAACATTGAGTCTTAACATTGGTTTATGTTAAGTATTTAACTTGTTAAAGTTGTGAAGTCTGATGTCACATACGATGTCATGACATCAGATATGCAGATCATTAAAACATCAGGTTTGAGATGTTTTTAGGGTTAAGCGTATTAGCTGGAATTTGGGAGAGCTGTTAGAGTTATTGGGTACGAATATCTTGGAGAAGATATTTTCTGTTGCAAACAGATTTGATGCAGATTTGTAGGAGTGTTTAAAGGCTAAAGATTTAAGAAGATTTTGAGAGAGAAAATCTATTGAAGATTCAGTTTTAAATAACAAATCAGGTCAGATATTGTAGCAGGTCCAAGACCAGATCAAATAGCTATATAAAGCGCATCAATCCTGAAGGAAAAGTACTGAAGATTGAGAGCATACACTGAGGGTCAATCATTGCCTTTGTACGAGTATTTTGTAAACCAATCTAGGTTGAATTGGTGAGTTATAAGCTGTACTCTCTTAGAGCTGTGAAGCAAGAGAGTATTGGACCTTGATCAAAGCTTGTAAGCAGGATCAAGGTGTTTCTCAAAGTGTGATCTTTGAGGTGTTTTAGGAAGTGAGTAGTGGTCTCATACCTAAGTGGTCTCTTAGGTAGAAAGTTCATTAGGTAGAGATTAAGTTTAGGAGATGTCAACTAGGTTGTTGAGTCTGTAAATTAATTCTACTGATAGTGAAATTCCTTTCTGGCTTGGTAGCCCCCAGAGTAAGTTGTTTAACAGAACTGGGTGAGCAATTCTTTGTGTACTCTTCTGTTGTTTTACATTGTCCATTACAGAGTGTGTTGTTGTGACATCACACGTAACATCACATATCTGGTACCAGAATTTCAATTGGTATCAGAGCAGGCATCCTGTTCTGCATCTGGGTGAGGTCTAGGGCTGATACTTTCTGGTAAAGATGGACAAGGAAGTTGGTGGATTTGTGAATAGACCCCGTATTTTGGATGGCTCTAATTATGATTATTGGAAGCCAAGGATGATTACCTTTTTGAAATCCTTGGACAGCAGGGCTCGGAAGGCTATCATAAAAGAATGGAAAACACCTGTTGTTGTTTAGAAAGATGATGCTGGGAAAGAAAAAGAAGGCAGCTCAAAACTGAAACCTGAAGAAAAATGGACCAAGGAAGAAGATGAGCTTGCCCTTGGTAATTCCAAAGCTTTAAATGCTATTTTCAATGGAGTTGATAAGAACATATTCAGGTTGATCAATACCTGTGAAGTTGCTAAGGAAGCTTGGGACATCTTGAAGACTACTCATGAAGGAACTTCAAAGGTTAAGATGTCAAGACTTCAACTTCTGACATCAAAGTTTGAAAGTCTAAAGATGATGGAAGATGAAACTATTCATGAGTTTCACATGAGTATTCTTGAGCTGTCTAGTGCCTCTAGTGCTCTTGGAGAAAAAATGACTGAAGAAAAGCTGGTGAGGAAAATCCTTAGATCCCTTCCCAAGAGATATAAGATGAAGGTGACTGCAATTGAAGAAGCTCAAGACATTAGCAAAATGAGAGTTGATGAGCTAATTGGATCTCTTCAAACTTTTGAGTTAGGGTTAATGAAGAGGAACCTGAAAAGAAGACCAAGAGTATAACCTTGGTATCTAATACTCAAGAAGAGAAGAAAGGGAATGGTGTTGAATCTCAGGAGGAGCTATCTCAGGCTATTGCTATGCTGGGAAGATAGTTCAACAAGGTGTTCAAGAGAATGAATAGAAACTACAAACCCAATGTTAAGAACATCTCCTCTGACATCATCAAGTCAAAAGAGAAGGATGAAGAGAAGACTGCTCAAGACAAAGGGATTCAATGCTTTGAGTGTGAATGATATGGACATGTCAAGAAAGAATGTCCTGCATTCCTTAAGAAGCAGAAGAAGGGCATGACAGTTTCCTGGTCTGATACTGACAGTGAAAGTGAAGAAGAGTCAGCCAAACATGTCAGAGCTTTGACAGGGACATGTGTGTCTGATGGAGAATCAAGTGACGAGGAACTGACTTTTGAGGAGTTAGCAGCCTCCTATCAAGAGTTGTGTCTGAAGAGTGCAGAGGTATGTCAAGAAAGTGAGGAACAAAAGAAAAAAATTGTTCAGCTTGAGACTGTCAAAGCTGATCTTGAAAATGAAGTCTTGTTGGTTAAATCTCAACTTGATCAAATGACAAAATCTGTTAGAATGTTGAACAGTGGATCTGATACTCTTGATAAGATCCTTCAGGCAGAAAAAGTAGCAGGAGACAAATCTGGCTTAGGATTTGTTGAGGAGAAGGTGTTTGCTGAAGCTAGTACTTCAGGAACCAAAAAGGACATGTCTCAACCAATGTCTCAACATAACAAAAAGAGACATAATCCTAAACCCAAGTAGGTTGCTCACCAACAGCCTCAAAATGTTGGGAAAAGGTATGCTCATGGTCCTCATCAAGGGAAGGTACATACTTATGGAGCTAGGCAGTATATGCCTCCTCAATACCATAGGAGTATGCAGGCTCCTAGGTTCAACATGTTCCATCAGATGTCTCAACATCAGGGGAACATGTATGGCTTTGAATATAATAATGCTGTGCCTCATTATTATGGAAGAAGGAAGCCACATGACCATAGAAGACAGCCTAAGAGACAGAATCCTCACTACAGAAGACATGCAAACTATGGAAGAAAACATCACCAGTACTATGGATGGCAGCCACAGCAGTTTCATCATCAAGGTGGCAGGAAGTTTAACAATTTCAGAGAAGAAAGAGTAAGGTGCTTCTATTGTGGAAGATTTGTCCATATGCAATTTTCTTGCTTCAAGCTTCATGGCTATCCCAAGTCTATCCCTCAACCTAGACAGAAGGATAACAGGCCCAAGGTTGTTAAACAGTGGGTTCCTAAGGCTGAGGTTACATGTCTATTGGCTCACATTTCAGATAGACAATCTACTAAGGATGAATGGTACTTTGACAGTGCTTGTTCAAAGCACATGACTGGATTCAAAAACCAATTGGAGGATGTCAATTCTTGCTCCTCAATTGATGTTACTTTTGGAAATGGAGAGAAAGGGGTGGTAAAAGGTGTTGAAAAAGTGAAGTGTCATGATGGACCTGATCTTGACAATGTGCTTCTTGTCAAAGGTTTGAGTGCTAACTTGATTAGCATAAGTCAGCTCTGTGATGATGGATATAAGGTCAGCTACACTAAAGATGAGTGTTTGATAACTAATGAGGAAAATGAGGTAGTTATGAAAGGAGTCAGATCCAGAGATAATTGATATCAATGGATAGCTCAAGAGGTCTGCTCATCTAATGATGTTAAGGTTGATGTTGTGACATCAGACTGTAACATTAAGTGTGAAAGTCTGAACATGGTGAAAGGTCAATTAGGGTTAATAACTTATGGTGTGAATTCTTTTAAAAATCTAAAAGGAAAGTTATTTTGGAGGGAGAAACTCATTGATGAGCGTTTAAGTGATCCACAAAATCAGGCTCCATACTTTAGGCCATCATTTCCTATTGTAGCTTTCACACGCTTCATCAAACATCATACCCCTAAACTGTTCGTCTCCTTCTCCATTAACAGAAGTAGCAATCCTTCCCTGATCCTCAAGTGCTTCATAGGAACAATGTCAAAACATATATCATCTCCATCTAAGAAATCTGCTTCACAAAGTTCATCGAGCAAAAAAGTTAGGGTTTTTACAGAGGAGGGATCTGCTGAAGAAGCATTGAATGTAGCACCCATCTCCATGATAGTTCCTGAATCTGGTAAGTCAAGACCTTCAAAACTTCAACCAAAAAGGGCAGGAACAAAATTTAATGATAATGAAACTAAGAGGTTAGTCACTAGTGTACTTTTTAGTGATAAATCTGCATCTAGGTCATCTACCTCTCAAGCTGTTGAAGAGAGGGTTGATGTTGATAGCAGTCTTAATCAGATTGCCACCAAAATTTTGGATAAGGGTTTATTTGTAAGAGGCATTTCTATTCCCCTTAGACAAATGCCTGCTGAAAAGGAGGACATGCAAAGTGCTGATACAAATCTTCATAGACTGGCTATGTCTGTCATAGAAGATGCTGAAGTAGGTGTTGAAGAAGAAGGTTTTCATGAGGAAGCTGATGTTGAAACAAATGTTAGAACATCGCCTGATAGGGATGTTGAAACTAGTCCTAGTGAAAAGTAGAATACTGATCAGGTGGATGTAATTGATCTGTCTGATAATGAAGTGATTGGAAAAGCTGTCCCTGGGATTGCAAATAGATTGAAAAGCTGTCCCTAAGAAGTCAGCTGAAGGAAAGAGGAAAAAGGCTTCTGTGGTTGGTCCTACCAAGTCATGGAGCAAAGTGAATGTGAAATCCAAAAAGAGAAAGGTGAGGGAGGATTCAAAGTCTGAATTTGATGTTGATAATGATGTTCAAGACATCACACCTGTGAGAAAGTCAATCTTGAAGAGAATTGCTGACAAGATACCTGATGTTCCTGTTGACAACATTTCATTCCATTATGCAAGCAGTGCTTCCATGTGGAAATTTGTTTGTCAAAGAAGATTTGCTCTTGAAAGAGAGATTGGCAAAGAGGCTATGGAAATTAAAGAAGTCATAGAGGTGATAAAGATTGCTGGATTGATGAAGACTGTTTGTGGGTTCTCTAAGTGTTATTACAGTCTGGTTAAGGAATTTATGGTTAACATTCCTGTGAATATTTCTGACAAAAGATGTGTGGATTTCATGAAAGTGTTTGTTAGAGGCAAATGTATTGAGTTCTCTCCTGAGGTGATCAACAATTACCTAGGAAGAAAAGAAGAAGAGTTTACAGAGTTAGATGTTACTGATAATCATGTCTGCAAGGAGATAACTGCTGGTCAAGTAAAGGTGTGGCCCTTGAAAGGAAAATTGTCAACTAGCAAACTTAGTGTTAAGTATGCTATCTTGCACAGAATTGGAGCTGCAAATTGGGTGCCTACTAATCATAAAACCACAACAGCTGTGGGATTAGGAAGGTTCATTTATGCTGTGGGAACTAAGAAGAAATTTGACTATGGATCATATATTTTTGAACAGACTGTGAAACATGCCACCACTAATGCTATCAAAAGGCCTATAGCATTCCCATCTCTCATTTGTGGAGTAATTCTAAAACAACATCCTGGGATATTGACAAGCTCAGACACAGCCTGCAAGAGGGAGTCTACTTTATCTCTGCATCCAAAATTGTTTGTTGGGAGTCATGTTCTAGAAATTGTCTCAACATCAGATGCTGGTAACAAGAAGAAAAGTACTAAGGCTGATTTGCTTGCAGAATTGAAGGCTACTTGCAAGGATCTGGATGTTGTGATCAGTACTAGCATGACTAGAAAGAAGGAGATTGAGAAGCTGATCCAGTCCTTGGAACAGGATGATAATGGTGATGTTCATGTCAATGCTGAAGGTGTCAATTCTGAGGAAGATGATGAGGATGATGAAAATGGGCCTAGCTCTGATGAAAATTAAGTTTCTTTTGTTGTTTCTGCTAGACAATAGTTTTTTTTGCTTTTGTCATTTTGTTCTGCACTTGATGTGCTTATTTATGTAATTTGAATATTGTGGTTTTTTAAGCACTTTTTATGTTCTATGATTTGTCTTGTCTTGAATACTGACTTTAGACTGACAATGAGTGCTAGCTTAGGACTAACTGGTAGTTAGTAGGTGGTTGTCTAATTATGGCTAAAAAGGGGGAGAGTTAGCCAAGCCAAGGTGTGATTATGTATCATGTTTCTGATGTGGTGCAGAAGTTGAGGGGGAGAGTGTTTGTGCAGCTGTATGCTGGTTCTGGTTTTGAGGGGGAGCTTGACCCTTTGCTGAGCTGATGGAGTATGTGCATCATTTTAAAGTAGGAGCTGTTTTGAAGGAGTGTTGCTAGGAGTTTTTAACATTTTTCAATTTTTATCCGCTGCTGAAGTCTCTGATGTTGCAGAGATTGTTTTAGCCAAAATTAGCCAAAGGGGGAGATTGTTAGTTCTTGGATTGGCTAGAATTTTGGTAAAACAAAGTTGTTCAATGTTGATGTCACATGGGTGATGTCTTAACATTGAGTCTTAACATTGGTTTATGTTAAGTATTTAACTTGTTGAAGTTGTGACGTCTGATGTCACATGCGATGTCATGACATCAGATATGCAGATCATTAAAACATCAGGTTTGAGATGTTTTTAGGGTTAAGCGTATTAGCTGGAATTTGGGAGAGCTGTTAGAGTTATTGGGTACGAATATCTTGGAGAAGATATTTTCTGTTGCAAACAGATTTGATGCAGATTTGTAGGAGTGTTTAAAGGCTGAAGATTTAAGAAGATTTTGAGAGAGAAAATCTGTTGAAGATTCAGTTTTAAATAACAAATCAGGTCAGATATTATAGCAGGTCTAAGACCAGATCAAATAGCTATATAAAGAGCATCAATCCTGAAGGAAAAGTACTGAAGATTGAGAGCATACACTGAGGGTCAATCATTGCCTTTGTACGAGTATTTTGTAAACCAATCTAGGTTAAATTGGTGAGTTGTAAGTTGTACTCTCTTAGAGCTGTGAAGCAAGAGAGTATTGGACCTTGATCAAAGCTTGTAAGCAGGATCAAGGTGTTTCTCAAAGTGTGATCTTTGAGGTGTTTTAGGAAGTGAGTAGTGGTCTCATACCTAAGTGGTCTCTCAGGTAGAAAGTTCATTAGGTAGAGATTAAGTTTAGGAGATGTCAACTGGGTTGTTGAGTCTGTAAATTAATTCTACTGATAGTGAAATTCCTTCCTGGCTTGGTAGCCCCCAGAGTAAGTTGTTTAACTGAACTGGGTGAACAATTCTTTGTGTACTCTTCTGTTGTTTTACATTGTCCATTGTAGAGTGTGTTATTGTGACATCACACGTAACATCACATATCTGGTACCAGAATTTCAAGGAGCTTTTGTGGATTCTAAAGATTCTCTAGAATGGAGTCAGCGCTTAATGGGACTAGTTACCAAGGACATCATATGGGTAGATCATGGGCTAATCGGCAAGAATATTATCCACAGATGTGGTGAGTTTCCTAATGTTCCACTAATAGGAAGAAAGGGGGAATTAACTAGAATCCTTCTTTGGCCGTCCGACAATTTGGGTACACTCTGACAGGTCCGCCCATTAAGAGAGATGTGGAGGAGTCCCTGTATTTCCACACATCAGATGGTTTGGAAACAACACAAAAAGTCTCTGAAAGCTAGGTTAGCGTACTGAAGAAAGGGAAAGTCGCTCTAGGCAAACCCAACAATCGGGCTTATCCAGCATATGAAGAGTGGGTGAAGAAAAGAGTTGAAGATTTTCACTTTCCATTTGGTAAGGCGCCCCTTCTGTATCCTGAGGGTGAGAAAGAAAGAAGTACGGCCACTGTAGAAGAATTCGATAAGTTGCAAGCCTCGGTGAAAAAGCTTCAAGGAGATAATTCTGAGCTGAGCAGCTGTCTTCAAGAAGCGCTACATACCAACAAAAGATTGGAACTGTAAGCCCAAGACGCAGAACAAATCTTAGCAGCAAGAGAAAGGGATTTTGCAGGAAGATCTCAACATTTCCAGAAAATTAGTAAGGGTGCTGATGCTGCCACTCAAGCTCATAAGAAGACCAAACAGGATTTAGCCCAGACTAAAGACATGCTAGCCAAGCTTCAGCATGCCTGGGATGAGGTCAAAATAGAGAATGCAGACCTGCGAGAGCAATTAAAGGCCAAATACGATGAGCTTCTTAGAGCGCATGAAAAATGGAGAAAGCATCGGGAAGACTTTGGAAAAATCCAAGAGCAGCTGGAGAATGTTAAGGATGAACTGAAAATATCCAAGAAAAATCTTGAGGATGCCATGGTGGAGATGGGAAGACTCAAGATACAAGCTAGGGTGAAAAGGTTTAAGGAAGTGAGTACTGATGAAGCTCTCTTGATGCACGCAGAGTCATTAGCCGAAGCTCTGATGAGGAGAGACATTTTGATCAAAGAGTTGATTGAAAGGCTGGGTCATCAGCGCACCAGAATCCTTTTTGAAGAAATCAAGCATTCTAGTGAGAAATTGAAAGATTTGGAGTTAGATGTTTGATCTTACTTTCCCATCTTTTTAATGTAGTTTTGTTGATGTACTGTTGGCTACCATCAGGCTTGTTGATGGAGTCATTTCCTTGATGTACTTCCCATTTACGGACTCGTTGTAAAATGCTTCGGCACTTATTAGTTTTCTGTTGAATTCAATGAATGGTTTATTCAAAGGGGTTTCTTCGGTATCACGCTATTCACCAACACATTATCACAACACAGTTCTTCGCAATATTTTTCTCTCAACATTATGTGACTATTATTGAGATTCTTGTGATTAAGACTGGAATCAGGGTGTAAAACGCCCTGGGGATGAAAAACATGACATTTGCATTTTCATATTCATAAGCATTTTTGCATAATAGGTACTTGTTCCGGTTTTTCCTAACCTTTATTTAGTTTCAGGCATTATTGCTGAGAATCACGTCCACCGATACGCAACTCGTAGAAATCAAGCTAAGATCATGGATCAAATGCAGATTGATTTGGCTGAGATGAGGGCACACATGGATCAATTCATGACTCTCATGAATAGTATAGCACAGACTCAAGACAGATTGAGGCTTCTGGTCGAGCGTCCAGAGATCACACCTGAAGGTAATCAAGTTGACAATTCACAGACAAGGGTCACTCCTCCTCTTGTTGGCAACCCTCCTCCTGTTGGTAATCTGGGTAATGGAAATGTCAGAAATGTTGGTGTTGTTCAGGAAGATGTTCAGGAAGATTAATTCACCCTGCTGGATGCTGATATGGGTAATCCCAATGACAAAAGGTATGATGAGCTGGCTGAGAAAATCAGGGCTATGGAGTGCAAGAATTCTCTGGCCATTGATGTTAATAATTTGGGTCTGGTACCAGGGGTCAGAATTCCTCCAAAGTTCAAGCCACCCACTTTTGACAAATATCATGGAAATACGTGTCCCCAGACACATATTCAGGCTTATTTTGGGAGGATCTCAGCCCACACTGATGACGAGAAGTTGTGGATGCATTACTTTCAAGACAGTTTGGCTGGAGCTTCATTGACTTAGTACATGAAATTGAACAAAGCTGTTGTGAAAAGCTGGAAAGATCTGGCAGAAGCGTTTATGAAGCAATATCAGTATAATATCGACATGGCTCCCAACTGCACTCAGCTACAAGGGTTGTCACAGAATGCTAAGGAAAGTTTCAAAGAATACGCTCAAAGGTGGAGAGAAATGGCTGTCCAGGTTCAACCCCCTTTGCTTGAGCGAGAAATGACAGATATGCTCATGGGCACCCTGCAAGGGGCATTTCTTGACAGATTGGCTGCTTGTCCATCGACAGGATTTTCTGATATCGTGATTGCTGGTGAAAGGATCGAGAGTCTGTTGAAACTCGGGAAGATTCAAGATGTAAGTGGTGCTGGTTCTTCCGGAACAAAGAAACCTTTTGCTAATGGTCAGAAAAGGAGAGAAGGCGAGACAAATGCTGTGTATAGAGGACGGGGAAGAGGACGTTCTCAAGCTTATCACCAAGTAGGTGTAGTGACAATCCCAACACCATCTGTTCAGCAACAGCAGCCACAATAGTAGGCACAGCAGCAACAACAACAACCTCCTTTCCAACAAAGGTCTAGGCAGAGGGACCGCAAGATTGACCCTCTCCCTATGACCTACTCAGTATTGTTACCCCAGTTACTCCAATTGAAGCTGGTTGAGTTTCGTACCATGAGACCTCCTGCTGCTGCTAACTTGCCACCTAATTATGATGTTAATGCTCGCTGCGATTTCCATTCAGGTGCTCCGGGGCACACCACCGAAAAGTGATGGGCATTTCAAAATAAGGTGCAAGATCTGATAGATGCTAAAGCAATCAATTTTTCTCTACCTCCTAATGTTCTTCAGAACCCCATGCCTAATCACGGTGTGGCAGATGTGCATGCCATTGAGGATGGAAAGAGATTGAACTTGGTGGCAGATATCAATCAGGTGAAGACTTCATTGCTGGTTGTGAAAGATCGTCTGTTGAAGGGACAGGTGTTCCCAGGTTATGACCAAGATTGTTCTGAGTGTATGGGTCAAGAGAATGGTTGTGATAAATGGAGAGTTGGTTTGCAGAATCTGATCAATGAAGGCCGTCTACAGTTTGACCGGGTTGTGAAAGATATTGATGAGGTGTCAACTGTGACCATTTATTATACTCCTGCTGAAATTCAGGTACCTACAAGGGCAGCTCCTGTAGCAAGCATTATGCCGGAAAGACCCAATCCTGTTACCATCACAGTGCCAAGGCCAGTTCTGTTTACCTCTAAGAAAGCAATCCCATGGCACTATGGAGCAGATGTGTACTATGAGGGGAAAAAGCAGGAAGTCGGGACATCAGCCAATTCAAATATTGATAATGTGGGTGGTGTAGGTGGCTTTACCAGGAGTGGAAGGTTGTTTGATCCCCAAACCCTTTGAAGTGATAAAGAAGTCGAGGCGACGGCGAAAGCTAAAGGAAAACAGATGGCTGAGAGTGTGCCCGTACCTGAAACAAAGCCCAAAATTACCTTTGACAACGAGGTAGAAGAGTTTATGAGAATAATAAAGAAAAGTGATTACAAAATCATCGATCAATTGAATCAGACGCCCTCGAAGATCTCAATTTTGTCATTATTGATGTGCTCTGATGCACACCGAGAGGCTTTGCTGAAAGTGTTGAAGAGAGCCTATGTTCCACAAGAAATTACCGTCAATCAGCTCGAGAGTGTGATTTCTAATGTCAATGTCAGTCATGGATTGGGTTTCACGAGCCGAGATTTAACGTCTGAAGGTAGAAACCACAACAAAGCCCTGCATATTACAATGGAGTGTAAGGGTGCGGTGTTGTCCCACGAGTTGGTAGACACTGGTTCCTCTCTCAATGTCTTATCTAAGAAGGCGCTGATGAAGCTGGAAGTTGACGGATTGATTTTAAGGCCAAGTGATTTAGTTGTCAGAGCGTTCGATGGGACGAAAAGATCTGTATTTGGTGAAGTGGAATTACCTGTGCAAATTGGACCTTAAGTGTTCAAGGCTACATTCCACGTGATGGATATACCGCCTGCTTATAGCTGTTTATTAGGTCGCCCATGGATTCATGCGGTCGGGGCTGTTACGTCCACATTACATCAAAAGCTGAAATACGAGTTTGAGGGACAAGTAGTGACTGTGTGTGGTGAAGAGGACATTTTTGTCAGTCATTTGTCCACATTCAAGTATGTTGAGATGGATGGGGAGATCCACGAAATGCTTTGCCAGTCGTTCGAGGCAGTGAACATTGATAAAGTGCCTAAATCTTCCCCTACACCAGATAGAGCCAGCACGTCCATTTTGTCTTATAAGCAAGCTGTCGAGGTTGTTAGAGCAGGTAATGCCCAAGGATGAGGCAAACTGATAGAGACATTAATGAAGGATGACAAGTTTGGTATTGGCTATCAACCCTCTATGGATTCGGTTGCAAAGTACAGTGGACCCATCACTTTCAGCAGTGGGGGAATCATTTACCCAGACCAGTCTTGTGCAGCTATAGAAGATGACATTGACAGTGACTGTGACTTAGACAATTGGTTACGCCCACGTGCCTCGGGACAACAATTGTAAAACTGGTCCGTTGAAGAAATCGTCCAAGTTACTCTTCAAACAGAGTAATTTTCTTTGTTTTTCCTTAATCATAATGCATGTTAAAATCTGGCGCTCTGCCCAAGGCATTCAGATTCATTTGTAGGGCCACCCATTTTCATTTGCAAGTTTAATCATTAATAACGGACGTTTTGCACTCAAATTTTGTTCCCTGTCTTTCATTTTTTATTTTTGCACAAAAAAATTAAAAATGGCAATGTTTCGTTTCTTTTTGTTCTAAAATAAATTCTAAAATAAAGCATGAACCCGTTCGTGAAGACTTGATCCTCCGAATTTCATTGATAACGGTTCTGCTATGGCTATGTATGACTTTGACAAACCGATTTATCAAGCCGAAGAAGGGGATGAGAAAGGCTGTGAACTCCCTGAGGAACTGGCCAGATTGTTAAAACAAGAGGAAATGGCCATCCAGCCTCATCAAGAGACCATAGAGATCATCAATATTGGTACCGAGGATGTTAAGAAAGAGATCTAGATTGGCGCCAGCCTGCAAGCAGATGTAAAGAAAGCCTTGATTGAAATGTTGTGTGAATATATTGATATCTTTGCCTGGTCGTATCAGGACATGCCAGGATTGGATACTGATATTATTGTGCACAGGATGCCATTGAGAGAAGAATGCCCGCCAGTCAAGCAGAAACTTCGTCGGACTCATCCCGATATGGCCATAAAAATCAAAGAAGAAGTTTAGAAGCAGTGGGATGCAGGGTTTCTTGCTGTGACCAATTATCCTCCCTGGGTCGCCAACATTGTGCCGGTACCAAAGAAGGATGGAAAGGTTAGAATGTGTGTAGATTATAGAGATCTTAACAGAGCGAGTCCGAAAGATGATTTCCCACTACCTCACATCGACGTGCTGGTTGATAATACAGCTCAGTTTTCAGTGTTCTCGTTTATGGACGGTTTCTCCGGGTACAACCAAATTAAGATGGCACCTGAGGATATGGAGAAGACCACGTTCATTACCCCATGGGGTACATATTGTTATAAGGTGATGCCTTTTGGGTTGAAAAACTCAGGGGCAACGTATCAGCGGGAAATGGTAACGTTATTTCACGACTTGATTCACAAAGAAATTGAATGTTATGTGGATGACATGATTGCCAAGTTGCGAACTGAGGAAGAACATTTGATTAACTTGAAAAAGTTGTTTGAAAGGTTGAGAAAGTTTCGCTTGAGGTTGAATCCGAACAAGTGCACTTTCGAGGTACGTTCTGGAAAGCTACTGGGTTTCATTGTAAGTGAAAAAGAAATTGAGGTTGATCCTGCCAAGGTTAAAGCAATACAAGATATACCTGAACCGAGAACAGAAAAAGAGGTTCGTGGTTTCTTAGGAAGATTGAACTACATTGCAAGGTTCATATCTCACCTAACAGCCACATACGAACCAATATTCAAACTGCTAAGAAAAGATCAAACGGTCAGGTGGAATGACGATTGCCAAGTGGCATTCGATAAAATAAAAGAATACTTGTAGGAACCTCCAATTCTCATGCCTCTAGTTTCGGGGAGACCTTTGATAATGTATTTGATAATGCTTGAAGGTTCTATGGGTTGTGTTCTCGATCAACACGACGAGACAGGTAGGAAGAAGCATGCTATATACTACCTGAGCAAAAAGTTCAATGACTGCGAGTCCCGGTACTCAATGCTTGAGAAGACATGTTGTGCACTTGCATGGGCTGCTAAGCGATTGAGGCAGTATATGCTCAGGCACACAACTTTGTTGATTTCCAAAATGGATCCTGTCAAATACATCTTCGAGAAACCAGCACTAACAGGCAGAGTTGCATGGTGGCAAATGGTTTTGACAGAATATGATATCCAATATACTTCTCAGAAAGCCATCAAAGGAAGTATCTTGTCAGACTATCTTGCGCAACAGCCGATTGATGATTACCAACCCATGAAATTTGATTTCCTTGATGAGAACATCATGTTTCTCAAAGCTAAAGATTGCGAGGAACCACTCCCGGAGGAGGGCCCAGACCCTGAGTCCAAATGGAGTTTGATGTTTGATGGGGATGTCAACATGAATGAGTGCAGAGTTGGAGCAGTTCTTATCACGCCGGAAGGTGTTCATATGCCTTTCACCGCCCGAGTAACTTTTGGATGCACCAACAATGAAGCAGAGTATGAAGCTTGTATAATGGGAATTGAGGAGGTGATTAATTTGCGAATTAAGACCCTCGATATTTTTGGTGATTCAGCTTTGGTAATTAATCAAGTGAAAGGGAGTTGGTACATGCACCAGGCGCATCTGGTTCCGTGTAGAGATTATACGAGGAGATTGTTGACGTTTTTCACAACAGTGAAGCTATACCATATTCCTCGAGATGAGAATAAGTTTACTGATGCCTTGGCCACATTGTCTTCTATGATTAAAGTGCAAAGGTGGAACCATGTACCCAAGATTGAAGTGTCTCGTCTTGACAGACCTGCATTTGTGTTTGCTGTCGATGCAACGTCTGATGACAAGCCGTGGTTTCATGACATCAAGTGTTTTTTGAATAGTCAGGAGTACCCGCCTGGGGCATCTACCAAAGATAAGAAGACGTTGAGAAGGTTGTCTGGTAGCTTCTTCCTGAACCAAGATGACGTACTGTATAAACGAACTTTTGACATGGTTCTGCTTAGATGCGTGGATAGACACGAAGCAGACCTGTTAATGCAGGAAGTGAATGAAGGCTCTTTCGGTACCCATGCCGGAGGACATGCAATGGCAAAGAAACTATTGAGGTCGGGGTATTATTGGTTAACAATGGAGACAAATTATTGCAAGTACGCCCGCAAATGTCACAAGTGCCATATTTATGCAAAGTGCATGTGCCTCCAAATTCGTTGAGTGGCATGTCCTCGCCTTGGCCCTTTGCAATGTGGGGCATTGATATGATTGGGAAAATTGAGCCTACTGCTTCAAACGGCCATCGCTTCATCTTGGTCGCCATTGATTATTTCACTAAATGGGTTGAAGCAGCATCTTATGCCAACGTCACTAAGCAAGTGGTAGCTCGTTTCCTGAAACGGGATATCATTTGTCGCTACGAAGAGCCCGAGAGAATCATTACTGACAATGGTTCTAATCTGAATAACAAAATGATGGCTGAGCTGTGCCGAGACTTCAAAATTGAACATCACAATTCTTCTCCGTATCGCCCGAAGATGAATGGCGTTGTGGAGGCGGCCAACAAGAATATTAAGAAGATTATGCAGAAAAGGGTTGTCACATATAAAGATTGGCATGAGATGCTACCGTTCGCCTTGCATGGGTACCGAATGTTAGTACGCACGTCCACTGGGGAAACACCATTCTCACTTGTATACGGTATGGAGGCAGTGTTACCGGTTGAAGTGGAGATTTTGTCCCTCAGAGTCATGATGGACGTTAAGTTAGACGAAGCTGAATGGGTTCGTGCCAGATTTAATCAGTTGAGACTTATTAAAGAGAAACGACTGGCAGCTGTGTGTCATGGGCAGTTATAGCAACAGAGGATGAAGTAGGTATTCGACCAAAAGGTGTGTCCTCGGGTTTACAAAGTTGGAGATGTGGTACTCAAAAGGATCCTTCCTCCTAGTACAGATCACAGGGGCAAATGGACTCCTAACTATGAAGGTTCATTCGTGGTTAAGAAGGTCTTCTCGGGCGGAGCCTTATTACTTACAACCATGGACGTCGAAGACTTTTCATCCCCTGTCAACTCAGACGTAGTCAAAAAATACTTCGCATAAATAGACCCGCTGGACAAAAAAAGAAAAGTCCAACCAAAAAAGGGCATCTCGGCGAACCGTAAAAACAGAACAAAAGGTTCGGGCAAAAATTATGGATAAAATTAAAAAAAAAAATTGTACACCCGGTGAGTTGAAAATCCGCAAGGACAACTCAGACAAAAAAGGGTATCCCGGTGGATTGAAAACCTGAAAGGGCGGTCCACGCAAAAGAGGGATTTAAGCGAATGATTACGGTCTGAGTTATCTGTACTCCATTACCGTTTCAGTAACTGATATTCCGAAGGGTAGGAATCAATCTGATCACTCCTCAGAAGGCAAGGTCGGAGAGTTTTGAAGACATACTGGCCATAGAAGAATTGAAACTCAGTGGAATGCCGCTTTCACATTGCCATTAGGATAGTTTCTTTTCTCAATTTTCAGCAATCACCTCTTTCCAGGGATTGCTTCCTGATGTACTTGCCTATTTTGGGCATTTCAATCAATAAATTGAATTTCAGGCAAAAGCTTCTTATTTTGTTTTACTGCTTTGTTTGCAAAAACGTCCGAATTTTTGATAAAACATTGTATTTGAAAACATTGTGGCTTTACAATAACATGCGCAGAAAAACATTTAAAATTACTTTGAATGTTAAGTAATCCTGGATGGTGGATTCAAACCACGCAATATTTCGGGGCATGTGTGTGTATTCCTTTGTTGCAGGTAATAGATCCAGGTGATTTCAAGCACAAGAGTCATTCCTCCTAGACGAGTAATCACTTATTCCCATGCAGAATACCGGGGTAATCATGTTCAGGAAAGGTTTCACATGTCACCCTTTTGTCACAATGTTTACTGATTGAGTTCATTCGTCAGCTGACGATCGCTCACGACGATTCGATATCGACAAGTTTATTACCACTGGGTATCGTGGTATCTTATTAAGTCGATTCTCCTATTCAGAACTTCCAACAGCTACAAACTTTTCTATGTCGATAACGGTTGCACATTCCCCAGTAGAGTTGCTTTGCAGACCCCAAAGTTAATGCTCAAGACTCAATGAGTGTCTAGGAGTTTGAAGATGCCAAATCTTCTGTAAAATCCTCTTGGGACAATTTCTTCAGATCAGCCGCATAATCTGGGGCAAAATGCGAGTTTGTGATCCCTCCCAAGCATGGGGCATCATGAAATTCCCTGGAAAGAGACGTTCCAGATCTATTATCCCCAATAGAGTGGCCTCCCAGTTAATTTGTCTAGCTCAAGTCTCAGCATTTGTCTAAGTGTTGGAAGATGCTTGGTCTTCTATAAAATTCTCTCAAGGGGCATCCCCAGCATGAGACACTTTGAAGTGGTTCTCTCCAGCAGAGTTTGTTGTCAACTCATTATCCCCAGTGGAGTTGTCAAGCGGGAGGTTTGCCTAACATGGGGCATTGTGGCACTTATCCTAAGCTCGACAGTTTTGTTCCTCAATAGACTACCTTGGATTTGCTTTGTGTTTCCCCAGCAGATCTCGAAGGACTCTTTCCCAGCAAGTCACAACAGAACGTATTCTAACCAGGACATGCGTATCCCCTACGGAGTAGTTCCGATCCCAAGCAGGATCGTATCTGTGGTAGTTGTACCCCCACAGAGTTCAACATTGAATCATGTCAGTAATGCTCCCCAGCTGAAGTGTTTTTCTCCCCGCAGAGGTGTAGCAGATCAACCGAATCTCATCTTCAGCAGAGTGTTAGTACATTCTTTCCCCAGCCAAGTTGGAAAGTTGTCATTCTTCCAGCGAAGTTGCTATGATCATAATTCATCCCCAGGTGGATGAAATAATCCTTGGCAGAGTCATCACTCCTTTATATCTCAAAGTCCAATTTATTTTTGGCAAGCGTGATAATTCAAAGCAGACAGATTGTTCATTCATTCTTCAGCAGAGATATCATCCTTTCAGGAGTCTCTAAGGTCACGTCATTGACCATTGTTCCTCAACAGAGTCAGCAAAGATGTCTGATATGCATGCAGAGCATAAGCCAGTATTGGAATTTTGCAAAAGTCCAACCGCAGATTGGCAAAAGTCCATCTAGGGGTGGCAAATCATCAAAGTCCAACCGCAGATTGGCAAAAGTCCATCTAAGGGTGGCAAATCATCAAAGTCCAACCGTAGATTGGCAAAAGTCCATCTAAGGGTGGCAAATCATCAAAGTCCAACCACGAATTGGTAAAATTCCATCTAAGGGTGGCAAATCATCAAAGTCCAACCGCAGATTGGCAAAAGTCCATCTAAGGGTGGCAAATCAGCAAAGTCCACTAGCAGCGTGGCGAGCCAGTAGTCGTCTGGCGTCTTTCTAAAAGACATTGTTAAAGTCCACCCACAATGTGGCAAGCCAGTAGTCATCTGACGTCATTTAAAAGACATTCTTAAAGTCCACCCGCAGTGTGGCAAGCCAGTAGTCGTCTGGCGTCATACAAAAGACATTGTTAAAGTCCACCCGCAGTGTGGCAAGCCAGTAGTCGTCTGGCGTCATTCCAAAAGACATTGTTAAAGTCCACCCGCACCGTGGCGGGCCAATAGTCGTCTGGCGTCGTTCTAAAAGACATTGTTAAAGTCCACCCACAGTGTGGCAAGCCAGTAGTCATCTGGCATCGTTTAAAAGACATTCTTAAATTCCACCCGCAGTGTGGCAAGCCAGTAGTCGTCTGGCGTCGTACAAAAGACATTGTTAAAGTCCACCCGCAGTGTGGCAAGCCAGTAGTCATCTGGCGTCGTTCTAAAAGACATTGTTAAAGTCCACCCGCAGTGTGGCAAGCCAGTAGTCGTCTGGCGTCGTGCTAAAAGACATTCTTAAAGTCCATCTGCAGTATGGCAAGCCAGTAGTCATCTGGCGTCGTTTAAAAGACACCTCTCTAGTGCTATTCTTCCCATCAGAGTTTTTATACAAATAGAGTTCATTTGGTTGGGTTTATATCCCTTTTCTTCTTCTCCACAGAGTGCAAATTTTCTGGTTATTTTCGGTATTCAATCCCTCCATACCTTGAAAGTCTGACAGCAATCGCTATCATCCATTCAGGTCTACAGTGATTGAATAGGGGCAGCTGTAATACCCCAAAATTTGCCCTCTCAATTTTTTCATACCATTTAGCATATGCTTTCATTTCATTGGATTGCATTCAAGCATAGAAAAATAAAACATAAAGCATTGCATTGCATCTAGAATAAGGGCATGTGATCAGTGGATTGCAGGTATTGATAATCCAAGCCATAGAACAAGAGCCAAGGGTTTTGAAGCAAGCCTCAAGGGTCTCTTACATCTCATATGATCTCAATTGATCTCACAAGTCATTGGAAGATGGGAATTCATCAAGAAGATTGGGCAGTGCTTCACCTCTTATCAAAAATAGTCCAAATTAGGGTTTTGGGTTCAAGCAGTCTCCTGATGAAATTTTGATTCAAACTTGATCTCAATGTTTTCTAAATGATATCAAGTATCTAAGGATGGAATATTGGCCGTTGGTTCATTTTAGAGGAGGTTCAATTGATCAGTTGCTTGAGAATCAAGAAATTGGGGAAAAAGTCAACTATGCAGTGAAAAAAGTCAACTCCTGGCTTTTTAAGGTCAAATTCATGAAATTAAAGTTACATATATTCATTGGACAAGATTTGATCAAGAAATGCTGGAGGAATCATGGAAAATCAAGAAATGTACAAAGTTTCCTTTTTTGGAAATTTAGGGTTTCCAAAAATGGCAAGTTTGGACCATTTTGCACCACACTTTGAGGCTTCCTTTCTTCAAGATAAAAGCTCCAAACCTCGGGCCCAAGTTGATCCAATTAAAGTTCACATTTTAAGCTTCAAATCCATATAAAGAACTCTTCCATTGGATCAAAATTGAGGGAGTTATGATCAATCAAAGTTTGGTAAAATCAAGGCAAAAACCAAGTCATGGCAAGGCAAGCTCAGGCCCATAGGCCATAATTTCATCAAACACATGGTGGGAAAAATTTCAAGCTACTTTTCTCAATGATGGAGGCTCCAAATGAAAAAATGTTGAACATCAAAGTTGTTCATCTTAATGTCCTCTTCAACTTTGATGTTGGATATTTTTCCATTTAAGCAAGTTATGAAGGAGATATTAGGGTTCAAAGATGGTTACTCTACACTAAAAATTCATAGGCCATGCTGCCATGTCTACCAACTAATTGCCATGCCCATGCACCAGTTTTTAACCTTAATGTTACAAGTCATTTTATACTATTTTACCAACCTCCATTTGATCTCATTTCAACATCAAACTTATTCTCCTATGTATACTCTTTCATTTGCCACCAAAATCATACATTTCCATTCATTAATGTGAGAGATATCCCTCCCTAAAGTCCACCATTCGCATTCTGATTTTGCTAATCCAAAGGTGGGATTGTTGTGCATTGTTGTTGATGATTCACACCAGTCACACGCGTGCTTCAAACATCATTCTCCATATTACTTCATTAAGCCAAACATATTCCCCTACACACTATGACACATTATCCATCATACATGAAAGAAGAAAAGTGAAAAAACTTGTTGTACAAGTTTCTGCAGCAACCCAACATCAACATCATTCACTCTAACCCTCACCATTGGCCATGAACTCACCCACACCATATCAAAACCTTCCCAACTCTCCCCTAACTAACTTAACTCAGTTAGTTAGGTTGGACTCACTTAACCAAGCTCCAACTCATCAACCAACTCACTTAACCACGAGTTAAACAACTAACCCAACATATATAATGAAAACTCACTCAGAATTGAAAAACAACACTTCATTTTTCACCTTCACTTCAAATCATTCTCACTTTTTCTCTCAAGTTTACTCTACTCTTTCTCTCTGATCTCACACGGTTCAATCATTTTCATCAATCATCCTCATCATTTGATTTTTTGAGCAAGGACAAGCAAGAACAATCACAAATTCTTCAAGTGCAGTTGCTGTTTCCTTCTTATACTCAAGATCAACAGCATTTAATTTGCTCAAAGTTGAAGTTCTAGAAGCTCAAGATCTCACAAGCTTCTCTGGTTCTTTTACAACTCAATCTTCTCCAAACTTCAGGTTCCTATTTCGCAACTTTTTTCACTGTGTATATCTTGTTTCATGATGATTGTGGCTTATTAGAAGCAGTGTGTGTACTCCGGCTAGTGATAGGCTCATTAGAAGCGTAGTTGTGTTTTTTAGGGTAAAATGTATGTGGATGTTTCTTGTTGTGTGTGCATGGTTTGGTGATTTCAATTGTGGATTCGTGATCTCCTCAACTTCCTCTTCATCTTGATGTGTGGTTTGCATGTTTCTGGGAAATGTGAGATTTGCAGGTGATGGAGAGTGGTCGGAGAAGATGACCGGAGGTCCTTCTCCGGCCGGTGAGGGTTCAGGCAGGGTTTAATCCAACTTTATAACATGACTGTTGATTAGTTTTTGATCCAAAGGCTATTGTGTTGCCAGCGCATAAATGATGAGTGCTCTTTTCACGTGACATAATTTTTGAACTCTGATGGTTGTGTGTGTGTGTGAGTACGTAGTTCTTATCATGTGCTTCTTATGTGATTCATTTGATGTGCGTACTTACTTGATGATCTCACATTGACTGAATCCTGTGGCTGTGAGTGCATCCTCATTTGACTGCACGTACACCATTCCACACACAAACATGCGCTATATGGACTGGGTTTCTAATTACTATCTGCACCCTCATCTTAAGCCCATTACATATTTTTAACTGGAAAATTACTCACGCTGCACCCCCTACTTGTTTCCTTTGCATTTTTATTTTCTTTTTCCATATTGGTTCCTTTTCTTACTTTAAAATTACCAAATGAACTCTAAAAATCTCAAATTAATTCATGTGTATTCTTGACACATTTAGATAATTTTCTATAATTTTTACTTCTGATTTCATGGATTTTGTATATTATTCAATAATTTCTTTTCAATTTCTTTTTGAGTGAGTTCCTTCATGAACACTTGAACTTGTGCATTTTATTTCTCCCATATCATGCAACATTTGTGACTCATTCTTTTTGAATTGGTTAGATAACACATTAAAGCATCTAAAACAATTTTCTTTTGATTTTTAAAGCCATTTTATCACATGTTTACATATCCATCTTTGCACTTCCTTTTGGTTTGTTTCAATGTGATTTTGTGAAATTCTTTGGTCATGTTTTCTTTTGAGTTTTGTTATGAGTTTTGGTACATATTTTTGCCTATGACTTGGATTGTTTAGGACCTTATTTTTACTATTTTCTCATGTGCTTTGATATTTGTTTAATGCCTTGCACTTGAAGTAACATGTATGCACATTCTTCTATTTCATTCTCACATGATTTTGATGAGGTACTTGTGCCACCTTTTGTGCTCATTTGTATGATATTATAGCTCATTTGTGTGATATTGTAGGTCATCTTAAACCATGATTATAGGTCATTTGTTTTCACTTATTGCCACTTAAACATGCTTGTTTCAATTTGTTCCATTATATGAACTTGATTGAATTAAACTTGCATCATATCTCGTCTTAAGTTCTAAATGTTTTATGTGTGCATGTTTTGTATGTCATTTCATACCTTCTATTTGCATCTCATTAATAGTATGCCTCATCCTATATGCATTCATTAATCATTTCACATGTTATGCACTTTTGGTATGTCACTTTGTGCATCTAATTAGAAACTTGTTTCTTCTCCTTATCTCTTCTTCATCTTACTTCCTCTATTTGCATCATTGCATCCATGATTTGTATGATGATTCATATGCATTGTTAGGCATTTATAAATGGTATGTGGTTCTTTCCTTGATCTTTTGTGAAGCATTATTGCATGATCACTTTGCATGTCCACTCATCTTTCTTCTATTACTTTCATAGGTGCTTTTATCTGATGTTTAAGACTTTGCTTGTGCATAGTTTGTGTGGGTTAGATATCTTAACATTAGAGAACATCCTTAGAGCATAGGTTCTGACCTTGAATGATTTTCAACTCTTAGGATCTTTATTTATTGGTTATTAATTTATTTAATCATTACTTGTTATTCTTTCCTTATTTCACTACTTGTAAATAGTTTTTGAACTAACCTTTTCAGGTAGGTGTTAAGGGTAAGTAAGTGTGTGGACGTGCTTCCACATACACTTATTTCTTCTATTTTCTCTTATTTCCTTTAATCATTCTACTTGTGATCATGATAAGCATTTATATGCTTTCATTGAATAACTTCTTTCTTCTCCCTTTTGAGTTACAACTCATCTTCTACTTTAGAAGTGAGTTGTTTAATTCATTCTTCTTTTCCTTTCTCTTAGGATTAGATTTCTTAAACCACACTTGACATTAGGAACATCCATGTATGATAACTTTAGGGTTTGAGTCTTAGTCTCCCTCATTAGATTTTACCTTTCTCAACCATTTGAGTCTTTCTCTCCTCATCTCAAGACAAAAAGCAAAAAACACTTAACAAAGGTTGACGCATATTGCATGTGAGCCTAGAACATGGGAAATGGAAGGAGGAGGGTTTCTCTCCACCTTCCTAGAATGTTTAGCATACGTCCTGTTAGGACGACCATGCGACGCATTCGATCCTATATCATATACTTGAATGCAATACATGTTACTAAACACCAATAAACAAAACACTTCTCCTTAAAAGACAAAAACAAACAAATTCTCTTCTCATCTCCTTCGTTCTATTCCTTAAGGATTCGTCACGTCCGTTCCACCGCAAACAGGTAACGCCTAAGTCTCCCTTCAGGGATCTGCAACACCTAACTGCTGGAACGCGCACTTTGACGTTTCCACTAAAAAACACAAACAAATTTCCCTTAGCTGAGGGGAACTACGTCGCTCTGATTCTCATGTTCCCGATGAGATACGTAGGCAGTGGGGTAGGGCCCATTCGAGCACTTCTTTTATTTTCCCTACATTTGCTTCTTGTTCTAATTCTTTTCCCCCCTTCCTTGCTACCTTTCTTTTCCAGTTCTCAGCAACGAAGCTCTAGTCAACGACACCCTTTGATCGAGACAAGCAGACGTGGATCCCATCGGGTATGATGGATGCGTGGGGGTGTTAATACCTTCCCTTCGCGTAACCGACTCCCGATCCCAGTTCTCTTGGTCGCAAGACCATGCTCTTTCCTTTCCCTCAGGTTTACGCAGTGTTTCCTTTCCCTCTCTTGGGATAAATACACATTGCTGGCGACTCTGTTTCCGTGCCACTTTCGCGTTTGTACTTGGATGAAAATCCCGGGAGCGACAGGGGCGGCCATAGGATCGTGCCCTGGTGAAGCACAATCCATTCTACAACACCGGCCAACTTCTGCTCATGGGACGAGCAGATCCTACGCACAACGGGGACACCTCAATCGAGCTCCGCCGTTGCAACACCAATTATCCAGGACACCCAGCTCGCGATGGGAACAATCCAAGCCTATGATTTTAGTACCTCAACCGAGGCCCTAGTCTCATCTTCGGAAAAAACACCTTGCCCCCCTCGACGAGTTTCCCAGCTTGTCGAGCACAACAAAAACAAGTCGAGAAAACTTCTATTCAAACATGCATACATAAATAAACGCGATAAGAAATTTCCAAACATAACGTTAATGACATCGGCTACAAGGCCGAAATAAGTCAGGGTTACATCAAAAGGGCAGTGCCAGACAAAACATTACATCAAAAAGGCACGCAGGCCCACAAAATACAGGTACATTCAAAAATATCCTAGTCAAACTAAACGACCTCGCTAACACCTTCCGGGGGAACCACCTCGCCGTTAACGACCACATTAAGTAGACCTATTCCCTCGGTCAGCAACTGGACGTCAGAATTGAGGGCCTTCACCTGCTCCAGAGCAGCGTTAAAACCAAACTCAGCTGCCCCCAGGTTGTCCTCCCTGAGGACACGGATCTTTTCGATCAGGTCCCTCCTTATCCTCAAGGCCCTCTCATCCTCAGTCTCATCTTCACCCGCTGCCGACGACCCCTCCAGCTCCGCCATCGTCGCCTTCAAGCGGGCATTCTCATCATTGACATTCTTCACCTCCTCCTTCATTTAGGTCACTTCTTTTTGAAGCAGTGTCTTGGCCTCCTAGTGACCTTGCAGCTTCTTCAGCTCGTTATATATGTCGACATTCTCACATTACAAGGCATTGATCCTGGACTTTGCCTCCTTGAGGTCGAAGCGATGAACTGCGTTTGCATCTCCCAGGACCAACGCCGCTTCCAACCCCCTGATCATACCTGCTGTATCCTGGCAGAGGAGCTTCCTCCACTCCTGAGGATCAGCAGATAGAATCGCTGAGGCATCAAGATCTGGGACGACAATGGAGCTCCCCTCGTCGAACATTTGCCCCTGCTGATAGTATGCAGGCAGTACAAACTTCCCTCCAGGAGAGCCACCCGAGCAGCCCGCATGAGAGGCCCCAATATCATCCTGCTTCCTCTTGTGGGATGAGTCAGGAGTTGGTGGTACGGAAGTCGTCCCCGGGGTAGGGCCAGCGCCAGATACGAACTTCTCTAGCGTCGTTTGCTACTTGGCCGCTTCGGCTTTGGGAACCGAAGGCACCTTCTTCTGAACTTTGGCTGCCTGCGACCTCATCAGACGCTCCCTCATGTCGGCCATTTTTTCTGCAAACACAAAAAGACAAAAGTTAGCAGATAAAAGAAACTTACCAAATACGGGCACGAGAGCAAGTTATACTAAGAAGCTGGAAGGCCACGTTTTCGTTTTCACACTCGAGGAGGTCCTTAGTGTTAATATAACGGCCTGCTCTTGCGGGCACCCCATCGTCCTCAAGCAGCTCTTTACCATCTCTGTCCACCACAAAGGCAGGGTGAAGCTCTCCACATAGGCATGGAGCATACGGTAGGACTCCTTGTTCGCCTCGCAGAGGTGGTCGTGCTTTACCAAGAACTGGTCGGTCATGTATCTGAAGTGGCCAAACACCCACTCCAAGGGGAACTTAGATACGGGTTTTTCAACTTCTCGACCATCAATGGTCATCATCTCGAGCGTAGATATAAACCTTTTAGCTGCTTTAGAGACAGGCTTCACAACCAGGAACCTATCCTTGAAGTGTCGAACAGACTCTGAGTACGGCCAGAAGAGCCTACTCTGCTGCTTAAAGGGCACCCAACTTTGCTTCAAGCCCGTAGTGCTCTGCTGGAGTTAGAAGATGCAGAAGAACAGATCCACGGTCACCCTGACATGTAAGTAGCGACACACTAGCTCGAAAGCACGTATGAACGCCAGTGCATTTGGGTGGAGCTGAGCGGGGCACAACTCCAAGTGACGAAAAAGGGCCTCCTAGAAGTCGGTGAAAGGCAGCCGAAACCCAGCCTCCATGAAGGCAAACTCATACATGGGGAACTGTATCCCTTGGTAAATCGAGCAGATCCTGTCATTTTCGGTCGAACAGATGGCCCTCCATTGCACGGGTGCATCCTTGGCCTGATCCTCCAGATAGGGGAACTCCCGAACCTCCTCCTCAGTAAACGTCGACTTGGTCGACAGGGGCTCGTGGGCTATCCATTGTAGGTCCCCCCTCGTAACCTGGACGTTAGCATATTCGACGACCTGCTCCGCCTCTTCTTGCATGGCTTGGGTGTCGGGCATGACTTCTTCACGAGGATCAGCCATTTTCACCTGAAAAGCAGAGGAAGAAAAGTGAATTCGACGGATAAGTTCAAATCCACCTTTCCACTACTAGTCAAGTGAAAGGGCGAGGAAGAAGTTGAGGACAACCTCGAGCCCACTTTGACGGCGACTTGATATGATGACACTGTCCCCCTACTACGGGGACGAGTTTCCGTGACTTAACAAAAGGACTTGAGCTCTCACAAAGCAAGCTCGTCGCGCAAATCTAGAGCTTCACGTCGAACAGGCCTAGTGCCCGACTACAAACCTAAAACTAATCCTTGCCAGAATCTAGGAGAATATACACCAGAAAAAACCCAACATGCAGTCCAGGTTCTTCGTGTTCTTCATGTTCTTCATAAATTTTCCAGAAATTCATGTGTTAATCGAAGAACACATGAATCTTCAACCGGAGAACTCATATGTCACCGGAAAATTCATGAAGAAACCCAGAAAACGAAGAACTCCATGAGAAACGCAGAAAAGATGAACAAACTTACTTGAATATGAAGAGTTTGAGATGAAGGTGTGGACGAAAGCAATGAAGATCTACGGTGGCGAAGGTGGGCTTCGGCGAGGGGACGAATTGCAGAGCAAAAGAGAGGAGAGGAGAAATTTATGAGAAGTGTACAAATGAATTCCTCCTCCCCCCTTTTTATAAGCATTTGCTTGTGGGGAAGCGCGAAGGCCATCATTGCCTAGGCGGCTCTAGGTCTGACAAAAGGCTGCATGTTCAACACGTGTCAAGAGGAATCTTCGTTTGGCACTCCTAAGTAAAAACATTACATGTACCAGGCCTCTTGCTATTCCGCGAGCGCACCCCTTCACCGACACACACCAAAGGTCCCCGGCATAAAACGCCACTACGGCGGGCACCTTTGCAAAAAAACGTGCTCGACGGAAATACAACCTTTGTACAAGATATTCTTCGAGCAACAACGGCTGGTCGGACAGATCAAATCACCATCGTCGACCAACTCAACCTTAGGGAAGGCGAAGAGAGCCTCCCCGAACGTTACTCAAAGATAACTGTCCACAAGGATACCTTAAGTCCTCACTTTCCACCAAAGCAAAGACTTGGGGGGCTCCTGTTCTGGACTGGGTAGGCGCTGTGCCCCTAGAGGGGCAATGCCCAATCCAATCCAGCCATTGGACAGGCACAATTGCTAGAAACTAGTCGTTGGATAGAAACTAGTCGTTGGGCACATCCCCTTCACTCGCTAAGCAATTCACGCGGCCAACTGTTTCCCCGAATCTCACGGAGACAGTTAGACCTGGTCAAAGGGCCATGCGTTTTGCCCATGTTGGATGCAGAATAGGGCAAGCAGCAAAAATATTTATTTTCGGAAAGAATTCCCTCCGGGATTTATGTCGTGTCCACAAAGATCGGTTCAAGGGAAAGAATGTCGTTCGACAATCTCTCGCGTTAATGAGTTTGGATTAAAATGGTTTAAAACATGAAAACAAAAAATTAAACATTAAAACATAAAAACAAATTCATTTTTCAGCAAGACAAACTTATCCGGCATGCACATAATCGACGCCTCACAAACTTAAACTTACCGACCAGTTATACTCGACCTACAATACTCCTCAATATCACTCAGCATCGCTCACAAAAAAGGTTATGTCTAACGCAAAGTTGAGAGAACAACCATGTTACCATTGCCGATACTTTCGCACGCTAGCTCAAGGCACGGAGGCATTAAGCTTCGACGCCTATTGAAGATTGTTAGCTCTAAAATCTATCTCTAGAATCCAGAAACTAACAGATAATCATCCCTAATCGAAGTTTGCGAGGATTATCTCTAACACAACTCAAACCCCGCACATAAAGCAAAAATCAGAGACAATCGCCAATAAAGATTTGTAAAGCAAGTTTTATACAACGCCATGGGCGAAAAATATACATGAGTTCAGAATAAATACATATACACAACCCAACATAGAAGAAAAACACAAAGAAGAAAAAAGATAAACCAAACAACTAGCAGTTTGTCAACGTCGGTCGACTATCAATCCACTCCGGATCATCCGTATGCAAGCTTCCATGTTGTTTTCTAAGCTAATCTACTGAAAAAATGAAGTTTGATGGAGTTGGAGCAAGAATCCCCAAAACCATAACCTAAAAAATGCTGAAAAATGACTTAAATGGGCAAAATTGTGTTCCAGGGTTCGCCTAGCGAGCCCCGTTTGCCTAGCGAACATAAACCGCCTCAACTACTGCCAAAATTGTGTTTTTCACGCTTCCGGGCACTTTTCATTCGCCCCCGAGTTCGCCTAGCGAACTCCCTAGCGAGTACGCTCGCCTCCGGTTCGCCTAGCGAACATGACAGCAAACCATAACTTGTTTTCTTCATAACTTTTAAACCGTAACTCCGATTGACGCACGGTTTGAAGCGCTGGAAAACTTATTCAATGATCTATACAACAATGGCAAAATCTCTTTGCTGGAATACCTACAAAAATGAGATAAAATCAATTAAACTCAATGATATTTACAAGAAAACACAATATACACACGAAAACGTAAAGTAAACGTATTTACACATAAAGTGGGGTTTATTCAACTAATTTTAACACAAAGTAACGATAAGTGCAACAAAACTTATATACAAAAATATGTACAATTTTCACTTATCAAACTCTCCCCAACTTACATAATTGTTTGTCCTCAAACAAGAATCAAACAACTCAAAGAAACAGAGTGAAAACCAAAGAATCACGAATCAACAGGTTTTGAAAATCGGACAAATGAATGGTTCAAATGAAAAACGGTACACACAAAGTAAATACTTACAACTAAACTACGACGACAACATAGTCACGAAACAAATGCAAAATACAAAAATCATGCAAAAAATTCTAAAACAACACAAGTTCAAATGTAAATCACACCTAGCAAAAGCAATCATCGGTAGATGAAAAACACAAAATGAGGTTCTTATCACTCACACAAAAATCATGCAAACAATAGACTAAATTATGCAACCATCCAAAAATTCACATTGAACATACAAAGGCAAGAATCACAAGGACTTTCAAGGTTGTAGCGTGGTCAGGTAAACAAACAAGGGACAATTCCTAAAGCTAATCAAAACAAAAACTTGCCTAAACCTAAGGGAGTGATAAACTCACAAAAACTCAAACACAAAATTCCAGTCAACTTCTTCCAAAATCCCAAGTGTTACACAAAACACAATACTTATTTAGCACAATTATTTGAACTCTTTTTGCTTCCTTTCTCAAGGATTTTCTTTTTCTTTCTTTTTTTTTTCTTTTCTTTTTCTTTGTCATATTTTTCTCTTTTTTCTTTTCTTTTTCTTTCCTCATAGAATCCAACCAATGAGTAAACAAACATTCTCTCCCCAACTTGAATTCAACCACATCATCATGTGAATACTCCCTAATTTCTAAGGCAAGGTAAAAATTCATACAACAACATAAAATTGAGGGTTCAAGAAAAATTAATCAATCAAAATCCATACAAAAAGTAAATTTGACACTCATAGACAAGCATCAAACTCAAATAAAACATGGATCAAAAAGCTCAAAGGGGATACAAATGATCACACGCTCACAAGGTAAATTGACTATTTAGCTAGGTAGTTGTGCTCAAAATGAAACAAAATGCCTTGATCCTTTTCATGCATTCATATAATCAACACAAACAAAAGATTAAGCATAATAAAATCCAGTTAGAACAAGAATGTTGGTACTCCGTGCATATATGAACAATGGAAAGCTACCTCATAAAAAGGGTGGGAACTAAAGTGATTCACACAAGAACAAGTATACAAAAGAATGAATGGCCTGAAAGTTTGTAAAAAACCTAAGTATCATGAATATGCTAAAGTATAGAAAGCGATAAATACATACCTCGGACGTGTACAAAACTTAACAAAATCATTACCATACATCCGCAAGTTGAAACGATCAAACTTGGAACAACACCAAATTTCCTCAAGCTATTCAAATCAAGTTCATTGACAAACATGAAAACTATTAATATTAACAAACTGAAAAACCGGTAGAAAATTCATTAAACAAGTTGTAAAGTGAAGATTTGAGAATTTACGAAAAATTCGAGTACAACTTGTTTAATGAATACTCACCACACTACCTAAACTAAACAACAACAAAAGAAAAGAATACACCATGCTTGTTTTACGTCGTAAGCTCGACGCCTTTACAATGCTTAGCTAGTAACTTCCTTCCTTCATGCCATAGTGATGCCTCACCGCGCAAACCAAAAGCAAGGGTCCTGACCAAACACTTAAACAAATGTTACGGGAACAAAATGTATACAAAACTCGAACAAACATAATGGAAACAGACAATATATACGATATATACAAAACTCAAAAACAAAGAAACTATCGCAATGCGATTCAATATCAAAACCAATCCCCGACAACGACGCCATTTTGTTGGATGTAGAATAGGGCAAGCAGCAAAAATATTTATTTTCGGAAAGAATTCCCTCCGGGATTTATGTCGTGTCCACAGAGATCGGTTCGAGGGAAAGAATGTCGTTCGACAATCTCTCGCGTTAATGAGTTTGAATTAAAATGGTTTAAAACATGAAAACAAAAAAGTAAACATTAAAACATATAAACAAATTCATTTTTCAGCAAGACAAACTTATCCGGCATGCACATAATCGACGCCTCACAAACTTAAACTTACCGACCAGTTATACTCGACCTACAATACTCCTCAATATCACTCAGCATCGCTCACAACAAAAGGTTATGTCTAACGCAAAGTTGAGAGAATAATCGTGTTACCATTGCCGATACTTTCGCACGCTAGCTCAAGGCACGGAGGCATTAAGGTTCAACGCCTATTGAAGAATGTTAGCTCTAAAATCTATCTCTAGAATCCAGAAACTAACAGATAATCATCCCTAATCAAAGTTTGCGAGGATTATCTCTAACGCAACTCAAACCCCGCGCATAAAGTAAAAATCAGAGACAATCACCAATAAATATTTGTAAAGCAAGTTTTATACAACGCCATAGGCGACAAATATACACGAGTTCAGAATAAATACATATAAACAACCCAACATAGAAGAAAAACACAAAGAAGAAAAGAGATAAACCAAACATCTTGCGGTTTGTCAACGTCGGTCGACGATCAATCTACTCTGGATCATCCGTATGCAAGCTTCCATGTTATTTTCTAAGCTAATCTACTGAAAAAATGAATTTTGATGGAGTTGGAGCAAGAATCCCCAAAACCATAACCTAAAAAATGCTGAAAAATGACTTAAATGGGCAAAATTGTGTTCCAGGGTTCGCCTAGCGAGCCCCCGTTCGCCTAGCGAACATAAACCGCCTCAGCTACTGCCAAAATTGTGTTTTTCAAGCTTCCGGACACTTTTCATTCGCCCCCGAGTTCGCCTAGCGAACTCCCTAGCGAGTACGCTTGCCTCCGGTTCGCCTAGCAAATATGACAGCAAACCAGAACTTGTTTTCTTCATAACTTTTGAACCGTAACTCCGATTGACGCACAGTTTAAAGCGCTGGAAAGCTTATTCAATGCTCTATACAACAATTGCAAAATCCCATTTATGGAATACCTACAAAAATGAAATAAAATCAATTAAACTCAATTTATTTACAAGAAAATGCAATATACACACGAAAACGTAAAGTAAACGTATTTACACATAAAGTGGGGTTTATTCAACCAATTTTAACACAAAGTAATGATAAGTGCAACAAAACTTATATATACAAATAGGTACAATTTACACTTATCAACCCTCCACTTGGCAACCCCTCATTGGTCGACGAGGCGCTTTGATCGCATGGGATCTCCCCATAAATACCCCCTCATTTGAGAGGGGCAGGTATTCAATATCCAATACTTGAACCCTTGTACTTGTTTTTCTCTCTTTTGACCAAACACTTACTTTGGCATCGGAGTACCTTGCAGGTACCACCCCCCTTTTTTCTCTCCTACAAGCATCAACACTTGTCCTATGCGAAGACCACGTCGATCTAGTTTGATCACCTCCGATCACAGGTATAATGGCTGACAGAGTCAACAGACTGAGACATGGTCGGGTAGCCCAACACGCATCCGTTCGGCGGGAACGGAGCCAACAGGTTTTAGAGGCAGCAGGTACATATGGTCAGCCAGAGGCGCCGACTTCTAGGGCACAATCTATTCCTGGAGCTCGGCATTCACCTCAGGCCACTTTATCTCAGGCCACTCCACCTTTTTCTCATGCCACTCTATCTTCATCTCAGACCACTCCTTCTTCTTCTTCTTATTCTTCCTGTAGGAGACGGGATGCACCAGCTGACGCGTCACTTCCCCCATCCTCCCGCAGGCGTCGGGTGTAACACCCCCAATCTATAACCCCCAAGCGATTAAAGCGATAACAGATAATCAGAGTTTAACTAAAACATTCATGGCATAGACGGAGGCGTCACGTCAATTGGAACAAAATACAACAACATGCTCAAATAGATATGCAACAATCAGGTAGCACATAACAGAGGAACTCAGTTCCTAACACCCACTATTCAAATATAGAATAAAAGCGGAAAATCTGCAACTGAAATCTCAGATATATATAAACATAAAGTTTGTCTGTCACACACAGAGTCATACATATACAATCCAAAAAGATATATACATATTCACATAATCATACACGATCTCCCCGACTACCCGGTGCTACATATCAGAGCCGGCCGACAAAAGAATGAAGACCTAAGCTTCACAAAAAGACCTCCAGCATCTAATCTGTAATGCCTCATAGAGCATTTAAAACAGCAGAATGGTGAGAAACACAATTATAATATAGTTGCATACAATTATGTAATAATAGGAAATACGCACACAACAACATTCTCACCATAACATACAACATAATTTAAACACAAACAACACGATTCTTATCTCATACATCCATCACAAAAGCATATCAATCATGCTCAATACATTTATCACCAATATGTGTATATCTCAACTTATCAATTCCATTCATAATTCCACACATAATCAATCCATTCATGATTTATGCAAATGCACAGAGACCGATACAACGACTCTATGCAATGCAATGCGGTACCGTTCCATCCATCATCTCATCATTAATTCACTCAGGAATTATTGAAATCATCGCTTGTTATTTAGTGTAACTCCCCGTCGGGTAAACGATGTTCCCCGTCGCTCACACCTCTTTGTATAAGGCACACAATGTTTATGGATTGCTCACACCTCTTTGTATCAGGCACGTGACCCGATCGCTCACACCTCTTGGTATAAGGCACACGATCGTCCATAATCATCGCTCACATCTCTTTGTATAAGGCACACGATGTTATAGCGGATTCCCTCGGGAACCGTTTCGTCGTTCGCACCCAGTAGGGCCCACGACATCACAAGAATGCATAATATGATGCTTGGCATACAATGACTCATGACAATCAAATGCATCCACATATACAACAATATAAACCATTCCAACATCCATAATCATGCATATACAATCATTTATAACACAATGCATTTACTTGCCCTTAGGCCACAAACCATCATCACAATATTTCATCACATGCATTCACATCATATAACAGCACACAAGTCATATGTTATATATCAAAAGCGTATCGCATGATAACACATCAAATACATACAGTTAAGACGGTAAAAGTCGACAAAACGACACATTTCCAAATTCCCGACACAATTAAATCAGCCAACCACCCCAAAACCATTCCTATAAGAAAGAACATCTCATTAGCTTTCTAACGCACCCAACCGCGCCTCAATCCGACTTACGGATCAAAAGTTATGAAGAAAACAAAATGGAATAATCTGTCATGTTCACAATGCGAATATCCTAGCGAGCATTCGCTTTCCTCTTTCGCCGTGCAAAGCTCCAGCGAACCATGGCAGAGAAAAAACAGCATAAAGTTCGCTTTCCGAACTGTTGGCGAACATTCGCCCACCCATTCGTACTGCGAAGCCCTGGCGAGCCTTCACTTTCCTCTTCGCTGCTTGTTCGCACTGCGAGTCTGCGAATTCTGGGATTCGCAGCACCGCTGTTACTCATCCTAAATCACCATTTTCCCCATCAAAACCCAACTAAACCATATCATAACAACCAGAACATATTACAATCATAACAACAAGTATTCTACCGCATTTATACCGATTTTCAACCGCTAAAACATCGATTTCTCTCGTTTTCTCGCAATTGACCTAGAATTGAAAAGCTAGAAAAAAATAACCAACACATACATGATCATACGCAAACATAGCATAACCTAATTTCACACCTTTACCCGATTAATCGCGCTTCGAAGTGTCGGTTGAATCGATTACTTAAACTCCAAGTTTTTCCTCTTTTTCTTCTTCTCACTCTCCTTTTCTCTTCTTTTCTTTTTCTTTCTATTTTCTCTCTTTTCTTTCTATGTTTCCCCATGCTACCTTCACAAGCGCAATATCCTTGCCTCTTAACCGCTTTAATTCGCGATCCAAAACTCTCACCGGTAATGCCTCAACCGTAAGGTTCTGCCTTACCTCTACCTCATCCATTGGAATCACATGTGACGGATCCGGAACATACTTCCGAAGCTGTGAAACATGGAACACATCATGCAAATTTGAAAGATTCGGCGGCAACGCCACCCGATAAGCCACAACACCCACTCTCGCAGATATCTGATAAGGACCAATAAACCGAGAAGTAAGTTTCTTCGACTTCAATGCACACCCAACACCCGTCACCAGTGTAACTCTCAAAAATACATGATCGCCTTCTTGAAACTCAAGATCTTTCCTTCTTCGATCATGATAACTCTTCTGCCTACTCCGAGAAGCCTTCATCTTCTCACGAATAAGTTTCACCTTTTCCGTAGTTTGTTGAATTAACTCCGGTCCAACCACCGAACTCTCACCAGATTAATGCCAACACAACGGCGTTTGACATATTCTTCCATACAATGCTTCAAAAGGTGCCATTCCAATATTTGAATGGAAACTATTGTTATACGTGAATTCCACCAACGAAAGATAACTATCCCAAACACCACCTTGCTCAAGAACACAAGCTCTCAACAAATCTTCCAATGGCTGAATAGTTCTCTCGGTCTGACCATCTGTCTGAGGATGATAAGCAGAACTCAATCTTAACTTGGAACCTAACGCCTTTTGCAAACTTTCCCAAAATCTGGAAGTAAACCTCGGATCCCGATCTGAAACAATACACAATGGAACACCATGTAGCTTCACAATCACACATATATAAATCTCAGCCAACCTCTCCAAAGAAAAACTGATGTCAATCGGAATGAAATGCGCCGATTTAGTCAGCCTATCCATAACCACCCAAATGGCATTATGTGGCATTATGTCCCCTCGGAGTATTCGGCAACCCCGTCACAAAATCCATAGAAATGATGTCCCATTTCCACTTGGGAATATCCAACGGTTGCAATAATCCACTAGGCTTCTGATGTTCTACCTTCGACTTCTGACACATCAAACACGCATAAACAAACTGAGCCACATCTCTCTTTAATCCGGACCACCAAAAGATCTTCTTCAAATCTTGGTACATCTTATTAGCTCCCGGATGTATACTCAAACTACTCTGGTGTCCTTCCTCTAAAATCACCCTTTTCAAGTCTGAATCATTAGGAATACAAATTCTACCACGGAATCTCAAAACACCCTTATCATCCACTTTAAAGTCACCATTCACACCTTTATCTCCAACCATCAACAAATCAACAAATTTCACATCCAACTTCTGTTTCTCGCTAACGGTCAACAGAAACTCATTAGTAACCTTTAACATACCAAGCCTCACACTATCAGATGTCAACTCACACACCAAACTCAAATCTCTAAATGCTTCCAAAAGTTCCCACTCTTTAACCATCAAAGCGGACATATGCAAAGATTTCCGGCTCAACGCATCGGCTACCACATTAGCTTTACCAGGATGGTAATTCAAGCCAAAATCGTAGTCCTTCAAAAATTCCAACCATCTCCGTTGCCTCATATTCAGCTCTTTCTGATCAAACAAGTATTTCAAACTCTTATGATCACTAAAGACTTTGAATCTTGCACCGTAGAGATAATGCCTCCAAATCTTCAACACAAAAACCACTGCCGCTAATTCCAAATCATGAGTAGGGTAGTTTCTCTCATGATCCCTCAATTGCCTCGAAGCATAAGCCACAACCTTACCTTCTTGCATCAACACTCCACCTAAACCACTCAAAGACGCATCACAATACACCACAAATGATTCACTAGGATCCGGTAAGATCAAAATCGGAGTTGTAGTCAATCTTCTCTTCAGCTCACTAAAACTTTCCTCACACTAAATATCCCAAATGAACGCTTTACCTTTACAAGTCAATTGGGTCAAAGGAAGTGCTAACTTGGAAAAACCTTCAATGAATCTTCGATAATATCCCGCTAAACCCAAAAAGCTTCTAATTTCAGTAACAGATCTAGGAGCCTCCCATTGTAGAACTGCATCTACTTTAGATGGATCCACAGCAATACCATTACCTGAAATCACATGCCCAAGAAAACTCACCTTTGACAACCAGAACTCACACTTGGACAACTTGGCATAAAGTCTCTTCTCCTTCAAGATTTTCAATACAATACGCAAATGCTCCGCATGCTCCTCCCGAGACTTAGGATAAATCAAGATGTCATCGATAAACACAACAATAAATTGATCCAAATTCTCATGGAAAATGCGATTCATATACTCCATAAACACTACCGGCGCATTAGAAACCCCGAACGACATCACGGAATATTCGTAATGTCCGTATCGTGTCCTAAAATTCGTCTTCTGAATATCTTCCTCTTTCACTCTAATCTGATGATAACCTGACCTCAAATCAATTTTACTAAACACACACGCACCTACCAACTGGTCCATCAAATCATCAATTCTCGGAAGAGGATACTTATTCTTAATCGTCACCTTATTCAGCTGGCGATAATCAATACACAATCGCATACTTCCATCTTTCTTTTTCACCAAAAAAACTGGAGCACCCCAGGGCGATACACTCGGCCTCACAAACCTCTTCTCTAACAATTCATTCAAGTGCTTCTTCAACTCAACCAACTCAGATGCCGACATACAATAAGGTACCATAGATACAGGTCTAGTACCAGGAACTAGATCTATAGAAAAATCCACCTCTCTCTCTGGAGGAACATCAGAAATATCCTCCGAAAACACCTCTGGAAAATCACACACAACAGGAAACACACCAATTGCAACTTGGCTATCCATGATCAACGATGCAAACAACCCGAACAACTGAGCTTCATCCGCTAAAATTTTCTTCAACTCTTTGGTAGATAAGAAACTCGATTCCTCGTCTTCTTCAAGAGAAGGAAATCTTACCAAATTATGATAACAATCGATATGAACTCGATTGAACTGCAACCAATTCATTCCCAGAACCACGTCTAAACCCTCCAACGACAGACACACCAAATCTATCTCAAAATCCTTACCATAAATGGTCAAAGGACAACTTAAACAAACCAAAGAAGTAGTTACCAACCCCATTTCTAGAGTATCAATAACCATCTCTCCACCCATCGATGACAACAAAAGATTCAAACGCTTCGCACACTCAGACGAAATAAACGATTGAGTCGCTCTGGTATCAATGATAGCAACTAAAGACGTACTATTAACAAAACAACTACCTCTGATTAGACGGTCTGCACTAGTAGTCTGAGTTCCTGCCAATGCAAATACTTTCCCTCCAGCCTGAGCTTGCTTTGGTTTCGGACACTTCGAACTAACATGACCAGCTTCACCGCAATTGAAACACTTCACCACATTCTTCTTGCACTCAGTTGTTACATGTCCTAAACCTCCACAATTGGAACACTTCCTCATATCCTTTCTACATTCAAACTGACGATGTCCTAAGTCACCACACCTATAACATCTCAGAGGATTAGACATACCTCCCCCACTTGTCCTTTTATCAAAATTACCCCTTTGCTTACCCTTGTCAGCTGGTGACACATAAGGACCCCCACGAAACGGTTGCTTTCCTTTCCTTTCGTTCACACTCTTATAATGAGTAGAACGAGCTTTGTTATCCTCCTAAAAAATTCTACAACAATCCACCAAATCCTAAAACCTCCTAATCCTTTGATAACCAATTTCCTGCTTGATCTCAAGACGCAACCCGTTCTCAAACTTCACACATTTGGAAAACTCCGCCGTTGCTTCAGCATAATGTGGATAAAACTGAACAAGCTCCACAAACTTAGCAGTGTAATCAATAATGGACATGTAACCCTGTTTCAACTCCAAGAACTCTATTTCCTTCTTTCCTCTAACATCTTCAGGAAAATACTTCCTCAAAAACTCCCTGCTAAACAAAGCCCAAGTGATCTCTTCACCTGCAGCTTCCCACACATGACGCGCACTAACCCACCAATCGTCAGCCTCCTCCTGCAACATGTGAGTACCCGATCTCACCTTATGTTCCTCAGCACAGTCCATCACTCGAAATATTCTTTCAATCTCCTTAAGCCAAATCTGTGCACCATCAGGATCATGCCGTCCTTTGAAGACAAGCGGTTTGTTCTTCCTGAACTCATCATTCCCACCAGCATTAGGTGCACCCCGCATAGCCTGAGTCATAGCTTGCATCGCAACAGCAAGAGCAGCATCATTCCTTCCAGCCATATTCTGTTCATATCCAATAACAGTAACTATGGTTAAATAATCAGCTCTCCAGGACACAACTGACGCACCACAAACAACTTGGTCAAAACGACTGACCCAGACTGACACAGACACAAACTGACACAACTGGCTCTGATACCACTTAATGTAACACCCCCAATCTATAACCCCCAAGCGATTAAAGTGATAACAGATAATCAGAGTATAACTAAAACATTCATGGCATAGACGGAGGCGTCACATCAATTGGAACAAAATACAACAACATGCTCAAATAGATATGCAACAATCAGGTAGCACATAACAGAGGAACTCAGTTCCTAACACCCACTATTCAGATACAGAATAAAAGCGGAAAATCTGCAACTGAAATCTCATATATATATATATATATATATATATATATATATATATATATATATATATATATATATATATATATAAACATAAAGTTTGTCTGTCCCACACAGAGTCATACATGTATAATCCAAAAAGATATATACATATTCACATAATCATACACGATCTCCCCGACTACCCGGTGCTACATATCGGAGCCGACCGACAAAAGAATGAAGACCTAAGCTTCACAAAAAGACCTCTAGCATCTAATCTGCAATGCCTCATAGAGCATTTAAAATAGCAGAAGGGTGAGAAACACAATTATAATATAGTTGCATACAATTATGTAATAACAGGAAATACGCACACAACAACATTCTCACCACAACATATAACATAATTTAAACACAAACAACATGATTCTTATCTCATACATCTATCACAAAAGCATATCAATCATGCTCAATACATTTATCACCAACATGTGTATATCTCAACTCATCAATTCCATCCACAATTCCACACATAATTAATCCATTCATGATTTATGCAAATGCAAAGAGACCGACACAACGACTCTATGCAATGCAACGCGGTACCGTTCCATCCATCATCTCATCATTAATTCACTCAGGAATTATTGGAATCATCGCTTGTTACTTAGTGTAACTCCCCATCGGGCAAATGATGTTCCCCGTCGCTCACACCTCTTTGTATAAGGCACATGACGTTTATGGATCGCTCACACCTCTTTGTATAAGGCACACGACCCGGTCGCTCACACCTCTTTGTATAAGGCACACGATCCTCCATAATCATCGCTCACACCTCTTTGTATAAGGCACACGACATCACAAGAATGCATAACATGATGCTTGGCATACAATGACTCATGACAATCAAATGCATCCACATATACAACCATATAAACCATTCCAACATCCAAAATCATGCATATACAATCATTTATAACACAATGCATTTACTTGCCCTTAGGCCACAAACCATCATCACAACATTTCATCACATGCGTTCACATCATATAACAGCACATAAGTCATACGTTATATATCAAAAACGTATCGCATGATAACACATCAAATACACACAGTTAAGACAGTAAAAGTCGACGAAACGAGACATTTCCAAATTCCTGACACAATTAAATCGGCCAATCAACCTAAAACCATTCTTATAAGAAATAACATCTCATTAGATTTCTAATGCACCCAACCGCGCCTCAATCCGACTTACGGATCAAAAGTTGTGAAGAAAACAAAATGGACCAATCTGTCATGTTCTCTATGCGAATCTCCTAGCGAGCATTCGCTTTCCTCATTCGTCGTGCGAAGCTCCAGCGAACAGTGGCAGAGAAAAAACAGCATAAAGTTCGCTTTGCGAACTGCTGGCGAACATTCTCCCACCCATTCGCACTGCGAAGCCCTGGCGAGCCTTCGCTTTCCTCTTCGCTACTTGTTCGCACTGTGAGCCTGCGAATTCTGGGATTCGCAGCAGCGCTGTTACTCATCCTAAATCACCATTTCCTCATCAAAACCCAACCAAACCATATCATAACAACCAGAACATATTACAATCATAACAACAAGTATTCTATCGCATTTATACCGATTTTCAACTGCTAAAACATCGATTTCTCTCGTTTTCTCGCAATCGACCTAGAATTGAAAAGCTAAAAAAAAACAACCAAAACATACATGATCATACGCAAACATAGCATAATCGAGTTTCGCACCCTTACCCGATTAATCGCGCTTCGAAGTGTCGGTTGAATCGATTACTTAAACTCCAAGTTTTTCCTATTTTTCTTCTTCTCACTCTCCTTTTCTCTTCTCTTCTTTTTCTTTCTATTTTCTCTCTTTTCTTTCTATGTTTCTATTTTAAAGGAAAAACAATATTTAACCAAGTCAAAAAGACCAAAATACCCCTACGCTCAATTTTCTCGCAAACTTTCCCAAAACGCGATAAAACATAATAACCAGGAATAAAATAATATAAAGACAAAAAATAATTAAATCGACTCGATTAAATAAAACTAACAAAAATTGGGGCGTTACATCGGGATGCACCAGTGCCACCTCTAGAGGGTGACGTTGCTGATACTGAGCCATAGGGATTCAGAGGAGGTCCATCTGATATTTCCCTACTTCCTCTGTATCCAGACCACAATGACAGATATATTTGGGACGAAGAGGTATCATTAGTCTGATTTTTTTATTTATTTATTTTACGTTATTTTAAATTGCTGACATTGATTATTTCTAACATTGATTATTACTGACATTCGTTATTTCTGAAAAATCGCAGGTGCGTGAACCCCAGAAGTTTCTGTACCATGGGAGGAAGATTTTAGCATTGGATTAGCCGGATGAGGAGTGGTTTCAGTCGGTTATGACATTATCTGGGTTGATGCACTCTGGTCAACCACGGGATGCTTAATGTATTCATGGAGAGATGGCATTCTGAGACGTTTTCTTTTCATCTCCTGCATGATGAGATGTCTAACACACTAGACGATGTCTGGTATTTGTTGCATACTCAGATCATGGGGAGATTCTTCGATCATGGTAGGATGACCAAAGACGAGGCAGTCGAGATGATGGTAGAGCATCTGAGGGCTAATCCCTGGAAGGCAATGAAAGAGGTGGACATGACCAGGGGTGCTCATGCTAGGTTTGAGTTCCTGAAGAAGAGATAAAATGAGGAGATCATTGCTGCAGAGGTGGCTAATGGTGATCCAAAGTAGGTGGCGGTACACAAGACTCGTGCTTTGAGTGCATATTTTCTTTTTTTGGTTGCCCCCCTGCATTTTTATGGACATGAGTGCAACCTATACTGATGTTGGATAGCTCTGGTACTTCTTGGATCTCACTAGGATCCATGAATACAACTGGGGGCGGCTTGCCTGACCTATCTTTATTCGAAGTTGAAAGATAAATGTCGGTGGAGGACGAAGCAGGTCACAGGTGTAACACCTCTATTTTGACTAATTTATTAGCAATTACTTTAATTTTAAATTATTGATCATGCATTAAACAGTCAAATTTAATTGAATTATTTTAGTGACCATAATATGATGAGGCTCTAATTGGTTGTTCTTAATTCACTACAAGAAAACAAGTATTTTGCTGGGTGATTTTGCTGGGTGCTTTTCACCCCGCAAATAATTGTACTTGCTGGGTGTTATTCACCCCGCAACATGGAAAAAAAATATTAATTTAGATCACGAAACTGTTGGAGGGAATTTCAAATTTTTTGAAATATACGTTGCGGGATGAAAAGCACGCCGCAATGTTTCTTAAAAAAATTGGTGGGAAATTAAAAGCTCATTTAATGAGGAGCAGGTGACCGTTCTGAAAAGGTCTGACCGTTTCAGACTTGCGGGATGCATATCACGCCGCAACATAAAGTTCTGACACAAGACTTGCGGGGTGTTTCCCACGCCGCAAGCTTCAACGGTAATAAATGTTGCTGGGTGTTTTACACCCCGCAACCCTCCTTTATATTTCCAACGCGTTTTCTTTCCCAACACTCATAAATGCTTTCCCCAAATATTTTATTTTCCAAAACGTTTTCTCACATATCTCTCATCTGTCTGTTTTCTCCTTCTCCTTCATTTCTCTACTTCTCCTTCATTTCTCTACTTCTCCTTCATTTTTCTCAATAATCTGTTAATGGTATGTCTCTCTTTCTCAATAATTTTTTTTTCTCTTCTTCAAATAATAAGAACTAACTTCTATTTTTTTTTTATGTTTGAAGTTGTCGTTGTTGGTGTTAGAATCAGAAGCAAGTATTGTTGCTGTTAGTGGGTGAATCCGGAAATTTGTTCAAGAATCTCTTGTTGTTCTTGCTTGTAAGGTAAACATATTAGAGATTTAATTTTTGTTAATTTTTGTTGCTGGATTTAATTTTTTTTAGGTTGTTTGATAAATTTAGGGATGAATTTATTGTTGTTAAGTTGTTCTTATTTGAGAAAATTAGGGATGGATTTATGTATAATTTTTTATATCTTTTATTTTGTTTTTTTTTTTTCGTATTTCCTTAAAACATAATTTAAAAAAAATAGATTTGTTATATTTCTTAGAAATAATTTATTATATATATATTTTTTAAAACAGATTATTCTTTTGATTTTAAAAACACATTATTATTATAAATAGATTGTTATTAAACACAGATTATTATTATTTTTTTAAAAACAGAATTATTATTATTATTTAAAAAAATGAATTATTATTATTTATTAAAAAATTGAAATTAAAAAAAAAACTGAATGTTATTTTATTTTAAAATATATTATTATTTTTTTTAAAATATAATATTATTAGTATTATTATTAAAAACGAATTATTATTATTATTTTAAAAAACGAATTATTATTATATATTAAAAAAAGAATTATTATTATTATTATTTAAAAAACAAATTATTATTATTTATTAAAAAAATAATTAAATAAAAAACTGAATCTTATTTTATTTTAAAATTATTATTAATATTTTAAAATATGATATTATTAGTATTATTATTTAAAACGAATTATTATTATTAAATGTGATTAAATGTTGTTAAAAACATTTATACATATGTGATTAAATGTGATAAAAAGGTAATAAAATATTATATTAAATGTGATTTAAAACAGAATTTAAAATAATAATAGTATATGTATGTTTTTATGTGATTATTAAAAACAGAATTAAAAAAAAAATTGAATCTTCTTTTATTTTAAAATAAATTATTATTATTTTAAAATATGATATTATTAGTATCATTATTAAAAACGAAATATTTTTATTATTTTAAAAAATGAATTATTATTATTTATTAAAAAACAGAATTAAAAGAAAAACTGAATATTATTTAATTTTAAAATTATTATTATTATTTTAAAATATGATATTATTAGTTTTTTTATTAAAAATGAATTATTATTATTAAATGTGATTAAATATTGTTAAAAACATTTATAAATATGTGATTAAAAGTGATAAAATCTGTTATTAAATGTGATTAAAAACAGAATTAAAAATAATAGTAATATATGTATGTTTTTATGTGATTATTAAAAATAGAATTAAAAAAAAACTGAATCTTATTTTATTTTAATATATATTATTATTATTTTAAAATATGATATTATTAGTATTATTATTAAAAACGAAATAATATAATAATATCATATTACTAATAATATCATATTTTAATAATAATACTAATAATATCATATTTTAAAATAATAATAATATATATTAAAATAAAATAAGATTCAATTATTTTTTTTAATTCTATTTTTAATAATCACATAAAAACATACATATATTACTATTATTTTTAATTCTGTTTTTAATCACATTTAATATCATATTTTATCACATTTTTATCACTTTTAATCACATATTTATAAATGTTTTTAACAATATTTAATCACATTTAATAATAATAATTCATTTTTAATAATAAAACTAATAATATCATATTTTAAAATAATAATAATAATTTTAAAATAAAATAAGATTCAGTTTTTCTTTTAATTCAGTTTTTTAATAAATAATAATAATTCATTTTTTAAAATAATAAAAATATTTCGTTTTTAATAATGATACTAATAATATCATATTTTAAAATAATAATAATTTATGTTAAAATAAAATAAGATTCAGTTTTTTTTTTAATTCTGTTTTTAATAATCACATAAAAACATACATATACTATTATTATTTTTAATTCTGTTTTAAATCACATTTAATATAATATTTTATTACCTTTTTATCACATTAAATCACATATATATAAATGTTTTTAAGAACATTTAATCACATTTAATAATAATAATTCGTTTTAAATAATAATACTAATAATATATTATTTTAAAATAATAATAATATATTTTAAAATAAAATAAGATTCAGTTTTTTATTTAATTCTTTTTTTAATAAATAATAATAATTTGTTTTTTAAATAATAATAATAATTCATTTTTTAATATATAATAATAATTCATTTTTTAAAATAATAATAATAATTTGTTTTTAATAATAATACTAATAATATTATATTTTAAAAAAATAATAATATATTTTAAAATAAAATAACATTCAGTTTTTTTTTTTAATTTCATTTTTTTAATAAATAATAATAATTCGGTTTTTTAAATAATAATAATAATTCTGTTTTTTAAAAAATAATAATCTGTGTTTAATAACAATCTATTTATAATAATAATGTGTTTTTAAAATCAAAATAATAATCTGTTTTAAAAAATATATATATAATAAATTATTTCTAATAAATATAACAAATCTATTTTTTTTTTTAATTATGTTTTAAGGAAATACGAAAAAAAAAAACAAAATAAAAGATATAAAAAATTATACATAAATCCATCCCTAATTTTCTCAAATAAGAACAACTTAACAACAATAAATCCATCCCTAAATTTATCAAACAACCTAAAAAAAATTAAATCCAGCAACAAAAATTAACAAAAATTAAATCTTTAATATGTTTACCTTACAAGCAAGAACAATAAGAGATTCTTGAATAAATTTTCGGATTCACCCACTAACAGCAACAATACTTGCTTCTGATTCTAACACCAACAACAACAACTTCAAACATAAAAAAAAATAAAAGTTAGTTCTTATTATTTGAAGAAGAGAAAAAAAATTTATTGAGAAAGAGAGACATACCATTAACATATTATTGAGAGAAATGAAGGAGAATGAGAGAAATGAAGGAGAAGGAGAAAACAGACGGATGAGAGATATGTGAGAAAACGTTTTGGAAAATAAAATATTTGGGGAAAACATTTATGAGTGTTGGAGAAAGAAAACGCGTTGGAAATATAAAGGAGGGTTGTGGGGTGTAAAACACCCAGCAACATTTATTACCGTTGAAGCTTGCGGCGTGGAAAACACCCCGCAAGTCTTGTGTCAGAACTTTATGTTGCGGCGTGATATGCATCCCGCAAGTCTGAAACGGTAAGACCTTTTCAGAACTGTCACCTGCTTCTCATTAAGTGAGTTTTTAATTTCCCACCAAATTTTTTTAAGAAACGTTGCGGCGTACTTTTCATCCCGCAACGTATATTTCAAAAAATTTGAAATTCCCTCCAACAGTTTCGTGATCTAAATTAATATTTAATTTTTTTTTTTATTTTCTTTGTTGTTGGGTGAATAACACCCAGCAAGTACAATTATTTGCGGGGTGAAAAGCACCTAGCAAAATCACCCAACAAAATACTTGTTTTCTTGTAGTGAGTTTCGGAGATATATCTCTCAAATATGTTAACGTTTACTTAAAACTGGGATGCGTTCGGAGATATTTCTTCAGAATCTGAGAGCATAAGTGGAAATCCACGCGGTATGCTAGAAGCATACAAGGTGGAAAAAGAAATTCTTTACACATATTAATGTTGTTTTTTACTTGTGATATATATATATATATATTTATTTATTTATATTTAAATTAACTAGTGTTCAAACGATGTGGAATTTGGTGTATTACATATTATTGGTTCAGGCAACCGACACAACTCAGTTGCTTCTCTCTTTGTCACTCAAGTATATCTCTACAATATATTTTCGAAAAAACTGTCTTTGAATTCTTTTTGTTTCTCTTATGTGTTTACAATTTTGTCTTTTGTCTTCTGATTGTAAGGACCGTAGCTCCGTATTTTCTTATACTTTTTATTACATATATCTTGTTCTTACAAAATTAGTGTTAAAGCTCAGAACTAAGGTCTTTGGAGTTTTTGGTGTTTAAACAAAATGGAAGTTAGATGACAAGATTGGAAGTGATGAGAATAAAGGGGTACTTTGAAAAAAGGACTTTTCATTTTTAGTGGAGAAAAAGATGTTTATTGGTGGTTGTTTTATATTGTGAAACACTTTGATGTCGTGGAAACTTCAAAGGAGAACCTTGGAGAGGCAGTGGGTGGCAATCAGACTAGCTCTTATTTGGTGTCGACGATGGACTTCGAAAAAACCATGGTTGAAAAATCATACTAGCTCTTAATTGGTCTACTTTGGCAATTTAAGCTATAATGCAGGGATGTTACCAAATCAGACTAGCTCTTGCATTATAAATAATTCTATCACACGTTGGAGGATCATGATGCCGTAGTAAGACAACTATAATAACAATTTTGAAAATAATTCAAGTTTCTCCTTACATCATATGAAGTTGAGTGCCAAAGAGAGAAATAACTATAATACCAATGAATAATATGAAAGGTCGAGAGTTTAGACAAGAGAGTACTAGTTGCTTGTATTTAGATTTAGTCATTCTTATTGTCTATGTGAAAATTGTGCTATGGAAATCAATTCTGTATGATGATAGAGATGGTAGAATGGATGCACAACTTTGTACACCATTTTTATATCCATGATCTATTAAATTTTTCAACATTTCTTCTTGCCATACTAGAGATAGAAAAAACGGAAAAAGAAGAACGTCGTCGTAACGGAGTTGTTTTCTTCTTGCCAGTTGCCATACTTGTGTCTTTTCTAAATTGCTTTTGAAGATTGTCATGAATGATAGTGGGAAAAATTAAGACATCATTGTGCTATCCCAAAGGGTAAATTCAAAATATACATTAAAGTCAACTGTTTCCAAGTTGTTTGTCATCTTATCAATTATGCAGGTTATGAAGAAAAGTGACACTATTTTTTATCAATAAATACCTTTTTAGAGGAAGAGAAACAACTTCTATATAGTTGGAGGTAATGCATTCGTAATTTAATCTTCAACGCATGGTTTATTATGATTAAGTGATTATCTTAATAATTTTAGCTGCAATACCTTTGTCTGGCCTTTTTATGATAATTAAAAAATTCAATTCTAGAGGTATGTAATAAATCATGTCCCACATCGTTTGAAAATTAATTACTTTGAATATATATATATATATATATATATATATATATATATATATGTATGAGGGGATCATTTGATACCGGTGTCAAAATATTAACTGTGACACCAAATCTTACCCCTTTATTTTTTTTTCTAAAATTTAGGATGGGGATCACCACATATACAGAAATTTACATTTCAGCATTTTTTTTCTTCTAAAATTTAAGATGGGGATCAAAAGTGTTTAAAAATAAAAGGGTTAAATATGTTTTTAGTCCCTATAAAGTTTGAAATTTTATTTTGAGTCTCTCCCTACCTTTTGGCAACGGTTTTAGCAAAAAAACCATTGCCAAAACCAGCTAAAACCGTTACCAAAACCCAGGAGGGACTAAAAATAAAATTTCAAACTTTATAGGGACTAAAAACATATTTAACCCAAAATAAAATATGGAGATTGATTTTGTGAGTAGAGCATAATAGGGGACCAAAAATATAATTTAACCTCCTTCTTCTTCTTCTTCTTATTATTTAATAATATTGATATATTTTATTTATACTTAAGATATCTAAAAATTGATATTTAAAATAAAATGCATTAGACTTTATCAAATTGATTTTCTTTTACGTAAACCATCCAAATTAGGGGTGGCAAAACGGGCCGCCCGCCCCACCCCGCCTTAAGCCCGCCAAAAAAAAGGCGGGGCGGTCAAGTCCGCCTAATAGAAACGGACTTAAAAATCTAGTTCGCCCTGCCAAGGTAGCGAGTTGACGGGCGGCGGGCTTGTCTGCCAACTTTTTTATTTATTTATTTTTTAATTTTTTAATAGATTAATAGGCTTGTTTTTAAATTTCAACTAGATTTTTCACTTATTTTTAGAATAATTTTTACAAAGCATCTTTGTAACAAATTTTACTTCAAAAAGTATTGCATATATTATCAAATAAATGTACAAAATAAAACTATCAAGAATTAGAATTACTAGAATTAACTAAAAAAGGGCGGGTTTAAGGTGGGACAAACTGAACGAATATGTGCGGCGGGCTTTGGCAGGTGGCGGGTTTTGGCGGGGTGGGCTTTGGCGGGTGACGGGTTTTGGCGGGGTGGACTTTAGTGGGCGGCGGGCCCAAAATCCCAACCCAACCCACCCCTAATCCAAACAACACATAGTGCCAAACTTTTTGGATCATATTTTTTTGTATTTTTAAAAATATATCAAAATTTCACTACAACGCTTTTAAATTTATTCACAATATCCTTCTGTCCCAAATTGTAAGTCATTTTATAAAAAATATTTGTCCAAAAATATAAGTCACTTTAGAATTCCAATACAAAATTAATGTTTTTTTTCCTAAAATACCCTCTATCATTTATTACTTTTTTTTATTCTTTTAATTTCGCTTTCCAATGTAATTAATGAAGGATAATTTTGTAGATCATTTCACTTTCCTATATAAACACATTGCATTTTTTAATTCGTGTGAAATACTCAAAATGTCTTACTCCCTCCATTCTCTTTTATAAACAAATTTTGACTTCCTAGATTCATTTAATAAATGATGTATTTGGACTATATATATGGTAGATGCATTAATTACTTAACGAATCTAAAATGTTAAAAGTTGCTTATAAATAGGAATGGAGGGAGTATAATTTATGACAGAGGGAGTAAGAGATACGACAGAATAACTCTGAAAGCTCCAAGGATTTGACTAAATTTTGGTAAAACATAATGTTGTGAAAGATGTTCCAACATGAAGGTTTCTGCCCCAGACCAAAGATGTCGAATGAAATGTCCCAGCATGAAGACTCGACATCATGACTGTCACAACAGGTTTTGTTTTTAAATCTATTCCAAGATTTAAGGCGCGAATGGCAGTGGATCAAGGAAAAAAGATTTGAAGACCAAGACAGAAGTTTATATAAGAAGAACAAGACCTAGGATGGATTAACTAACTAATCCTTATTATAATACTTGTAAAGTAGAAAATAGGTTTTAGGGTTTTGAGAGTCGTATGCTTACTTGTGTTGTAAGTCTCCCTCTGTATCGGTTTGATACATTGTGGTAGACATAAATATTTGTACAGATTCAGAAACCTGTAGGTAATGAATCGTGTATTGTTCTTGGATGAAGCTTTGAAACAAATCCAAGTTGTGTTGTTAGTCGAGAATGCTCGACTGAACTTTGTATTGAAAGAGGTGTCTTTCAAGTAGGATGATACAGTTATTGTGACTATAACTGTTAGATAATCACGGGTTGTGATTTAGGGAGTGAGATGGGTTTCTCTTATCAATTAGACGTGACTTCTAATGATAAAGTTTTCATTGGGTAGTGATAGGTAAACTAGAGGTTGTTTACTGTAAACCGGAGGTTGTTTACATAAAACTATACTACTGATAGTGGATTCTTCTTCCTGGCTTGGTAGCCCCCAGATGTAGGTAATTTGTACCGAACTGGATCATCATATTCTGTGTTGTTTATCATTCTACAATTTACAGTTCAGTTTTGATTAACATATTGTAACAGATGTCGAAACATCTGTCTTGCTGCTGTTGCTGATATTCTGAATATTAGCTTGTTTATTCTGCCCATGTTTTAAAGTTATGCAGAGAACAATGTAATGATATGTGTTAGGACATTTGCTATCTGCTATGCCAGAATTTCAATTGGTATCAGAGCAGGCATCCTGTCTGTTTCTGGATGAGATCCTGGGAGATACTTTCTAGCGCTTTAAACAAAAAGGAGTTTGGGAGATCAGATCATTCACTCGGACATACTCAAGGGTATTAATGGATGGGACAGATGGTATGGATCAAAGGTAACAACCTCTGATGGTTGTTCAAGTTGTCTGAGGAGCTTCTACAACATCTGCAAGAGAAGTCGCTAGTTCTCTTGTATGGTGTCTTATAAGATGTGTTGACATTTGATTGGACGTGTTGAAGATGTTCCTTGGTGGTTCCGCTGCATATGTTTCTGATGGAAGAACTCTGGTATTTATGGGATTATGGAGTTGTGATAGAAGAAAGATGGTGGAGGATCTGGATTGTTGGATTCTATTCTTGAAGATATCAGCATCTATGAAAGCTCGAATCGTTCCAAAGTCGGGAGAAATGGAATGGAGATAGTTGTTGGTTGATGTCTCCCATGTTGACTTGGTACTTGGATGTTTGGTTCCATCTTGTATCTTGAAGTCAGTTTGAAGAGAAGGTGAGTTGAGATCGTATTTATCAAATTTATGAATTTGGTAAATATTCTTTTCGACAAAGTTGCCAAAGATAGTTGAGTTTTCACTCAAGTCCACTTATAAAGGCATCTCTGGTCGTGTTTAAGAGCTTTTTCAGAAGGATAATCTGGTTCTCATGCTGAAGATGGATTTCTGAAGATCTCTGGTGCTGATGGATGTAACTCAACTTGGAGTTAATGAGAGGTGATTTATTTTCACCATTCATGATTTGCAAGGATTCTATTAGCAAAGGAAAGTCATAAGCAGGTTGAGTCAAGGGTGACAGACTTGATGTCTCAACATGCTGTTTGACTAGAAAGATGTTGACACAAAAATTCTTGTTTTGTGTTGATATATGGTAGAGCATATATCCTACAGGATGTATGGTTTGTGGACAAGGATTTAAGATTAATTGTTGTTTGTGGAATTCACATATATTTAATTGATTATCCTTGTATTTTGGAGTACAAGATTACTGGTGTCAAGTTAGTACATTAGGAAGTGCAATATCTCTAGTTGCATCTACTCAAGGACATGTTCTTTGGATAATGGGTAGAGTCAAGACAAGGATATGATGTTCAACCAGATGTTGGAACATTCTATCAACAAATATTGTGCAGAATCTTGTTGATTTAAGGAATGAATCTCTGGAGCAAAGGAGATGTAGCTGATGATCTTGGTACCATACATGTGTGTGATAGGATCTGTCTTTATTCTGGTGTTGCAAAAGCACATATTCTGACTAGGAGGTTTCGTGGCAGGAAGCTTATCTAGAACGTAGTGCTGATGGAAGTGAAGACGAAGACTTTCTTTTTGGATCAGTTTATTTCTGATCAAGGTGCATTGGAGTGCAACAGGTGTGTTCCTGTCTCTACTCTAGGAGCATGTGATCTTGCTTATCTTGGAGATCAAGGATAAATGGCAGTTATCTCTAACCTTCTGAAGAAGTCTATACTTAAGGAAAGTGGGATTCCTTTTGTAAAGATATTGTGTGACTAATCTCTGCTGAAGAATCAAGCTTTGGCATGTTTGGGTTTTCTGAAGATGAGGTGGTTGTTGTACTACAGTAAAGCAGGATAGAGGTTGTCTACTCTAACTTGATATCATTAATCAAGTCTATGAGAACATGGAACTCTTGTTCTGTTATAGGGAAGAGGTTCTTATAAGTGGCAGAATGAAGAACTGAACTCTCTAGCTGGATGTCTGATCAGATGTTGTGACATCAAGCAGAAACTTCAGGGTCTTAGTTGATGTTGTGGCGCATCATCGTAAGATTAGTTGATCTTCTCAGAAATAAATGGAATTAATGCTTCAAAAATGTCTATCTCATGCAGTTTGTGGGAGCTGCAAGAAGGAGTAGATGTTACATGTTCGAGTCTTGGTGTATCTAAGATGGCTTGCTATGAAGTAGGTGGAACATGTAACTTGAAGATTAAATTTCATTAATGGATCAAAAGATTTTTCTGGATCTCTGAAGAAAGATGAGATTAACCAAACAGTGGCATTTGGTTGATCTCTAATGTGAATTCAAGCAGTATGCTTGGAACTAATACTCTTGTGCAGAAGGGTAGTTGGTTGAAAATCAAAGGAGGTTCTGGTTCTGTTCATATCTTGGAGCTTTTGGTAGAAGCTCTAAGTTAGTTTAGAAGATTACCTTCTTTTGGAAAAGTATGAGAGTTTATTTCTCTCTACTGTTGTCTGGAGTTCTTATTGATCAAGCTGGTGGAGCTGTGTTCTCTGAAGATCTTTAGTTGGATTACTATGCAGATAGTAAGTACAATGGTGATTGTATCAAGAACCATAGTGTATGGTGTCTGTGATATAATCAGGATCTCCTAACTGGTGTTAGAACATCATCATGCCTTCTGAACTTGAAGTTCAGATTATGGAAGTTGATATTCGCCAGTTGAATCAAAGGTGTTTTAACTTATCATATGGGAGAATGATGAAGTGAAGATTGTCTTGAATCATGGGGTGATTATCTGGAAGGATGACTCTTACTGAGGTCAGAATGCTTGTGGAGAGGTGGTTTCTTCTGCTACAAGTAACTCTAGAAAGAAGTGGATCAGTTTGGTGCTTGTGAAGCAAATAAGCTGAGGATTTCTGGAGTGAAGATCATCTGGGCGAGCTAACAAACTAAGAGAATCTATATGTCTCTTTGAGCAATGTGAAGCATTCCAGATTCAATTGGATTTTATCTCAAGGAACAAGGATATTTATGGCTGTAAAATTCAAGGTGGATTTGTACAGGGTATGATGGTTTCTGGATTAGATGGATCAATGGTGATTTTTGTCTCAATCCAAGAGTTTGTTGGTTTTAGTACAAGGATGTGATCCTGGTACTCTCTCACTATATGATCATGAAGTTTGTCATTGGATATCATGTGGTGATTTTGGGTGTTTCTTGTTGAAGGAGCATCATTTATGAAAGATATGGGGAAAACTTCTGTCTGATAGGTGTACTAGTGGGGTACATGGATTGCTTGAGGATCAAGCATTAAGTGAATGCGTTCAGCAAGTGTGTTGAACAGGGAGTGCGCTCTTGAAGACATGAAGATGAGTCTTATGTTTTCCATTCATTTTAAGGTGTTCTTCTTGCAAAGGAGCACTAGTTATCTTAGACAGGGGGAGTTAGACCATTTGGAGGGTCCGAAATAATATTGTTTTTTTCCGTTCAGATTCTTAAACAAACGTGAAAGAAATGGAGGATAAAGGTAATTTTTTTGGCTTGGATATGGTTTTTGGGTAGATAAGAGGGGAAATTTTACACCTTTCCAGAATATCTTCAAAATTGTATCCTTTAATTTAACCAATAACATATCGAGATTTTGGACTGGTCTAGAGAGAGTTTGTGTTTCTTTGCTCTTCCCTTAGTGGACTTTAATCCAATGTTGATGGGGTTGACTTGAGATCTAATTTGATCCTTTTTTTAGTATAGCTCTCAGAGGATGGATTTTTTCTAGCCATGACCTTATAGCAGCTTGTTTGTTTTTAGTCCTGTAGTTTTTTCTTGGTTTTTCTATTGTAGCTTTTGGTACTTCTTGTGCCAATATTTTATTCATTTGAACTTAGTTTGATTTTTTTTACCCTATATTATTAATACTATTTTTGCTTAAAAAATTATGATAATTAGATTTGAAATTCTGGTATCAGATGTGTGATGTTAAGTGTGATATCACAACAACACAATCTGCTAATATGAACAAGGCTATAACAACAGTAAATATACATAATAAATTGTTCACCCAGTTCGGTCTAACTACCTACGTCTGGGGGCTACCAAGCCAGGGAGGAAATTCACTATTAGTAGTATTAAATTACAGACTCAATAATCCCAGTTGACATATACTAATCTTAATCACTACCCAATGACACTTCTACCTAAGAGACCACTTAGATATGAGAAACCACTCACACCCTAAATCACCTCAGTGACACAATCCAAAGATTACACTTTAAACCACACCTTGATCTTGCTTAACAGCTTTGATCAAGAACAACACACTCTTGCTTAAAAGCTCTAGAGTGAATACACTTACAACCCAAAATAGTAACACCTATTCAACCATGAAATGCTTACAAAATACACACAAAAACTCTAACTTGACTCTCAGTCTTTGCTCTCTTGTCTTCGTTATCTTCAACAAGGGTTGAGGCTGCTTTAAATAGAATTCTGACTTGGGTTTGGACCTGTTCCAAATATCTGATTTGATTTGTTTTTAAAAACAGAATTTAAACCACACCTTGATCTTGCTTAACAGCTTTGATTAAGAACAACACACTCTTGCTTAAAAGCTCTAGAGTGAATACACTTACAACCCAAAATAGTAACACCTATTCAACCATGAAAGGCTTACAAAATACACACGAAAACTCTAACTTGACTCTCAGTCTTTGCTCTCTTGTCTTCGTTATCTTCAACAAGGGTTGAGGCTGCTTTAAATAGAATTCTGACTTGGGCTTGGACCTGTTCCAAATATCTGATTTGATTTTTTTTTAAATAGAATTTAAAACAGATTTGATCTTCAAATCTTTTTAAATCATACAGCCCTTAAACATAGCAACAGGATCTGCTCCAAATCTGATTGTAACTGAAAATATCTTCTCCAAGATATTCGCACACAATCTCTCTAACAGATCTTCTCAAAACAAACTATTACGCGCAACCCTAATACATCACAGCCTGATGTTTTGATGTTCTGATAACTGATGTCAAGACATCAAGTTTAACATCAGCATATAAAACTTCAACCCTGCAACAACTAATGTTAGGAACCAAATGTTAAGACATCAGACATATGACATCAACATTGTTCAACTTTGTTTTACCAAAATTCCAGCCAATACAAGAACTAACAATCTCCCTCTTTGGCTAATTTTGGCTAAAACAATCTCTGCCAACATCAGAGGTACCTGCAGCGGAAAAACCTCATACTCCTAACATTCCAGCATCAAACACATCCAACATCTGCACAAAGCTAAACTCCCCCTCAAAACAAGAACCAGCATACCAGTTGTTCAATCATGCACACTCCCCCTCAAGCCTAGAACCACAACAGACAACTAGGCAACACATAGGCTAACTCTCCCCCTTTTTAGCCACAATTGGACAAATTCTACCCAGTTATACCCTCACACAACAACACTTACAACAGTTAGTCCTACTAGCTCTCCTTGTCAGTCAAAAGTCAGCACCACATGACAAGAAAAATCATAGAACAAAAACCAGATAAGCATAAAAGTACTAGTTATTCAAGTTACACAACATGCACACAATGTGCATAAACAACAAAAAAAACTACAAACTACAAAAGCAAGAAACAGTAAAAGCAGCAATTCAATCTTCATCAGTAGAACCAACTGCATCCTCCTCAGTCTCAGACCCTGACTCTTCAGTATGGACATCATCATCATCCTTACTTGCATTGACTTCCTCACCTTCTTTTTCTGCTATTCTTAGAGTCAAAATTAGTCTTTCAAATTTTATTTTCCTTTCAGTACTAACTCTAATGACTTCATTTAACTCCTTACATGCTTCCTCCAGCTCAGAAATCATTCCAGTCTTTGAAGTTGGCTGGTGCGATGTTAAGGCAGATGTCTTGACAATGTCTGGAACATGCTTCCCTTCAAACAACTTGTAGTGAATTGACAGAGCAGACTCCCTTTTACATACAACATCAGATTGATGTAGAATACCAGGATGCTGAGACAAGATGATCCCACAGATAAGAGAGGGAAAAGCAATAGGTAATTTCACAACATTTGTAGCAGCATGCTTAATTGTCTGATAAAAAATGTAGGAGCCATAATCAAACATTTGCTTTGTCCCAATAGCATAAATCATCTTTCCCAATCCAACAGAAATAGTGGTCTTGTGATTAGTAGGGACCTAGTTGGCAGCACCTATCCTGTGCAAAATAGCATATTTAACACTTAACAAACTAGCTGACAACTTTCCTTTTAAAGGCCAGACCTTCACTTGTCCTGCTGTGATTTCTTGGCACACTGCATTATCAGTCACTTCCAACTCTATATACTCTTTCTCATCTTTTCCTAGGTAAGTGTTAATGATCTCAGGAGAAAAATTAACACACTGACCTCTTACATATACCTTTCTAAAATCCACACTTCTGGTATCATTAATAGCCACAGGAATGTTTACTACAAATTCCTTGACTAACCCATCATAGCATTTGGACAACCCAGAAACAGTCTTCATTCGCCCAACAAATTTGATCAACCCCATAACTTCCTTAATTTCCAGAGCATCTCCACCAAGCTCCCTTTCCAGGGCTAATCTCCTTTGACACACAAACTTCCACATGTGAGCACTGCTTGCATAGTGAAAGGATATGTTGTCAACAGGCACTTCAGGAACCTTGTCAGAAATCCTCTTCAAAATTGAACTTCTGACTGGAGTGATGTTTTGAACATCATCATCAACATCAAACTCAGATTCTGATTCTTCCCTCTGCTTCCTCTTTTTGGAAGTCACAACAACCTTGCTCCAAGTCTTAGTAGGACCAACCACAATTGACTTCTTCTTTTTGTTCTCAGGTCTCTCCTTAGGTGAAGAATCTGCAGACTTCCCTTTTCTAGACCTTATTTTTTTTGGCAATACCAGGGACAACTTTACCAATAACTTCATTATCTGATAGGTCAACCACATCCACCACATCAGCAGTCTTCATTCCTCTGGGACTAGAAACAACATTCCTTGCAGATGATGTTCTGACATCAGGTTCAACATCAACCTCATCTTCAACATGAGTATCAATATCTTCAACTTTAGCTCTGCATCTTCAATGACAGAAACAACCAATCTGTGAAGATTGGTTTCAGAAGTTTGCATGTCACCCTTTTCTCTAACAGATTGATCAGCAGGCATTTGACTCAGAGGTCTAGATATTCCCTTCACAGAAATCCCTTTCTCAAAAATTTTTGTGACAATCTGATCAAAACTTTTGTCCACATCTACCCTTTCTTCAACAGCTTGAGGAAGAGGGGTGGTAGTCTTAGGAGTAGGTTTGTCTCCAAACAAAACACTAGTGACAAACACTCTACTTTTGCTATCATCAAATTTCTTACCCGCAGATTGGTCAGAAGTATTACCTTTTGAAGGCCTCTTAGGTTGATACTTCTCAGGTCTTTTCTTTTCTGAACCTGCAATCATAGAGAGAGGCGCTATGTCCAAGGCTTCATCCATTGAAACTTCTTTCGTCAAAACCCTAGATATTGCATGCGAAGAGCTCTTTGAAACAGACTTCTTGGAGGGAGATGACCCATGTTGAGACATTGTTCCTTTGAAACAGTTGATGTACAAGGATGCATCGTGTCTTCCGATCTTTGGTGAGAAGATGAACAGACTTGGAGTGTGGAGATTGATGTAGCGTGTGAGAGTAACAATAAGGAATGATAGCCTAAGGTAAGGGGGCTGCTTTTGTTGATCACTTAAAAGCCAATAAATGTATTTTCCCCACCAAAACAAATTTCCTTTTAAATTTTTGAAATTTAATAAATGCACACCATAAGTCACTAACCTCAGATGACTTTTCCACATGCCAAAATTCCTACTTAAGACTTCACAAATTTCAGCACACATATCTTTAGGGAAATTGTCATTATACTTCATATCTGAATGATCAACCTCTATGACCTTAGTTTCCTCAAGATTTCCTCTGAATAGATGCATTACACTAGGTTGTTTGGTGATCCTTCTAATGTCACATTCAGATGTCATAACATCATCCTTGACATTACATGATGAGCTGGACTCTTGGGGAACCCATAAATAACAGTTATCTATGGATCTAACTCTCCTCATAACGACTTCACTCTTCTCATTAGTCACTAAACATTCATCTTTAGTGTAGCTAACCTTGAATCCTTCATCACATAATTGAATGATGCTAATCATATTAGTAGTCAATCCTTTGACAAGAAGTACATTTTCAAGATTAGGTCCAACCTCACAATTCAATTTTCCAATTCCTTTAACTTCCCCTTTTTCTCCATTACCAAAAGTTACATCATTTGTGGTGTAAGTCCTGATATCCACCAACTGATTCTTGAAACCTGTCATATGCTTTGAGCAACCACTGTCAAAATACAAACCATCCATAGCTGGGGTTCTAACAGATGAGTGAGCTAATAGACATGTGACAGCAGCTTTAGGAACCCATTGTTTAACAGCCTGAGGGTTGTTCTGCTTCTGTCTAGGTTGAGGAACAGATTTGGGATAACCATGCAGTTTAAAGCAAGAAGATTGTATATGGCCAAATCTTCCATAATAGTAACATATCAATCTTTGAATCTCTTCTCTGAAGTGATTGAAATGTCTGCCACCTTAATGATGATTTCTGTCATACTGCTGAGGCTGCCATCTATCAGAATATTGATGATGTCGTCTCCCATTATTAGGATGTCTTCTGTAATGATGAGTCTGTCTTTTGTAATGATTAGGCTGTCTTCTACCATGATGATGAGGCTTTCTTCTGCCATAACAATGAGGCACAACATTATTAGGTCCAAAACCATACGTTTTCCCTTGATGTTGAGACATCGGATGGAACATGTTATGTTTGAAACTAGAACCCTGCATACTCCTATGGTATTGAGGAGGCATATACTGCCTAGCTCCAGAAACCTGAGGCTTTCCTTGAGGTTGAGGCAAAAACTTCTTAGGTACATGACCATAACCCTTTCCATTATTTTGTGGTCCAATGTGAGGGACAACCTTCTTAATTCCAGAACTATGTCCTTTTTCATGATGATGAGGAATGTTCTGTTTAACCCTAGAAGAACTAGCCTCTGCAGATATCTTCTTCTCACCCTCATATCCTAGACCAGTCTTATCACTTGCCCCTTTTCCAACTTCAAGTATTTTATCCAGAGTGTCAGTTCCACTATTTAACATTCTGATGGATTTTGACATTTGATCAAGCTGGGATTTTAACAACAAAACTTCATTCTCAAATTCAGCTTTATCAGTCTCAAGCTGTATTATAATTTTCTTCTGCTTCTCCCCTTCTTGACATACCTCTTCACTTTTCAGACACAGCTCTTGATAAGAAGATGCCAGCTCTTTTAAAGGTCAATTCACCATCACTAGATTCTCCATCAGAGGCACATATTCCAGTCAATGCCTTAACATGCTTGGCATTCTCTTCTTCACTTTCACTATCTGTATCAGACCAGGAAACAGATAACCCCTTTTTCTGCTTATTGAGATATGTAGAACATTCTTTCTTGACATGACCATAACCTTCACACTCATAGCATTGAACTCCTTTGTCATGATTGTGCTTTTCTTCATCTCTTATTTTCTTCACTTGATTACTAGACCTGTTGTTGTCAGATGTGATGTTCTTAACATTAGGTCTATAGTTTCTGTCCATTCTCTTTAGCACATTATTAAACTATCTCCCAAGCATCACAACAGCATTTGACAGTTCCTCCTGAGTTTCAAAATTACACTCCTTCTTACCATCTTCAGTATTAGACACCAAAGCTATGCTTTTGGTCTTCTTTTCAGGCTCCTCATTCAACCCCAACTCAAAAGTTTGAAGAGAACCAATCAACTCATCAACTCTCATCTTGCTGATGTCTTGAGCTTTTTCAATAGCAGTCACCTTCATTTTATATTTCTTGGGAAGAGATCTGAGAATCTTCCTTACCAGCTTCTCTTCAATCATTCTTTCTCCTAAAGCACTAGAAGCATTGGACAACTCAAGAATATTCATGTGAAAATCATGAATGGTTTCATCCTCCTTCATCTTCAGATTTTCAAACTTAGTAGTCAACAGTTGAAGTCTTGACATCTTGACCTTGGAAGTTCCTTCATGAGTAGTTTTCAATACATCCCAAGCTTCCTTAGCTACTTCACAAGTGTTTACCAGCCTAAAGATGTTCTTGTCAATACCATTAAAGATGGCATTCAAGGCTTTTGAATTTCTAAGTGCAAGCTCATCTTCTTCCTTGGTCCAATCTTCCTCAGGTTTCAGCTTTGTTGTACCATCCTTTTCAACAATAATAGGTGCTTTCCATTCTTTTAAGACAACCTTTCAAGCCCTGCTGTCTAATGACTTCAAGAAGGTAACCATCCGTGGTTTCCAATAGTCATAATTAGAGTAATCTAGAATAGGGGGTCTATTCACAAATCCACCACTCTCCTTGTCCATTGCATCAGAAAGTATCAGCCCTAGATCTCACCCAGATGCAGAGCAGGATGCCTGCTCTGATACCAATTGAAATTCTGGTATCAGATGTGTGATGTCACAACAACACAATCTGCTAATATGAACAAGGCTATAACAACAGTAAATCAACACAATGAATTGTTCACCCAGTTCGGTCTAACTACCTACGTCTGGGGGCTACCAAGCCAGGGAGGAAATTCACTATTAGTAGTATTAAATTACAGACTCAATAATCCCAGTTGACATCTATTAATCTTAATCATTACCCAATGACACTTCTAACTAAGAGACCACTTAGATATGAGAAACCACTCACTCCCTAAATCACCTCAGTGACACAATCCAAAGATTACACTTTAAACCACACCTTGATCTTGCTTAACAGCTTTGATCAAGAACAACACACTCTTTCTTAAAAGCTCTAGAGTGAATACACTTACAACCCAAAATAGTAACACCTATTCAACCATGAAAGGCTTACAAAATACACACGAAAACTCTAACTTGACTCTCAGTCTTTGCTCTCTTGTCTTTGTTATCTTCAACAATGGTTGAGGCTACTTTAAATAGAATTCTGACTTGGGCTTGGACCTGTTCCAAATATCTGATTTGATTTGTTTTTAAAAACAGAATTTAAAATAGATTTGATCTTCAAATCTTTTTAAATCATACATCCCTTAAACGTAGCAACAGGATCTGCTCCAAATCTGATTGTAACTGAAAATATCTTCTCCAAGATATTCGTACACAATCTCTCTAACAGATATTCTCAAATCAAACTATTACGCGCAGCCCTAATACATCACAGCCTGATGTTTTGATGTTCTAATAACTGATGTCAAGACATCAAGTTTAACATCAACATATAAAACTTCAACCCTGCAACAACTAATGTTAGGAACCAAATGTTAAGACATCAGACATATGACATCAACATTGTTCAACTTTGTTTTACCAAAATTCCAGCCAATACAAGAACTAACAAGATTTATATATGTATCCTATGCATTAATTGAATGTGTTAGATAAGTAACTAAATTTCTATCTGGTGAAATTATATTATGTGTGATGTGATTACAACAAAAAAAGATAAACATGCTTCATTCAAATATCTAATTTAGTTTACTAGTTATTAGTTTAAAATAAATATGTTCCATGTGTATCAATGATTATCCTTAAATCCATGATAAATATTATGTTTATGAAGTTTGGTCATTGAGTTTTGAAAAGTGTTAGGGCAAGTTTGGTTTATATTTTTCTTGCTGAATTAATTATGTAAATTGTTTTTAAGTAGTTTAACAAATAATAAATTAGGAGTTAGTTTTGACTCATACTTTAATCAAATCCAGTTTTTGAATAAGAGATAGGAGTACATGATATTTGAAATTAAGTTAACAATCTTTTAATTGTGAAGGTGTGAATCTAGTAGAACAAGGATCGCAATTTTAAATATTTAAAGACATGTTGTTAAGGTAAGGTAATGCTCCTTTGTCTTTCTATATTATGATGTCATGTATTACTATCCACTCTTGTTACTACTGTGTTGTTATTTTTAAGATATGTGTATTATATGATATTATGGTTGTTTGTTTCAAATTAAATGACTATATATTTTGTTATGATTGGTAATGAATGGTTACCAAAGGTGAATTGGAGTTGTACATGTATTAATTTCCACTTTTCACGTTTATGATTGGAGTTGACTCTTACATTACATCTTTGGCCAATTACTAGTCGAGTAGATGAATTGTGAAGAGCATGGTAACATGCAATAAGGGGCTTTGCGATTTGTGAACATTGGTGTTAGCCTTATTAAGAGAGTCTTTTGCAAGCGTCCAAAGTTATGACCAGTTTGGAGGTGTATATGGGTAGTGGAAGGCCAAAAGCTTTACTTTAAAAAAATGTATTTTCAGTGTAAGTACCTGATATACTAGTGTAATTATGATTATCTAAATGTACTAGTTAAATTTTTTTTATGTGTATGTAATTAAGGATATGGTAAGTTGATTATCATAAATAATGTGTTGTTTGCACTTAGAATTTTTCCATTTAATTTTTACAAATTTAGGATGTTACTGCAAAGAATCCTTATCAGGATCTATTGTAATAGCCTTATGCAAAAATTCTTTATCAGATCAAACATTATAATCTAATTAAGCGGAAAAGATTCTTTATAAGAAAAATTCTTTATCAGATCCAACATTATAATCTAATTAAAAGGAAAAGATTCTTTATAAGGATACAACGTAATAGCCTAATAAGGCGACAAAAGTTCTTATCTAGATCCAGCGTAATAACCTAAGAAGACGACAATAATTCCTTATTAGGATCCAACGTAATAGCCTAATAAGAAAATAAATTTTCCTTATCAAGAACTATCGTATAACGTAATAAGGTGGTAATGATTTCTTATCAAGATCCAACATAATAGTCTAATATGATGGGAAAAATTTATTTTTAGGACCCATTATAATAGCCTAATAAGGCTTCAAAGATTTCTTATCAGAATCCAATGTAATAGTCTAATACGGCACAAAGGATCTATTATCATGATCTAGTGTAACAACTTAATAAGATAACAATGATACTTCATTAAACATAGGATAAATTTACCTTATAGAACACAATAATCCTGAAGAGTCTTATGCGTATTCTTCGTACTTCTAAGTTGAGTTTAATTTTCTAATATCTTGATACTCCTGAGAAAATTTGTATCTTTCATTGTTTTTACGGGCGACTTGTTAGCCTTTTTGGTGACAACTTCGTTAATTTTGAACATTGTACGCTAAATTATTTTATAATCCTACACGTTAATTAACTTAATGCACTCATTAGTAATAAAAAAAATCATTTGTATTCATCCTCCAAAGCTAACTAATCCGGGTTCGAAGTAATCCAATCATAACACGATTTGACTGAGAATTTGCCAAGGGAACCAATAGGCCAAACCACGGAATCAGAACTCGTAGGCAAGGGCTGAATTTCCTGCAAAATCATTATCATATATGCATTTTCTTTGTTAATCTCCTCCTAGACCGACTCGACATTAACATTAATATTCCACTGCCAATTGCAGCCAACCCAGCGGCCAAAATCCTTGACAGATCCAGCTTTATTGGTTGAAGCCTAGAAAAGTGCAGGAAATAAGGACTGTAACGTAACATTTGTTGCCCATCTCGACAACCAAAAGGGGATGACACTTCCATTGGCAAGTTTACAAGTCACAATATTGGCAAAATCACCTGCAGAATCCGCATCTCCAATAGCCATAAGATCACGCCACCAGATCGAGTGGTGACGAACAGTCAAAGGATCGTAATAAGACAGCAACCTGGACCTTAAATTGCCATATCGTGCCTTCAGAATTCCACTCCAAATAGCATGTTCGTCCATCAAAACACGCCATAACCGCTTCGACAACAATGAAACATTAAACGCTGCAACATCTTTAACACCCAAACCACCCAAAGATTTCGGTTTGCAGATCGTACTCCAGCTAACCAAAGCAAGACCATTTTTCTCCAACATACCTGAACAAAAGAACCTCGTTTGTATCATTTTGATTTGCGTCATTACCTTGGCAAGAGCTTTGTAGAATGATAGGTAATGGATAAAAAAATTAGAGAGGACAGTGTTCAGCAAAGTTAGCCTACCACCAATAGATAGTAGTTTCCTCTACCAAACTGACAGACACGCTTTCAAGCTACCTCCAATTGTGAGGCCAAGGAATTTACACGTTAGTTTTTCTTTCTGACACGCCAAGAACCGTGCTGCTGCACTCAAGAAAGACTCATCCACATGAATTTCAAATAGATTACTTTTAGAAGCGTTAATCTTCAAACCCGAGATCAATTCGAAAGCACGGAGTATCGTCTTCAGACCCTAGATGTTATTCCACGAAGCATTGCACACGAGAATTATGTCATCAGCGAATTGAAGCAGGTTGTGAGATACTTCATTGTTTATGCTGAAACCAGTAAGAATCTCCAATCTTGATGCATTATTCACTACACAAGCTAGCCCTTCCACCACTAACGCGAATAAAAAAGGGGACAACGGGTCACTCTGTTTGAGCCCTCTAAAAAAGGGGACAACGGGTCACTCTGTTTGAGCCCTTCCTAATCCGAGCAGCCGTAATTTTTGCAATGATTTTATAGATACTTCCTATAAGACTTATAGGACGAAAGTCATCCATACCTTACGGGTTTTCCACCTTCGATATCAAAGCAACAAACGACGACAACATAGCTTTAGGCAAAATGGAAGTAGCGTGGAATTCATAAACACAGTTCAAAACATCTGCACCAATGATTTCCCAGTAGTGCTTGATAAAATTTAAGTTAAATCCATCGGGGTCGGGACTTTTGTCCCCATCACAATAAAAAACACCAGCTTGAACTTCTTCCACGGTAAAGATCTCCTCCAATGACGAACATTCGACCGAATCGAGGCTGGGCAACCCAGACAAGTCAATATGAGGTCTCCGAGCAGTGTCCCTCGAGAATCTAACTTCAAAATGATTTTTGAATTCATTTGTAATAGAAGTCACATCCTTCAATAATGATGAGTCAAACCTTATAGCAGAGATTGTGTTCCTTCTGTTCCTGCATTTTAACACGGAATGGAAAAACCTAGTATTCAAGTCTACCTCCTTAGTCCACTTTGATCTTGACTTTTGTTTTATTATACTTTCTTTTTTACGAAGCGAATCCCATAATGATTCAATGGAAGCACTTATGTCGCCCAAAATGTCACCAGGTATAAGATCTGCATTATGAAACATGGCAGATTCTATGATATTCAAGAGTTCAACATTTGTTTCTATCTTGATGTCCACCCAGCCGAACACCTGCTTATGCCACTACCTAAGCTTGGACCTTAAAGTTTTAAATTTCATACACAACACGTTGGCAGCAGACCCTTTAAACTTGAATGAATTCCATTCAGTCTTAACAAACTCCAAGAACTGAGGATGCTCAAACCAGCAGTTAAAGGCATTAATAGGTTTAGGTCCCCAGTTAACGGTATTAGAACTAATCCACACAGGACGATGGTCTGGTATGCCACAGTTGCCAATTCTTTGACCATCCATAATCCACCTGTTGATAAGATTTTCAGACAATAATAGCCTATCCAGTCTACTGCAGTAACTCCCGTTCGCTTTATACCAAGTAAATGTATCCCTAATCGTAGGTGGATCGATCAATTCCATCATTTCAATGAATGTGCGAAATTCCTCCATTTCCACATTACCATACGAACCCTGACCCCTCCTTTTCTCTATAACCTTTATCACATTGAAACCACAAACTAACACCCATTCTCCTGTAGGTACTCTGTTCTTCAGGTTAATGAGCTCCGCCCACAAAATTCGTTTTTCCCTAAGATTACATTTAGCATAAACATTGATGAAGTAGCAGTTAACCCTATTCCATATCGCATTTAATCCCAAGTACCCAATGCCTCAGAAACTATAAATTGGATCCAACACCCCTTTCCTCCATATCGTTAAAATACCCCCAGATTGGCAAATTGAATTATTACCAGACTAATCACATTCATAATTGCCCCAAAGACTATGAACCAGCTTACTATCCATCTTTTGACTCTTAGACTCTTGGATAAAACACAAATATACCTTACCAGAAGTAAATACATGCTTGATCCTACATCTTTTCAGTGAATTCCCACTCCCACGGATGTTATAAGTTACAATATTCATGGATCAATGGTAGCAGCCGCCCTCAAACCATCATATGCAGTCTTATCTCTTTTCTTCATGTCTCTAATTAATCCTTCAAAAACCTCATCATCTTCCTCCCCTTCTATGCCCAAAGCCTTAAATGAATGCCAAATTTTTTCCGGAACATCTTCAATTGAGTTTCTGAACCTAGAATTACCTTGGTTGATGTCAAAATCGTTAATAGAGTCACAACAAAGAATCGAACCCTCGAAATACCTTGAATTTGAGTCTTCTAACGCCTGAGGTGCCTTGGCCAAGCAGAGTAAGGATCCAATGCGAGAATCCAAAGCAGGTTGATTGTGCTTGGAATGGATGAGTTGGGAGTAGTAGGAAGGAGAAAACGAAATTTTAATGTTTCCACATATGTCTGATAGCAGATTTTTTTTCCTAGTTGAAGATTTTGGTTTGGGCCCAGGATACACTAAATCCCGAGCAAGAACACTACAAGTTATTGGGTCAGTTTATGACCAGTTTGGAGGTGTATATGGGTAGTGGAAGGCCAAAAGCTTTACTTTAAAAAAATGTATTTTCAGTGTAAGTACCTGATATACTAGTGTAATTATGATTATCTAAATTTACTATTTAATTTTTTTTATGTGTATGTAATTAAGGATATGGTAAGTTGATTATCATAAATAATGTGTTGTTTGCACTTAGAATTTTTCTATTTAATTTTTACAAATTTAGGATGTTACTGCAAAGAATCCTTATCAAGATCTATTGTAATAGCCTTATGCAAAAAAAAATTATCAGATCCAACATTATAATCTAATTAAGCGGAAAACATTCTTTATGAGGATCCAACGTAATAGTCTAATAAGGCGACAAAGGTTTCTTATCTAGATCCAGCGTAATACCCTAAGAAGACGACAATAATTTCTTATTAGGATCCAGCGTAATAGCCTAATAAGGAAATAAATATTCCTTATCAAGATCCATCGTATAATGTAATAAGTTGGTAATGATTTCTTATCAAGATCCAACATAATAGTCTAATATGACGGAAAAAGATTTCTTTTTAGGACCCATTATAATAGCCTAATAAGGCTTCAAAGATTTCTTATAAGAATCCAATGTAATAGCCTAATACGGCACAAAGGATCTGTTATCATGATTTAGTGTAACAACTTAATAAGATAACAATGATACTTCATTAAACATATGATAAATTTACCTTATAGAATGTAATAATCCTGTAGAGTCTTATGCTTATTCTTAGTACTTCTAAGTTGAGTTTAATTTGCTAATATCTTGATACTCTTTATTAGAAATAATAATTTATATTTTAATTTATATTCACAAACTTAGTCATTAAGTTTGTTAGAGGGTATTTTAGTATTTTATTTGTTGCTTTTGTAACCCTAGTTTTAGCTTATAAATAGACTAGTGGTAGTTAGTGATTTTGTAATACTTTGTAGCCGTTATTCTCTTTATAATATATTCTTCTTTTTTCATCCATTAATTCACCTTGTACATCAACAATTGGTATCTAGAGCTCCGGTTCGGATCCACGGGAAACACGGGAAACACGAGTGAAACGTGAGGCTTTGTGTGATTGATTTTTGGTTCTTGGATTCGTGTTGAATCTTGAACAAAAAAATCTGATCAGAATCATAATTTCTGATTCTGTGGGATTGGGGAACACTGTGTGGTGAGATTAGAGTGTACTGTACAAGGTTGAAGATGAACGGAAATGGCGGCATGAACACCAAGCTTCCAGTATTTGATGGTAAAAACTGGACTTGTTGGATGATTCAAATGCGTGTACTGTTCGGTGCTCAAGATGTTCTGGATCTTGTCACTGAAGGTTATGTTCTGGTAGCAGCAGATGCAACGGAGGAACAGAAGAACGCGCAGAAGGATACAAGAAGAAAGATCAGAAAGCATTGTTTTACATCCATCAGTGTGTGAATGCAAATGTGTTTGAGAAAATTGCAGATTCAACGACAGCAAAGGCTGCGTGGGACACACTGGTCAGATGTTACGGTGGTGACGCATCAGTGAAGAAGGTGAAGCTTCAGTCTCTACGGAAGCAGTATGAGAATCTCAACATGAAGAACAATGAGAAAGTTTCTGAGTACATCTCTAGAGTGATTCTGATCACTAATGAGATGAAGGCGTGTGGAGAAACTCTTTCTGCACAAGTAATCATTGAGAAGGTATTGAGATCCCTTACCCCCCAGTTTGATTACATTGTGGTAGCAATAGAACATTCTAAAGATCTGAGCACCATGAGAATTGAAGAACTGTAAAGCAGTATAAAAGCGCAAGAGTTGCGTCTGACTGAGAGAACTTCTGAAAGGGAAGTAGAGCAACAGGCTCTGAAAGCAGTTTCTGATAGAAAGCATCAGAAGCAGTCTTGGTCAGAAGCCAGGAGAAGATATGATGGTAGTCAGAAGTCAGAAACCTCAACTTCTGATAGGCAAAAGAATGCTCAGAAGGGAAAAGAGAAGTATGACAACAAGAAGATCCAATGTTACTGTTGCAAGAAGTTTGGTCACTTTGCTAGAGATTGTTGGTCAAACAAAGAAAGGAAGTCAGAAGAAGCAAATATAGCCAGAAGTTCTGATGATGAATCTGTGCTACTGATGGCTTCTGAATCTGATGATACGAATTTGACAGACTGGTGGTATATGGACATTGGCTACTCAAATCATCTTACTGGAAATAAGAAATGGCTGGTTGATTTTGACTCTGAGAAGAGGACTAAGATTAGATGTGCTGATGACAAATATCTTAACGCTGAAGGTATAGGAAATGTCAGAGTTGTTCTGAACAATGGGAAAGCAGCATTGATTCAGAAAGTGTGGTATGTACCTGGCATAAAAAGCAATCGGATGAGCGTGGGACAATTAATTGAGAAAGGTTTTTCAGTTACCATGAAGGACAATCTTCTAAAGCTGTATGACTGTAATCAGAAGCTGATTATGGAGTCAGAACAGGGAAGGAATAGAAAATTCAAGGTGAATGCCAGAACTTCTGACTCTGAATGCCTCAGTGCAACAAGTGTTGTGGAGGAAAGTGAGTTGTGGCACAGAAAATTTGGTCATATGAATTTTAGAAGCTTAGAACATCTGAATTCGAAGAAGCTGGTACATGGCATTCCTACAATTAAGAAGCCTGAGAAGTCATGCAAAGTGTGCATGGAAGAAAAGCAACCAAGATTGCCATTTACGTCAGAAGTAGCTCCAAGAGCAAAACATGCCTTGGGAGTAGTACATTCTGATGTGTGTGGTCCATTTCTAGTAGCATCGATCGGAGGGAATAAATACTTCGTGTCATTTATTGATGAATTCACAAGAATGATATGGGTATCCCTTATTAAGTTCAAACACGAGGTGTTTGCTGAATTCAAGAAGTTCCGAATGAAGGTTCAGAATCATAGTGGTCAGACTCTGAAGATTCTCAGAACCGATGGTGGGGGTGAGTATAACTCCAAAGAGTTTCAGAAGTTCTATGAGGAGAATGGAATTGAGCATGAGGTTACTGCTCCTTATACTCCTCAACACAATGGTCTTGCTGAAAGAAGAAATCGTACTTTGCTTCATATGACGAGAAGCATGCTGAAGGAGAAGAAGCTTCCTCACAACTTGTGGGGAGAAGCTGTTGCCACCGCAGCATATGTGCTCAACAGATGTCCAACGAAGAAGCTGAAGGAAATAGTTCATATTCAGAAGTGGACGGGAGAAAAGCAAAGTGTTAGTCATCTAAAGGTGTTTGGTTCTGTTTGTTACAAACATGTTCCAGAAGCTAGAAGACAGAAGTTGGATGATAGAAGCAAAGTAATGTTACTGGTAGGGTACCACAGTACAGGTGCGTACTAGCTTTATTGTCCAGAAACTAATAAAGTTGAATTCAGCAGAGATGTTATTGTGAACGAATCGGAAGTTTGGAATTGGGATAAGTCTCAATCTGATTCTGATGTGAGAACTTCTGAAGAAAGGTCAGAACTAAGAGTTTCTGAAACTGATGGTGATTCTGACTCTGAAGGAGACTCAGAAGATGAAGGTGACTCTGATGATCCAGATTCTGGTGGTGATTCAGACTCTGGGAATATGCCAGACTCTGAAGATGGTCAAGGTTCTGAAGGAAGTTAACCTTCTGAAGCAAGAGCTTCTGAAGGAGAAACTTCTGAAGGAGAAACTTCTGGGGTTCAAGCATCTGAAGAAGATTCTGAACGAGGTCAGAGGCCACAGAGAATCAGAAACATTCCGAGAAGATTCGAAGAGTTTGACATGTTACAAGACACTGAAGTAGATTCTGAAGGAGAAGTTATTCAGTGTGCCATGTTAGTAGACTCTGAACCTGTGAGTACAGAAGAGGCTCTCAAGCAGAAGTTCTGGCTAAAGGCTATGAAAGAAGAACTTGAGGCCATAGAAAGAAACAAGACTTGGAAGCTGACAGAACTTCCAAAGGACAAGAAAGCCATCAATGTCAGATGGGTTTTCAAGCAGAAGCTAAAGCCAGATGGATCAATTGGCAAACATAAAGCGAGGTTAGTAGCAAGATGATTTCTGCAGAAACCTGGGCTGGATTATTCTGAAGTGTTTGCACCTGTAGCGAGACATTAAACAATCAGATTGGTGATTGCAATAGCTGCTAACAGGAATTGACCTCTGATGCATTTAGATGTGAAATCTGCATTTTTGAACGGTCCATTAGAAGAAGAAGTTTATGTGTCACAACCTCCTGGATTTGTGAAAAAGAATCAGGAAGGGATGATGTACATATTACATAAAGCTTTGTATGGATTGAAGCAAGCACCCAAAGCTTGGAATCAGAAGATTGATTCATTTTTCAAGAAGCAGGGTTTTCAAAAATGTGAGATGGAATACGGTGTTTATGTTCAGCATATTTCTGAAGGCAATATGATTCTGGTGTGTTTGTACGTTGATGACATACTGCTGACCGGAAGTTCTGAACAAGAATTAGCTATGTTCAAGAAGGTGCTGATGAATGAGTTTGAAATGACTGATCTCGGGAAAATGACATACTTTCTAGGGATGGAGTTCAGATATTCTGAGAAAGGTATCATTTTGCATCAGCTGATGTATGAACGAGAACTTCTGAAGAGATTCAAGCTGCAGAATTGTAAGGCTGCTATCACACCTGTAGATACAAATCAGAAACTAGATTCTGATTCTGATGGTAAGGATGTGGATGCTACAACCTTCAAACAGTTGGTTGGTTCTCTGAGGTATTTGTGTAATACCAGACCTGATATTTGCTATGCAGTTGGAATGGTTAGCAGATTCATGAGTAAACCCAAGTGGTCCCATTACCAAGCTGCTGTCAGGATTCTGAGATATATCAAGGGAACTCTGAAGTATGGAGTGTTATTTCCATCTAGAAGAAAGATTGAATCAGAACTTCTGAGTTATTCAGATTCTGATTGGTGTGGAGACAGAGTTGATAGAAGAAGTACTTCTGGATACTTGTTCAAGTTTCTGGGAGGCCCTATTTCTTGGTGTTCTAAGAAGCAACCTGTTGTTGCGTTGTCAACCTGTGAAGCTGAATATATTGCAGGTGTTGTTACTGCATGCCAAGCTGTGTGGATTCTGAACTTGCTGGAGGATCTGAAGATCAAAGTTGACAAACCTCTGAAGCTGATGATTGATAACAACTCTGCAATCAATCTTGCCAGAAACCCAGTGTTGTATGGGAGAAGCAATCATATTGAGACTAAGTATCATTTTTTGAGAATTACGGGTGTTGAATTGTTGATGTCCTAAATTCAAGTTCTTTATTCCAAGAGGCACCAGTCAAAAACACTTTAAGCTTGCATTTGACTTTCTTTGTTCTCTTATACTCTTGTTTTAGAGTGTTGTGAGATATAGTTAAATATTAGTTTTGGAGTGTGGGTGTACTGGGGGACCTGAGTTAGTTGAGGGTATTGTTAAATTGTAATTCCTTGTGTCGAAGTGTCGAAGCAAGGGTGTGTCAAAATAATTGTTTCACACAGATTTAATTTAGATTTGATTTGATATAGTTCCAAAATAGGTATTTTGCGCTTTTATAGTTTTGGGCTTTGGCTTGGAGAACAAGTAAACCTAAATCTATAAATAGGGAGTAACCCTTATTTTTGTAAATAATCACAACACATTGTAATTCACGGTTTGCAGTTGCAAGTGAATAGAAAGAGAAAAATCCCACAATTTGTGGGTAACAACCTTCTTCTCCAAATTCTCTTAGAATCATAATTTCCTTTCTTTCTCTATTTTCTTCTTTTCTTTGGTATTGCTGCGCTAAGAACCTTTCTTGTTTATCAAGATAGGGTCGGAATTCCCATAGGTTTTGGGTTAATTCCAACATCTGGTATCTAGAGCTCCGGTTGCGATTCAAGTAAAAATCGTGATGGCAATGAATCATCCGAACGGGCACTTTCCAGCGAGTCTTCCAATTCTCAAGAAAGATAATTATGAGAATTGGTGCAAGCAGATGAAGGTGGTTTTCTGTTATAAAGATCTTTGGGATCTTGTGAAGGAAGGAGTAACACCGCTTGCGGAGAACGCGACGGATCAAGATAAAGCTGCACACAAAGAGTTGAAGAAGAAAGATTATAAAGCTCTCTTTATAATCCATCAGTGTGTGGATCCAGATAACTTTGAAAAAGTTAGTGATGTAGAGTCAGCGAAGGAAGCATGGAAGATTCTTGAAAAATCGTTTGGAGGCGCAGAGAAGGTGAAAGAGGTGAGGTTACAAACTCACAAGAGAACCTATGAGTTGCTTCAGATGGAAGACAATGAGAGTATAACAGATTTCTTCACCAGAGTTACAAAGCTGGTGAATCAAATCAAGGTATGTGGAGAGGTGTTGACATCAAGATCAGTTATTGCAAAGATCTTGAGGTCATTGGCTCCAAAGTTTGACCACGTGGTAGTAGCCATAGAAGAGTCGAAAGACTTATCAGTATTGACGAAGGAAGAGCTTCATGGGACGCTTGAGTCTCATGAACAAAGGATGGCTGAAAGAGCTGCAGGAAAGTCGAAGAGCGATATGGATTTGCAGGCGCAGTCAGAAAAGGAAATAAAAGGCAAAGGAAGCGGGAATGGAAACAAAGGTAGAGGAGGAAACTGGTCGGATCAGAGAAAACTCTGGAACCAAGGCAACCAAAGAGGTGGTACTGCAGGTAGAGGAAGAGGTGGTGGTAAAAAATCTGACAAGAGTCACATTCAATGTTTCAATTGTCAGAAGTATGGCCACTATTTTAGTGACTGTCCAGAAAAGAAGAAAAATCAAGAAATTGATGCAAAGATGGCGAAACATGATGAAGAAGAGACATTGTTGATGGTCACAACAAGAGATGAAGAAAGATTCCAAGATCAGTGGTACTTGGACTCAGGATGCTCATCACACATGACTGGAAGGAAAGATTGGTTTGTTAACATGAAACCCTCGTCGAAGAACATGATGAAGTTTGCAAATGACAACACTCTAGCAACTGAAGGTGTTGGTGATGTTCTGATTATGAGGAAAGATGGCAAGAGGTCAACAATTTCCAATGTGTTGTACATATCAGACATGAAGAGTAATTTGCACAGTATAGGGCAGCTGGTCGAAAAGAACTACAAGGTAGTTGTCGAAGACAAGATGATGAGAGTCCTCGACGCAGGTGTAAGGTTTATCTTGAAGGCTCCAATGTCCCAGAATAGGACCTTCAAGATTGAACTCAAGGTGATGGAGCACAAGTGCCTAGCAACTGCAGCTAGCAGAGATGAGTGGTTATGGCATTTTCGACTAGGCCATCTCAACTTCAATGACATCAGAGAGCTAAAGAGAAGAAATATGGTTTTAGGATTACCAGAAATTGACATTCCAAGTGAAGTTTGTGAAGAGTGTGTTCAGTCGAAACAACACAAGAATAGCTTGAGCAAGGATGCAGGAAGGAAGTCGAAGGCAATTCTGGAAGTCATATACTATGATGTATGTGGTCCAATCCAGGTGGATTCAATTGGTGGCAACAAATACTTTGTCACATTCTTAAATGATTACAGTCGAAAGTTGTGGACTTACCTCATCAAGAAGAAAAGTGATGTGATCGAGGCATTTTCCAGATTCAAATCCATGGTCGAAAGACAGAGTGGTCAAAAGGTGAAAATTCTGAGGACCGATGGTGGTGGAGAGTATGTTTCAAAAAAGTTTGAAGCATTGTGTGAAAAAGAAGGGATTGTGCATGAGGTGGTGCCACCCTACACTCCACAGCAAAATGGAGTTGCAGAACGAAAGAACAGAACCATCATGAACATGGTGAGAAGTATGTTGAATAAAAAGCACTTACCCAGAGAATTATGGGGAGAAGCGGTTTCGACAGCAACATATATTTTGAACAGATGTCCGACGAAGAAGCTTGAAGGAATCACACCAGAAGAATGTTGGTCTGGTGTCAAGCCTAGCCTCAGTCACTTGAAGGTGTTTGGATCTATAGCACATAGACATGTGCCTGATCAGTTGAGAAGGAAGCTTGATGAAAAGTCGAATCAGATGATCTTGATAGGATATCATTCGACTGGAGGTTACAAACTGTTCGACCTAGTGAATAAGCAGGTAGTGATCAACAGGGACCTGATCATAGATGAGCTTAAAGAATACGATTGTACTGAGAATGTCAAGAAGGATTCAGTGAGAATCTCTTGTGAACAACTAACCACTGAAGTCGAAAGAGAAGTTTGACAGGAACAAGTCAGAGATGAAGCAGGCCCAAGCAGACCTCGACGAACAAGACACATGCCTGCAAGGTTGCAAGAATTTGTAATTACATCAGATGATGTGGTCGATGAAGAGGGTGAGCTGGTACATTATACTTTCTACGCAGATGTCGAACCAGTCAATGCAGCTGAGGCATTGAAAGATTCCAAGTGGGTGAAAGCAATGAATGAGGAGTTAGAGTCCATCGAAGTCAACAACACCTGGTCACTTGTTGAATTGCCTCAAGGCAAGAAGGCAATTGATGTGAAGTGGGTTTACAAAGTGAAGGTGAATCCTAGAGGAGAAGTAACTCGACACAAGGCAAGATTTGTGGCGAAAGGATTCCTACGGAAGGAAGGAATCGACTTCGATGAAGTGTTCACACCTGTTGCTAGGATCGAAACAATCAGGTTGGTTGTTGGTCTATCAAATATGAACAATTGGCACATATGTCAGATGGACGTGAAGTGTGTGTTCCTTAATGGCCCCTTAGATGAAGAAGTTTATGTCGCACAACCAGATGGGTATGTGAAACAAGGCGAAGAAGGAAAGGTGTACAGACTGCATAAAGCCCTGTATGGACTTAAGCAAGCTCCAAGAGCTTGGAATAAGAAAATTGACAGATTCTTAAGGGAGAAGGAATTTGTGAAGTGTACGACTGAGCATGAAGTGTATGTAAGGAGAAGCAATAATGAATTGCTTATATTATGCCTCTATGTTGATGATTTGTTGATAACAGGGAGTTGCAAGAAGGAGATGGGAGATTTCAAACATGACCTAAGCGAGGAGTTTGAAATGTCAGACTTGGGAAATCTCTCATATTTCCTTGGCATCGAATTCTACAAGACTAGTAGAGGTTTCATGATGCACCAAAGAATATATGCATGAGAAATACTCAAGAGATTTGAGATGCAAGATTGCAACCCAACTTCGACTCCAGCTGAGACCAGACTGCAATTGTCGAAGGATTCAGATGAAGATGATGTCGACCCAACCCAATAAAGAAGACTTATTGGGTCACTTAGATACCTTTGTCACACAAGGTCAGACTTAGCATACAGTGTGGGTATGGTAAGTAGATTCAGGCATAATCCAAAGGTATCACACCTAGCAGTAACGAAGAGGATACTGAGGTATCTAAAAGGAACTCTCAACTACGGCATTTTGTTTCCTGCAGCTGATGAAAGGAAAGAATGCAAGTTAGCAGGATACACCGAATCTAGCTGGTGTAGTGATGTTGAGGATAGAAAATCCACAGCTGGATATGTGTTTATGTTAGGTGGTGCACCAGTTGCTTGGAGTTTGAGAAAGGAGCCAGTAGTGGCATTGTCATCATGCAAAGCAGAATATATAGCTGCTTTTCTTTGTAAATGTTAAGCAACCTAGATGGTGAACTTGGTCGAAGAGATTACAGGGAAGAGTCATGAAGCAATTACCATGAAGATCGACAGCATGTCAGCTATCAACTTTGCAAAGAATCCAATAGCACACGGTCGAAGCAAGCACATCGAAATGAGGTTCCATTATCTTCGAGAGCAGGTAGCAGAAGGGAAGATGAACTTGGAACACTACAGAACTGAGAATCAGATTGCAGATATCATGACGAAGGGAGTGCAGGTCAAAGTTTTTAGTAGACTAAGAGCCATGATGAATGTAGACAGCTTAGACACAATGAAATATGTGGTGTGTTAAATTGTAATTCCTTGTGTCGAAGTGTCGAAGCAAGGGTGTGTCGAAACAGTTGTTTCACATAGATTATATTTAGATTTGATTTTATATAGTTCCAAAATAGGTATTTTGGGCTTTTATAGTTTTGGGCTTTGCCTTGGAAAACAAGTAAACCTAAATCTATAAATAGGGAGTAACCCTTATTTTTGTAAATAATCACAACACATTGTAATTCACGGTTTGCAGTTGCAAGTGAATAGAAAGAGAAAAATCCCACAGTTTGTGGGTAACAACCTTCTTCTCCAAATTCTATTAGAATCCTAATTTCCTTTCTTTCTCTATTTTTTTATTTTCTTTGGTAATGCTGCGCTAAGAACCCTTCTTGTTTATCAAGATAGGGTCGGAATTCCCATAGGTTTTGGGTTAATTCCAACAGGTATATTATGTGTTGTAACAATTTTCACATAATATTATTCTCTGGTTGTCTATTTGGTTCGATTCAGGGTTAAGTGTTCTTAGTATGCTCTGTGGTTGCAGTTTTGTGAAAGAGTTGTTGAGTTGCAGTCACAAATTCCATTGTGCAGTTTGGGCTAGAGAAAATTGATGGGAGAATTTTTTTTGACTTGTGGAAAGTTCAAGTCAAAGATGTGTTTATACAATCATGAGTACACAAGGTGCAAAATTATGTCGGTGGTTAAAGAGCTTCTTGCCAACAAGGAAGATGTACCATAAAGTTTCAACCTGATTTTTTGACATGTGAAAATTCTTGAAGTGGTTTAGCTTCAAGTGAAATTTATTCTTCATGATAAAGTTTATGATTGTTAGTGATGACAATGAGAAATTCTTGAAGTAGTTTATCTTCAAGTGAAATATATTTTTCATGAGAGAGTGTGATAATTTTTAAAAGTATGATTGTTGGTGAAGACAATGTGAAAATTCTTGAAGTGGTGTAGCTTCAAGTGACTATACTCTTTATGGTGGAGTATGATTGTCGATGAAGACAATGAAAGTTTATGTATTATTTTCAATCAAGGTGGAGATTATTGGGGTTGGTTGAAAAATACATGTTAAAGAAGTCCCACATCGCTTAGTTTTGTGAATGAAGAGAAAGTTCAAGACTATATATAGGATTCAAGTTTTTCTAAGTCCCACATTGCTTAGTTCTGTGAAGGAAGAGTGAGTCTAAGGTTATATATAGGAATCAAGTTCTTCATTCCAAGAGGCATTAAAGTGTTGTGAGATGTAGTTAAATATTAGTTTTGGATGGTGTGGGTGTACTGGGGACCTGGGTTAGTTAAGGGTATATTATGTGTTGTAACAATTTTCACATAATGTTATTATCTGGTTGTCTATTGACAACTTCCGTGATTTTTTCTCCGGATTTAGAGTTTCCACGTTATGTTCTTGTGTTGTGATTGTGTTCACTTTTTTCTCTTTGTTTGTTTTTTCCCAACAATAAGTATATTGAAAAATGAAATTTTTGGGTTGACCATGTTCATGTATTAAAAAAAAGTATTGAGAACATCCATACAAAAAACAAACTAATTAAAATACTATAAGGGCGAAAGTCATGTTGATATATAATAAGAGAAAAAGATAGTAAGAAAATTTGAATTTTACCTGGTAGCTTCCTATCACATGGACAACAACAAACAAATTAGCTGTTGCAATAAGCCAGGTTGGTTTCTCCAAAGATATGAGAATGTCACCATTAACATCATTTCCAAATTTCCAATAACCAATAAGGGCAACAGGGAAGTAACATAAAGCCACAACAATGTATCCAACAACAGCTCCTCTCCACATAGGATTTTTGGAAGGTTTCTCAGGTGTAGATGGAATTGTTGCTTGAATTTCTAGCACCACGTTGTGCCCAGCATAAGCAAAAGCAATACATCCAAGGGCATTAAAGAAGTCAAAAATTGTTCCAGTAACACTGTGTGACTTGTATCCATATTGTACATTTTCTTGAACTCCTTTATCTAAACTAGCAGTCCAAGCGATCGTAGAATAACTGTATACAAACTCTTATTAGTTGAGAGTTCTCATTAATAGTAAAAAAATTCAATAATAGAAAAAATATTTTACCCAAATGACATGATTGTTGCAGCCAAGGAAACACCAGAAATAGAATTTAAGTCACGAAGATGAGACAACACAAAGTGAACAGAGGCAAATATCATGATGAAATAGGTCAATTTTATCTTTTTGTGATTTGAAAACACAATATCATAGAACCTTTGCAATGATTTTCCCCCAGTGAGCATATAGACAATGTTCACCCCAATTTGTACCACAAGTTGTTGAGGCACCACAATATAAAGACCTAGTTTCTTGCCAAAGGCATGTTGACCCAATTCATGGTATCTGTCAAAACGTTTTCCTGGAATCATTTCGTGCATCTCAACCATTTGCCACAATGTGTACAATGTGATGACCCATGAAAGGATAAGAATGGTCACACCTGGACCCCTGTACATCACATTGTGATTCTATGTAAAAAAACGTATTTGGCCAACCTTTAATATAATTATTTGAAAACATAACACTGAGAAAACTTAAATACAATAAAAAATGAATTCTTAGACGAATATGGAATTACTATTTTTTGGGCTGAAAAACAACTTCGTTTATGAAAAACATAGAGACATATGAAATAACACACACGCATATATGTGTGTGTGTTTATGTGTGTATGTAATTTATATGTGTGTACTAGGTTGTTGAACTCAATCTTTATTTACTTGAACATTTATTCAAAAAGATAGCACATGACATGTTGCTTGAGACATGCCTATTTACACTCTACCTTTCATATAGAGCAAGCAATAAATGTTAGTTTCTTAGAGCAAAAAGAGATTTGTGTCCCTAAGGTACTTTTCATATTAAATTTATCTCCACTCTAGTCTGCATAAAAATAGTCTTAATTCTTTTTTCCTTTCTAATTTATCCCCATATTAGAATTTTGACATGTTCCAATAATCACCCCCCTTGACTTTTAAAAAGTGATTAAGAAATAATGTCAAATATTTTTAAGATTGTGCTTAAATAGAGGTGTCTAAGACTTAAACCTTTGCATAATAAGTATGATTATGAATCAACAAGAGTGAATCATAGTCTTGAACTCTATCTCAGACATCAAACCCACACACAATGTTTTCCTATGGTGTATTCTATAATGTTGTGTTTTAGTGGCTAGGCACTTCTATCCCAGTTTAGTGAAGGCTTTAGGAATTCTGCCAAGAAATTCCATAAGAATCGACCTAAGTTCCACAATAACATAGGTGTGTCTATCAAGAGTATTCTTATAACTTGATACTACACTCATATAGGTTATAGATCTCATTAAGAGTTTTATTAATCTCATCCTCTTGTCACTTCTTGATTCATGCTTCTTTTATTTATACTACCATGACCATCTCACATTACTCACAATTTATTATTACCCATTGAACCTAATTCTCGGGTTCTCCAATATTTTAGTTCAGGTTTCCTTTATGAGAAACTCACTTATATATAGGCATTAGTCTCATCCTCTTAGATGTATTATGGACTTTCTTTCTATCTAATCCTTTCGTCAAAGGATATGCTAAAATTTCACCAGTAAGTACATGATCTACTCTTACAACTCTTTTAGAGATAAACTCTCTAACAATGTTGTGTTTTCTTCTTATTTGGAATCTCTTAATGTTATAATAATGGTTCTTAGTTTTTGCAAAATTCATGGTACTATCGCAGTGGATCAACATACCTGTCATAGGTTTTCCCACAAAAGGGATATCAACTAGAAAGCATATTAACTAACTTGATTCTTCACTAGAAGCGGCTAACCTTATCATTTGAGAATCTATTATGGATTAAGTCAAGATATTTTGTTTCTTTGATTTCCAAGATAAACCTCATATAGCCATACTAAATATATAACCACTAGTTGCTTTAGAATCATCTGATAAGGTGTTCCAATCTAGATCACAATATCTTTCAAGTATAGTAGAAAATATCTGATAATGTAAAACAAAATTAATGGTCCTTTTAAGGTATCACATGAATCTTTAAATATCTCTCAAATTCTTATTACTTGATATACTAGTAAAATTGCACAACAATCTCACAACATATGCAATGTCGGTTCTAATACAGTCACTGACATAACTAAGACTTGATGGGAAATTAAGACACAATAATAGACCAATATATAGAGGATATAAAATTCCCCACACTTGCAGGAACCTTGAGGATCAACAAAAAATATAAGACGACAAATCGAGCAAATAAAGGCACAAAAAAACAATGATATTTTAACGTAGAAAACCTCTTAATATGAGAATAAAAACCACGAGTCGTCCAGACCAAAGAAATAACTCCACTATAATCATTTAAGGGTACAATAGAGTCTTAAAGTGATTCACTAACTAGTTCTAACAACCGAAAAATCACAAAGCAAACTAGCTTACAAATAAGAATAAAAAAGATGAAAAATTATCCAAATATGCAGCTTCAGTGCGAAGCAGATATCTCTCGGTTCAAAACTTATTTTGAAATTTAGAACAGTCAAAAGTTAGATACAAGTATTGTGAATTTTCCCTCCAAATTTGATCTCAATTCGACGATTAACAAATCGGGGATCGTCAATTCAGTGAAATTGGTTGCAGAAAAATGGAAATAGGTTTCTCTCATCTTTTCTCTCTTTTGAATCCTTATTTTCTCTCTATCTCTCTCAACCTTAAATTGATTCTCTCCACTTAAATAAGTGAGACAAGTGGGCTAATCAAATTTGGGTCTTTCTCCACATAGGACGAGAGCCTAAACCCAACAAGTCTCATCCTCACAACTATATAGAGGAAATCGCCAAACCGGAGATATTATAACAACCTTCAAATGTCCCTCTTGGTAATGCTTTAGTCTTCATATCAGAACCATTATCATCTATATGAACTTTAGCTAACTTTAACAACTTAGCATCCAAAACATCATGTATCCAATGATATCTCACATTAATGTGTTTGGACCTATTATGAAAAATTAGATTCTTACCAAGATGAATATCGCTTTGACTATCAACAAATAACACATATTTGTCTTGAACAAAACCAAGCTCCTGCAAAAATTTCTTCAACAATAGTAACTCTTTGCATGCTTCAGTAATTGCAATGAACTCAACCTCTATAGTAGGCAATGCAACACAATTTTTCAATCTGGACTGCCAAGCCACAACTCCCCCTGCAAATTTAATCAAGTTACCTGAAGTAGACTTTTTGGAATCAATATCTCTAGCCATATCAGAGTCAGAGTGCCCCACTAGAGTAGGCTTATCTCCTCCAAAACCAAGCCTCGCAGAAGTAGTACATCAAAGATACCTTAAAATTCATTTTACAGTGTTCCAATGCTCTCTACCTTAATTTGACAAAAATTTACTGATTGTACCAACATCATGTGTTATATCTGGTCTTGTACAAACCATAAGAAACACGTTTCATATCAAATGCTTCACCTTTACTTGAAGGACTTTGATTAGAACTCGAATTGAAATGGGTAGCAAAAGGAGTGCTTACCGCCTTAGAAATTTCCATTTTGAATCCTCGTAGAACTTTTTAGATATAATGTTCTTGTGACATCTAAAGTTTCTCCTTTTTTCTATCATGCATGATTCTAATGCCTAGAATCTATTTATCTGCTCCCATGTCTTTCATGGCAAATGACTCTCCTAAATACTTCTTTAACCTGTTAATGTTAGAAATACTTTTCCCTACAATAAGCATATAATCAACATATAACAACAGGATAATGAAGTCTTCGTTAAAAAATTTTCTAACAAAGAAGCAATGATCTAAAGTAGTCTTCTGGTTTCCTTTATCACACATAATAGACTCAAACTTCTTGTACCAACGCCTTGGAGCTTGCTTCAACCCATATAAACTTATTCGTAATCTACAAACATGATCTTTTTTTCCTTTAACTTGAAAACCATCAGGTTTTTTTCATGTAGATCTCTTCCTCCAAATCGCCATGAAGGAAAGTCATTCTCACATCCATTTGCTCAACCTCTAAATCAAGATTAGCAGCTAAACTCAACACATTTCTAATTGATGACATCTTTACAACAGATAAGAAAATATTATTAAAATCAACACCGTTTCTTTGACATAAACCTTTCACCACTAATTTGGATTTATATCTTTGAGACTTAGAGTTGCTCTCATGTTTGACTCTATAAATCTACATGTTTTCCAAAGACCTTTTGCCTTTAGGAAACTTCACTAAATCATAAGTGTGATTATCATGCAATGATTTCATCTCATCATACATTGCATCTAACCATTTTTTATTTTCATCACTTTCCATGGCCTCTTGAAAATACTAGGGTTCACCCTCATCACTCAAGGTCACATACTCATTAGAATTATACCTTTTAGAAGGTTGTCTCTTCCCGTTAGAGCTCCTAAGTTAAACTTGAGATGATTCTGGAGCTTCACTAAGATTCTCATCTTGTGATATATCGCTCTCCCCTTCACCATAATTAGTTGGAATATTTACCTTATCTCTAAGTTGTTGATTATCAACATAATCATATGGGTCACCATTGTGATCATCACCACCAATAGCATCCAGATTATGACTAGGTAACCGAACTGGATCAACATTAGACAAACTGATATCTTTCTTGGGTGTAGCCTTCTCTACCTTATCAATGTCTTTAGTAGTTTGGTCTTCAATAAACACCACATCGCGATTTCGAATAAGCTTCTTCTCTACATGATCATATAACCTGTAACCAAATTCGTCTTGCCCATAGTCGATGAAGATACATTGTTTTGAATTTGCATCCAACTTGGATATTTCATCCTTTGGAATATACACAAAAGCCTTACAACCAGAGACTAATAAATGATCATACTTGACATTCTTTCCAAACCAAATTTTGTTTAGAACTTCACTGTTCAAAGAAACAGTAGGAGTGAGATTAAGAACATGCACTTCGGTGTAAAGTGGCTTGCCCCAACAATGATTAGGCAACTTAGCTTCAGAGAGCATACACCTTACTCTCTTAATTAGTGTTGATTTCATCCTCTCAGCTAAACCATTCAATTGATAAGTTTTAAGAGCATTCATTTCATGTGTAATACCATGCTGCTTGCAATAGGAATCAAATGGTCCACAACAGTCTCCACTATTGTCTGAACGAACACATTTCAACTTCTCGTGTGTCTGCCTCTCAACCAAAGGATGAAATTCTTTGAAATTTTCCAACACTTAGTCTTTTGTCTTCAACACAAAAAACCATAATTTCCTGGAGCACACATCAATAAAGGTAACAAAATAAAGTGCAACACTAAAGGATTTCCCCTTTAATGGACCACAGACATCAGAATGTACCAATTGAAGCAACTTTGACTTCCTTGAGGGAGGATGTCTCTTGAAAGATACTCTAGTTTGTTTACCAGCCGTGTAATGAGAATACTTCTCCAAATCTACATTCTTTAATCCATGAAGAACATCCTTTTTATCCTAAACATTCATCCCTTTTTCACTAATATAACTAAGTCTTCGGTGCCACAAAGATGTTTCCATGTCGATAGCACTCACACTGTCCCTAGCAACCAAAGATTTTGTCCAATACTGTTTAGAAAGCATTTCCCCTCTAGCCACGACCAAGTTACATTTTTTGAGTTGTCACTCTCCAGAACCAAAGTGATTGTCGTAACCATAATCATCAAGCATATGCATAGATATCAAATTAAAGCGGACATCTAGAGCATGTTTGACACCTCTAAGCAACAATTGCATTCCCATGTTGGTTTGCAAGCAAACAACACCAACACCAATTACCTTAGATACACCATCATTACCCATCTTCAAAAATCCAAAATTACCAAAAGTATAATATGTGAAGAAATCCTTCCTTGGTGTAACATGCAATGTAGCACCATTGTCAACTATCCGCATGCTCTCGTCTGATACAAGATTAACAGACTCATGATCATGGAGAATAACAAGATCATCACTAGTAGCAATAGTAACACGATCATCATCATTATCTTCATGGTCTCTTTGTTTAGACTTACCCATCTTGCCTTTGTTATCTCTTTTCCACTAATAGCAATACTTCTGTATGTGTCCTATTTTGTGACAATAATGACACTCAAAATTCTTGTATCGTGACTTGGAATTGCTTTTGCTATTCTCTCTACCATATTTTGGTTCCTTTTTATAACTTCTCCCCCATAATTTCAATTACAAGTACCTTAGATTAAGATGAAGAACCATGTGCCTTCCTTCTCATCTCCTTATTAAGAATACCACCCTTAGTCGTTTCCAAAGAAATAACACCAGTAGGAGAATAACTTGTGATAAAAACCTAAAATGTCTCCCAAGACTCTAGTAAAGATAGCAATAGAAATAGTCTCAAAAGTTCGTCATCAGATTTTGATACTCATTCCTGACATCTGATCAAGGATCCCTTGGAATTCACTCAAGTGATCTAAAATAGAAGTCACCTCCTTATGCTTCAAACTTATGAAGCTATTCAACAAGAACAATTTATTATTCCCTGATTTAGAGCCATCCAAGGACTCTATCTTCTCCCACAAAGTTTTTTCATGTGTGTCATTAGCAATATGATTATAAACATTATCTTTTACATATTGTCGATTAAAACCACATACTTGTTGATGTTCAAACTCCCATTCTTCATTAAACACATAATTTGGCTTTGCAGAACTAAAAACCAATAAATGAAATTTCTTCACAAATAGTAGGTTTTTCATCTTGTCCTTCCATAACTGGTGATTAGAACCATTCAACAATACCATCTTCATCTTTGTATTTGACTCCATCATTCAAACAAGTAAAATAGCCCTTAACCAAGAGCTCTGACGCCACTCTGATGGGAAATTAAGACACAATAGTAGACCAATACGCAACGGATATAAAATTACCCACATTTGTAGGAACCTTAAGGATAAAAAAAAAAGATGGCAAATCAAACAAATAAAGGCACAAAAGAACACCAATATTTTAACGTGGAAAACCCCTCAATATGATAATAAAAACCATGATTCGTCCAGACCAAAGAAATAGCTCCACTATAATCAATTAAGGGTACAAGAGAGTCTTAAAGTGATTCACAAACTAGTGCTAACAACTGCAAATCACAAAGCAAACTAGCTTACAAATAAGAATCAGAATGCTGAAAAATTACTCAAATTTGTAGCTTCAGTGCAAAGCAGGTATCTCTTTGCTCGGACCATGTTTTGAAATTCTGAACTTTCAAAATTTAGATATAGGTGTTGAGAACCTGCGCTCCAAATCTGAGCTCAATTCGATGGTTAACGAATTAGGGATCGTCGATTTAGTGAAACTAGTTGTAGAAAAACAGGAATGTGATTCTCTCCTCTTTTCTCTCCTTTGAATCCTCATTTTCTCTCTATCTCTCTCAACCTTAAATTAATCATCTTTACTGAAATAAATAAGACAAGTGGGATAACCATATTTGGGTCTTTCTCCACATAGGAATTATGCCTAAACCCAACAAGACTACCAATGATGCTCACATACTCTGTTTGTCTAACATTTTCACTAGTGTTCTTAACTAGTATTGAAGAAATATATATTTGATGTACTATGAAGTCATAAACAAAAATAATTGAAATGACTGATGCGTGTTTTTTTTTTCGCAAGTGTACGAACGCGTCAGAGTAATATAAAAGATTATCGTATCCACAGAGACCAAGTGTCAATCTATCGCTATCTATTGTTAAGGTGTGTATCTAAGGTGATTGAAAATAGTAGTTTTGAAGAGTGCACGGTAGTAAATAAAGTAATTAAAATTAATTGATAAAGACAGGTTCGAATGCAATTCACACAACCAATTGATAATCCAAGTACTTGCTAATAGAACTACTTACGGGCAATGTTTTCTACTTTGAAAAGAACTAATTTGACAGGAACTGTCGCTTTCGCGTATTCAGAACCGAGTTGTACCCCCTAATCAAACCCTCTTATTGTCACGGATAAAAAGGCGCGCATTGCGTTAGAGTAGTAAACCTATTTTTAAGAAATATAGTATCTTGACCAAGTTGAAAAGTATTTTAACCTGGATTTTCTAAAAAAAAGAGGTTCTTACGAACCAGACTTTAAACTTCTTAACGCGTCCGAAAATGGTTTTAAAATCTCTTTTCCTTTTAAATTAAAAACTCCTAATAAACTAAACAAAGCGCTTTCGCTGTTTTTGAAATGGTTTAAAAACAATTAAGTTTAGATAGGCGTTGGACGGCTTTCGATCTTACCCAACGGAATTTAAGAACAGGAAAACTTATATTGAAAGTTAAAATAGCCCTTAAGTGTTTCCACTAACAATTGTACAGATTATCGATTCGGTTATGATCTTCACATTCTAACCTTTATAAAATTAGCCAGACATGCTAAAGTAAAAGTTCATTTTTAGATTTTTCATAAAAAAGTATTTAAGTGCGAGTGCGGAAAGTAAATGAAAGTAGTGCGAGTGCGGAAAGTAAATGAAAGTAGTGCGAGTGCGGAAAGTAAATGAAATTAAAAGACAATGCAAGAAATAAAGTTGACAAAAAGGTAAAGTAATAAAAACCTGCTCCAATCGGAGTGGTTGAATAAAATGCGAACTGAAAGTAAAATGGCGGCAGGATTAACTTCCTTCCAGAGTGCTCCAAGACTCAATCTCACAGGCTCTTACAGACTCGATCTCTCGAATGTAGTAACACCTCGATGTGAAGCGATTACCACTATTACACTGATATATGCTTATGAACAACTAAGCTTGGATGAAGAAAAACGAAAATCTAAAGTCCTATTTATAGGCAAGGAAACATGTGGAAAAGACAAGGATGCCCCTAGCATTTGAATTTGGGAGGGAACTCGTTTTGTTCTTGTGGCGCCCGCCACAACACCATGGCGCCCGCCATGAGTGTAAACTTGCTTGGGCAGTTGGAGATCGTGGGGAAAAACAGTTGGGAGGAGTTTGAGACATGGCCACGTCATGGAAGACCCTGTGGCGGCCGCCATAGTGGATGCCATAAGTGTAAAATGCTGATTTTCTCTATTTTAGCTCATTTCGACTTCCTTTTCGCTCCTTTTCTTGCTCGGGGTTCTGATTAGACTAAAAACCTGAAAACAAAGAAAAACATAATAATAACATAATAAAATGACATTAAAAGACTAAGAATGCATGCGAAATCGGAGTCAAAAATACGGTGAAATTCAGTGTCATCAAATTCTCCCACACTTAGACCTTTGCTTGTCCTCAAGCAAAACATTTAAAGCTCAAAGTAAGAAAACTAGTGCTGACACGTGATTCGGGCAAAAAGGGCTTCTAAGTTCAAGTCAGGATGCAGTGACAGGTACTAAGTGAACCAAGGGTATCGTAATGACACTTATCCGCAGAGGCGGACATAAACTTCATTCTTATATTAATCAACCGTACCATCCCACAATAACTAGGCCTACCTCTTCATCTCTTTTTTGGGTCCTTTTCATTCAGGCGCAATCACATTAAGCCCGTTATCCGTACATGTTTCATAGTAGAGTGACCTGTTAGTGATTCTAATCCAAAACATAGGGTTTCTGGCACATAAGACTGTGTAAACCCTTTTATTTAACCCAAATGCAGTTGTGGGGGATCGGATCGTAATCTGCCCTACCGAGTTCAGCGCCAGATACCTCTGAACCAACTAACAATGGGTGAGCTAAAATTATATTTTTTTGTGTGGCAACAATTCAACTTTTTGGGTTAAACGACCTTGTGAGGGTCATCTATCCGGAGTTTGCCTTATTCTTTATTTATTTTACTGGATCACTCACTTATGTTCATCGGTCCCCTACGTAGAACATGCTTAGGCCGGAGCTGACTGCAGAAATAAACTACTTAGGACAAATTTGGAAATGATGATTAAGGCCATGGTACATGGGGTTTTAGAATGATTCCTATATTCGTGAAGTCTACGGTGCTAAAACGATACTAATGTTTCAAAAAGTTCACCTAAGTCACCACATCCTAATCCAAACCTGTCTTAAAGCCCAAAAAACGTGTAGAACAACAATGTTTTCTTTTTGCAAAAAAAATTTTTTTTTTTTTTTTTTTTTTTTTTTTACTCATGCATTTTCTAGAAAAAAGACATAGACAAAAACAAGAAATAAACAACTAACTAAAAAATGGAAATAGAAAGCAATAAAATAGAAAGCAATAAAATCCCCTCCCACACTTAAATCGAACATTATCCCCAATGTTTCGAAATAAGATAAGGAGAGTAACCTGTAAAACTACTGATGTGGACCACTGGTGCCCTCGTCGTCCTGCTGGGAATGCCTGGGACGACGGGATCTGCTACGATGCTGGTCTCTCCGGTCCAATCGGGCTGATAAGGCTGCCTGGGCATCTCTGACCTGTCGAAGGTTACCTAGAACGGAACCTTGAGTAGCCTCCATAAGCTCGTAATGCCGGCGGTTGAAGTCTTGCTGACGGGATTGCTCGTTTGCTATCGCAAGCAAGGTGCGAGAAACGGACTCGAAGGATCGATCTGTCCTCCGCCGTGATTCTTCCATGAAGCTCATATTATCCGTCAGTTGTTGCTGAATGGTAGAGAGAAGGTCATCTCGCCTTTCTTCTCTAGCCATAAGGTCACGCCACATCTCCTCAGTGACATAGGATCCAGGGACTGAACCTGCAAAAGGGTTAGAGGAAGAGGGTGCGGTGTGTGGTGGTGAAGGATGATGGGGGGACACATGAGGTATGGGAGACTGATCTCTCCGCTCAAATTCTTCGTCAGTGTCGTGTCCCTCCGTATCAGGAATATTAGGAGAAAGTGGACCTAGAACAGGTGGAGCATTTAAATCATAGGTCCAGTTCCTTTCATTACGTACATCGGTACGTCTACTGCAGGGCAAGGCAACAGATGGGATAGCTACACCATGGATCATCAATACAAAACCACCCTCTCTTCTCGCTCGGCACAATTTCATATCTTTTAGAAATTTTAGGTTGATTGTGCGAGGAGTTAAGGGCTCTAGTGTGGCTATCTCATTGTTCAGGTTTAGTGCCCGAGCAATAGACGTAATTAGTCCTCCAAAAACAATCGGTCCTGCTTTATTAATAGTAACAGACATGTGAGAAAGCATAAACGGGACCGGATTGATTCTTCTATTAGTGAGACTTCCTTGTAAAAACTGAAGCTCTTTAGCATTAACCTTATTTGGATTATCCCGGCCAAAAATAGTACATGCCAACAGGTATCTAAAAACTCTGATGGCCAGGTTGTGGATGGTCGATGCAAGAATTCCTTCAAAAGAAGTTATTAAATTATTTGACAATCTCTGCCAAAAAAGAAATGCATCGACCGACCATCCGTCATCCAAAGGGGTCTCACAAATAGCACCTTCCCAAAGAGGAATTCCTAACAGACTTGTTAGTTCGTCGGTACTGTACTTATATTCTATTCCAAACATTCTAAATTGGACAGTACCGACTGTGCTAGCAGTGTTAGGGTGGACAGTGTAGATCAAAGAACTTAAAAACTCAATTGTCAGTTTATCAAAGGTTGGTTCTTGGTTTTCAAAAATAGAGTGCAGTCCCAAAAAATCAAGTAAATGATAAACACTATGATAAATACCCAAGGTATAGAGACAGTTGTCGTCCACGTACCTCGTCGAGAGAATTTCTCGACCTTGAAGCCTTTGAATATTCCTCCTCTGCCTATCCCCGGGTTTTCCTTCTCGCAAAATATATCCTTCGAACTCCATAGCTTGCTCCTTGAATTGATTTGAAGATAGTGAAGATGGGTTTAAATATAAGTTGGTAAAGGTGAGATTTTTATGGAATTTAATTGGTGGAATTTCAAATGGAAGTTTGAAAGGGTTAATGGATAGTGGGTATTAAATAAAGGTGGGAGCTTTTATGGGTTGTAATGGAGTTTTGGAAGAGGAGAAAAATGGGTTTTGGGAGTTTAGAGGTTCAAAAATGGTGGAAGATGTAGTTCTCCCCCGTATTTACCAGGACGCCGTGGCGGGCGCCATAAGGCTATGGCGGGCGCCATAAGGTCATTTTCGGACCTGGGCCAAAATTTTGAATTTTGGAATGGGCCTCTCTTACCTTTTGCGTCTCGGGGGTCCCGATAGCGTTCTCATTTGCTTTCTTCTTCAACACGGGACTTGCACAATTTTTGTGGAAATAAAAATCAAATATTGAGAAAAATAACATTATTATTGGATATATATATATATAAAAGGAAAAATAAAAACACACATAATATATATATATATATATATATATATATATATATATAATCAAAGTACATAGGGAATATAGGAAATGCGAAAATACGAAATGTGTCCAGATATGCTAAAAAGAAAACGCAGAAATACTGAATAGTAAATAATAGAGTAGTAAGTCAGGGCAATATGATCAATCAGCTGGCTCCTCTGCCTGGCTGGATCCACGAAGCTCAGCGATCTCGCGACGAAGCTCTCCGATCTCCTGGTATAAAGAGTCTGCCTCAGTAGCATGAGTGAGATCAGATACCTCAATCTGCAAAGCAAGATCAGCTACCTCCTGCTTGAGCTTGGCAGTCTCTCTGCGGAGCTCAACAACCTGGGTGTATAAATCGGGTGGCTGCAAAGACAAATTATTAGATAATACAGTGATTTTGGGAGACGGAGGTGTAGGGGTGTACTCAGCAATAGGAGGCGATCTAGGCTCCTCAATAGTCTCTCCATAACCCTCCAAAGCATATCTCCAATTAGCTGGGTCATGAACACTGGTCATCATCGGATCAGGCAGCAAAAAGTAATGAACAGCCTCGTTGTCGATCAACAATCTGAACTGGTTGGGGTTTGCAGAGGCTCTCCTTATCAACCCTCTGTCTAGGCAGAAATCAACGTCCATGGTGGTGTATTCACAGAAAACCCTGAGATGTAACAACTTACGCGAAAGGCCTAAAGCAGCAGCAATCTGGGTAACAATACCTCCCACATGAATAATACCTACTGATGACCTGGCAATACTGCTAAGACCTTTCAGCAGAAAGTTCCCACATGCCACAGGACGTGACTGGGTCGCACAAAACAGTAGAAAGATCTCCTCCTCACTAAGCAAGGTCTCAGCATCTGGCAATCCAAAGAAAGAGTGTGCTATGATCATCTGAAAATACCTCAATGCAGGGTTGTGGATAACATGTGAGAACTGGGTGGAAGGATCCTGACTCCCTCCACCAGAGATATCACTCCAGAACTTCTCCACTTCCCTACTCAGAAAGTATCCCATAGGTGTCTCAGGAATAGCATCAGGGGTCGTCTGAAAACCTAATAAATCACCAAACTCCTTATGAGTGAAGGAGTACTCAGTCCCAAATAACCTGAAAACAGCACATCCATCTGGTCCGGCCCAGGGGTCATAAGAAAACGAGCTGAGGAACTCCAAAGTGAGGTTCCTATAGGTGTTGTTCAGGTCGTCGAACTGGTCCCATTGAAGCTGGTGGCATAAGAATCTGACACTAGGCTCAATGCCTAAAGCCTCCATGCAAGCCTGATCTGGGTACCTCGTAGGTGCCATAGGACGTCTGAAGTGGACAAAGTAACGCTCTCTCTGGGCGTCATTCCTGAAAGTCACATGCATGTCGTCAAAGTTCTGCATTCTGCACAGAGTTAGGAAGAAAGTCCTGTAAAACACAAACATTTTAAACATTAGTCCTGACAAAATATAACAAGAAATAAAATAAAACAAAATGTAGAAAGAGTAAATAAGGTAAGAAAATCATGGGTTGCCTCCCATGCAGCGCTTGTTTAACGTCGTTAGCTTGACGACTGGAACTTATACATCTCTTGTCGGGATTGGTGGATCACTTAGAGCGTGGCTGGAGTAGGTTGTTGGAATGTCTCCTCCTTCGTAGAGCTTCAGTCTTTGTCCATTGACGATGAATGGTTTACATGTCTCGTTTTTTATTTCAACAGCTCCAGACCTCAGAATTTTTGATACTTTGAAGGGGCCAGTCCATCTTGAACGGAGCTTTCCTGGGAAGAGTCGTAGCCTAGAATTGAACAGGAGAACAGGGTCGCCTAAGTTGAAGTCTTTTCTTACGATTCTTTTGTCGTGCCAAGCTTTTGTTCTTTCTTTGTATATTATGGCATTCTCGTAGGCTTGCTGTCTGAGTTCTTCCAATTTGTGGATGTCAAGGATACGTTTCTCACCAGCAGTTAGGTAATCCAAATTCAAAGTTTTAATGGCCCAATAGGCCTTATGCTCTAACTCAAAAGGTAAATGACAAGATTTTCCATAGACTAGTTGGTAGGGGGTTGTTCCTATAGGGGTTTTGAAAGCGGTTCTGTAGGCCCATAAAGCCTCTTGAAGCTTTTGCGACCAATCTTTTCTGGATACAGAGACAGATTTTTCTAAAATTTGTTTAATCTCCCTATTAGATACTTCCACTTGGCCACTAGTCTGTGGGTGATATGGTGTTGCTACTCTATGCTTAACTCCATACTTGCTTAAAAGCTTATCAAATATTCTTGATATGAAGTGAGATCCTCCATCACTTATAACTAAACGGGGTGTTCCAAATCTGGGGAATATACAATTTTTAAATAATTTAATCACTACTCTAGTGTCGTTTGTGGGTGCAGCTATCGCTTCAATCCACTTAGACACGTAGTCTACTGCAACTAAGATATACTTGTTTCCTAAAGATGGTGGGAATGGTCCCATGAAATCTATACCCCATACGTCGAAGAGTTCTACTTCTTGGATGTTTCTTAAAGGCATTTCGTCGCGTCTTGATATATTTCCTGTGCGTTGGCATCTATCACATTTGACAATGTAAGCATGGACATCACGCCACATGGTAGGCCAGAATAGGCCAGCTTGAAGAATCTTGGCGTAGGTCTTAGAGGTGCTTGCATGTCCACCATAAGGTGCAGAGTGACAATGCTGAATTATACTTTCTACCTCGTCTTCTGGAACGCAACGGCGGAAAATGCCATCTTTACCTCTCTTGAAAAGAAGTGGCTCATCCCAATAGAAATTTCTAACATCACTTACGAACTTCTTCTTCTTGTGGTAATCGAGATCAGGGGGTATGATATCAGCGGCTAGGTAATTAACAAAATCAGCGTACCAGGGCACGTTACTTACAGCTAAGGATTTTTGGAAGTGCTCATGAGGGTCTGGTTCTTTATCTTCAATGGTTTCCAACTGGGCTATCAATCTATCATAGGTAAAATCATCATTTATGGGTACTAATTCAGGATTCAGGTATTCTAGCCTAGATAGGTGATCGACTACTACATTTTCTGTGCCTTTTTTATCTCGGATATCTAAGTCGAACTCTTGTAGCAACAAAATCCATCGAAGTAACCTGGGTTTAGCATCTTTTTTACTTAGTAGGTAACGGATGGCAGCATGATCGGTGTAAACTATAATTTTGGCTCCTACTAGATATGATCTAAATTTGTCTATAGCGAAAACTACAGCTAGGAGTTCTTTCTCGGTTGTTGCGTAATTGAGCTGGGCGGCGTCTAGGGTTCTACTGGCATAATATATTACATGTAATCTTTTATCTTTTCTCTGACCTAGAACGGCTCCTACAGCGTAATCACTGGCGTCACACATTATCTCAAACGGTTCAGACCAATCAGGGGGTTTCATAATGGGTGCTGAAATCAATGCTTGCTTCAAAAGGTTGAATGCTTCATTGCATTTTTCATCAAAGATGAATTCAGCATCTTTCATTAACAGGCCAGTTAAAGGTTTTGTTATTTTGGAGAAGTCCTTGATGAAACGGCGGTAGAATCCAGCGTGTCCAAGGAAACTTCTAACTTCCCTGATAGTCTTGGGGGGTTTTAGGTTCTCTATAACTTCTATTTTTGCTTTATCTACCTCTATACCTCTTTCGGAGATTATATGTCCTAAAACAATTCCTTCAGTCACCATGAAATGGCATTTTTCCCAATTCAGCACAAGGTTCACCTCCACACATCTTTCCAGGATTTTCTCAAGGTTGATAAGACAATTTTGGAAATCAAAACCGCAAACCGAGAAATCATCCATAAATACTTCCATGATTCCATCTAGATAATCTGCAAAGATTGACATCATGCAACGTTGGAAAGTAGCAGGGGCATTACAGAGTCCAAAAGGCATTCGTCTGTAGGCAAAAGTTCCAAAAGGGCATGTAAAGGTAGTTTTTTCTTGATCTTCTGGATGTATAGGTATTTGAAAGAATCCCGAATACCCGTCTAGATAGCAGAAGTAAGAGTGTCTGGCAAGACGTTCTAACATCTGGTCTATGAACGGTAAAGGGAAATGATCCTTCCTAGTTGCTTTATTTAACTTTCTATAGTCTATGCACATACGCCAACCTCCTTCTATCCGCTTTGCTATTTGTTCACCTTTCTCATTTTGCACAACTGTGATGCCTCCCTTCTTGGGTACCACATGCACAGGGCTCACCCACTTACTGTCCGAGATCTGATATATTATACCTGCTTCAAGCAACTTCAGAACTTCCTTTTTGACAACATCACTCAGTATAGGGTTTATCCTTCTCTGGTGCTCTCTGGAAGGTTTTGAATCTACTTCGAGCGAAATCCGATGCATGCATACGGATGGACTTATACCTTTCAGATCAGAGATATTATATCCTAAGGCTGAGGGATATCTTCGTAAAACGTCCAAGAGTTGATCTGTTTCTTTTTGTCTCAAGGCAGCACTAACTATAACCGGACGATTCATTTCTTCATCAAGAAACTCATATCTCAGGTTCTTAGGTAGTTCCTTAAGTTCCAAGGCTGGTTTAATAGGGCAAGGCATAGGATCTGGGGTAAGGGATAAACATTCGTAAAGGTTATCGTCGATGTAGGGTTTCTTATAATTGTCATCTTCCAAAATAAGAGTTGATGGCAGCTTAATTGTTTCAATGACTTCTTCTTGCTCTAACTCCCTAACACATTCATCAATGATATCTATCGCATAACACGCATCTCCTATCACAGGTGCCATAAGAAATTTTGAAAGTATAAATTCTATCTTCTCGTTCCCTACCTCAAAGGTTAGCTTCCCCTTTTTGACATCTATTATGGCTCCAGCAGTCGATAAGAATGGTCTACCTAGAAGAATTGGTATGTCATCATCTTCTTTAATGTCCATGACAACAAAATCAGTAGGGATAAACAGCTGACCTATCCTAACAGGGACGTCTTCAAGTATGCCTATCGGATATTTAACAAATCTATCGGCTAATTGAAGTGACATCTTGGTAGGTTGCAACTCTCCTAAATTTAACCTTTCGCAAACCGCTAAGGGCATTAAGCTCACACTAGCTCCTAAGTCTAGAAAAGCTTTTTCGATGACATGACTCCCCAAAGTACAAGGAATGGAAAAGTTTCCAGGATCTTTATCCTTTTTTGCTAATTTATTTTCGGCAATAGAATTACATTCCAAGGGTTTCGGATCATCAAGTCTACGTTTATTGGTAAGGATGTCTTTGAGAAACTTTGCGTAGGATGGTATTTGGGTAATGGCTTCTGTGAACGGGATTTCTACGTGAAGTTTTTCTATAACTTTAATGAATTTCTGATACTGATTATTGATCTGGGTTTGTTTAAGTCTTTGCGGATATGGTATTGGTGGTTTGTGTGGCGGGGGTGGTATATAGGTTTTGTTTTTGGGTTCTTCTCCTTTTTCTTGACTTTCCTGGTTTACAGATTCCTCTGGTTTCTTCTTTTTATCTGGGATGTTGTCATCTTCCTTAGAAGTTTTGGGATCACTCAACCTCGGGTTACAAGGTTCATCATAAGCGGTCCCACTTCGTAGGGTAATGGCATTTGCTTGTCCTTTCGGGTTTTGTTGAGGTTGTCCAGGGAATTGTCCTCCAGGTGTGGTCTGAGGGGCTTGGTTTAAAGCTACCTGCGAGATTTGGGTTTCAAGCATCTTATTGTGAGTGATTATTTGGTCAACCTTGGTTCCTAACTGGGTAATTAGTTCGTTAACATTAACGTTTTGGTTCATGAACTCCTTGTTTTGTTGGATTTGAGCAGCGACAAAATTATCCACGATTTTCTCAAGGCTCGGTTTTGGTGGTACAGGTTGCATAGGTTGATTTGATCTTGGGGCTTGATAACTTGATTGTCTCGGAGGGGCAGTATTTTGGATAGGGTTATTATTCTTATAGGAAAAGTTTGGGTGATTCCTCCATCCAGGGTTATAGGTATTTGAAAATGGGTTTCCTTGGGTGTAGTTCACTTGTTCAGAGCTGGTCTCGTTTAACAGACTGCATTCTGCGGATTGGTGTCCTTTCGTCCCACATATCTCACAATCTGACGAAACTGCGGCTGCAGTATTCGGGGTTGTACACATATGCTCAACTTTTAGGGCTAATGCGTCCATTTTAGCTTGCATCATGTCTATAGAGCTTAACTCATGTATTCCTCCTTGGGCTTCCTTCTTTTCCACTGTCGCTCGTTCTACTCCCCACGATTGATGGTTTTGGGCCATATCTTCGATAAGGGCACTAGCTTCAGGGTAAGGTTTGTTCATCAGTGCGCCACCTGCGGCGGCGTCGATGGTCATCTTAGTGTTATAATGAAGTCCATTATAGAAGGTTTGAATGATTAACCAATTTTCTAAACCATGATGTGGACATGCTCTTAACAGCTCTTTATATCTCTCCCAGGCTTCGAACAACGATTCTCCTTGGTTTTGGGTAAATCTAGTTATTTGGTTTCGAAGAACAGCGGTCTTACTCGGGGGAAAATATCTGGCAAGGAATACTTTTCTAAGGTCTTCCCAACTTGTTATGGAATTTGGTGGAAGGGAATCTAACCAAGATAGGGCCTTATCTCTGAGGGAAAAAGGAAATAATCTTAAGCGAATCGCCTCAGGAGGGGCTCCATTGGTTTTAAAGGTGTCTGCTAGTTGGAGAAAGTTTTTCAAATGTTGGTTTGGGTTCTCTGTAGCAAGACCTGCGAATTGTCTCTGCTGTACTAACTGCAGCAGGGATGGTTTAAGTTCAAAATTGTTAGCTGGTATGGCTGGATTTACTATACTAGAACTAGGTTCCTCGTTGGATGGTTGGGCGAAATCCTTAAGAGGTCTTTGATTTTGATCTTCGGCCATAGCTTTCCTAAGTTTACGGAAATATAAACGTGTGCGAGCGTAACGTTCTGGTCCAGCTAGAGGGTCTACTAAACTACCGGTACTACGAGTTTTTCGCATTGACCGGCGGGTAACTTCCTTAGTCTAAACGGTATAACAACAGGGTACGAAATTTGACGAAATTGGTCCCCGGCAACGGCGCCAAAAACTTGATGCATGTTTTTTTTTTCGCAAGTGTACGAACGCGTCAGAGTAATATAAAAGATTATCGTATCCACAGAGACCAAGTGTCAATCTATCGCTATCTATTGTTAAGGTGTGTATCTAAGGTGATTGAAAATAGTAGTTTTGAAGAGTGCACGGTAGTAAATAAAGTAATTAAAATTAATTGATAAAGACAGGTTCGAATGCAATTCACACAACCAATTGATAATCCAAGTACTTGCTAATAGAACTACTTACGGGCAATGTTTTCTACTTTGAAAAGAACTAATTTGACAGGAACTGTCGCTTTCGCGTATTCAGAACCGAGTTGTACCCCCTAATCAAACCCTCTTATTGTCACGGATAAAAAGGCGCGCATTGCGTTAGAGTAGTAAACCTATTTTTAAGAAATATAGTATCTTGACCAAGTTGAAAAGTATTTTAACCTGGATTTTCTAAAAAAAAGAGGTTCTTACGAACCAGACTTTAAACTTCTTAACGCGTCCGAAAATGGTTTTAAAATCTCTTTTCCTTTTAAATTAAAAACTCCTAATAAACTAAACAAAGCGCTTTCGCTGTTTTTGAAATGGTTTAAAAACAATTAAGTTTAGATAGGCGTTGGACGGCTTTCGATCTTACCCAACGGAATTTAAGAACAGGAAAACTTATATTGAAAGTTAAAATAGCCCTTAAGTGTTTCCACTAACAATTGTACAGATTATCGATTCGGTTATGATCTTCACATTCTAACCTTTATAAAATTAGCCAGACATGCTAAAGTAAAAGTTCATTTTTAGATTTTTCATAAAAAAGTATTTAAGTGCGAGTGCGGAAAGTAAATGAAAGTAGTGCGAGTGCGGAAAGTAAATGAAAGTAGTGCGAGTGCGGAAAGTAAATGAAATTAAAAGACAATGCAAGAAATAAAGTTGACAAAAAGGTAAAGTAATAAAAACCTGCTCCAATCGGAGTGGTTGAATAAAATGCGAACTGAAAGTAAAATGGCGGCAGGATTAACTTCCTTCCAGAGTGCTCCAAGACTCAATCTCACAGGCTCTTACAGACTCGATATCTCGAATGTAGTAACACCTCGATGTGAAGCGATTACCACTATTACACTGATATATGCTTATGAACAACTAAGCTTGGATGAAGAAAAACGAAAATCTAAAGTCCTATTTATAGGCAAGGAAACATGTGGAAAAGACAAGGATGCCCCTAGCATTTGAATTTGGGAGGGAACTCGTTTTGTTCTTGTGGCGCCCGCCACAACACCATGGCGCCCGCCATGAGTGTAAACTTGCTTGGGCAGTTGGAGATCGTGGGGAAAAACAGTTGGGAGGAGTTTGAGACATGGCCACGTCATGGAAGACCCTGTGGCGGCCGCCATAGTGGATGCCATAAGTGTAAAATGCTGATTTTCTCTATTTTAGCTCATTTCGACTTCCTTTTCGCTCCTTTTCTTGCTCGGGGTTCTGATTAGACTAAAAACCTGAAAACAAAGAAAAACATAATAATAACATAATAAAATGACATTAAAAGACTAAGAATGCATGCGAAATCGGAGTAAAAAATACGGTGAAATTCAGTGTCATCAATGACTACTCTAATGGATGTAATTTCAGTGACTAGAGAAAAAGTATTGACGAAATCTATATTTTCTCTTTGCCTAAAATCTTTGGCTACAAGGTGAGTCTTGTATTTATCAACTATTCCATCAGATTTTAGTAACTATTTTCAAAAAACATTTACAACCAATTAGTTTGAAAACAAGAGGAAAGTCTACTATGTGTCTAGTCATGTTAGATTCAAGAGAATTTATCTTAGTGTTAATAACTTCATGGCACAAATCTACATCCATAGATGACAAGGCTTCTGGAATATTTACTAAATCTACCATATAGGCCACATAATCGGGCACATAGTCTATAGAAACTCTTTTTCTCTTACTTCTTCGAAGTTATATTTCTAATTCATCTTTGCTTTTGGTGCTTCTTAACACAAGAATTTGATTTAACTTAGTGCCCCCGCTATTTCTCAATATGAAAGGAAATTTATTTTCGTAGAAATCAGCATCATTTGACTCTATGATCTTTTTAGCTTTAGGTCATCAAACCTATGTTACTTACTATTTACTACATACCTAATGAATACATATTCATAGGTTCTACTAGCGAGTTTAACTTCCTTTGGGTCTGAAATCCTGACAAAAGCCAGATAACCTCAAGTTCTAAAATAAAGAAAAGTTTGGTTGTCTTTTCTTTAATATCTCATTAGGAGAGATATTGTTTTTAGATTTGGGAACTTTATTTGGGACATATCAAATAGTCAATAAAATTTTCCCCACTAGTGAGATGCAACACCCTAATTCAACATAATAACAACGACTATTTCAGTAAGGAATATATTCTTTTTCTCCACATTACCATTCATTTCAGAAAAATATGATATATTGGTTTCATGTAAAATCCCTGTTTTTTTTAATATAACTCATAAAATAAACTAGAGTCATACTCAGTTCCCCTATCACCATGAAACCTTTTACATTTCTTACTAAATTGATTTTTAATTTCAATCACAAAATTCTTAAACATATCAACCACTTCACTTTTATTCTTCCTTAGGTATACAATAGTATAATCACATCAATCTTCAATAAAAGTGATGAAATAATTTTTACTATTTATGATTAAAGTTTCATTAAATTTTGAAAGAACGTTGACTATTTCTGGCGTAGAAATTTTGAAGTCGTTACAACCATGAGGTAGTTTGTCAATAATAACAACAATTTGAAATTTTTCATTTGAAGACATACCTTCAGTGATGATCTCGTGAGAAATCTTTTGAATTTCATGACATTAACCCTATATGGATCTTTAATCAACACTTTATACTTTAGGTAGCGACTAATAACAAACTTCTTTACTCGAACCTCTTTAGGTCAAAGCCTCCCAAATCTATTTTGTAGTATTACAGCTACTATAATATTCATACAGATTATCTGAGAATACATTCAAAATTTGATTTTTACAAAGATAATCATTCTCTTTGTGTAAAGATATTTCTTTCCTTAGTTGTATATCATTTTGTTTAATATGTGTAGCAGATTCAAATCCACCAAAATTAATAGTTCCATATGATCCATAAATTTCTGACTGTTAGTTAGTTTGTTCGATCTTAAAGGAATAATCAAAATGTAATCAGTCAAATATTGGAAAAAATTGTATGGTTAAAAATATCAAAAAAAATTGTTTCCACCATTTGAAATGACTTCTCTCAAACTTGAAGAGTTTATTATAGATGACACCAGAAATACCAATAATTTCTTTGATAGCCATGGTAGTTTGAAACATTCATAAAATTTTTGTTTTACGATTTTGAAAATATGACACTTAAAAAAATACCATGTCAAGTCGCATACTAGGTAGCTCTCTTTAAAACATTTTACTACACTGCCCAAATTGTGCAAGGTAGATGAACAACCACGATGCTTCGAGGATAAAATAACTCAATTCAAAACTGTTACAATTACTACTGCACAATAGATAATTGGACTAGAAATACAACCTCAAAAAATAGGTCGTTTGACCATCCTAAGTAATTATGAGATTTAGGAGAAATCTGAATAATTCCCCATAGAGAACTCAATCATGGTCGTATGACCACCCTAAATAATTTCTCAAACGTGGAGTAATTCAAATATTTCTCCAAAGAGAACTCTATATTGGTCGTTTCACCACCCCAAATGAAGGATGAGAAATTCAAATAATTCTCTAAAGAGAATTTAAAAAATACTCAAAAAATTTAACGAGTTAAAAAAGGAAAAAGTTGGTACTTTAACAATTTAAGAAGGTAGAGTAAAGAGTGCGAGGAAGGAAAAACTTATAAGTAGTTTTTTGGTGTAATTTGGAATGAAACATATGTATTCTTAATATAATGAGATAAGGTAAGTGATGTATGTAATCTATGAAATGGGAGACTTATATTTTTTATTTTTCGTATTTAGTATTGGAAACTAACTATAGTGTGTAAGCTAAGCAATGTGAGACATAATTTTTTTTTTTCAATTAATATACAAACACACATCATTTTCTAACAATATGGAACTTAAAACATTTTTCTCAAATTCAACCCATATTAAAATTTTGACATGTTCCTAAAGAGAGTATACTAAAGAATTACATCATAACACCCACCACTAACCTTAATAAAATTAGGGTTGGGGAGAAGGATGGATGACATTTCCTCTAAAGGTTTGTAACAAACATTTTTTAAAGAGAGAAAAATTATATTTTCCTTCACATGTATTTACACGACTAAGAAATTAATATATATATATATATATATATATATATATATATATATATATATATATATATATATATATATATATATATATATATATATATATTATTGTTAAGAAAATAGATATTGAAAATAATGATACCATCCAAGTTGTGACATGGCAAGTGGGAGAGTGAGAACACCCGCTCCAACCATGGCAGTGACGTTGTGAACAGTTGAGTACCACCATTTTGCATTCCGTTTAGATGGTATTGGAAGCCACTCATCAAATTGTCTTCCCTTATCTAATCTTTCTTTAATCTGATTTGCCAAAAAACTAAAATAAGTCTCTAATTCAAGCTATATATATATATATATATATATATATATATATATATATATATATATATATATATATATATATATATATATATTTCAAATTTGATGTTTTGTAGAAGGTTAGTATCTAACTATGTCGAAGTAGCTAGTCGAGGTGTTGGAGTAAGTCGAATATAACATATAGTTGTTATGTCGAAGTATTACTTGTTGTTTTGTACTTTGCATTGTGTATGTTTTGGGCCTGGGTTGATTTGTATAGTTTTGGGTGTGGACTTTAGTTGTCTGAATAAAGGACATGGTATGATGTAAATAGATATCACGACAACTTCACTTAATACAAATCCTAATTTTCTATTATTCAGTGTCGCTTTTTTTTTCTTTTCTTTTCTTCTTATTTTCTTATCTTTCTTGAAAACCCTTTTATTCCAACAAATTGGTATCAAGGAGTCCGGGATGCAATTCAGAGAGAATCTGTAATGGCAAACTAAAACACAACATCAATGCAATTTCCAGTGAATCTACCGGTTTTCAAAAGGGAGAACTAAGAATGGTGGGTTGCGTAGATGAAAGTCATCTTTAGAATCAAGAAGTGGTTGAAATTATGAATGATTGAGTATCTGCATTGGAAGAGAATGCGAATGATGTTTTACAAGCTGCGCATAAGTAATGAAGAACAAATGATGGAAAAGGTTTGTTCTTGATTCACCAGCGTGTTGATCCTAACGTGTTCGAGAAGATAATTGAAGACGAAAAAACAAAAGGAGCGTGGGACAAGTTGAAGAGCTTGTACGGAGGAGATGAAAAGTTGGAAAAGGTAAAGTTGCGTATGTTGAGAAAGCAAATCGAGATGACTCAGATGAAGGAAGATGAATTAGTCTCGGAATACCTTTCACGTATGGTGTTATTAACAAATGAAATGAAGGTGTGTGGTGAATCAATCAACGATTTGCAAAAGATTGAGAAAGTTTCGAGATCTCTGACAGCGAATTTAGATTATATTGTGGTGTCAATTGAAGAGTCCAAGAATCTAGCTGAGATGAAGTTGGAAGAACTTCAAGCTTCATTAGAGGCTCATGAGATGAGGCTGAAGTAGAGGAACTCAGAAAGGGAGAAGGTTGTTGAACAGACACTGCAAGCAAGATTCATCAAGAAATTTGGAAAAGAGAAGGCGAAGCAGGGAAATAATCTTGCTAATGATGAGAAGTCTAGGAATAATTTAAAGAATCACTCTGATTCATTCAAGAAAGGAATGGGCAACAAGTATTTGAGGAAGAAAGTTAATATGAAGGAGGTGCAGTGTTACAAATGTCAATGATTTGGACAATATGCTCAAGATTGTCGAAGAAAGAAGGAAGCAAGAGAAAATATAGCGATGAAGTGCAGTATGCACATTCTGAAGATAGTGATTCTGATGATATGATACTCATGGGCAACACTCAGCCGAACATTAAGTAAACCAACATGTGGTACATGGATTCAGGATGCAGTAAACACATGACTGGTAATAAAAACGGGTTCACCAAGCTAGATGAATCAGTTGAGAAAGTGATAAAGTTTGCAGATGGTAGGCACATCACATCAGGTGGAAAATGAGATATCTTTGTTGTGTTTTATGTACCTTCGTTGACAAGTAACTTGATAAGCGTAGGTCAATTACTCGTAAAAGGATACAACATGAAGCTAGAAAAGAATCAAATAAAGGTGTATCATGGTGATGAAAGATTGATTCTTAAGGCACCATTAAGAGACAACAGGGCCTTCAAGGTAGAGATTAACTCGGCTGATCACAAATGTCTTGCTTCGACTATAGAAGAAGACAAGATTTGGCTATGGCATCACAAGTATGTACATTTAAACATCTGAAGTTTAGGTATGCTCAACCAGAAGAAGATGGTGTATGGCTTACTTCAGGCGAGGTAACCAATTCAGGTATGTGAGGAATGTTACCAAGCAAAGCAGGTTAGATAAACATTCAAGCATGAATTTCCAATGAGTTTGAAGGAAAAGCTAGAGCTAGTTTACTCTGATGTGTGTGGACCATTTGAAGTGAGGTCAAATGTAGGTAACTACTATTTCCTAACCTTCATAGATGAATTCATTAGATATATGTGGAGTTACCTTATTGAAAGGAAGGGTGAGGTATTCACACAACTCAAGAATTTCAAATTGCATGTCGAGAAACAAAGTGGATGCAAGTTAAAGAAACTGAGAAATGCTGGTAGTGGTGAATACATTTCTCGAGAATTTGCTAGATCTTGCAATGAGGAAGGTATAGAGAATGAGGTCATTAATAAACCTTAACATAATGGCATATCTGAGAGAAAGAATCGAAGTATACTGAACATGATTAGGAGCATGTTGAAAGCTAAAAATATTCCAAAGAGAGTTTGGGTTGAAGTAGCTTCGAAAACAATATCCATTCTAAACAGATGTCCAACTAAGAAGATGGCCGAGAGGACTCAATATGAGGCTTGGACAGGTGTGAAGCCGAATGTTATTCATCTTAGAGTGTTTCGATCAATGTGATTCAAACGTGTACCTGAACAATTAAGGAAGAAACTAGATGATCGAAGTCAGGTTATGGTGCTCATTGTTTATCGTTCGAGTGGTGCATGCAAGTTATATTCACCAAATGATGATAAAATTGTGATCAGTCGAGATGTTCTAGCCGATGAAAGCAAAGAGTGTGATTTGAGTCATGAGTCAGTTTGACAGGAGTCAGATACAGTTACAATTGTGTTTGAAGAAGACCAACAAACTTAAGTCCTAACCAATCGAAACAAAGAAACACTTGAGCAGAATGTTAGAAGATCGACTAGAGAAAGAACTGAGTCGACAAGGCTAGCTGGATATGAGAGATTCCCCGATCAAGCACTCTATGCAGATGGCGACTTGATAGAAGAAGCGATGATGATGGTTAAAGCAAAACCAATCAATTTAGATCAAGCTGCGAATGATTCAAATTGGTTAGCAACCATGAAAGAAGAAATCAAGGAAATTGAGAAGAACTTGATCTATGAGCTTGTCGAAAAGTCAATCAAGAAGCGAATTGACTTGAAGTGGGTTTACAAGATGAAACGAAGGCCAAATAGTGAAATTTCCAAACATAAAGCAAGACAAGTGGCAAGAGGTTTTCTACAGAAACCTGATATTGATTTTGACGAAGTTTATACACCTGTTGCAAGGCTAGAGACAATCAAAATTAGTGTGTCGATAACAACATACAAAGGGTTGAAGTACATAAGTTGGATGTAAAGTTAGCATTTCTAAATTGACCTTTGGAAGGATTCAAAATCAAGGGACATGAGTTGAAGGTGTATAGATTGTGGAAGGCTCTTTATAGTTTGAAGCAAGACCCAAGAGCTTGGAATAAGAAAATATATAGCTTTTTAATCGAAGTAGGTTTCACAAAGTGTGTCTATGAACATGGAGTGTATGTCAATAATGTAGACTGCGTCATTCCAATAATTTTATACCTGTATGTAGATGACCTGTTGATTACAGGTGCAGATGAAGCAAAGATAAGAAAAGTCAAGTTGAAGCTGATGCAGGAGTTTGAAATGTCCGACCTAGGGAATTCTTCATATTTCTTATGGATGGAGTTCAAAGACAAAGGTTAAGGAGTGTTCCTGCATCAAAAGAAGTATGCCCAAGATATCTTGAAGAGGTTCAAGACGAGAAACTATAATGCATCTACTATTCCTTTAGAAACTGGAGAAAATTTGAGGAATGAGACATATGATGAGTTTGTAAGTGCAGCATTGTACAAACAAATCATTGGATCCTTGAGTTATCTTTGCAATACCAGACCACATATTTATCAAAGTGTCAAACTGTTGAGAAGATTCATGAAGAAACCACTAGAATATCACCTCACTATAGTTAAGATAGTGTTAAAATACATAAAGGGTGTGATTGATCATGGTGTGCTGATGCCGAGGATGAAGAAGACCATCACATATATAGAGGTATATGGCTACACTGATTCATATTTCAGTAGAGACCAAGACGAGAAGAAGAATACTACATGCTTCATATTTATGATCGAAGGCGTTCCAATCTCTTGGAGATCAAGGAAGCAAAACATTATGGCTTTATCATCTTGTGAAGCAGAATATGTGGTTACATCATATGCAACATGTCAAGCAACATGGATAGAGATGCTACTCAAAGATCTCAAGATAATAGAACCTAAGAAAATGAAGTAGTTTGTCGACAACAAGTCATCAATCCACCTGGAGAATCATCTAGTATGTTATGGTCGAAGTAAACACATAGATATGAGGTATCATTTTCTTAGGGATCAAGTTAACAAAGGAAATCTTGAATGTGAGCATTACAAGACACAATGGTAACTAGCTGACATACTCACCAAACCCCTAAGAAACTCAAGTTCATCGAGTTGAAGAGAAGCATCGGGATGAGAAGCATCGGGATGAGAAGTCTCAAGAACATGAATTAAGGGGTGTGTTAGAAGTTGTAATTCGATGTTCTATCGAAGGCTGTCATCCAATTATGGCAAAGTAGCTAGTCGAGGTGTAGGAGTCAGCTGTATTAGACTAATTCAAATACAACATATAGTTGTTATGTCAAAGTGTAACTTGTAGTTTTGTATTTTGCATTATGTATGTTTTGGGTTTGGGTCGATTTGTAAAGTTGAGTCTGGGTTGTAGCTGACTATATAAAGGGCATGATATGATGTAAATAAATACCACGACAACTTCACTTAATATAAATCCTAATTTTATAATATTCAATCTCTCTCTTTCTCTCTCTCTCTCTCCCTCCCTCCCCCCCTCTCTCTCTCTCTCATTTCTTCTCTTTTCTTCTTCTTCTCTAATCTTTCTTGAAAACCCTTTTGTTCCAGCAATTATTTACTCCACACTTTCTACGAGTGACTAGTGGAACCTATCTTTTCCCGAACTGATAAGGTTTAAGGGTTTGCATTACCAGGTTCCATGAAATTTTATACTTGTTGGAAGTGGTGTTCTTTTATTTTTCCCGGTGGCAGCTCCTGTAGCTCCTTCTGATCTTTAGGACTTTTGTTAAGGATAGAGTCCTATTTTTGGTTTCGTTTTGAGATATTCTCTCTGTTTTGCATGTGGCAAGGTATTTTTTTTTTTTATTATCTTTGCATTTTTCTATTTTTGTTTTTTCTTTTATGCTTTTGATCTATCCTTAGTGGTTTTGTGCACCTCTAGTGCTCAGTATCCCCCTCTTGCGAGGTTTATTTTTTAATATTGGTTATGTTCATCTCAGAGTTAAATGCAAGCTTATTAAGTTATTGTAATGTTTGGTAAATGGATCTCAATAACTAGTATGATAAAGGAGCGGATAGACATATATTTCTTACTTAATCATTCTTAAACATAAAAGATTAAGATCATATGGGTGGTCATAGATAATTTTACTTGAAGTGTGATGGTGGTAATAAGGCTTAGACATAAGGTAATTTCGGTGAATTATTGCATATTTTTACGTTTTTCACAAACACGACAAGTTTTAACATTGGCCTCATCTAATAAGACATCACACGAGATCACAGACACAAGAATCATACAAAGAATCATTGTCTACCATCTCTGTGAATTCTGATTCACACTTATTATTAATATCTAGTGTTTTGTAACCTTATTACATGATATCAAATATTATTCTCTTTTTAAATCATGAATTATTATTTTTTTTTTCAAAATGATTTATAAAAATGTTTAAACATAATCCTTGTGGGATCAATAATTTTCCTACCACTCGTTTAAGAGAAAAACCTTGGTTGGGATGCTTTACTTTAAGAGTCATGTCTTCAAGGTTGTTCAATAGATTGACGATCCACTAGTTTGAATTTTTCCTTTAGGTTTGATTCTATAGTTTGTTTTCGATTTTGTATTGTATTGCTATATTTTCTCCTTTATGGGGATTTTGACATGTTATAAGTATATCACTAAAAGAACAGTAAAACTAGGACAAGAAGTAAGCAAATTGAAGAGTAATAACATATATGAAAGAAAATAATTAAATTATATATAAGAGATACTCACAATATTAGATGAATTGTTGCGATGATCATTTAGGGATCGAGTTTCCAAACTTTCCATAGTTGCAGATTTTGTTTTTCATATAAATGAAACATCTAATGTGTATTTAAAGAAGCAGTATACTTACTACTAATGACTTGGTCCAAATAATGAGATATTTAGGTCCTTTAAAAAAGTGGTTAAGGGTTCTAAGATTAATTAATAAGTTATTAGTTTAATAAACTTATGTTCCATTTTAATATTTAAGAAAATATTTTAAAGAATTTAATTTATTGTTTTTTCTTAAATCTTGATATTCGATCTTCCGACTAATTAATCTAATAGAATCAATTTCAACGTCTATTAACAAAAATTTTATTTAAAGTTAAAATACAATTTTGTATGGACGGCGTTAATACAAAAATTATTAGTACATAATAGAATTTGAATATAATAAAACTTTAAGGGGACGTTTGTTTCGTGGAGTCAAAATTTATATTCAGAAATTATTTACTCAGGAAAATTAAGATAGGAAATTTTTTTCAAGAAATTTTTTTAAAAATTGTTTGGCAAATATTTTGGTATTCCTTGAAAAATTTAAGGTTTTAATTAATTAAAAAAAAAAAAGATTATAAAATTTTATGGGAATCCACTTTTCCATTTCTTTAATTGAGAATAATTTCATGAGAATATGCGAAGTTATTGTAAAATCAAGATTCTGTTTGCAGAACCCCCTATCTCTTGTTTGGCTGACTGGACATGGGGAATCTGCACACGTGGCAGTCCACGTGGCTTTTTTTTATTATATATTATTAAATATTTTTACTGTTCTTAAATTTATATATTAATTGTTAAAATTTAATAATTGGGCCTAAAGCCCATGTTCCAAATTGGACTGTGTGTGTATGACATTCCTACCCCTTTTGGTCTATTTTCATTTCAAATTGGTTTGTGTGTATTTAATATATAAACACTACTAGTATTGAAAATACTTTCGATGTGGGACTTATATTACACCCAAACCCACATTCAACTTCAACTCCATCAACCAATATAGTGATAAGAGCAAGCACATGTTGAGCAAACTATAACAAATTCAACATTCAGTGTATTAATTTTTTATTATGACCGAAAACTCTGCTACTGAATTTACAAAATCATCCATCTTTTTCCTCTCCTTTGGCAAAGAAGATTATATTGATCTATTCCTACACAACTCTTCCAGCCCAATGTTAAACCATGACGCGCAATATTTTGCTACCATTTTGGTCAATCAGATGACAAATGCAATGAGGTATCTGTATGATGCAAATGCAAGGAAAATCACATGCTTAGGAGTTTTGCCTTTGGGATGTGCACCACGTATAGCATGGGAGTTGAATCAGACATCAAATGGCGATGATATTAATGGAAATGGTTGTGTAGATAATGTCAATGATTGGATGTTGAAATACAACAGAATGCTATTTGAACACATAGTCCAGCTTAATGCATAGTTTTCTGATGCTCATATAGTTTTCTGTGATGTATACAGTGGAATATTAGAGATTATAAACAAACCAAGGTTTTATGGTATATTTTATAAAACCAATATGCAGTTATATATTGTATGAAACTAATAAACATTCATTCATGGGGAGGGATGAGCTTTCCCGGATTCATGATATTGTTAGGATCTAGGACTGATTTTATTTTTTTCATTGTCCTCAATGCTTCCACTCCTAGTTCTTCTTCAAGATACTGAAGGCCGTGAGTTTTTTACTTTCTTTGCTGTTGGTTTTTTTCAGAGAGTTTATACTCCTCTTGATCTTGTTTCAAAATGGTTGGTTTTATGTGTATGGTGTGAGTTGGAGAGGTTATTGAAGGTTGGTTTCAGGTGAATATTGGTGGTGATATGAACAGCAGCAGACAAGGACATGAAGATGAAGAAGGTTTGTGTAGTTGTGCGTGGTATTATGAAGTGATTGGGTGGGGTAATTGCAGCGTGTGATTGTTTGGAAACAAATAAGTCCCACATCGAAACTATTGAACATTTTAGTAATGTATATATATCAAACACACACAACAATTTGAAATGAAAAGAGACTAAAATAGATAGTAATGAGTGTTTGACTTAAAATAAAAATGGGCTTAGGCCCAAATTAAATATTTAAATAATTTAAATAAATAAAATTAATACGAAAATTAATTTAAGAAAAATCTAAATAAATAAAAAAATTATAAATTATATAAAATCTAAAAAAACAATTAAATAAACTTAAACTAAAAAAATTTAAATTAAAAAAATTAAAAATAAGTCCAGTCAGCAGCCACGTGTGTAGATTCTCCATGTCTAGTCAGCCAAATAAGAGATAGGGGATTTTGCAACCGAAATCTTTGTTTTACAAGGGGGGAATCACAAAAAAAACAAAAAAAAAAACTTAAAGGGGAAACCAAAACACGTCTATATGGCAGGAGGGTAAACACTATTTAACCCTATTTTTAATCTTGTAACAAACATAAATATAATAATTTCTTATTCATATATTCTCAAAAATCTTATTTATAAACTTGAAACAAACACCCAGTAAAAGAAATGCACCCAAAATCCAAACTTGCAACTCAAATATATATATATATATATATATATATATATATATATATATATATATATATATATATATATATATATATATATATATATATATATATATTCTTTTAATTTATTAAAATAGATGCATTGTCAAAGAAAGAGAAAATTGTTAGTCGCGTGACATATAAATCAAACTGTATTGAATTTTTGATTTTGAAAGGCGTTGAATTTTTCTTCGTTGTTGAAATTTTGCAGTAAATAGTACGTCAAGAACTGTTTTCTTTGTTAATTTTCTCTACATTAGACTTTGTTATTGAGAATGACCGTTATCCTTTTGAAAATATTTTATTTACTAATTTTATAAAAAAAATATATAAACAAAAAAAATGGTTTTTTTTTTTTGAAAATGCTTGGGTTGGTGATGAATTTGGTTGGGAAAATTGTACCTCATACGTCTATCGTTATTCCTCTACCCCTATATTTTTTAAAGTATTTTAATTCTGCCCTTTTCACTTATCAAATAATTTTATTATTTAATATTTATCATTTCACACCTCTATCAAAGTATATCGATATGTATTCTAATTCTTCCCGTTTCCGATATGTTTTTGAAACTTATGAAAAATTGTATATCCCACAAATAAAAAACTGTTACCTAGTAATTTAGACAACAATTTTATTTACTTTAGGCCATGGTTTTTCTTGATTTTTCAACTTTTGAAATATTGTATATCCCACTCATGAAAAACCGTTGCCTGATACTTTAGGCAGCAGTTTTATTTACTTTAGGCCACGGCTTTTACTTGTTGTCTAAACTCAAATTATTCAATGAATAAAAATTACATACCGGAAAACATGATTACAAGTTATCCGGTGAATAAAAATCATATACCGGAAAACTTGATTGCAAGTTATCCGGTGAAGAAAAATTACATACCGGAAAACTTGATTGCAAATTATCCGGTGAAGAAAAAATACATACCGGAAAACTTGATTGCAAATTATCTTGTGAAGAAAAAAATACATATCGAAAAACTTGATTTCAAGTTATTCGGTGAAGAAAAATTAAATACCAAAAAATAATAAATATTAAATAATAAAATAATTTGATTATTAAAAAGGGTAAAATTAAAATATTTTAAAAAATAGAGAGGTAGAGGGATAATAATAAGAATATGAGATAAAATTTTCTTTAGTTGATTATTGTTTTAGACCCTTGCAAAGGCCCACGATAAATGGTCGAATATGCCATCATTTCACGGAAAAGGTGTAGAATAGGTGATACCTCACCCCAGCCTAGGAAACATGATTTTGACCTCGGCTCACTTTCCGCAGTAGGATCCAATCGGGCGGAAGCTCACGTGAGGCATTGGGTCTCATGGGAGACCGTTGACTGTATATAAAACACAGCATGCCCCATTTCAAATACTTCTTCCGTCTCATAAAAAGTGTCTGAAATAGAATATGCGCGGTTTTTAAGAAAATGATTGGAAGTGCTAATTTTAAAGATAAAATTATATGTTTGTACTAAAATACCCTTACTTTATAATTAGTGGAGTAGTTGAAAAGCGTGAAAGTTAATAAATAGGGATATAGTAGTGAAAAAAAATAATAAATGTTGTATTGGTATTTTAAAGAGACATTTATTTTGAGACATGAAAAAAGGAAAATGAGACACTTTTTATGCGACGGAGGGAATAATAGAAAGTAAACAAAGTACGTTCTATATCCATAGTTAATTCAAATACAATAAGTGGAATTTTTTTTATTAAATAACCAATATTTTTAATTTAGTTTCTAAAATTACAACCTTTTCAAAATATTTACCAATGACGTATTTTATGACAAGGTTAATAGAGCATATGTCATATGATATGAAGTAAACTCATAAAAGCAAGAGTATGTGCCATTTGATTTGGAGCATACACAAGGTGTAGTCAAATCAAATGGCGCCACCATTATCATTGTGCTCTAAAAACGGAGTGCATGCGTCATATGGGATGGCGCATCCTCCTCCGTTTATTTATTTATTTTTTGATTAATTAGAAAATTAAATAGAAAAAAAGTTAGAAAAATTCAAAGAAAAAATAAATAACAATATTTAAATATAAAAAAGTTTACAACAGGTAAAAAAATCAATGACCGACCCGATCAAAACGTCTCTCGATTTCACAACCCGGCGCATTTGCGCGGCGTCGAGGTCTACCACGATTTTGTTGAGGTGTTTGTGGTCTTTGCATATTGCCCTACGGAAAAGGTATTTGTTGAGAGGGTCCGGGTGTATCTGAAAATTTTTGAATCATCTGTCCCTAATAGCCGGGGGGTTGCTGCAAACGGCACTTCTGTAATTCAGTTTCATGCCCATGTTTTCGAAGTTGGGACAGGGGGTTGGGTGCGGACGGTATGGTTGGCCAAATTGGTACATTGAATCGCTTTAGAAACGATGCAATGGTTGTTGTGGGGTTAGGCAGTCAAATAGTGGTTGGGTATTTTGGTAGTAGGACGATTGTGTGTTCATTTGTGGGGGGCTATTGTGGGCTGGGGTGGAGTCGAAAGAGTTATCACGGCTATAGGCAGATGTGGCGTCGGTGTATGGAGGTTGGCGGTAAGGGTAAGACTCTTGTTGTTGTGATTGAGTGGGTGGCATGAATGAGTTGCGGTTCTGGAAGATTGATTGGATGGGTAGATATGGTTGTTGGGTATAGTGCGATGTTTGATGTTGGGCAGGTGTTTGTTGTTATGTGTATGAGGAAGAAGCACGTTGGCATGGATCTATCAAATATGTCGGCTCAGACACAAATTATTGTGTTGTTGTAACCGACCTAAACCAAATCATATATTGATGATTTGGTCTAGCCCCTTCCACAATAGGCTCGTTTAAGATGTGGCAATGTCGATTCTTCAAATGGCGACACATCTCTTTTGCAAAGTCTTTCCAATCATCTAGACCCCATTGTGCATCCACCCTCAATTGATGTCAGTCTCCCAAAGACGTCGGGGCGACTGGAATATCTTGATGCATGCCGAACTGCAGTTTCACCCGATCACTTTGATGCATCTCCACTGTATTGAACCGAATGATCGGTGTTTTAGCTGTCCACACTGTAACATCATCGGGGTTGGGCTGATGGTCGAGACTCTCATACGGCCTCTAGACAAACTGCATGAACAAAAGATTTAATGAGAAAAAAATATAGTGTGATAATTTAATAGCCAAATTTATGGTAGTGTAAGAATAATTTACATCGTCCGGCGCAATGTGTTTGAAAAGTTTGCGGTACACGATTATTGAGTTTCTGGGACATCGTTGGTAAGTCATTCCCAGAACTGACCACCTAAAAAACAGTGACATGAATAAATTAGTTACAAAGAAACATTTCATTAAAGTATACATGTTTGATATTTTAAAATAAACTTACTTGTTTGCGTAGGGGAATGTGTATGGATGCGGGTTGACCAGAGCTAGTGTCGGCATTCTAGACCAACCTCGTGCATAAAACGTACAAGTATTTTTTTTTTGAATTTTTACACAAGGAACTATATAGATAGGCCTGAACAGCTGAACCCCAACTATAAGTGCATACTTTATTAATGTTGCGTAGCAACAGTAAATACATAATATTTACAGTATTTCCAGTACTTTCTGGAAATAAAAAATGTCCAAATAATATCATAATATAACACCGAGTTTTAATTATCTTGTCATATTCGGTGGATTCCTCGTTTAATATGATAGTTTTATAATGTTCTTTTAGGTATTTTAAATTAATACCTTGACCCCTTGGTTGACCTGCACGTTGTGTCTGAGGTGTTTCGACACAAAGAGGGGTACCCAACAAATCTTCACAAATTTGGTTATTAACACCAACTTTGCCGTTAACAGCCTTACCATCGATGCGTAGGCCAAGTAACATATAGACATCTTCCAGTGTGACTGTGCATTCACCGAAAGGAAGGTGAAATGTGTGGGTCTCTGGTCTCCAGCGTTCTTGCAAAGCTAGAATAAATTTGGGGTCAATTGAGTAGGAAGTGATTTTTATCAAGTCATCGAAACAACATGATTCAAGGTATCCTTGTATGAATGGGTCGTGTGGTATGCAGTCATGTACACGACAACGAAACCTTGTTACATCCTGACAAAGAATATAAATAACATTATTTATAAAGAAAAAAAAACAACTAAGTAAGGGAAGACAAAACAAATAAAGCAAAACACTTACAAATTCTGCAATGTTCTCAACTGTTCCTCTGTGTTCGTTGCCCATAGTGAGTAGTGACATTTTTGTGTATTGATATAAAGGTAGGTTGTGATGAGAAGAGTTTGTTGCTTGCTGAAAGCTTGTGCTTGCTTGAATATGTGATGAGAAGAGTTTGTGATGAACAAATATGTGAAGAACATATTTATAATGGAATAAGTCTCTTCACGTGAATTTAGATTTTGCATGGTTAAAGATACACTGTCGCCATACCATATGGCGAATGGATAGAAAAATAAAACACATACGCCATATGAGATGGCACATGGGTGTGAATTTCAACACTTACACCATCTCATATGGCGCCTTCTACATACGCATGTGAAGAGAGACAATATTGTAAGGAATCTCTGGAATGGAGTAAGTGTTCTCTTACAAGATTCTTGATCATTGTCATGCAGAGAATCTCTTACCATTGCATGTGAAGCCATTAATTCATGGAAGTGTAGTCTTGTTACATGCAAGAGAATCTCTTACAATTTCGTGTGATTCATGCAAGATAATGGTTTTTTCTTTATCACTTTATTATTTTGTGATAAAATGAAAGAAGATTGACATTAGTGTCTTTGCATGTGACATTAGTGTCTTTATCACTTTATCACTTTAATTTCTTTGCATGTGACATTATGATAGGCTTGGAAGACTATTTTTGTAGACATGTGAGAATCTTGTAGGCATGCAAGACTCTATGGTAGTTTGTATGACTATTATAACTTGTAAGCATAAATGAAAACAAGACTAATGCATGGAAGGTGATAAAACGATATAAAGGAAGACAAGACTAATGCATGGAAGGTGATAAGAAGATATAAATGAGACAAGACAATTGCATGGAAGAAGATATACAATGATAATTGAGACAAAACAATAATATATTCAAAGTATATGTCTATTAATACACTTGAGATATACATTTTATTATCCTATCATTTAGTAACATATTCTTCCAAACACCACTTTATCAAACACTAGTACACTGAAAAATTGTCAAACAATTCTTCCAAACACAAGTTTAGTAACATATTTGTTATGGCTCAAACACCACAATACATGATCAGTGCACATCTCATTGGTGAGATATTTGACTGTGCCATAACCGGTTTCAATTTTTGTAATACAGAAGTTACTATGTTTTCAATTAACAGAAGATCTACATTTGAAGGCAAGATTAGAAAAGAAATTACAGTGTGGTCCAGTTGGCCCAATCATCTACAAGAATCCTGTGTTTTTTGCTAGGCACAATCAATGCAAATTTTTTCAGTTAAAGGTTCGAGACGATGAAGATGTTCGTAATATGTTTCTCAACCATGAGTATTCTGGTTTCAATGATATTGAGCTATATATTATGTTACAACAACAACTGTCTCAACTTGTTGATCCTTCTCAAGTTTTTTACGAATCTGACGACGAACAAGCTGAAGTAGATGTCGTTGATGAAGAAGAAGAAGCTGAAGTAATTGTTGATGAAATGGTAAACGATTCCACTGCCGACCATGAGGAAGACATATTACCAGCCAGTCATGTTTATTGCCCACCTCAACACATGACAAGCCTGAACTTAGGTGCAGATGAACCATCAACAAATATTTTTTACAATCCATACATGCAAACAGAAGGAGTATTAAAAGAGGGAGATAATTTTCGTACAAAAGAAGACTGTGTCTGAGCTATAAAACAATATCACATGGAATTATCAGCAGATTATAGAGTCGATCGAACGAATCCGACTCTCTATAAGATCTACTGTCGTAACGAGGTGTGCCCGTTTCGATTGACATCATCTTTCCATAAGGGAAGCTATTCATGGAAGGTAGGGTCTATGGGTCCAGAGAACACTTGTATAATCACGAATCCGATGCAGGATCATCGTAAATGGTTCAAAGATACAACTATACTCCTTCGTACAGAAAATCATGGATAGCTAGGACTAAGGCGGTCGAAACGGTGTTCGAAAATTGGGAGAAGTCGTACAAAGAACTTCCAAAATACTTGGTGGCACTTAAACAATATGCTCCAGGGACTGTTGCCATCTTGGAGACATTGTCGGCGTATACCCCAGACGGAACTTGTGTCAGTGGAAATGGCATTTTCCACGGACTCTTCTGGGCGTTTGAACCATGTATCAAAGGCTTTGCGTACTGTAAACCTATTAGTCAAATTGATGGAACATGGTTGTACGTGAAATATAAAGGCACGCTACTCATGGCAGTGGCACAGGATGGCAACAACAACATTTTTCCAATCGCCTTCGCTCTAGTTGAAGGGGAAACTATTGGGGGTTTGAGTTTTTTCTTAAAAAATTTTCTATTACACGTGTCTCCATAACCTAACTTATGTATGATTTCTGATAGACATCCATCAATCGAGAGTGCATACAAGAATCTTGATAACGGTTGGCAGGATCCTCCATCAACCTATGTGTATTGCATAAGACACATCGCTCAAAATTTCATTCGGGAGATCAAGGACAAAACGCTACGGAAGAAGGTTGTGAACGCAGGGTATGCACTAACAAAGCCTTCCTCAAACACTACCGTGACGAAATCAGATTAACAAACGCAGATGCATTAAGATGGATTGACAATATTCAACTAGAGAAATGGACAAGGGCATACGACAATGGTCAACAATGGGGCCACATAACAACAAACCTCGTTGAATCAATGAGCTCTGTATTCAAGGGCATCCAAAACCTACTGATAACCGTTTTGGTAAGTGCAACATATTTTAGGCTCGGGGCACTTTTTGATATTAGACGTACAAAGTGGAGTTCTGTCTTACAATCTGGGCAGCTGTTCAGTGATAGTTCAATGAATTTCATGAAGGACAAGCTGCCAAAGCTAACACACATGTGGTCACAGTGTTTGACCGTAATAAAGGTTGGTTCAGTGTTGCAGAGTCAATTGATCACAATGCAGAGAGGCCTAGGGGATGCTACCGAGTGGAACTAGATAGGAGTTGGTGTAACTGCGGAAAGTTTCAGGCATTTCATATGCCTTGCTCCCATGTAATAACAACATGTTTAAAGGCTCGCCAGGACCCTACCAACTACCTATCAGTTGTTTACCAAGTCATTAGTCTTTGCAATGTCTACAACACTAGCTTTCAGGTGGTAGCAAAGGAGGATTATTGTCCTGCATACGAAGGCGAAATTGTCTGGCATAATGATATGATGCGAAGAAAGAAAAAGGGTCGCCCTAATAGCACGCGTATTCGAATGGAGATGGATACGACAAACAAAATGGTTAGATTATGTAGTTCGTGCCGTCATCCCGGGCACAATCGTACAAAATATCCTAATGTAGGATCAAGCACAAGATCATAGTTTCAAATGTAACCTTGTCTCTTTATATAAACAACAAATTTCATTCCATTGATAGCATAGCTAAGCGATTACAATTAACAATGACATACTTAAACGATCATAAATTAATATCTCAACAACAACAATTAACAATAACTTAAACAATAAAAAAACAAAACAAACAAATACAATAACTTAACAATAAAACTAAGAGATTACAACCATCAACACAATTTCCTGAGAACTAAACAACATCGTTTGAACTTCTTGGTCATTAGTAACATTCTCCCAAAAAAAACTTCTCCATTTTGATTAAACGTGGTAACAAGCCTTTCAATTCTTCTGATCTTTTCATCCTCTAGGATGTCTCGATCTAACCAGCGGATCAGACTCCTCTTGAGATGTTCTAACGTCATTGTATTCCAGAGGCGAATCTTCATTGGAGATTTGACTGGAGAGAAAATTAAATTGACATTTCTCTTCGTGATATATGGAACCTGATAGATATATGAGGATGACGAATAGGAAGAACAGGAAGAAGAGGAAGCCATTTTAACTAAAAAAATAAGAGAATGAAGTGTTGAGCAAATTGAGATGTTGCTGCAGAGCAAGTGCTTATATATATATATATATATATATATATATATATATATATATATATATATATATATATATATATATATATATATATATATATATATATATAAGAGATAGCAATATTAATGAATAAAAAATTGAAAAAAAGTAACAGAGGCGCCATATCATATGGCGCATGCATGCCTATAGAGGAGCCATATGATATGGCTCATGCTAGTCATATAAAACTCATGCGCCATATGATATGGCGTATATGTACAAAGCCAAATTCATGCGCCATATCATATGGCACATTCTTGTTAATTCTTACAGAAAATACGCCATTTTGGTAAATTTTTTCAAAATGTGGTTATTTTGGATTTTTTATTGAATATATGCGATATTCTAAAAAAAATTCCAATAAGTGCATGCCTTTATATATATTGCAAGGATAATAAATTATCCAAATAAAATTTATATGTTCACGAATTAAGTGGAAGTCAATTTATATATGTTTGGTTCTCTCATGAAAAACTGGATTGACAACTAAATGTAAATTTGTTTAATTATCACAATGTTGAAGCGTATGAATGGTACAAGAAGTTAGGAGAGTTTCTTGCAAATTACATAGCCATAGTATTTTACTTGTAGCATGAACAATTGCGTGATACTGCCCCTCACTCGAGGATCTTAAAATTGTAACTTGTTCTTTTTTAATTGTCTTCTAGAATATGGGTGCATTCCTAAGTTTCATCAAATATTAAGAAACATATTTTCTACTAATAGGACATGACTCCCAATCTGAGTCACAATAACCAACAAGTTTTAAATTACTATGCTTTGTCCTAAAGGGGATTTCAGGTGTCTCAAGGCTCTTATAGCCAATCCCAATCCCAATGATCTTGAATAGGGGTTTACATAAATTGGCTTAGAATATGAAATGAATAGGTTATCACTTGTCTGGTAATAGTTGGTAAATAAGGCATCCCACTATTCTTTGATATCTTGATGATTATGAAAAATGTTAATTAGGTAGAGCTAGTTTATGACTTTGTTCCATTGGAAAAGGAGATGGCTTATAGCCAAGCATACCACATTCATTAAGAATGTCCCAAGTATATTTTCTTTGAAGTGTATAATTCTTCCGGTCCTTTAGGCAATTCTTAACTACGAAAATACTTCAAATCTCCTAGATCCATCATATGAAAAGAATAAGGTATTGTTTGAATTAGATACAAGCAATTGAGTTATTGCCAACTATAACCAAATCATCAACATAAATTAGGACTACAATAAAATTGGTTTCACATTCATAAATAAAAAGGCTATGATCTGCTTGACTTTCTTTAAAATTATAATTGATCTAGGACATAGAAAGGTTAGAGTACCAATTCCTATAAGCAAGTTTTAGACCATAAAGAGTCTTCTTTGTACGACAAAACATGTTTTTATCAGGAAATTTATATCCTTAAGGTGGACTCATGTAGACTTTTTCACGAAGATCTCCATGTAAAAATGTGTTGCTAACATCCATTTGATGAAGGTGTCATCCTTTTTCTACTACAATAGTTAGTAAACATCTAATATAGTCGTTTTTGCTACATGAGCAATTGACTTATTTAAGTCTTCACATTTTACTTGTGTGAATCCTTTTGGTACTAACCGAGTATTTTATTCCTCAATCTCTCATGTAACTTTGTACATAATATTATATACCCATTTGCAACTTACGAACTTTCTTCATGAAGGTAATTGAGTTAATTCACAAGTTTCATTATCTTCCCGAGCTTTAAGTTCTTGTGTCATTGCCTCCCGTCATACTAAGTATTTTACTGCTTGTGAATATGATTTTGCCTCTTCATCATTAGTGATGGCTACAAGGTATTCTTACTATTTTGGAGAAAATTGACCATGGCTTAAAAAATTTGAAAATGATAAGCCGTACTTGAAGAAGAATTGGTCTTTTATGAAATGTATTTAGGGTTTATGGAATAGCAATAATGATCCAACAAACGGACATAAGGCTATCTCTTTCTATGAGGTAATTTTAACTCCCCCTCAGTTATGACTTCCTCTACACTGTCCAAATCTCTTTCTCCCATAATCCCTTTTTTCAATTATGTTAGGTTCATGGTTCTATAGATCCTCTTCTATTTCATAAATGCTTAACTCTTCATCATCAAAATTTGAAAGGATTTTATTATTGTGGACAACGTTAGATTCTTCTTGAAGGTTAGGAGTATGGATTAACTATTCCTCTATTGAAGGATCTTCAATTTCTCCTTAATCAAATAAATAAATTGATCCTTTTTCTACTTGGTTTTGATATTTATGTATATTTTTATGATTCTCAATATTATTGGTTGCATCATATTGTCTCAAGGAATATGGAAATATATGTTCATAAAACACATCATCCCTTGATGAGGTAAAAGTGTGTGTGTGTTAATTATATACTCTCAATTATTTTTTTCCTTGATGATAACCAACAAATATGGATTTTTTTTTGTTCTTTCTCTATATTTGTCAGGTTTCTTGGATGGTTTATTCATGTAACACAAGCATCCAAAGATTCTTAAGTGTTAATAATTAGGTTCTTTCTTGAAAATCATATCATATGGTGTCTTTCCTTTATTGGTTATAGTAGGAGTTTTATTAATGAGATGTTTCTAAATGAGTACACATTCTCCCAAAAATTGTAATTTAAGGATAAATTGGAAACAAAATGCTCCTGCAACACTAATATATGCTAGTGTTTTCTCTCTACACGTCCATTTTTTAGGGAGTAGCTACACAAAATGTCTCATGAGTGATTCCTTCTAGTTGAATGTAGGCTTGAAAACTAGAGTTAGTAAATCATGTCTCATCATCATTGTGAATCCTTTTAACATTCACATTAAATTGCCTTTTGATCATGTTGCAAAATTTAATGATATTGTCTAATTTTCAGTTTTGTGTTTCATAAGGTAGACCCATGTTCCTCAAGTGTACTCATCAACTATGGTGATAACACAATGTGAATTATTGTGAGACGCTGTACTATATTTCCTCCATAAATCACAATGAATTAAATTTAAATGGGCCCCAGCTTTATTAATATTCAAATTGAAAGAACTTCTGCATTGTTTTCATCTATGGCAAACATCACACCATTCTACTTTACTTAAATTAAAACTAAAATTAATGGAGTTTGATATGTGTTGAAGAGTTTGTATTGAAGGATGCCCCATTATTTTTCCATAAAGCTGTCATGATTTTCTATACTACAATAGCAAGTTCATACGACCTTATGACCTTATAAACCCCTTCATGTAGATAACCAAATTCAATCTTCTTCTTCGAGGCTGATTTTATATCATAAGTTATAAGGAAATTTAAATCATGAGTGAACTTATAAATATAAATTAAATTGCAATTAAAAGTTGGAACCAATAAAACATTATGCAGCGTGATGTTCATGGATAATCCCACGCCTCCCATGTTTCAACCAAGGTTGTATTTCTAGTGGGTGTAACAACATGAAAAGTATGGTGTATCTTTCTAACTCCTTTTAAAATATGAGATAATGAAGTCATATGGTGAGATGCACCAATATTAAGAATCCATTAGATTTTATTACTACAATTATTAGACATGCTTTCATGTAATCGACCATGATTTCTTGTGTGTTCCATTCAAGGCATGACCTATGGCTAGTTCCTCAAGGCTCTATTCCTTTGTTTATTCTCTTTGATCTAGATGTGCATCATGGAGTCCTCCTTGTCCATAAGCTTCACGCCGTTGAGTTCTTTTTGTTTCCCAATTAGGTGGGTATCCTAATATTTCAAAGTATTTAGTTTTAATGTAATCATTCTTACCACAATGACCATATTTCAATTTAGAATAACACTCCTTCCTTTTTCCTCCTATCCATTTCTAAGTGAAATGTTAAGCCCGATTTGACTTTATTTTCCCTTTCTTTTTCCAATATGAATGAGGATTCTTCTCACTGAATTTAATTGAACACTTGTCAAAGAGAAAGAATTAGTTATGTGTTCAAAATGATTCCTTTAATATGATAATATTTCTCATTATCAAAGCCCTCAAGAAATAGGGGAACTCGTTGTTCTTCTTCCCTTTTAGTTAATTCTTAGGAAGATCTATAATTTATATGATGCCATAATATAAATTAAACTAAGTGTTTTCAATATTCAAGGTTTATTCAACTACAATAGGTGCATGCCTCTATATAAACTGCAAGGATAACAATCTATTCATAATAAAGCTCTATATACACAACAAACTCCTCTACCTTTATAACTAACTCTATCTTATACCTAATAAAAAATTATATACATAACAAAGTCTGTGAGATAACTCTAACTTTATAACTAACTCTATGCAATGTTAAGATAGTAACAAAAACTTGTTATAGCATGACTAACTAATTCTATTTTAAATTAATTCTATGATATCATGTATTCTCTAATTCACACACTCAAACTACTTTATTATTCATTTATTGACTTGGAAGTTGGGGTGTAACCTTGCAAGTCCATCCATGCTCTACCTTACCAGAAGTTCACTCCACCACATTGGAGCTCAAGTCCATTTGACCGATGTCTATCCAAGGTTCCTACACAAAAAATTGGCGCCGTCTATGAGATTGGACTTATGATTCTCACTAATTTCTATAAAGAGCCACCATCTCTTCTCCACGATCTCATATCTCATATTTTTTCCCTTTTAGAGCGTCAATCTCTTCCTCACAAAGGTCGTCGATTTAGTCCCTGCTGTCATGGCAGCATCGAAAGCAACTCATTTGACCATCGTACGCAATGCCACCATCTCACCAACCACCCTAAGGGATGTTCTAGATCTAGTAAGGGGGCTTCACCCCTCCCACTGATTGAAAATGATTTGGTCCTAGTTGCTCCTTCTATAATTCTAATGCCGCAAAATGATGCACCTCCAAAAGTTGGACATGGAACATACTAGGCTCTTTCAACATTGCATTCTCCTTTTCAATTTTTTCAAGGTAAAATTTCAAAGAAACATTTGTTGTGGCCACAAGTGTCAGTCACGAAAAGCTCCAAAGTCTCGAACATCTACTAGTTATTTTAGGTGTGCAAAGGGGCGAACATGAAGGGAAAACATGACATAAAACGTAGCAGGAAAAAATTCTCTTAAGTTGTTTCATACGAATGATTATGATCAGTTATTAAAACGACTACCTCTTGTGGCTATTAACATATTTGATGCATAATTGGATGGAAAATCGCAAGCAGTGAATGAAGAACAATGCCTCTACTCATTCCACACGGACAAAGTGCCTCAAATTTCAGTGCTAGTTGATATGAATGAAGACCTTGAGACAGGGTGATAGAGAGATAACGCGACTAGGATTCAAACACAGATTTTATCAAGTTTAAATGCTTTTTCATAAGGGTTCTATTTATAGAACCGCTTGTGTGGGATACTAGCTAAAATAGGCCACTTAAGTGCATTGTACCTTACAGTGTACTGTATTTCACTTAAGTTCACACTACCTTACAGTATACTGTATTCAACTTAAGTGCACCATACTTTACAATGTTCTACAATTGACTTAAGTACACTGTATCTTACTGTGTTGCATAATTCTCTTAAGTACATCGTAACTTATGGTGTTCCTTATTTCACTTATTCATTCTATATTTCATTGATTTGTACTTATGTATATGACCCTGTATGTTCTCGTTACGTTGACAATTGTACTAAATTACACATTTAATATAATAAATAGTGAGATGTATCTAGAATCACATCACTACTACACAAGTCACTAAAATGTCATGTGATGTGACAAAACCTATATGTACTAGTGTTTGTGTGTACAATTACTCTTTTATCATCATATCTATAATGAACACAAGGCATAGACCAAGTCACCCCTGTCCAGTTAAATATTATGCCATAAGACATATATCGTGTTACGTAGGATGAACAAATTCCATCTAGGTCACTCATGTCCCTCCACATGATTTATGGAGTACCCATCAACCATTTTTTATGGTCATATTGTTACATACAATATTAAATTGACAATAAAGTACTCGACTCACCTAAGGTCCATAATGGTTTTAGGTTGAAGGGTGATACACACAAATATCACCTTGAGAATAACTTATTACACTCGCATAACATTCTATTTAGTATTCTCATGATGGGTCAATCTAATGCAAATATTACTCCTAATATTCATACCTACGTGAATACTTGATAACTCTTTATCCTTGATCCATGGATTTGATCATCAGGCTATCGATACTTTAAGAATAGTATCCTTATGTTCAATAATGGGATCTCATTATTAAGTCACACTTAATGTTTCATTAAACGAGCAGGCTATTCTAGAGACTTTATTATGTTGGACAAACAAACATAACAAAGAAATGCCTTATTATTATTATTATTATTATTATTATTATTATTATTATTAGGAAAAATACCCTTTTTGGTCCCTTAACTATACCTCGGGGTTCATTTTGGTCCCTTAACTTTAAAAAGGTCCATATTAGTCTCTTAACTCTTCAAAACATTCCAAATTAGTCCTTTTTGTCTAATTAGCGACGAATTTAGCGACTGATTTTTGAATTTTTCCGTCGCTAATTGGACAAAAAGGACTAATATGGAACATTTTGAAGAGTTAAGGGACAAATATGGACCTTTTTAAAGTTAAGGGACGAAAATGAACCCGAGGTATAGTTAAGGGACCAAAAAGGGTATTTTGCTTTATTATTATTATTATTATTATTATTATTAGATAATTTGATACAAAGTACTAAGTTCGTTATAAAAATATGTGGCAAAGTGGAATATACTAACAAAACAATCTATTGAACAACGTCTATAACATAGCACAACAACATAATTCACACTTCCTCGCTAAAAAGGTACTTCAGATTGAATAAAACTTGGATTTCACTTCTCACAAGGACAATTTTGTGCATGGGTCAGTTTTGGGCAGCGAGCAAAGAGGCAAACCAGCGCCTACTCTCATCGACATTATTTCACCATACAAGGCGCCCCCTAGATCGTGAAACTGCAACCTTAATCGAAGACACTATACTACGCCTCATGGTTTAGAGGAAGTGGTGAGAGCCACACACTATCGTATAAGCATCATCGTCAATCAACATTACGCCACTCCCGAAGGGAGGAGCGACATGGTACTAAAGCACTAACCCGTAGTGGAAAGAACAACTCGCTCTCAAGACGGATCCTTAATAACATGATCCCTAAATCAATTAAAAATCCTTTGAAGCAAAAAAGTTATGAAGGAACAGGATATTTGGATGAACATATTGAGCCTATAGATACCAGGATGGAATATTATCATGTTTGGGGAGCCTAAAAATTCAAGTTATTCATGTTGACCTTCAAAGGTGCTTCCTTGATAAGGTTCAAGGATCTGCCAAATAGAATAATAAGTTCATAGAATGAGTTATGTGACTCTTTCACCATCTAATTCACAATGCAAAAGCGGAAAACCACCACCATAGTTGTTTTAATGGAATCCAGCAAAAAAAAAATGAAACTCCACAAGAATAAATTTATCAATTCACAACGGTAGTAGTGGAAGTATGGGATATACAACAATTTGAAATATTTGTTATTCAAGAAGGGCTTAAGGTCAGATTATATGTTTCGTGAGAAATGCTTGGATGAAATCATGGACAAAGCCTAGTCCTATATAAACTATGAGGAAGAACTCATAGTTGAAAAAGGAGAGAGAGAAATCGAGGAGCAGGGAACCCTGAACATGGCCGAGCAAATGAGAAGGACTTAAACCCTCATGGAGATGTGGGAGACCGATGAATTTGGGCCAATTTATCATCATAAACTCCTTTGAACACGTCGAGTGAGATTTTTTTGCAATAATGTGTGAACACAGACTTTAAAGAAACCAAGATCAAGAATATTTACCTAATCAAAGAATCAACCATGATGGATAAATCAAAGTACAATCGTTTTCATAAAAGTCATAATCACAACACTAATAAATTCATTCACTTGAAGGATGCCATTGAGGAGCTAATAAAAATGTGAAACTTGCTTAATATACCCAAGATGGCGGTTGAAGGAAGCTTAAGACAGAAGGAAAGACAATGAGAAAAAAAAAATGATATCCTCGATGGAAAAAGGGTCTCTAAATAAAATTATAGAGGCCATCTGCGTGACTAAAGGAAAGAAGGACAACAACAATGATGAAAAATACAAAAAATAAAATAGTTAATACATCCCATCCATCATCGTGGGCCTTCCTCGACGAAGGAACCCTTTAATAGGTACAATTAATAGAAGAATTGTAAGTTGATGGCAGTTAGCAAGTATAAGGGAGCGAGCTTTGAAGGAAAATTGGAAAGACTTACTATCAAATTTCGAGATGGTGAGAAAGTAGGAGGAATCCCAAATGAAAATTTTCCCCAGTCATAACAGTGACTGTAACGCCCCAGTTTTAGTATTTTTATTTAATTGAGTCGTTTTTGATTATTTTATTATTATTTTATTTTATTTTTGACTTTTATGTGAAAATATGTTATTTTTCATCGTGAATATGTTTTATCGCGTTTTGGGGTCATTTGCGAGGAAATTGAGTGTAGGGGTATTTTGGGCATTTGGGTGTATTTTATTAAGTTAGTAAAAGAAAGAAAAAAAAAATAGAAATAGAAAAGAAAGAAAAATAGTAAGAGAAGAAGGAGAAGAGAAGAAAAGAAGAGGAAAGGAGAAAAAGAGAGAAAAAAGAGGAAATCAAAGAAAATCAAGTTCTAGGAATCGATTAATCGGGTAAGGGTGCGAAATTCAATTATCTTATACATGTGTATGATTGTGTATGTGTTTGTTTGTTGTTTTGTTGAATTATATGAAAAGTACTTCAAAACCCATTTTTGGTAGAAAGTGTTAGAATTCGATTTAATCGTGTCGGAAATGATGTTTTTCTGGTTTCTTGTTGTTGATACATGAAAGATATATGTTGTTGTACATCAAATTGGTATTTTTCTGAGTTTGGTTGATGATTTGGAGGGTTTTGGGTGTGAAATTGGTAACAGCAACGCAACAGGAAAAATTCTGGGTTTCGCTGCCCATACGCGTATGGTACAGTGCAATACGCGTATGGGGTAGGGCAATACGCGTATGGCTGAGGGCAATACGCGTATGGCAATGAAGGAAAATAGGCAATACGCGTATGGGGTAGGGCAATACGCGTATGGCTGAGGGCAATACGCGTATGGCAATGAAGGAAAATAGGCAATACGCGTATGGGGTAAGGCAATACGCGTATGGCTGAGGGCAATACGCGTATGGCCAGCAAGGGTGCAGAATGTGTTTTTTTGCGATGTCTTTTCTTGTTTAGTCCGTAACTTTTGTTCCGTTTATCTGATTTTGACATTCTTGGTGTCGTTGGAAAGGTATTGAACTGTACTTGGTGATTATGATGTTTTGGAATTTGTTAGCCGATTTAATTATGTCGGGAAAAGTGAATAGTGTCGATTGTCGACTGTTGTCGTTGTAAGTGTGCATAATTGATGTGCATTATGCCATGTGCTGTTGTGTGATGGAAATACTTGTGATGACATGTTGTGGTAATGAATTGTGGCCGAAAGGCAAATAAATGCAACGAGTTGTATTTGATTATATATGCATGTTTATGGTTGCATATATGTGTGAAAATGCATTGTTTGTCATGAGTTCTTGTATGCCAAGCATCATGATACGCATTGTTGTGACGTCCTGAGTGGCGGTTTGATTCCTGAGAGAATCTGCTATAACACCGTGAGCCTTATGTAAGAAGGACTGAAAAGGTGGTTATAGATGATCGCGAGCCTCATGTAAGGAGGACTGCAAGCGATCGGATCGTGAGCCTTAGATAAGAAGAACTGCAAGCGATCCATAAACGTCGTGAGCCTCATGCAAGGAGGACTGCAAGCGACGGGTGAACATCGTATGCCCGACGGGGAGTTACAGTGATGTAACGAGCGATGGTTCCAGCAGAGTTCCTGAGTGAACTAGAGATGAGAAATATTTGGAGTCGGTACCGCATGGCATTTGCATAGAGTCGTTGTGTCGGTCTCTGTGCATTTGTATGAAGCATAGTCTGATTGTTTGATTATGTGTGGAATTTGTGATGGTATTGGTGAATTGATGTGCATTCGTGTTACATGCATGGAATTATGGATGATGTGTTTCGTGTATAAACATATGTATTATGAGTGAATATGTGATTATGTGAATATAATCGGTATATGCTTTATGTGTTAGCATTTGATAGTTGGGGTGAGAATACTTTATATGTGTATTTTTATGTGGATATATATAATTATATGCATTTATATTATGGTTGTTTTTCTCACCCTTCTGCTCGTTTTATAATGCTCTATGAGGCATTGCAGATTAGAGTTGCTGGAGGTCTTTTGTGAAGCTTTGTGTCTTCACCCTTTTTGTCGGTCGGCTCTGATATGTGACACCGGGTAGTTAGGGAGGCCGTTGGCGATTATTATGTATTATGTATATATTATATTTTGGCTTGTACATGTATAACTGGATGTTTGACAAACTTTTTACATGATGTATGTTAATCAGATTTTAGATTTTCCGCTTTAATTCTAATTTCTGAAATGTGGGTGTAAGGAACGAAGTTTCCTCTGTTGATTTCTACCCCACTGTTGCATATCTTTATGGGCAGGTGTTGCATGTATGTTTAGTTACGAATTGATGTGATTTCCCCGTCTATGCCATGTTTTTAAATATACTCTGATCAAATTTCTAATTTTTCTTTTATTGCTTTAAATGCATGATTATTTGGGGGTATAGATTGGGGGCGTCACATTAAGTGGTATCAGAGCCAGTCCGTGTCAGTTTGTGTCTGTTGTGTCTGTCTTTGCTGGTCTTTGTGGTTCGGTGAGCTGTTTGTTTAACCATTGTTGCTGTTATTGGGGATGAACAGAATATGGCTGGTAGGAACGATGCTGCTTTGGCTGCTGCAATGGAGGCTATGGCACGAGCTGTGCAGGGTGCACCGAATGCTGCAGGAAATGATGAGTTTAGAAAGAATAAGCCGCCGATCTTTAAAGGGAAACATGATCCGGATGGTGCACGGATTTGGTTGAAAGAGATTGAGAGGATTTTCCGAGTAATGGATTGTGAAGATGATCACAAGGTGAGGCTGGGTACTCACATGTTACATGATGAGGCTGATGATTGGTGGGTCAGTACTCGTCAGGTGTTGGAAGCTGTGGAGGAAGAAGAGATCACTTGGGAAGTGTTTAGCCAAGAGTTTCTGAGGAAGTATTTTCCCGAGGATGTCCGAGGAAAGAAAGAGATAGAGTTTTTGGAATTAAACCAAGGTAATAGGTCTGTTGTTGAGTATACTGCTAAGTTCGTGGAGCTGGTGCAGTTTTATCCACATTATGCTGAACCTACTGCGGAATTTTCTAAGTGTGTGAAGTATGAAAGCGGATTGCGTCCTGAAATCAAGCAGGCAATCGGTTACCAAAGGATTAGAAGGTTTGCTGACTTGGTTGATTGTTGTAGGATTTATGAAGAAGATTGTAAGGCTCGTTCGACTCACTATAAAAGTGTGAATGACAGAAAAGGGAAACAACAGTCTCGTGGTAGTCCTTATGTGACACCCGCTGACGATGGTAAACATAGGGGTAATTTTGAGAGAAAGGCAAGTGATGGGGAAACGTCTAATCCTCCGAGATGTTACAAGTGTGGTAAAGAAGGACATCTTCAGTTTGATTGTGCGAAGAATAAACTGAAATGCATCAATTGTGGACGTAAGGGACATGTCGCAGCTGATTGTAAGGACTATGGGATGAAGTGTTTCAACTGCGGTAAAATAGGTCATATTAGCACGAGGTGTACAGAACCAAAACAAGCTTAGGTTGGTGGGGAGACTTGTGCGTTGGCAGGAACTGAGGCTACTGTTGCAGACCGTTTGATTAAGGTACTTGTTTTATTATTACGCCTTTAATTGCTATTATTGATATTGGGACGACTCATTCGTTTATTTCGTGTGAGTGCGTGAAGTGTTTGAATTTGTGTTGTCTTCTTGGGATGGGGTAATGGTTATTGATACTCCAACAATGGGGTCAGTAATTACTTTTTCGGTTTGTTTAAATTGTTCTTTGACCATTTTTGGTAAATGCTTATAATGGAATTAGTGTGTCTACAGTTGGAGAGATTAGAATGAGATAAGTGGGGGAGAAGCTGGTGCTTCTCCGTGTTGTTTCAGGTGTAAAGCGCTAGCTCAGTGGATTGTGAATTACAGGATTATATGTGTGATTTCTGGTTCAAGAAGGGATGTAGAAGTAAGGTTTGTGTTAACTATAGATTTGTGCCTTAGGTAGTTTTGTGTATAGGATGTAAGGAATGCTATTATGGTTGGGTGGAGACGATTTATGCTTCATCATGATTGTCAGCTGTCTATTGACAAATTGAGGAACTGATCACCCTTAATCTCTTGTTGATAGCAGACGGGAGTTATGTTGGATGTATGGACGTGTCTTTCCGGCTTGATAGTGGTGCGAAACGGATTACTTGAAATGGAAAGAGTGGGCTATAGATTGTTTTGTTGTGGCAATGAAGATTCTTATATCAAAAGATGAGATGGATTAGAGGTTCTGGTAGGTGGTTAACTTGGGAAATCATTAAGAGATCTTTTTGGTTGGGTGTTGTAATAGGTTGGAATTTGGATTATCAATAGAAGGGATTGTGTATGGATTACGGACAGTGGTATAAGATGACGAATGAGATTAAGTATTCATTTTTGGGATTAGGTAACTGTAATGGTTTGGTTGAGTGGATTAGAATTACAATTGTTGGGATGTTTGATAAGAGTAGTGATTTGCTTGAGTTGAGGCTTTAATCGACTTGTGTAACGAGTTATATTGTTATCCTCGGAAGTAGATGTGGTGTTACTAGGAGAGGCTCCGAAGTTGGTAAAGGCGATTGGGAACTTTTTGGACTATTGTTGGTTATTACTGAAGGGTATGGAAGACTTTTTCCAAGACTAGTGTTTGGTTACTTCAGTTGACTTGCAAAGGTGAAGTCGATTGTGTGGGATGCGTTTTGATGAGTAGTCGGTGTGTTAAAATAAGAGAGTAAGTCGTGGCTTATGTTTGCCGACATTTGAGGATTCGGGAAGGGATCTATACTATTTTGGATTTGGAATTAGTCGCGGTTGTATTGTGTTTGAAAATTTGGGAGTATTATCTTTATGATTCTAGATTCGAAGTGCTTGGTAATTACAAGAATGTTGAGTACTGGTTTGGTCTGAAGGTATAGAGACAACGAGAGTGGTTAGAAGTTGAGAAGAGTTATTGCGGTGTCTGAGGATTTAAGATGAAAGTTTCTATGAATGGCTGTTTTGGTGGTCCGAGTATTAGAATGGTTTGGGCAGTACAGAGGCTTGTATCTGGTGTACGAGATAACGCGAAAGAATGCGAGGTAGAATATTAAAAGTGAACAATAGTTTATGGAAAGTTTGTGAAAGAGTTAGACCTTGGGAGAGATATTGGTGGTTTAGATGGTTACGAGTCATCAGAGTGCGCAGCGGAAGCGTGATGTGGCACGTTTCGTATATGTGTGTGCGACTTGTAAGAGTTCTTAGGTTGAACATTGGGAATCTGTAGGAATGATGAGATCATTGGATGTTTCAGAGTGGAAGTGTTAGGAGAAAGGTTTTGATAGTATCCATGTGTTGCTAAGTTGGGGGATGTTTTGGTTTTATGTTCGATTGGTGAATCGTAGCGGTGTTGTGGTATGGTTGTGTGACAAGGATGTTGGTGTTCTGGTTTTGTAGATGTTGTTGAGACCGTGTGGTGTCGTGGAACTTTATGTTCTTGTTTGGGTTATTGTCTCGTTTCCATTGTGGTGGTTCGAGTGCGAAGAGCTAATTTCTGTATGGGGAATTAGAGGAGTGTTACCTACGGTGGCGGTAACGGTCCTGTTGTGTTTCGGTTCAAGAGTGAGCCTGTGAGTTGTGTTTTGCGTATTCCTTGAGTTGTGGGTTGGTCGTCAAGTGCATTGTATAGGCTTTGCATCTTGTCGTTGTTGTCGTCGTTGTCGTGTTATCGTTGTGTTTAAGGTTAGCAAGGTGGTTTGTCAGTTTTGTTATTCGTGGTGTGCCTTTTTGGTAGGCCTGATGTTTGTTGGTCAGATGCGAGAGTCGCATCCAGAGTGGTTCGTCTCGTTTATTTTCGAGGACGAAAATTTCCAAGTGGGGGAGAATTGTAACGCCCCAGTTTTAGTATTTTTATTTAATTGAGTCGTTTTTGATTATTTTATTATTATTTTATTTTATTTTTGACTTTTATGTGAAAATATGTTATTTTTCATCGTGAATATGTTTTATCGCGTTTTGGGGTCATTTGCGAGGAAATTGAGTGTAGGGGTATTTTGGGCATTTGGGTGTATTTTATTAAGTTAGTAAAAGAAAGAAAAAAAAAATAGAAATAGAAAAGAAAGAAAAATAGTAAGAGAAGAAGGAGAAGAGAAGAAAAGAAGAGGAAAGGAGAAAAAGAGAGAAAAAAGAGGAAATCAAAGAAAATCAAGTTCTAGGAATCGATTAATCGGGTAAGGGTGCGAAATTCAATTATCTTATACATGTGTATGATTGTGTATGTGTTTGTTTGTTGTTTTGTTGAATTATATGAAAAGTACTTCAAAACCCATTTTTGGTAGAAAGTGTTAGAATTCGATTTAATCGTGTCGGAAATGATGTTTTTCTGGTTTCTTGTTGTTGATACATGAAAGATATATGTTGTTGTACATCAAATTGGTATTTTTCTGAGTTTGGTTGATGATTTGGAGGGTTTTGGGTGTGAAATTCGTAACAGCAACGCAACAGGAAAAATTCTGGGTTTCGCTGCCCATACGCGTATGGTACAGTGCAATACGCGTATGGGGTAGGGCAATACGCGTATGGCTGAGGGCAATACGCGTATGGCAATGAAGGAAAATAGGCAATACGCGTATGGGGTAGGGCAATACGCGTATGGCTGAGGGCAATACGCGTATGGCAATGAAGGAAAATAGGCAATACGCGTATGGGGTAAGGCAATACGCGTATGGCTGAGGGCAATACGCGTATGGCCAGCAAGGGTGCAGAATGTGTTTTTTTGCGATGTCTTTTCTTGTTTAGTCCGTAACTTTTGTTCCGTTTATCTGATTTTGACATTCTTGGTGTCGTTGGAAAGGTATTGAACTGTACTTGGTGATTATGATGTTTTGGAATTTGTTAGCCGATTTAATTATGTCGGGAAAAGTGAATAGTGTCGATTGTCGACTGTTGTCGTTGTAAGTGTGCATAATTGATGTGCATTATGCCATGTGCTGTTGTGTGATGGAAATACTTGTGATGACATGTTGTGGTAATGAATTGTGGCCGAAAGGCAAATAAATGCAACGAGTTGTATTTGATTATATATGCATGTTTATGGTTGCATATATGTGTGAAAATGCATTGTTTGTCATGAGTTCTTGTATGCCAAGCATCATGATACGCATTGTTGTGACGTCCTGAGTGGCGGTTTGATTCCTGAGAGAATCTGCTATAACACCGTGAGCCTTATGTAAGAAGGACTGAAAAGGTGGTTATAGATGATCGCGAGCCTCATGTAAGGAGGACTGCAAGCGATCGGATCGTGAGCCTTAGATAAGAAGGACTGCAAGCGATCCATAAACGTCGTGAGCCTCATGCAAGGAGGACTGCAAGCGACGGGTGAACATCGTATGCCCGACGGGGAGTTACAGTGATGTAACGAGCGATGGTTCCAGCAGAGTTCCTGAGTGAACTAGAGATGAGAAATATTTGGAGTCGGTACCGCATGGCATTTGCATAGAGTCGTTGTGTCGGTCTCTGTGCATTTGTATGAAGCATAGTCTGATTGTTTGATTATGTGTGGAATTTGTGATGGTATTGGTGAATTGATGTGCATTCGTGTTACATGCATGGAATTATGGATGATGTGTTTCGTGTATAAACATATGTATTATGAGTGAATATGTGATTATGTGAATATAATCGGTATATGCTTTATGTGTTAGCATTTGATAGTTGGGGTGAGAATACTTTATATGTGTATTTTTATGTGGATATATATAATTATATGCATTTATATTATGGTTGTTTTTCTCACCCTTCTGCTCGTTTTATAATGCTCTATGAGGCATTGCAGATTAGAGTTGCTGGAGGTCTTTTGTGAAGCTTTGTGTCTTCACCCTTTTTGTCGGTCGGCTCTGATATGTGACACCGGGTAGTTAGGGAGGCCGTTGGCGATTATTATGTATTATGTATATATTATATTTTGGCTTGTACATGTATAACTGGATGTTTGACAAACTTTTTACATGATGTATGTTAATCAGATTTTAGATTTTCCGCTTTAATTCTAATTTCTGAAATGTGGGTGTAAGGAACGAAGTTTCCTCTGTTGATTGCTACCCCACTGTTGCATATCTTTATGGGCAGGTGTTGCATGTATGTTTAGTTACGAATTGATGTGATTTCCCCGTCTATGCCATGTTTTTAAATATACTCTGATCAAATTTCTAATTTTTCTTTTATTGCTTTAAATGCATGATTATTTGGGGGTATAGATTGGGGGCGTCACAGTGACCGTAACCAACTTTGACATGTCTAGAATCCTCATTGACAGGGGAAATTCTTGTGACATTACTTTTTAAAAATTGGGGATAAAAGGGAGAAAGTATTATGGATATATGTGCTTGCAAGTAAGTGATCCAAGATGATAAAGCTCATGAATATCAAGATTCAAGAAGCCACTACTTAACTTTAATAATGACACGGTTTTGATGATGACAACACTTGAAGTTTTTTTGATGATAACAAAACTAGAGTAGAGGAAATACTAAACATAGCTCAAGCGGTCCAAGATACACAAGGTGGTTGTTCAAGATTAAGTTGTTCTTCCGAATCAACCCAAAGTCAGCTTAAGTGAAGAATCGGGGTTTATGATCACCAGTGTTTTAAAACATCTCAGATGATGGTAACAAATAAAGAGTAATGAAATGCTTAAGTATGAAATAGCTAATATGAGAAACCAAACTGGAACATGTGAGGCTTGTGTCTAAATGAAAAGTGAATTGATAGATATTCATGAAACCCTATGTAAATATACTAAGGGAAAAGGAAACCTTAATTTGATTCTCTTATATCAAAGGCCTTCCTTAAATATAATTGGATTTGTGTTTAAATCATGTAGATCGCATAGTAAATGAATCACCATGTTTACAAATTCTCTTACTATAATAGACCTAGCCACTTAGATCCATTTTTTATAAATTAAGAAGGTCTAAAGGTATTAAACCTAGACCTCTTATAACTACTAACACACCAGGACCCAAGACAATTTAGGTCACTAAATCGAAAACCTAGTGTGTTTTGTAGAAATGTTTTGCATCTTAAATGAAGTTGTATCGCTTATTAAATAAAGTTATGCAAATAAAAATTATACCCTTGAGTATACCTGACGTTCACAGTAGTATTTGAATGTGCTAATGCTTTTGATCCAATAATGCTCGCTGATGGTGTATATCAACAGCCGTGATCAAAGAAAATGTTCGTGGAGGATGATTTCAATATTTATGATCTGTAATGATCAGCTGACCTCTTAGTAAGGTGAGAAGATAAGTATGTAGTGGATCTATCTATCTCATGGTTAACCAATTCTCGTATATAATAATTCATAGAGAAGGATGTACGTCATTATGCTTTTGTTCCCTCGAAAGGGGGAGGTTTTATCAAGATGACTTGATATTTAAGGTAGTGCATTTTTTACAGGATGAATAATTAAAAAAAAAAAACTCTAATTGAACCTCTAAATAAGTGCTTTATTATTTTCTCATTGATTTAAATTTATTATCACTAACAAAATTTATGAGCATCTAACATTTTTCAAAAAAAGTGCAAATAGAAATGAGAAAAGTTGCAAAAAGCTTGATACCAAGGTTAACTTTCAACTCAAGGCCTAAAAGCACCAAGGAGGTTGTAAAACAAGGAACTATCAATTAGCTAATTGATTAAATAACCTGGGCGGTTCAAATTTCAAACAAAATTAGATTTAATCTTCACCTCCAAGTAAACCAAATTAGTGCATAAATTGAAAACATGCAAGATCTTCAAAATCATCATGATATAATCGATTAGAACATACATATAATCCATTAGATGGTCTATTTTAGTAATATTTGGTTCTCATATATTTTAGGTCAAGTCTTTAATGATTTTGTGAAGCTTTTGCACGCTCAAACTATTAGAAGAAACACTATAAATAACATCCTTACCTGCCTTTTTTTATTATGGGGGAGTTTAACCACTCATGTGAAGGGAAGTTTAACCACTCCAAAGTTTATCTACTAGATTTGTCTTTTACCACCTCCCTAAGAGATGTGTTGTCATCATCAAAAAGGGGAAGAATGAAGATCTATGTGCTTACAGATAAGTGATCCAAGATGATAAAGCTCGTGGATATAAGGGTTCAAGAGGAAACTTCTTAGAATTGATAATTACATGGTTTTGATGATGGAAACACTTTAAGTTGCAACAAAAATTGAGGTGGTTTTGATGATAGAAATTCTTGAGTAGAGCAAATACAAAAGATAGCTCAAGCACTCAAATATGCATAAAGTGGTTGTTCAAGATCAAGTTATCCTTTCGAATCACGCTAAAGTTAGCTCAAATGAAGAATCATAGTTTATGATCACTAGTATTTTAAAACATCTTAGGTGATGGCAACTAAGGCAGAAATATCCCAAGCCTTATCAAGAAGACTCAAGGTTCTTGTGTGATACTAATGTCAATGATAATGCCAAGACTTGAAGCTTTAAATTTTGAAAGAGAGGAAGTGTGAAAGCTCGCTTGATCGTGTCTGTCTAAGTGATTATTGTATTGTTAGGACACAAGGGTATTTTTGTAAGTAATATGGATAAATCACACACACACACACACACACACACACACACACACACACACACACACACACACACACACACTTAAAAAAAATAGAAGCCTCTAAATTTTTGATTTAAGAAACCAAAAACTATTTTTGGAGCCTAGCCAGTTAGTTAAGGGACTTTCTTCTTGATTATGACAATTTTTTGAACTGTTTAATCAATTAGATGACGCTTAATCAAGTCTATAATCGATTACGAAAGTATCTTAATGAATGGTAACAACCCTCTATTAAAACCTTCCAACTTGGGCATAAATAATTAATTATTTGCTCTAAATCGATTAGGTAATTCATTTAGCCCATGGATTGTTTCCAAATTGACACCATTTCTTGGCCTATAAATAGAGAGCTTATATATCATTTCAAATAATCCAGAAAACGTGGAAAATCTCATTTTTCCTTTCTCTAAAATCTCTCTAAATCATTTTCACTTTTCTCACTTTTTAACCGTAGTTTTTTGAGAGCGTTCTTGAGTTTAGAGAGGAAGTTGTTTTGGGTGAGGGCTTAGCATTAAATTTAACAAGAATAGTTTTCTCTTGAGTAAATCTTTCTTCCTTAGGAAGTTATTGTTTTGGTTGAGAGCTAAACCATTGTATAAAATCTTTTGCTTGGGAATTAGAATAAGTTTATGTTTAGTTCGTGAGCTCTGCCAATGAAGAAAATATCTCTATTGGATTCATGAAGAATAACCAGTGAAAAATCTTCAAAACAATTATTGGGATCCGTCCAGTCAAAAGATCTATTAGTTCGAGATCAGACTGATACAAAATCTCACTCAATTTATGAGTTTAGCCTATGTAAAAGCCTAGTAGGTTCAAGATCAGCTCAGTAAAAATCTCTCTTTGGTTCGTGGTTAGTGCATGTAAAACCTTAGTTGGGTTAGGAGGATAGCTAACTCAAAAATCCATATTGGTTTGAGATCATCTAGTGGAAAAACTTTGTTTGTCTTAGAGACTAACCGCTCGAATTTATGTTCATTATTTAATTTGGAGACTAATTACTTCAAGCCTCAATTCTTTGTTTGGTTAGAAGCTAGCCTGAAACATATTTTCCTTGTATTAGGGGGATCATGGACTTAAACTCCTAAAAGCTCTCAAGCAATAGTGGATACTCTCAAGATTAGTTCTTGGGGAGAGGAGTATGTCACTTCATTAGACTGAACCTCTATAAATTTGTGGTGTCGTTCTCTATTCTCTTATCTCTTTTAATTTTCATTTAATTTCCATAATTTGAATTTCCGCTACATATTCAAACACTTTTGTTACAATGTTTTCAAACTCTAATTTCCAAAATGATTTTGTTTTAAATCATTGATTTTCAAACCTCCACTATTCACCTACCCTCTTGTGTATGGAGTCACATGTTCAACTAGTATAGCCATATGAGGGAGCCGATGTATAAGCTTTCAACGACACAATAACCTTCCCCTAGGGGTACATTGAGACAATAGTCACCTCGGGGGAAGGGATGGACACAGGGACAGTTAACATGCAATTCTGAGTCATTCCTTAGAGAAGTGTTTACAACTGCGTCTTGGGATGACCCTTAACGACAATGTTAGATGTGGCGGCCTCTCCGGTCCACTTAAAAATGAAGCATCACAATGTTCATGACGAGCCGATGACAATATGCGTTGAATTTTCTATAACACAAAGGTACACAAGGCTTTTGAATGCAACAAAAAGGGGAAGAAAAGATAATATAAAGGAATCAATGTGACCTCATACACCAAGCAACTAAAAGAAATGGCAGCCAAACCACCAAAAGATGAGACAAGTAGGTATGCCATGAATCATTTTAATTTGACATGTACAAATGACGAATCTGAATGAAGAGTGAAGTCGGCCACAATGCACTACTACAACACACCAAGAAACCAATAAATAGCAGCATAGTTGTCTGGTTAAGTTCCATATTTCTATATATATAAAGTGTCATCTAAAGGTGAGAAAAATACACAATAAGGGGGGTTGAATTGTGTTATCTGTTTATTTACTTTGCTTCTGAACAGAGTTCAGATTCTGATCATTAATTTCTGTGGAATAATAACAGAAGAAAGTAAATAACAATAGAACACACAGAGATTTATATTGGTTCCTCCCAAACTGAGATTATTCCAGTCCCCTTGTAGCACAAGATATTTTTCACTATAATCAAAACATGATTACGATTTATTATGCACTTAAACATAATACTTTTTTTGTTCAGACCCGTGGCCCAAGACTTCCTGCTTAAACCCCTCAGGTTCAAGACTTCGTGCTTAAACCCTCAGCCCAAGACTTCCTGCTTAGATTCCACAAATCCAAGATTTCCTTGCTTAAACCCCCCAGGTTCAAGACTTCTGCTAATACCCTCAGTCCAAGACTTCCCTGATCAGATTCCACGAATCCAATACTTCTACTTAGACCTGCAGTCCAAGACTTCCTGCTTAAATCCCACAGATTCAAGACTTCCTTAATCAAGCCCTCTAGGCATAAGACTTCTGCTTGGACCCTCGGTCCATGAATTTCTTGCTTAATTAAAAACCGATCAAGACTTCAATGCTCTAGAACATAGCATGATACTTACTTGGCTCAAGCTTCACAGCAAGAGACTTTGATGCTCAAGAACATAACAAGAGAGTTTATCTAAACTACTAAACAACTCGTTTGGCAGAAAAGAGAACAAGGTGTACTTGATACATAATCATAGGTACAAGGTAATAACCATACCAAAATCACACCACTTATGATTTCTAAGATATTCAATGTTTAAGAAATCTTAAGGCTTTGCACAATTTACAACATATAACAAAATTTGTGCATACTCGATTATGTTGGTATTGTTGATCTTATTATTCTTCCATTCTAATAGAAGCGTGGAACACTTCTATCCTTATTGGCTCTTCTTCTTTATTTTCCTTTTTCCTTGTTGAAAATCCATCTTGAATCTTCAGCTACTTATATAGTAGTTATGGAGGAATAGCCATTGGAAGAGATAAATTGTACAATTGTCGTTGTTACTCCATAGTACAAGAGACATTGAAGATAGATACACCAAAAGATCTTGAACCATTGTGTAACTTGTTTAACCATTGCATATTTCTTGTGATCTTGTACTATAGATCCATTGAGAGTAGATATCCGTAAATCATGTCAACTCTTCTTGAGCCTTATGAACACAAACTCTAGCTGACAAAATGATTTGACATTGTAACTTGCTTTATGTAGTACAGATAACTTAGCTTTATCATTGGTGCTGAATGATCACCAGAAGCTGATACATTTAGTAAGTTTAGAGACAATATATTTATCTTCTGATGCTGAGGGCTTTAACTTCAGAGTCTACTCAAACCTATATTATCAGACTTTACTTAAAGAACGTTCTTCAGATTCTGAACCACCAAAAGCCAATAACTTAGGTTCTCTCAAGTGCGTCCTTATATCAGATTCAGAATATATTCTTCTTTAAGCTTTAGAACCTGCACACTTATAACACACATTAGATAACACCATTGTTATTTCAATACTTTTTTTTATCATCAAAACCCAAAGGATATATGTCAAGAACAAATCTTGTTCTAACAATCTCCCCCTTTTTTATGATGACAAACATAAGTATTTAAAGAACAATGTTGGACTATTTTAAATTTCTTGGCAACGTCAGGGTCTGAGGTTTCTAGGTTCCCCCTGAGTCTAATAGCCAAAGGTTGAGGTTTTAAGCTCCCCCTAAGTTTTATATTCAAGAAAACTAAAATATGTCAATGTTGGGCTATTTAAATTTTCTTAGTAACATCAGAGTCTGGGGTTTGTAAGCTCCCTCTGAGTCTAATAGTTCAAAGTTAAGGTTTGTATGCTCCCCCTTGGTTATATACACAAGAAAACTAAAATTTATTTTAATTTACTTGGCAACATTAGGGTCTAAGGTTTGTAAGCTCCCCTTGAGTCTAATAGTCCAAAGGTTGAGGTTTATAAGCTCCACCTAAGTTCTACTATCAAGAAAACTAAAATATTTCTCCAGGGTAATAACTGAAATAACAAAATTAAAATAAACAACACTAAAACTGAATGGGTTCATATTGTTTATTAAATACTTCTATAACCTTCTCCCCCTTTTGTCACATCAAAAAGAGAGAAAAAAAATGAAAAATGAAGAAATACATTGATAAATGCAAAGCAGATCATCATTACGTGATTGGTTCCCAAGGAAGAGAAAATGATTCAAGTAGTATAGAACATAAAAAGATTGTACAGTTCATCTTTAATAGTTATTGGTCATAATACTTCCAAGGATCAAGAAAAGGATTTCCATCGTTTAGGTTACCCAGACTCTGCTATAAAAGCAACCGAACCATAAGTCATTTTCATCAACATCCTTTAGAGCAATCATGGGAGCAACATCTGAGAGCACCAACATTGCTGTCATAACCGAAATTTTAGAAGATACTACTAGTCTGGAGATGCAAAGTCTTCAGAAACCAGCAAGTTCTGAAGCTTCTGAAACTAGATCCTCATTGTCGCTCCCGAAAGATTCGCATCCAACGGTACAAACGCGAGAGTGATGCAGAAGACACAGAGTCGCCAGCAATGTGTACTTATCCCGAGAGAGGGAAAGGAAACACTGCATAAACCTGAAGAGAAAGGGGGAAAGTCATGGTCATCGCAACCATAGTCTGAGTTCGGGAGTCAGTTATGCGAGGGGAAGGTGTTAGCACCCCATGCATCCATCGTACTCGATGGGATCCACGCTTGTTGTCTAAACGGAGGGTGAGCTGTCCTACTATCTATGGCTGAACAAAAGAAAATAGGGATGGGGGTGACTAAGACGGACTCGGTAGGACATATTCGATGCCCTAGGCCTACGTACTCCCTCAGTGCAATGGGAAAGTCAGAGTCAACGTAGTTCGGAAGGGAACTGTGGGGGAAGGTTGCTTGCCAAGACAATCGCTGTCTTGTGCCTACATATCCTCAATTGGACGAGAAAGAGGAATCAGAGCTAATGTAGTTCGTGGGTACGACCACGGATGGGTAAGTGTTTTTTATGAGCGGCGTTAGATTCGCGTCCGGCAATTAGGGTCGATGCCTGTTTGTGACTCAGACGGAAGGTAACATGCCCTTTTTTTAAAATGGTCTGGAACCAAACAATCTCGAAGGATAAAAAGATTTAAATTTGTTTTTGTGTTTTTTAGACAGAAGTGTTTTAAGTTATGTTCATAACTTGCATTGCACCAAAGTCTAGGGCACAGGGACGAATACTTAACGAATCGTCCCAAGACAGGACGCTCGCTAAGCACTCTAGAAATATGAGAGGAAGCCCCTCATTTCTCATTCCCCACGCTTAAGGCTCGTGCCCAATACACATTATCTTTATTAAGTGTTTTCAAGAAGTTTTGAGATGAGAAGAGAGAAGACACAAAGGAAACTCTAAGGGGAAACTAAGAGTCCAAATGTTATCATGCATGGATGACCTATGGTTAGTGAGGCTTAGGAGAGACGACTACCTAACCTAATGCTAATCCTACTCCAAGCTTAATCAAAAATTAAGTTGGACTAGGTAGCTCTAAAGGGAAAGAATCCAAGACTTAAACAAGTCTTGAGATTCATGGGAGGAAGAGAGTGAAAGAGAAGAAATGAGAAAGAGAAGGAGAAGATGAGATACAATACATGGCAGCAAGCACATCACATCATAAATGTCCAACTCAAATCATCAAAAATGTCTCAAAGATCATGCAAGACAATCTCAAGTAAGCATGCAAAGGTAATCATGAAAGAATGCAAGCATACTTGTATGAAATGCACAAATAAGCATACATGGACTTCATATCAAAATGAAATGAGAAAGGCAAGATGAAGATGAAAAAAAGTCAGAACCAAGCTCATATTATCATCAACAATTCTCATGTACAAAAGGAAATCAAAGCATGAAACAATATGATCCAAAGAAGTCCACAAAAGGAAAGGTAATGATATTCATCATACAATTCAAACCAAATGCATTTAACTATGCTCAAGTGAAATGAAAACCAAGTAAGGAACTCAAGGGGCAGTAGCATATGCATCAATATCATATCAAAACCAAACTCAAGTCATACAAGTTCAATTATCAAGCAACACCTTTAAGACATGCACCAAAGTAATCCACAAATGGAAACTCAAAGTTCAATTACTTAACACAAACCAAACATGATTCAAACATGGTCCAAAAATGGCAAAATTTGGTCACAAGGGACCTCAACCAGGGGGTAAACATCATACCAAAAGCTCATGCAAATAATCACAAAGGAACTCAATCAATTAGGCATGGCAAATCAACTTGTGTAAAGAGATGTCACGATATGATCATGCATAAGTCACTTAAGCACAAATAATCAAACATACATCAAATGACAATAAAAAATTGTGGAATTAAAAATCAAATGATCTAATTCAGAAGCCAATCACATGTCAAAAGATCTCACAAAAATTCACAAGCTAAGCACCTCAAACAAATGAGCAAGGATCACATAAGAAACATAATTAGAAATGCAAAAGAGAGGGACTAAAATGCAATATGAAAGGTTTTAAAAATATGAGAAAAATGTTTTTATGAACTTCAAAGTGTCCTTTGAAGTACGGAAAAAGAATGTAATGCATATCATGTATAGATGATGAGAACAAAAATAACAAGGCAGGGTGTGCACAATTGAAACAAATTCAAAAGAAATTAATCAAGCAATTAATTTAAATGCACAAAATAAAATAAAAATGGAAAATAAAATTTTCCTAAATTTTATAAAACCCTAAATATGCTTCATGAATTTTTTCATAATTTTTGGATGCTTAAAAATGATTTTAAAAATTAAAATGCAAAAACTATATGAAAAGAAAATAAAAAGGGAAGAATAAATGCCAGGGGGCGCAAACAACAACAAATTCACATTCAGAATGGCAAATGGGCTTAAGGGGGAGGTATGGATATCAAGCCCAGGTCAAAAGACCCATTAGCGAAGTCAACATCCCACACCCACCATCAGATTCATCCAAAGGCTCACAAGCAGTCAACAAAACCAAGGTAATTAAGATCAATGCTCAGGATCAAAGGTATATGATAGCAATGATATATGCGCGCACAACAAATCATCAGAAATTAAAAAGAGAAACACATGAACATCACATGGCACTTTTAATGCGCTGGCAGTATCCAAACCATAATATCCATCCAACGTTCCAGATCCAATCAATCTAAACACAATTAAACAAGATCAACGCACAGATCTGAGTGTGCATGGTAACAAACATGGAAAGACACACACGCACATTAAAATTAAAACAAGAAAATCAAATGATCTGGCACACTTATGACTGTCAGATCAAAAGATTCAACGGTCCAGACATCATCACCTTCATTGAATCCTCAGTTCACCTGAAAGTGAACCAGACGCCGGAGCCCTAGCTCCGGTCGTCTTCTCCGGTGACTCCCACGGTGGAGTTTTCACAAAAATTTCCAGAAATCAAACATGAGTACATCATCTTGACCAGAATTCAACAAGGATCTCAAATATCATATCCATTTCACCAAAAGATTAACATACAAGTCAAATTGAAAGAAATAAGTTTGGATATAAAACTTTCAATCTCAAAATTCACGCAATTCACACGTCCAAAATCAAAACCAAACATATCAGCATCATCAGTGAACATCATAGATCATCATGCAAGCTTAAAATTTAAGTTATATGATCATGAAAAGTGAGCTAACCTGAGAACTGTAGAGCTTTAAATACGCCAAGAACTCCTTCCAAAAGCTGCAGATCTTCCTCTTTTGAGCCCTATTTGCAAAATAAATGCAAATAGAGACTTGAATCTGGCTAGATCTAGGAGTTTGAACTTGAACCAACTTGAGATGCACTTGCTGAAAACCTTGCTCTTAGCTTAAAACAATGGTGGATTCTTACTCTACCAAGTGTGTAGATCAAGAATATGAAAAAATTTCTTCAGAAACCCTTGAGATGAGAGAGTTTCGAAGAGAGAAAGCTTGGATGAGAAAAATGAGATTCTGAGAAAATGAGGGTGCATGACCTAATTTGGTGCGTATGAGTTAGTTTATATACACCTCATTAGACCTCTGATCATGGTTAAAAGTTGATTAATCCCTTGGTTAATGAAATTGGATGGTTTATGCAAATTTACAGTTTGTGTTCAACCACTTGATTCCCACGTGCACCTTCATGCTTTTCATGATGAATCATTCACACTTGACTTGCTAATCACACCTGAATTGGATTTGGGCTTTGAAATGGTTCAATTTGTGAGATATGAATCAACTTGCAAATTATTCATTTGTTAAATACACCAAGAATATGGCACGGTTTGGCATGAAACAAAGGTAAAAATTGCTCCTTTTGACTTGTACTTTGAAGGTACAATGTGACATGAACCAATTGAAATGATTACAAGTCCTTTTGAGTGAAAATGCCAAGGGTGGAAAAATTGGTACACATGAAAAACCTCAAAATGCACCTTGCCTTGCCTTAGCCATAACTTGAGTTCTACAAAAGGTATGAACAAGTTCTAGTACTTTTTGGAAATGGGAGAGAAAGATCTTCAACTTTCATGTTGGTGGAAAATTCATTTGAAGCTTTCTTGATGATGAAAAACCAAGTTGAATGTGATGTAAAAACTTGCCAAAAATGGAAACTTCTCATTATAGGTCATTTCCCAAATTTAGTAACTTTTGTACAAACCCTTGATTTTTGATAAATGGTATGAAACTTGACCCTTGAAGACCATATGAGGATGTGAGACCTTGAAAAACATGAAGAGGACCTCAAAATTCCACAGTTGACTTCCCCTCCTTACAGTTGACTTTTGCTTACCTCACAAGTAACTGATCCACTGAACATCTTCCACAATGAACCACTAGCCAAGCCTTCCTCTGTGAGCACTTGTGAGCATATGAAACCCATGAGAATGTATTTGAACAAGCAAAACCCATTAAGAAGCCCTTTGGGAACCAAAACCCTAATTTGGTCCCTCTGGTTAGGAGGGAAAAATTGACTTGAAATCTCTTGACAATCTTGATCTTGTGAAGATATGATGATCCCCTCAAACCACCTTGAGCTTTGAGACTCCTTTGAGATGAACCAAGTACTTTGATCCCATGCTAAGAACCAATGCCATGCACAAATGCTAATGCAAGAAATGCAAAGAAACATAAGCCAGTTAGCTAAAACTAAGAGGGCAAATTTTGGGGTGTTACAGCTGCCCCTACTCAATCAACTTGGACCTGAAAGGGTGATAGCAACGGCTTTCAGACATTCAAGGTAGAAGGTGATTGAATACAAAAAGAACCCGGAAATTTGCAACCTGGTGGTAATGAAAATGAAAACGAGCACGACCGAAAGCGGACTCGAAAAGGATAAACGATTACGACCGAAAGCGAACTCGAAAAGGGAAAACGAGTATGACCGAAAGCGGACTCAAAAAGAATAGACGAGTACGACTGAAAGCGGACTCGAAAAGGAAGACCGACCGAAGGTAGACTACGCTGGGGAGAAACAAAATAATATGAGCACGACCGAAAGAGGACTCGAAAAGGATAAACGAGTACGACCGAAAGCGGACTCAAAAGGGATAAACGAGTACGACCGAAAGCAGACTCGAAAGGGATAAACGAGTACGACCGAAAGCGGACTCGAAAAGAAAAAACGAGTACGACCGAGAGCGAACTCAAAAAGAAAGACCGACCGAAAACGGAACTTTCAAACAGCAAACGAGTACGACCGAAAGCGGACTCACTGGAGATATGAGGGCAAATGAGTACGACCGAAAGCGGACTCGAAAAGAAAGACCGACCGAAAGCGCTCTTTTGACGACCACATGAGTATGACCGAAAGCGGACTCAGTGGGGATACAAAGGCAAACGAGTATGACCGAAAGCAGACTCGAAAAGAAAGACTGGCCGAAGACGGAATTTCAAACAGTAAACGAGTACGACCGAAAGCGAACTCGAAAAGAAAGGCCGACCAAAAATAGAATTTCAGACAGCAAACGAGTACGACCGAAAGCGGACTCGAAAAGAAAGACCGACCGAAAGCGGAACTTTTAAACAGCAAACGAGTACGACCGAAAGCGAACTCGAAAAGAAAGGCCGAACGAAAGTGGAATTTCAGACAGCAAACGAGTACGACTGAAAGCGGACTCGAAAAGAAAGACCGACCGAAAGCGGAACTTTCAAACAACAAATGAGTACGACCGAAAGCGGACTCGAAAAGAAAGACCGGCCGAAGACGGAATTTCAAACAGCAAACGAGTACGACCGAAAGCGAACTCGAAAAGAAAGGCCGACCGAAATCGGATTTTCAGAGAAAGGATACCACATAGGATAACTTCTACTGGGGAATAGAGAAATCTAAACAGACAACTCTGCGGGGGAGCGTAGGAAAAACCAACAAGAAGGACGGATCCACTGGTTGTGGTGTAGTGTTAACCAATATCTCCTGAATCATGTCACTTTCTGCTAGGGAAAGGAATTGGTAAGGCAATCAATCCTGGCTTATGCTTTGAATGCATATGTTTGAATTTTTCCGTAATGCTCCACACGAAGTGGAAATGCTACGCGTTTGGGAGGATGCCATGCATGAATGCTTATGCAATGCAAAAGAGGTGCCTCAGCAAAATAAATGTTGAAGGCGAAGATAAACTCCACCGGGGATGACAAAAATAAATTGTCCTCCAAAATAAGAGACCCTGCTGAGAAAGACTTCACTCCACTGAGGAAGACAATGATCACAAATTCTGCTGGAGATGAAAGATCTGAGAGAAAACCCACTCTGTTAGGGATGGAAAGATCAACAACTCTGCTGGAGATGGACGAAACTCCGATAGAATACCCACTCAGCCGGGGAATATCAAGATCAACCATTCTGCTGGAGATGGACGAAACTCCGAGAGAATACCCACTCAGCCGGGGAGGGAGATGAATACTGAAGATGGAAACTCCTCCGCCGGGGATCACCAAATACTCCAGAACTTGGATTTGACGCCTGCAAAAAATGATTGGACTCAAGACCTGCTGAGGATACCATTCACCACCAGACTCTGCTTGGGGATGTCGGTGAGCTTAATCTGCTGCTACGAAAATAACTTTACCCTCACCCTGCTGGGGGTTAGATCAAACCGTTGTTGGCGAGACTATACTTTCTGACCAATTGAGGAAAGTAGACACCAGGACTCTGTGGGGATAATAAAATTTTTGTCCACGAATCTCCTGCTGGAGATACAATAACATCCACCTTAGAGCAATCAACTTCTGAACACTTGCTGGGGAATAATAACCCAAACACAACTTCGGCTGGGTATACAATCCTCTGTACTCCTGCTGAGGGGGATGATCCTTATCGACACATCTGCTTGGAAAAAAAGAGTAGTTGTCAACATCCACTCTGCTAGGGAATGAACACATGTTTCCTGACTAGCTGAGGAAAAATGACTGCCCAATGCTCTGTGGGGAAACACCATCTTGGATCAAAGAAGATGCTCCATCAACCTCTTGCTGGAGAGGTTGCAGAAATGACAATTTCTGGATACCTGCTGAGGAAAGATGAGTTAAATCACAACTCTGGCTAGGGGTAAACCTCTCATATCCTGCTGAGGGGGATGATCCTCAATGACTCCGCTTGGGGAATTACTTCTGTATACTCTGTTGAGGAAGATGATCCTCGATACTATGACTGGGGAGAGTAATAAACTGCTGAGGACGATCAGACTTCAAATTTGAAGAGAGCAGCTCTATTGGGGAGATACCAATGAAGACCGGACTTTGAATTACTTGAGATGAATAGATCTGACCATTGAAGAAGAGAACACTCTGACTCCTCATCGTCTTCTTGATGATATTCTATCGTCTTACCTTGCTGAGAGTGAGGATTCCATCTATACTGCTAGAGATAAGAAACCTTCATAAAAGCCCTTTTTGAATCATAGGACAATTCTCTGCTTGAGGAAGAATAACAATTCCCACCCCCAGCTGGAAAAAGATACCCTCTGGCTCTTTGCTGGAGGGAAAAGACTCCAAAAGTCCCACACTGGGAACAACTCAGTGCTTCAAGAGCGAAACACAGTTCCTTTAACTCTCCACCTTGCCCCAGACTACAGGGTCTACTTGAAGCAATCATCTTAAGAGGATTTTATAGAAAACCTGGCGTTCAACAATGCCCCAGGGTTTTCAAACTCTTAGAGATGTATCCAGTCTGGACATAACTGTCCCATACTTCATGATTCATGAAGTAAACCACCTCGAGAGGGTTCGTAATGACCTGAAATGTTCTGCCACAGTATTCTGAACCTTGCAGAGGTACTATTGATTGACTGTGTTCTGAAGGGAAAAACCTCTCGCGCCCTTGAAGTGACCTGCCCCAGTACAAGCCTTGCAGTACATTTGTCTCTGACAGACTAGTCTTCGAGATTTACTGAATCTCGACGTGATTTCCCCAGTTTACACGCTTGTGGAGAGATTTATCGGATCTCGACATAATTGCCCCAGTTCGAAGAAATTTTCTCAACATGAATGCCCCATGGTTGATTGTACTCTGAAAAGACCCTCTCAACTTGAATGCCCCAGCTTGGCTACATTTTGAAGAGATTTCCCGGTGTGATTGTCCCAGATTGGTTACATCTCAACACAAATGGCTGGGAACGCCTTTTTCCCACATAATCTTTCAGCAACATGTCCTATGGAGTCTCAGGCACCTCAACTTGGCCAGTTTAAGCTTCTCGACTGATGTTCATCGTGTAAGCTTCTTTGATGTCAAACAAATGTATGCAAGCAAAAAATATTTATTCTGAGAATGATTATTCAAATGCAACACATATGTTAATCTTGAAGTCCTTATTGAAAATATGTCACATAACCAAGTTACGACACTTATTTTTGAAAGGAAAGCAATACACACATGCAACACCAACAAAAATCTTATTAGCACAACTCATGGGAGTCAGGAACGCTATCTCGTTGAAGTACGCCTTCAGACTAAACCCTGTTTCAATTAGGACTTTGAAGGGTTGTAGCGTGGCCTGGTTCGCGGTTTGAGAAAAAAGGATTTATGGCTCAAAGTTTATTAGTACCCACCCACTCTTCATGATATTCTCCATTCCTATGTTCAGCTAATTTGACATAAGCGCTCGTCTCTCAAAAGGTTTCCCGATTTTTAGGGAATCCATGCAACTGGTGATTCGACACCTGACGAGGTTTTGGACTAACAGTCGCCCCTTTTGTCTTTTGTGTCTGTAGCCACACGACTTTGTTCTTATCGAGGATTTTCTTTGTAATCCTCTTGGCTTTTCGCTTTCTCATTCTTTTGCTTTTTGTTCCCTAATTTTTGCCTGGACTGACTCTTTTGAGTTTTCAATTTTGAAGTCCAGCGGGATGCCTTAACTTTTGCCTAAGTCACTTGCTTTCAAGTTGAACACTTGGTCAAACTAACTGACGCCTACCCCGCCCCTGGGTTAAAATTGAGGGTTTTTCGTTTTCAGAAAGACCTCCTACTACTAGGCTCAAAGGGGTTAACAAAGGTCTATCTCCTTATCTCTCCAGTGTTTGTGAATTGGAAACAATGCCTGTACCTCCTTAACAGGGTTTTATCCAAAAGCGTACCATTAGAAATCTGCGTTCTTATTTCGTCATCCTCCCTCCAAGAGTCTAGGCAAGAAAGATAGTATTGCAGTGCATATAAACATGACATGAGTGCATAAAAGTAAGATACTTTAGGAACAACATATCATTGCATTAAAATCAACATTCAAACACAAACAAATTTTTACATGCAGACAATGTTTAAACAAACAAAGGAAAGCTACATATGAAAATGCAGTAAAGAAAGCTGATGATTGCCATTGTTGAGGAGACTTGACTCCGTCTGGACTTATTGCTTCTGATGACGCTCTTGCAATCTGGTGCTTACTCTGACAGAGAACTTCAATCCAAAGGGGTACCATCTGGCGTGATGACCTTTGAGTCGATCAAGTCTTGCACCTTGTGCTGGAATGCGTTACAGTCGTCAATTGTGTGCCCAAATGTTCCCGAGTGGAACTCGCACCTAGCATTCATGTCATAATCCAGAGGAATAGGGTACGGTACTGGCGTGGTACACCTCGTTTGAATCAGTGAGTTCTTGAGCAGACGAGCAAACAACTGATTATAAGGGATAGGAATAGGATCAAATATCCTCTTGGGCCTTCTTGGTCTCGATTTCCCCTGCTGCTGATAATTCTGTTGTCGATGCTGATTTGGGCGCCTCACCTGCGCTTGCACTTTCCTTTCCACATTTGGCTGAGGCACAAACGAAGGTTGCTGACGTAGAGCTTCTGCAGCAAAAGGTTGTGGAGAAAGTCCATGACATGAGGTGGATCCTGCAAAGAGGGGAGGAGTCTCCACTTCCGATGAGAACTTGATTGCCCCTGAATCAATGAGTTCTTGGACCTTATGCTTGAACCTTGTACAATTCTCAACATTGTGACCAGGTGCCCCAGAATGGAAGTCACACCTAGCATTCATATTGGAACCCAAAGAAGACCCTGTCGGAGTTGGTCCTAGAGTGACACGCTCGACTAGTTTGAGCTCGAGCAGATAAGGAATAATTGCCTATACGGCATCAGAGAGGGATCAAACTTCTTCCTAGGCCTCTCTAGCCTAGGATCCTCTTGGGGAGCAGGGAGTGATTGCCGAGGAGAAAGCTCAGAAACTTCAGATTGTGGAGGGGATTCACGAGACACTCCATGATCTAGACAAGGCCCCAAAGAGATGAGAGGAGTAAGGATTTCTGTTGCAGATGCGAGCACATGATTGTTTTCTTTCTTTAGCGCCGCATTCAAGATTTCCATGACCAAGCCTATCTGAGTCTTCATTCGGTTGACCTCCTCCCTCAGCATCTTCTGGTCTTGCATGAGAGTTTGCATATTCCCCATAAATTGCCCCATCTGGCCTCATATTTCCCTCAACTCAGCTTGAATTTTCTCCATGACTCTGCTTTGATTAAGTCTGGTAGAATACCCATGAACTGGTTGATCAATCCTGACTGTCAAAAGGAGAGAGCATAAGAAAACCAGAGAATCCGAGATAACCTGCTATGCCAAAATGAGATGATTATGCAAATGCAAACATGTATGGACATTATCAAGGCGATCTATCCCTTGATTCCAGTTTTAACAACAGAAGAGAACTGAATTCCTGATCATATAAAGAGAATAATCATCTGTTACAACACAAGTCTGAATAAGCATAAACAAAAATCCCGACCAACAAGCCTGGCGGTGATCCCGGAAATACAAGAAAAACAACAGCAAGGAAACTAAAGCATATCATCAAGACTCAGCCGTGCTAGAATTCCCCATTCGTCATTCTTCTTGCACCAATTCTGCACTTCCTTGAGAAGTTTCTTGGTATTAGGATGCTCTGGTCTCTGAATCAACTCTTGAATCAGAAGATCTCTCCTATGCAAGATTCCTATTAAATAATGACTATGCAACTCCCAATCATCTTCTCCAGAAGCTCCACCTGAACTTAGACCTTCGCTCCTGGCTCTTTTCACTTCGGTTTGGATCTTCAGCTGTTCCATATCTGCCATGGTTTCCTTGAGCTTTTCCTCAACTGCTCTCCTCTCAAAGACCCCTGATAAAATCTCCTTATCCTTTTTCCGAAGCTCTGTCTTCAAACCTTCAATCTGTTCCAGATACTTGTCCTCTTTCAACCTGTTGCAAGTAATTGCTGTATTCCGACGGTCACTAAATTTGTGAATTCTTGACATGGCATAAGCCAACTCTTTCTTCTTAGACGAAAGGACCTTGCTAACACTTTTCAACGCTTGAGCCACTTTCTCTTTAGCTGTGGCTTCTTTAGACAATTCTTTCTCCTTCACAGCCAAAAGTTCTGATTTCAACCTGGAAGCATGGATAACTTCACCTTTTTCGTGCTTTAACTGACCAACCTCTCTGCCCAGCTCACGATTCTCCTCTCGGAGTTTCTCCTTCTTAGCCCATAACTTATCATACTTCTCTGCATCAACAGTCGTGGGAGCCTCGATCATCAAAGGATACAAAGGTGGTTCCACCGGGAAGGGAAGAAGCTCCTCCTCTGCTCTTTTCTTAACCCATTCTTCATAGGAAGGAAAGGCCCGGTTGTTACATTTCCCGAATGAAGTTTTTCCCTTCTTGGTCACCTGCTTCCAAGCATTCACAATCTTCCTTATCATCTCTTGATCCTCAGTACCATTGAAGAATAAGGACTCTCTGATATCTTGCTCTTCAGGTGGACCTCTCAAAGGATAACCAAACTTCCTGATAACAAGGGAAGGATTATAGTTAATTCCACCTCTTCTCCATATCAAGGGTACATTAGGGAATTCTCTGCACTTGCAAATAATCTCCATGTCTAGCAAGTCATGGTTGACCCAAACAATATTGTCAGCAGTCAAGCCCATTAACCTCTTCGACCACTTCAGAGAATCTCTCGTATCAACGAAAGCCCCAGCTTCGGGGAGATGACTTAGAAACCAAGTAGATAAGAGTGGTGCACATCAACTCACAGTTTTTCCACGCCTATTTTCATTTTTGTAGTGGACTGAGTGATACACATCACCTAGCAAGGTAGGTATAGGATTCTTTGAAATAAAGATCCTGACAACATGCATATCCACCAGATCAGGAACATTGGGAAACAGAATAATCCCATAGATGCACATAGCCAGAATAGCTTGGAAAGCAGTCCAATTCCTCTCCTTAACATGTATGCAAGCTTGATCAAACAAGAACTTCAATAAGAAACCCTTAGCTCCTTGTTTCTCCACAATATTACTGCTCAGAATGGATTCACCAATATGAAGAGCAACAACCATTTCTTTTATCCCAGGGCGTTCTTCAGAAAAGAATACTATGTCATGCCTGATGGGAATCCCCAAAATAAATGAGAACTCCTCCAACGTTGGAGCCAAGATATAGTCCAGGAAAGTGAAGCAACGCAAAGACAGATCATAGAACTGAAGAAGTGTATGAATGGCATCCTTCTCATACTTGGAGATACTGTAGACAAACTTCAGAAGTCTCCCATACTCTCCACTGAACTCTGTACGAACTCCGGAACCAGCCATACTAATCAGCTTGTGAATCAACGTCAAGGTCGGGTCTGGGAACGAACAAGCAACAATCTTCTTTCTCTGGACATCCATGCTAAGGCAACCTCAGAAAACCAGAATCAAGAGTAAGATGCAAGCCCTGAAAAATGTCAAACATGTTAGAATGCAAGAAAAATGATATGCACGTGCAAGCATGGGATCAAGGCACCACTGCTGGATGTGCTGTGCTGTTAACTGAACGAGAACCACAACCCAGAAAACCAGAATTCCAGAATACCAAACCACTGAGATAACCAGAAACCCAGATAATCAAACACTGATGAGAAATCCAGAAAATCGGGTAGGTTGAAGGTTTCGGTTTCCTGCAAACCTGTAAACACCCATCCCATCTCTCATGAGGGTTCTAGAAAGGCGAGGATCCTCAATATCCCGGGCTCTCAGGTCGAGAAATGATGATACCTTCACCATTTCTAGTTTGGCATCATCATTAATCGAGGAGGCCTCAACTGATTCCCCTAAAAAATAAGGTTATCCTATGCGAGTCCCTCAGCATTGGGTCCTCGGATCGAGAATATGCAATGGGTTTACCACGGATCGTGGTCTGCCACTGTCACATCTCAGGAGGAGAGGCGCAACTGAGGTATCAGAGAAACGGTCACCAGAGTTGACAGCTCTCTAAATCAACACCCTAACATGCGCAAGACACACACGTCAGAATGCGTCCCAAGATAGCCTCGTCTGGTTGTGAATTTCGTGAACACACAAACGTACCAAGCGGGCATGTAGGTCCTACTACTTTCCACTCTATTCCTAGGGTGTACTCAAGCCTGGGTATTGGGCTCATCTCTCAGAACAACCCAACCTGCCAAACAGAAACCAGCCAGCACAACACAACAATATCCAGTATGACAGTAATAAAATGAAATGCAATGCAATAAAAGCTATAAAACAGTAATATACAACATAATAAAGCACAATAAATAAACACCCAACGAAAAGCAAATAAACGCTAGGATCGACTCGATAACGGGGATGGACCAGCAAGAGGTCAACTAGTCTCCCCAGCAGAGTCGCCAGCTGTCGCTCCCGAAAGATTCGCATCCAACGGTACAAATGCGAGAGTGGCGCAGAAGACACAGAGTCGCCAGCAATGTGTATTTATCCCGAGAGGGAAAGGAAACACTGCATAAACCTGAAGAGAAAGGGGGAAAGACATGTTCATCACAACCATAGTCCGGGTTCGGGAGTCGGTTATGCGAGGGGAAGGTGTTAGCACCCCACGCATCCATCGTACTCGATGGGATCCACGCTTGTTGTCTAAACGGAGGGTGAGCTATCCTACTATCTATGGCTAAACAAAAGAAAACGGGGATGGGGGTGACTAAGACGGACTCGGTAGGACATATTCGATGCCCTAGGCCTACGTACTCCCTCAATGCAATGGGAAAGTCAGAGCCAACGTAGTTCGGACGGGAACTGTGGGGGAAGGTTGCTCGCCAAGACAATCGCTGCCTTGTGCCTACATATCCTCAATCGGACGAGAAAGAGGAATCAGAGCTAATGTAGTTCGTGGGTACGACCACAGATGGGTAAGTGTTTTTTATGAGCGGCGTTAGATTCGCGTCCGACAGTTAGGGTTGACGCCTGTTTGCGACTCAGACGGAAGGTAACGTGCCCTTTTCTGAAAATGGTCTGGAACCAAACAATCCCGAAGGATAAAAAGATTTGAATTTGTTTTTGTGTTTTTTAGACAGAAGTGTTTTAAGTTAGTTCATAACTTGCATTGCACCAAAGTCTAGGGCACAGGGACGAATACTTAACGAATCGTCCCAAGACAGGACACTCGCTAAGCACTCTAGAAAGATGAGAGGAAGGCCCTCATTTCTCATTCCCCACGCTTAAGGCTCGTGCGCAATACACTTTATCTTTATTAAGTGTTTTCAAGAAGTTTTGAGATGAGAAGAGAGAAGACACAAAGGAAACTCTAAGGGGAAACTAAGAGTCCTAATGTTATCATGCATGGATGACCTATGGTTAGTGAGGCTTAGGAGAGATGACTACCTAACCTAATGTTAATCCTACTTCAAGCTTAATAAAAAATTAAGTTGGACTAGGTAGCTCTAAAGGGAAAGAATCCAAGACTTAAACAAGTCTTGAGATTCATGGGAGGAAGAGAGTGAAAGAGAAGAAATGAGAAAGAGAAGGAGAAGATGAGATACAATACATGGCAGCAAGCACATCACATCATAAATGTCCAACTCAAATCATCAAAAATGTCTCAAAGATCATGCAAGACAATCTCAAGTAAGCATGCAAAGGTAATCATGAAAGAATGCAAGCATACTTGTATGAAATGCACAAATAAGCATACATGGACTTCATATCAAAATGAAATGAGAAAGGCAAGATGAAGATGAAAACAAGTCATAACCAAGCTCATATTACCATCAACAATTCTCATGAGCAAAAGGAAATCAAAGCATGAAACAATATGATCCAAAGAAGTCCACAAAAGGAAAGGTAATGATATTCATCATACAATTCAAACCAAATGCATTTAACTACGCTCAAGTGAAATGAAAACCAAGTAAGGAACTCAAGGGGCAGTAGCATATACATCAATATCATATCAAAACCAAACTCAAGTCATACAAGTTCAATTATCAAGCAACACCTTCAAGACATGCACCAAAGTAATCCACAAATGGAAACTCAAAGTTCAATTACTTAACACAAACCAAACATGATTCAAACATGGTCCACAAATGGAAAAATTTGGTCACAAGGGACCTCAACCAGGGATAAACATCATACCAAAAGCTCATGCAAAGAATCACAAAGGAACTCAATCAATTAGGCATGGCAAATCAACTTGTGTAAAGAGATGTCACGATATGATCATGCATAAGTCACTTAAGCACAAATAATCAAACATACATCAAATGACAATAAAAAATTGTGGAATTAAAAATCAAATGATTTAAGTCAGAAGCCAATCACATTTCAAAAGATCTCACAAAAATTCACAAGTTAAGTATCTCAAACAAATGAGCAAGGATCACATAAGAAACATGATTAGAAATGCAAAAGAGAGGGACTAAAATGCAATATGAAAAGGTTTTAAAAATATGAGAAAAATGTTTTTATGAACTTCAAAGTGTCCTTTGAAGTATGCAAAAAGAATGGAATGCATATCATGTATAAATGATGAGAACAAAACTAACAAGGCAGGGTGTGCACAATTGAAACAAATTCAAAAGAAATTAATCAAACAATTAATTCAGATGCACAAAATAAAATAAAAATGGAAAATTAAATTTTCCAATATTTTATAAAACCCTAAATATGCTTCATGAATTTTTTCATAATTTTTGGATGCTTAAAAATGATTTTAAAATTTAAAATGCAAAAACTATATGAAAAGAAAATAAAAAGGGAAGAATAAATGCCAGGGGGTGCAAACAACAACAAATTCACGTTCAAAATGGAAAATGGGCTTAAGGGGGAGGTGTGGATATCAAGCCCAGGTCAAAAGACCCATTAGCGAAGTCAACACCCCACACCCACCATCTGATTTATCCAAAGGCTCACAAGCAGTCAACAAAACCAAGGTAATTAAGATCAATGCTCAGGATCAAAGGTATATGATAGCAATGATATACGCGCGCACACCAAATCATTAGAAATTAAAAAAAAGAAACACGTGAACATCACATGGCACTTTTAATGCGCTGGCAGTATCCAAACCATCATATCCATCCAACGTTCCAGATCCAATCAATCTAAACACAATTAAACAAGATCAACGCGCAGATCTGAGTGTGCATGGTAACAAACATGGAAAGACACACACGCACATTAAAATTAAAACAAGAAAATCAAATGATCTGGCACACTTATGACTGTCAGATCAAAAGATTCAACGGTTCAGACATCATCACCTTCATTGAATCCTCAGTTCACCTGAAAGTGAACCAGACGCCGGAGCCCTAGCTCCGGTCGTCTTCTCCGGTGACTCCCACAGTGGAGTTTTCACAAAAATTTCCAGAAATCAAACATGAGTACATCATCTTGACCAGAATTCAACAAGGATCTCAAATATCATATCCATTTCACCAAAAGATTAACATACAAGTCAAATTGAAAGAAATAAGTTTGGATCTAAAACTTTCAATCTCAAAATTCACGCAATTCACACGTCCAAAATCAAAACCAAACATATCAGCATCATCAGTGAACATCATAGATCATCATGCAAGCTTAAAATTCAAGTTATATGATCATGAAAAGTGAGCTAACCTGAGAACTGTAGAGCTTCAAATACGCCAAGAACTCCTTCCAAAAGCTGCAGATCTTCCTCTTTTGAGCCCTATTTGCAAAATAAATGCAAATAGAGACTTGAATCTGGCTAGATCTAGGAGTTTGAACTTGAACCAACTTGAGATGCACTTGCTGAAAACCTTGTTCTTAGCTCAAAACAATGGTGGATTCTTACTCTACCAAGTGTGTAGATCAAGAATATGAAAAAAATTCTTCAGAAACCCTTGAGATGAGAGAGTTTCGAAGAGAGAAAGCTTGGATGAGAAAAATGAGATTCTGAGCAAATGAGGGTGCATGACCTAATTTGGTGCGTATGAGTTAGCTTATATACACCTCATTAGACCTCTGATCATGGTTAAAAGTTGATTAATCCCTTGGTTAATGAAATTGGATGGTTTATGCAAATTTACAGTTTGTGTTCAACCACTTGATTCCCACGTGCACCTTTATGCTTTTCATGATGAATCATTCACACTTGACTTGCTAATCACACCTGAATTGGATTTGGGCTTTGAAATGGTTCAATTTGTGAGATATGAATCAACTTGCAAATTATTCATTTGTTAAATACACCAAGAATATGGCACGGTTTGGCATGAAACAAAGGTAAAAAATGCTCCTCTTGACTTGTACTTTGAAGGTACAATGTGACATGAACCAATTGAAGTGATTACAAGTCCTTTTGAGTGAAAATGCCAAGGGTGGAAAAATTGGTACACATGAAAAACCTCAAAATGCACCTTGCCTTGCCTTAGCCATAACTTGAGTTCTACAAAAGGTATGAACAAGTTCTAGTACTTTTTGGAAATGGGAGAGAAAGATCTTCAACTTTCATGTTGGTGGAAAATTAATTTGAAGCTTTCTTGATGATGAAAAGCCAAGTTGAATGTGATGTAATGACTTGCCAAAAATGGAAACTTCTCATTATAGGTCATTTCCCAAATTTAGTAACTTTTGTACAAACCCTTGATTCTTGATAAATGGTATGAAACTTGACCCTTGAAGACCATATGAGGATGTGAGACCTTGAAAAACATGAAGAGGACCTCAAAATTCCACAGTTGACTTCCCCTCCTTACAGTTGACTTTTGCTTACCTCACAAGTAACTGATCCACTGAACATCTTCCACAATGAACCACTAGCCAAGCCTTCCTCTGTGAGAACTTGTGAGCATATGAAACCCATGAGAATGTATTTGAACAAGAAAAACCCATCAAGAAGTCCTTTGGGAACCAAAACCCTAATTTGGTCCCTCTGGTTAGGAGGGAAAGATTGACTTGAAATCTCTTGACAATTTTGATCTTGTGAAGATATGATGATCCCCTCAAACCACCTTGAGGCTTGAGACTCCTTTGAGATGAACCAAGTACTTTGATCCCATGCTAAGAACCAATGCCATGCACAAATGCTAATGCAATAAATGCAAAGAAACATAAGCCAGTTAGTTAAAACTAAGAGGGCAAATTTTGGGGTGTTACACTCATCTACTCTACTAAAGTCTTCTGAGGAGGGTTCATCATCAGCAGTAATGAGGCCTTCTAAAGCAGGTCCATCAACTACTATTTTGAAACCTAAGAAGAAGTCAATGAAGAAGAAGAACAACAACAAAGATAGGATGGCGTTTCTGATAATTATCTCTGACTGTGAGGATGAGGATGAGCCTGATATTGATTGGGGAAACTGGGTGGGTCGTAAGGCTCTAGAGGAGTTAGACTAATGTTACCTTAATATCCTTTATCCTTTATGTAATTCTTCCTTTTTGATTAATGAAAAAATGTTTTGACCATTATTAACTTTGCATAAGTACAATTTTTATTTTTCCCTTTGATTTTCTAACAAACACATAAACGAAGTAAAAAGAAGAACATATGAAATAATAAAACTTGCAGATAGCTGTTAAGATGACATTTACAGTTGTCTTAAGAGAATCTTTATTAGGATTATATACTAGACATTGTTTCCCAAGAGTCAGACGTTAAAAGATTGATTTGACTAATCAATACTTCCGCCGTCCCATAATGAGTGGCCCATTTAGAATAAAAGAGTGTCCCAAAATGAATGATCCATTTCAATTTCCAATGAATTTTTTCCAATATTTCCCTCTAATTAATGTTACTTTCACCATTCCCAATACACGATAAATGTACTTTGGTAAAAGTATCATTCTCTTTCTTTCAGTTATTCCTTTTTTCTTAATATGTGTGAAATGGTCAACCAGGTCACTCATTATGGGATGAAGGGAGTATTAAAACTAAACACTCAAGATAACAGATGAATAGTCACTATAAAACATTTAACAAACTATCTTTCTAAATCATTTAATCTTTAGAACACTAAAAATGTATAAGGAGAAGCAAATCTAGGTTCTAAAGAGAGATTTTAAAAAGGCAGCAATACTGAATGCAACAACTCAAGCAAACGAGAAGAATGTAGCAAATGAAGCATCTTGAAGAAAAAAGATTCTTTAGAGGCAGATACATCTCCAACAACCTTTGTTGAGACACAAAGAAGAAAAAGAACTTCTAGGTCAAAACGCACGAATCTTAGTTTGTAAAGGAAGACTGGGAAGATTATTTAAACAGTCTAGATATGTCAGATGCGCCTAGGGAATTCCTTAGAACATATCCAAATGTCTAGAAAGTTTTTTATAATATGTATTAGCTTCCAATCTTTCAATGAGTATATTGCAATTATTTTAACTTTTAGTCCTAGTTTTTGTTCTCCAAATTACATAAAAATACACATATAACAAATAAGACACACAAGAATATGAACAAGAACAACGAACAATTTTTTAACAACAAGGTTGCTTAATACAAGATGTTTAATAATTATAAGGCATATATTTGCGGAAATCCAACATCAGAATCTATCATAGATTGCTTCAAGCTTTTCTCTCAAGAGTTTAGAAGAATCATCCTCAGAACTTATGACAACTCCTAGTTAGATCAGCAGTTCAAAAAGAACTCGTCCATAAGGAATGAAGAATATCTTTCTCTTGTGAAAGGATGAAAGAGTCTTCTTCAGATAGTCAAACATAATTTAGGAAGATCAATCTGCAAGTCTGAATTGAGAAGAAGTAGCAAATCTTTTTCAATAGAGTCTACAAGATCTAGATCCTCATCCTTAGGTAGCCAGTTTGAGTTCAAAATCTGGTTCTAAATAGTTGCATCAAGACGAACATTTGAGACCAGAGAAAGGTTTTATGGATCTACAAAAGTATTTCATGTATAAAGATAGAATTTCCAAACAAGAGTACTTAGGATTTCTCCAATCTCCTCACAATTGATTACATTAGCAATTGTCTTGGAGATTACTATTATAGAAACACCAAAAACCTTGGAAAGAAAAGCATACTCAGAATTTAGGTCAACAATGGAAGCATTAACCCAAAATTCTTTGACAAGATTTGGATAAGTAAAACCACAGAGCATATCAAAGTATCCATTCCAACCTTCTTCAGAAACAGTGTTCTAGATGTTAAAACCCTTCTTAAGCAGCTCTTCAAAATTCACAAACTTTTCATTAATAACAACTAGTCAATTCGGTAAAAAATTGACTAGAGAATTCATCCCAGGTTTGGTTTGATCGACACACAAAAGAAAAAAAATAACAAGAAAAGATCTGAACAAGATTCTGACCAAAGAGGAATAAGAATCTTGTCAGAGGGACATAAAAGGTGGCATGAAATGATGTTTCACAAAGACAAGGGATATAGACCATAGACGTATAAAATAAGAAAACATCATTACCCAAGGGTCCTTACCCAGCAAACTTCTTGAATACACTAAACGATTTTCAACTTTATGGAATTTTAAGTAAGACAAGGATTTTAAAATAATTCTTACTTAAATTGTTTCATCAGAAGTAAAGATTTCTTTTTTGAATCTCAGAGACTGACAATTTTTCAGAAGCTATCTGTCATCAAAGTCTAGTAGGATTAGACTTCGAGTGAGACATCATTTATTAATTATCAATCTTTAAGTCAAGCATTTTTTCTTGAAACTAGAGTCATGCTTGAATTATGAATATTGAATTGGTTTCCTTGACCACTAACTAGCAGTAGTATTATCACAAACGGTGAGAATATTATTTCCATAAAAATGATCATCTTCTAGTTAACGACATATTCAGTACAGTCAAATACAACATAGTTTCTTTTCAAAGATTTTTGAAGATTCTTTTGTTATCAACAAACAGAATTTCTCCAGAGATATAATAGAGACTTTGTATTCACTCATACTTAAATAGTTCATTGAATCAAGAAGTTTGCAAAATTAAAGGAGAATGTACCTTATTTTTTTCTTGGTCAAGCTTCAGATGAGTATTCAGATTTGACCATGGAATCTGAGTTCTGTCTCGAGTGGATTTGACCATGCTCTTCTCACCCCAATGGTTCTTTTGCTCCTTTTCAATATTTCTTCAAAGATCAAGAATACTTTTATGAGTTTTTCTTCCATGGCGTTAGCTTTTGTAATACCCTAATTTTTACCCCTAAGATCCCACATATCATTTGCATCTCATACCACAAGAAAGATCACAAGCTTTGGTTCTCTTGCCCTCCTCTGAAGGTTTGTTCTTGAGTGAGATCGCCAAGCACCCAGGTTCTCTTGTTTGTTTGATGTTTGTATTTGTTTATGGTTACTAACCATTAATTAAAATTCAAAAATGTTTGTTTCTCCTTTACTAACTTTTTCAAGAAGAATTTAGATCAAGGATATCAAATACCAGTCCCTCAGCTCGAATGAATTTCATCTGAACAAAGTCAAAATTGATCTGCAAACAATTCAAAAATCATCTGATCAAGAGTTTCTAAGATTTAATTGATTATTATTCAAGAGACTCCAAGGTTCATGTGTTTATTTCCATGCCTTCTTTGACAAGTCAAAAGAATCGAGCCAGAGCCATAAGTAAAAGGCCAATTTTCACAATTTTCACTGTAGTAATTGATTACCAGCATTAGGGTAATCGATTACTCAGTGCATTTTTTGTGAAAATGTGCCAAATTCAAATTCTGCAGCATTTTGGCACCAATTTTCTAATTCTTCATCATGAGAATATTCTAGATCACCTCATTTTAATTCCCCTACCTCATCATAATTAATTCCCACCATACACCCTCATTAATTACCACTTTATTTTGATTTTGCCTCTAAAATTCAAATTCCAATCCTAATTTTGTTTCCAAACCAAACTCCAATCCACCAAAATTTCCAAGCCTAAATCCTATAAATAGAGGCCTTATTTCATTCATTCTACAAGCTTTTTATAGCCAAATTCACCTTGTCAAAATTCTTCTTGACTCTCTCAATTTTCTCCAACTACCAAATTCACCAAAGCTCTTTCTTCCATTGAAAGTTAGTAAGTTCATCATTAGAACTTACTAATCTTTGAGCTAAACCTTCACCCATTCACTTTTTCATCATCAATTTCTGTAAATCAAGGCTTTGGAGTGTGGTTCTTGGAGTTGATTTGAAGAATTTTTAGATTTGAAGTGGTAAACTCTTGATCCACCATTGTTGTTCTTGATACATCCTTCACAATGTGATCTATTGTTGATTCTTGTTGCTTGATCCTTGGATCTTGCAAATTGTGTTCCATTGGTGTTATTTTCTGTTGTTTTACTTGGATTTTCGTGCACAATTGCATCCTTGATCATGAGGTGTTTGAAGAAATGATTGATCAAGGATTTTGCATTTTTCAAACTATTTTTATGCTGTTTTGGCAGGTGTAATCGATTACCTTCCTGGTGGTAATCGACTACACCCTATTTCTGCGCCTGGATTTGCTTTTTTAACAGTGGTAATCGATTACCAACATTAGAGTAATCGATTACCTGTAACACCCTTTTCTACCCCACAAATATCGCAGCGGAATAACATAAAATCATAGTAAAAACATAATCACCTGAAAGGGTGCACATTTCTCAATAAATTCAAATCAACAAAAGTTACTCCGTAAACAACAGGTTTTCCTCAAAATAACTCAAAAATACCTTAAAGGGCAGCAGAACCACCATAACCACAAAAATCCCACAAAAGGGTTTATTACAATAAACCATAGTCATCAAATAATCAATAAAATAATAACCAAATAAAACTCAACATGGTTCGACTCAACGACCCAACCCGATGTTACACTATCAGAGCAAGACCCTCTACATCGATTAAAATGCAAATAACTTCAAAAGTCCTCAAAAGCATCCACAGCTAATCCTGATCACCTGCACGTTACCCACGTGGAGGCAACATTCAAACAGGTAGGGTGAGTAAAACAATTCATTATAATCAATATAAAATAAGATATGCATAAAAATGGCGTCATCATCATATACAACATCATCAGAGTCATCACAAGGCAAACATCAAAACACGTCATCATAAATCACAACAGATGCCACATAAATGCAATGCACAACAAGACTCATGCATGTGGTACCAATCGTCATAATCGATGGACACTTAGGCCATCACCCTCCAAAGACCCCCATCAAATCGGATCGATTCCACACAAGAACCAGAGCACGTCATAAACCACTTCATATCCACACAATGGGATGGAAGCCACAAATAGACTGAAGTCTAACATCATCATCACTGGACCGAATTCCTAACATCATCACCAGAATATGCTATGAATGCATGATACACAACGTCAATAATCATCATCATAAAAAATATCATTATGTGCATCATCATTCACCAAAACATCATGTTTATCATGTCATCATATATTCATCAAAACATCACAAATCATCATCACTTAATCATCAGTAACATCACAGTAAACCATCCGAAAAATCACAGCGTCAAACAATCAAAACAACACAGCATCAAAAAACACATTTCACGAACAGCAGGGTTCGCTGTTGAGTTCCTGTGCTAACCTGCTCGCTGGGACCTTCGCTTTGCGAAGCTGGAAGCGAAGCCCCAATCCTACACAAAAACCAGAGAGTTCCCCAATCTGTCTCTCCTCGCTCCTCCATCCGCTGTGCGAAGCCCTTCGCTGTGCGAGCCCACAAAATCACATCTCAGAATTCATCCTAGTATCATCACACAATTTATCACGCATTCGCTGCGCTGCTCTGTCATAGCCCAAATTTTGACGACTAAGATTTCCCATCATTCTAAAAATCATCATCACAATATGGATGAACTATCTTGCCTCATCAGTCTCCCCGAAGATGGGTGAACACTTACTACAGTCAAACTTAGGGTTTCAAACCCTCTCAGAGTTCTTAGACAAAGGATCAATCAAGAAATGACATGATCTTCAACTTGTCTAACCTCTCAAATATCTACAAGGGATCAAGAGGACTCCCACTTTAAGGATTAAGCACAAGGCTGCTCCCTTCCATGTGGATCAAGCCTCAAGATCGCCAGTGTCACCAAATTAGGGTTTGGTCGAACAGGGCCTCCAGATGGAAATTTTCCTCTGGGCATGAGCCATTGCTTCAAAGCATAACCTATGATGCTCCAAGGGACATCATAAACCCAATCATCAAGTCAATTTAGCCTCAGGGGATGCATTCATCAAAAATCAGGAATTATGGTTTCTTGACCTAATTCACCCCTAAGTTGACTTTTGGGACAAATCATGAGCCAAGACCTCAAAACATGATTTGAGGGTCTCCAACATACTACATTTATCCATTTGCAACAATAGATTAATCCAAGAAGCTTGAGCAACAAGTCTCAATTTCATCTGAGCCACAATTAGGGTTTCGCAAGAAAAGTCAACTGTAGCTTTGACTTTTAACCAGGACATGCTTCAATATACCCAATAATACCCATGGAACATGTCCATCAAGTTTTATTTAGGTCAAAGGCATGATTTCCTAGAGGATCGCACAGTTTGGAATTCATCTGATAAAAAGTCAACTGTGCACAAAAGTCAAACTTTGACTTTTTGAGATTTTTCACTTTTATGGTTTTTTAACCCTAAAATGATGTTAATGTGTGATTTGAATCATCATTCATCAAGAAAAATCAAGAAAAGTTGGATAACTTGTAAAAGGGGTAACCATAACAACTTAGAAAATTTTCTAAGTTAGGAAATAAAGTGGCAAGGGTACCAACTTTGGAGGATCATAACTCCTAAACCACAAAGCCATTTTTCCCCATCCAAAGCTTGATTTGTAGATCTCATGGCCCTCTACAAAAGTTAAAAACTGACCCCCCCTCCAAATTCATTATGTATTTTGAGTTATGGTTGGATCAAAATCACTAAAAACATGAAAGTACAACTTTTCCAACACTTAGAAAAATTATGGGCAAGGCAGATTTTGTGTTGAAACACCAAAACTTGTGGGATTTTTTCACATAGATGCAAGCTGAATCAGTTCCAAAGATAAACATCAATGTTGTTGTGCATGTTGCCTACAATCCAAGCAACTCATTGGCATGAAACCACTCCACTTGAGCCAAGAGTTATGGCTGCTACAACACACCATACCAAGGCTGCCATGAAAAATCAGTTTGTGAGTTTTCTTGCCATCCATGATTTCTGAGTCAAAAGTAATGATCACTATGCCACATGCATCCAATATGATCATAAGCCAACTGATCCAACTGATAGGGTTGAGTCCAAAGGGCAAGGGATCTTCCAACTTGAGATTAATGCATTTTAGCATATATGCCTTGAAATTCAAAGGCATTTATGTTTAATAGGGTACTTTCAACAAAGGCACTCTACTCAGTCAAGTTCTCTGATTAAACAACAATAAAAACATCTGAAGAATGTGAATTTGGTCAAGGCATAGCCCTGCTCTTGGGAGGGGCTAGGTTGCCTTGTGTGAGAAGAAATGCCACCAAGCCAAAGCCTTTGAATGTAATCTGATCCAGTCGCCATTCACTATTCCTCCAAGACAAGAGTTGATCACCTATAAATAGAGGTTCCAATGGATCATTCAACTCACACCAAAGCCATTTATAGCACTGCTTTCTCTCATTCTCTCTTAAGTGCCAAGTTTTCTTGTTTTTAAGCAACCACTATCGGGTTTTGAGTTGCAGCCATAAGCAATCCATTCTAATTTCCCAGACACATCACATATGATGTATTGGAGGTTTCCAAACACTTAAACACCAACTGTAACACCCCCAGCTCAAAATCACCTATCAACCTAGCCATTATGCTTCAATTATGCAGTTGAAGTGCTCCAGCTTGATCCAAAGACTTCCAAAGTGTTCCAAAGCTTGCAACACACTCCACAACATCCATTGAAGCTGTTCAGATCATCAAAACCCATCTGTAACACCTCCAACTCAAAAATCAAATTGCTCTTGCTGTCACGACCTTCAAGTAAGCCTAAACTTGGCCATCTCTTAATCTATGCATATTTCCTCGCACAATACTTTTGCCAAATGTTCATAATCATGCATAGAATGTTTCCCCTCAATTAATTGCTTTGTTTGAATCGTGTATCAAAATTCTCAGCTTTCATGCAAATTTTAGGGTTCTTGAGGTTTTGTCTTGATTTCTTATTCCATGTTAAAAATAAATGAAATTAAAGACCATAGACATGATCGTGAGGTTGAAACGAGCAGATTGATAGGTGGTTTGCATGATATAATCAAGTATTCAGGGAGATTGGAGAGAAAATGCAAATCTGGGCAAAACTCAGAACACGCGCGTGTTCTTGGCGCCCTTTTTTTAAAAATTCAAATACTTGAATTTTGTGATTTTATTTAATTAATTCAAAAATTAATTTCCCTCTGAGTTTTAATGATTTTGAGTTGATTCTTTTTTTTTATAATTTACAAAAATGTTAAAATATTTTATTTTATAAAAAAATCCCAAAAATATTATTTATTTCATATAATTGATATTTTTGCAAAGAATTAATATTTTAATTGTTTTTGACATTTAAAATATTTTTTCCCTCTTAATTTTGTAAATTTTAATGACTTCTAATCATTTTGTAGGTCAAAACATGATTTTTGAAACATTAATCCAAGATCACAATTTGTTCCCACACATGTTTAAACAATTTTGATCATTTTAATTGAATTTTTATTCAATTAAAATACATTTTGAAAACAAATTAAGGTTTTGATTAATTCAACCCTCACAAATCATTTTCAAACTCTTTGGGCCTCTAATAGAGTGTAAGACCCAAGCCTTTTTGTAAAATAACTTATTTTGGGCCTTACTTATTGTATAAGTCCCTCCGGGTATTTTCAAAAACCTCGGCGTGATCGTCGTTTTGTACACAAATAACCTTGGGCCTACCCTCGAGTAGTAAGATCCATTCTTCTTTTTTAAAACACTTTGGGCCTCTAATAGAGTGTAAGACCCAACCCCTTTTGTGAATACTCAAATTTTTGGGCATCACTTATTGTATAAGTCCGATTGTATTTCAAAAAGTTCAACGCGATCATCGTCCGTTGAAAAACAAACCATTGGGCCTCTCCTCGAGCTATAAGACCCATTCAAAACTCTTTGGGCCTCTATTAGAGTGTAAGACCCAATCCCCTTTTAACCAAAACAAATTTGGGCCTCAAATATGGTATAAGTCCCTCTGTGTTAAAAGAAAATCTCAGCATGATCGCCATTTCGAGCGAAAAATCATTTGGGACTACCCTCGAGTTATAAGCCCCACTCTTTTTCTTTAAACCTTTTGGGCCTCTTGAGAGAGTGTAAGACCCACCTCTTTGTACAGAAAACCTTTTCGGGCCCCAGTCACTTGTATAAGTCCCTCTGTACAAATTCACAGTGCAATCACTGATAAACCTTGGGCATCTCCTTGAGCTGTAAGCCCCAATCCTTCTTTTCAAATCACTCTCTCCTTTGATTTTGAATATACTGTTGTTTTCAATTTTTCTTTGTTGAACAACTAACCAAACATCATGGAAGCTCTACAACCGAGTAAGTGGTTATATGCTTTCATTTACCGCTTTCATATACATATAACTGTATTGTGGGGCTGTTTCACTGTAAGTCTTCTTTCATAAACTCATATCAACTGTGTAATAATAGTATAGATACTTAGAGTTTCCCCGGCAACTACATCTAGCATTAAGCCCGTTGATCACTCTTAGAAGTAGACAAAACTAGATCCCCATAGGATTACCAGACACAGTCTTTCCTCCTCTTGGGGTTAAACAATATGGAGACGTGAAAGGCAGCATTCTCGGTGAACCCTTTCACAGACTGTCACCTTTAGAAATCGTCAAAGAAACGCTATTCCTCAGAGATGATCTTTTCTCCGTGAATGGCATCTCTTGAGTTTCTTCCAAATTCTCGAACTTTCCTGGCTTGATCTATTCTCTGTGAATAGCCTGTCTTGAATTTATCGGGGTTTGGGGACCCACAGGCTTCTTAAAAGCATCCTCGTCTCCTCTTGGGCGTTGTACAAGGACCCGTCGGCTTCTTAGAAGTTTTCACAGCCTCCTCTTAGGCTTCGTATAAATGATTTCTTCCTCCGGGAATGATAGCCTCCTCTTGGGCTTCGTACAAATTGTCCCTCGGCTTCTTAAAAGTTTCCCGCCTCCTCTTGGGCTTCGTACAAATTGTCTCGACGACCTCCTAGAGGTATAGGAACAGAAATTAGTCATCTTAATAGAACAGTCTTTCAAAAAGTCTAGATCTTGCTACTGCTGTTTCTTAAACATAGTACAAAAGATGAAACTCTAGACTTGGGCAGTCTAATTACCTTGAGTCTCAAAGACATTCTCAAGCTCCTTTCAAAACTAGGAGATGAAACCCGTAGACTCGGACAGTCTCGATACCCTTTGGATTTCCCATTTCCTTAAAGAACGGGAGATAACCCTGATCCTCGAATCAAATCCCTGAGTGTAAACAATGCTCATATAAGAACTGATTTTCTCTTTTAACCAACATACTGGACCTGTCACTCAACTGAAACAGTCACCAGCACCCTAGCCTCCTCTTGGGCTTTGTAGAATGATTCTCCCCAGCGGAGCTAACCTCTTTTAGCCTCCATCTCGAGCTTCGTACGAGATACAAAAACACTCTCTTGTTGAGTATAAAAGACTCTATTGTTGAGTCAAAAATCCTTTCAGCCTCTATCTCGGGCTTTGTATGAGATACAAAAAGACTCTCTTGTTGAGTCAATCATCCTTTTAGTCTCTATCTCGGGCTTCGTACGAGATATAAAAACATTCTCTTGTTGAGTATAAAAGACTCTCTTGTTAAGTCAAACTTTAGCCTCCGTCTTGGGCTTCGTACAAGACAAATCTAAAAGCACTCTCTTGTTGAGTCAACTCCTTTTAGCCTCCCTCTCGGGCTTCATACAAGACACAAAAGCATCCTCTTGTTGGGTCGATAGCCTCCTCTTAGGCTTTGTATAAGAAAAACCCCGGTGGAGTCAATCAACCTTTTAGCATCAAAACTGTGCCTCGTTCACAGTACACAAACATCAACAACTCCTTTCCTAATTGCTGTAAGCGGCAAGCCTCTGGATTATCTACATTCATGCCACTGTCCCTCTTTTAGCATGAGAAATTCCTAAGGAAAAGATGGCATTGCTCTACACTGAGTTAAAGTCTTCTCCTTCAAGTTGAAAATCCCCTATAAAGGAAATTATGGCATTGCTGGATTCACATATCCCAGTTAAAGTAATTCTCCTTTATAATCAGTCACCCAACAGTTGTGACAAACAGACCCCTTTAGAGATGACAAATTCTCACTAAAGACAACACCCTTTAGCTTCACATCTTGGGCTTCGAACAAGATACAAATAGACCTTTTCAGCTTCACGTCTTGGGCTTTGAACAAGACACCAAAACATCTTTTTCCTCCCATAAAATAAGAGGAACTACGATCGCTCTGATTTCCTTGTTTCGGTAAACGGGAATACGTAGGCATAAGATTGAAAGAAAAATCTTAGTGAGCACCCTCAACAAAAACCCACAATCCCATACCCACATCAATTAAAAAGTATCAGTCCTAAACCCCTACCTATCAACATTCCCGGTGTTCCGTTATAAATAAAGAAAGAAGAAAAAGGCCCCACTTCCATATCGCATCCGTAACCTAACAGACAACTGTTTAAACTCAGTATGCAAGCAGGGTTAATTGGAGACATCTATTTTCCTTCCTTCATCAGCTCACAATAGGATAAAAAATGAATCGACCTGTAGTAACCCCAAAAGATCGGCAGTGCCTAAGAAACACGTCCAGTTTCGCTCGCTACAGAAAAGTGGCGCGAACCGTGGGGCCAAATTGACTTTCTTTGGGATTTCACGGGGATAGGACTTTTTGTTAACTTCACTAGGATCTTAGGTCAAAACCTTTTAAATAGGTAAGGTACCACAGAATGGCGACTCCGCCGGGGAGCCATTTTTGTTAGAACCATAGGATTCATAGCTCTTTAAAGTCTAGGGCTTTAGGATAAATATATATACTGCTTTTCCTAATTGATATACATGTTTATTTTTCTGCTAATGGGAATGCGTGTGATGCCGCATGTGGAAAGATTGAGTATACACATAGGAAAATCACCTTTTTTTTTGTAGTGTGGAAGCTATCGGGAATAGCTGTTACGCGATAAACTACCCTCTTCTGAGGTTTCTTTGATGGACATCACCTAGCACGGTTCCCGGCCCGCTGGTGTTCTCAGGAATCAATGATTTTGAGTGACAGGTACAAAAAATAACCCGTAGAAAACCTTTGGGGGGGTAGAGCCTTGACTTCATGACACCGACCCTTTGACCCCATGTTTTTTCTATGTTTTTGTGTGCTGCATTCATGCATTCATTTAAAAACATTAAACAAAGAAATTTTTCTCCTCTAGTCTCTCTTTTTCAAATTAAACTAAGACAATGATTGCAAATGTCAGAGAAAAAAGGATTGCGCTAATGGATTTCGGTAGAAGGAGAACTCATAAGTATACCTTCAAGGTTCCAAAACTAGAGGATTTGAGAGGTTTGGCGAGAATGATCACTAACCCTGAAGCTTTCAGAGCCAAGTACGGAGGGTTGCTACCTCTGTTAAGAGTCCATGTGATTGAAGGAATCATGGAAGCACTCATTCAGTTTTACGATCCAGTTTATCACTGTTTCACATTTCCGGATTACTAGCTTGCACCAACGCTGGAGGAGTATTCTCACTTGACCGATCGACACATTACTGATCGAGCTCCATTTTCTGGACTGGAAGAAATTCCAAAGGATCAGACCATTGCAAGAGCAATTTATTTGGATGAGTCGGAAGTCAAGACTCACCTGACTACTAAGGGTGGCATCCAAGGTTTGCCAGCCCAATTCTTGATAAAGAAGGCCTTGTACTTTTCTAGTATAGGGAACGTGACTGCTTTTGAAAGCATCTTTGTTTTGCTCACCTACGGGTTATTTTTGTTTCCCAACATTAATAACTTTGTAGATATCAATGCCATTAAGGTTTTTCTCATTGGAAACCCTGTGCCAACCTTGCTCGCAGATGCGTATCATTCTGTACACTTAAGTAATTTATACAGCGGAGGAATGATCACGTGCTGTGTACCCCTACTATATAAATGGTTTATCTCCCATTTGCCCAAGTCTGCTGCATTTTAGGATCATAAGAGTGCCTTACGTTGGTCGCAGAAAATCATGTCTCTCACCAACTCTAACATAGATTGGTGCAATAGGATTTATGAGGGAATCAGGATCATTGAACGTTGTGGAAACTTCCCCAACGTACCCCTCATAGGAACTAAAGGAGGAATCAACTACCATCTGGTATTGGTTCGTCGTCAATTCGGATACCCGATGAGGCATGTCCCACGTAATGCTCATCTGGAAGGTCTTTTCTTCAAAGAAGGAGAAAATGATAGAGCACTAAAGATGGAAATAGTGCACGCTTGGAAACATGTTCACAAGAAAGGACGAGAGTCTCTAGGAAAACCGGACTGTGTCTCGGTGGAGCCTTACCTCCACTGGGTACAAACTAGAGCTCTCAAGCTAAAGATGCCTTATCCTCGTCATAGAGTTCTTCCACCGAAGGAATCTGTCATGTACTTCATGACTGAAATGGAAAAACTTCAGGTTACTCTCAACAAAGTTCAACGGGAGGGGAGGTCTTGGAAGAACAAGTACCACACCCTCAATGTGGAGTGTATCAAAATATAGCAACTACTGAAAGATAAGGATGCTCTAATTGAGATTTTAGAGCAACATGCAGTGGATAATCAGGATGACCAAAGGAGTTTGCTCACTCCTTTCACTTGGCAAAGGAATGACAACCCGACAACGGCCCAAGAGCCCCGATCCAAGAAAAGGAAAGTACCAGAATCAGCACCCGAATTCTCCCCAGAGAGGACTCGGGACCCATTAGCTTAGGTTTCTGTTTTCGCACCTTGTAATCTACTGTATTTCTATTTTCGCAATCCTTTAAATTCAATAAAATGGGGTTTCCCCACTGTTTGATATTTGCAATCTAATTGTCGAAGTTTATTTTGATTAAACTAAAAAAACAATTAATATAATCATTGCATTCATCATTCTCCCGTAACGTATTCTTCTTACCTACGAATCTCACGTTTGTGTCTCGATTCTAGAGTCAAACTGTCTCATTCGTACAATACTCGGGCCAATCGTCAGAAAAAGATGGATGATCTCGAGGAAGAGAACAGAGAGTTGAAAGAAGAGATTGACGCTCTAAGAGAGGATATGAGAAAGCTTCGTAACGACATGCTAGCCATGGCAGAAGCTCAACAACAAAGAACTGTGATCTCAGAGATCACCTCAACGGCCATAATGGAAAAGTATGTTCCTAGGTATCAAATGCCGAAAGATCGTCCTTGGGGCATGCCTGTTAATTATATCCCAGAAGGATATGTTCCACCGATCGCTGAAGCTCAAGGAGTCACAACTGAAGCCGCTGGGCCTGAAGGTTACAAACTTCGGGAAAGCGAGGATGCCAGAGGCATACTGAGGACTCCTGAAGGTTACAAACTTTAGGAAACTCCAAGATTTGCTGCCGTAGTCACAGTACCACCCCCTGTGGTGCACACTGTCCCAGAAGGACAGATTCCGTAGATACCTTCTGGTAGAAAGGAAACTATGTTCGATAGAATGGATGAGTTCCAGGAGCAGTTCCTGGAAATGCAGAAGGAACTGCAAGCCATTCGGGGTCAGGATTTATTTGGAGAGGACGCCGCAGACCTTTGTCTGGTCCCTAATGTGAAAGTTCCACACAAGTTCCAAGTGCCCGACTTTGAAAAATACAAGGGTAACTCTTGCTCTCAGAGTCACTTGGTGATGTACGCTCGACGAATGTCAGCTCAGACAGAGAATCAGGACCTATTGATTCACTACTTTTAGGATAGTTTAATCGGTGCCGCATTAAAATGGTACATGGGTTTAAACCGCGCCACGATCAGCACTTTCAGAGATCTTGGCACTGCCTTCGTCCAACAATACAAGTACAATTTGGACATGGCACCCGACAGAGATCAACTCAGATCAATGTCACAAAAGGACAAGGAAACCTTTAAGGAGTACGCTCAGAGGTGGCGTGAGATCGCCGCCCAAATTTGTCCACCTCTTGAGGAAAAAGAGATGACAAAAATCTTCTTAAAGACATTAAGCTCATTTTACTATGACAGAATAGTGGCCAGTGCGCCCAGTGATTTCACCGAAATGGTCGGTATGGGAGTTCGTCTTGAGGAAGCCATCCGGGAAGGACGTCTAGTAAAAGACGCTGGATCATCAAGTAGTACAAAGCGATACGGTAGTGCTCTCCCTAAGAAAAAAGAGCAAGATATTGGGAATATCTCTCTCGGAAAGAAAAGGAGACGTTATCAACCAGTAGCAGCTGTGACTCCTACTATCGACCCTGCGCCTGCACCTACGTATCAACCTCAGGTTGCGTAGAGCCAACCTAATCAACATCAATTTCAGCAAAGGACACAACAGCCTCTTCAGCAGGCTCGTCCTTAATACAACAACAACCGTACAATGGGGACACCAGGGTTTGATCCTATACTCGTATCGTACGCAGAACTATTTCCGTTACTACTAGCCAAGGGACACATCTAGACTAAGTTCCCTCTTACAGTACTAGAAAATCTGCCTTTTTGGTTCAAGGTGGATCAGACTTGCCCTTACCATCAAGGAGGACCAGGGCATAACATAGAGAACTGCCTCAGATTCAAATCCGACGTGTAAAAGCTTGTTAGGAGCGGGGTCTTATCTTTCAAAGATACAAATCTGAATGTTCTCACAAACCCGCTGCCTCAACATGAGAAAGCTGCAGTAAACCTGATAGAGGGAGAGTCTCACAATGTCTATCAAATTCACGATGTACTCTTGTTGAAGACCAATCTGGTCAAGATGCATTGTAGACAAAGTGGATATGGCCATGTGCCACCTCATAATTATTTTCAATGTGATATCTGCTCTAAAAGCAATCGATGATGTTCTGTGGTGCAATCAACTCTACAGGAACAGATGGATCTCAGATGGATCCAATACCACCGAGTTCGTGGAGTTAACATGGTCTATACGAATTCCAACGTCATTCAGAACCACAACATCCGTGCGATGAATGTCAGCTTGGTGGCGATGAACTCAAGGCAAAGCCAGTACCATAATCTGCCGCGGCACGATTACAATTCCTGTCTGACTTGCTCGGTAAACAAACAGGGATGCTCTTTTGTACAAGAGGCCCTCCAGCGTCAGATGGATCTTGGATGGATCCAGGACTACCATGATAGGAATCCCTATCAGATCAACATGGTACAGATCTTCGATATTCGCTTAATGAACACCAACCTGGTAGATTTACATGCTGAGTAGGTCCGACTCGGGTTCCTGATAGGACATGACTACCAAAGCTGTACGGCGGGTTGCAAAAACAATCACGGTTGTGCCCTTGTCCAGGAAGCACTTCAGCACTTTCTAAATAATTGGTGGCTTCCCATCTATATGGATGAAGACACTCAGCAGATTAGTATCAATGACAAGAACCCTACTCGGCGTCAAATTCAGGATGTCCGATCTGTAGAAACTAACCTAGTGAGGTTACATTGCATTCAAAGCGGGCGTGGCCAGGTGCCACCACACAACTATGAACGTTGTGGAGTCTGTTCAGAAAGTAACCAAGGATGCTACCTTGTGCGAGAAGCTCTTCAGGGTCAGGTGGATCGTAGAGAAATTCGTCTATATCTGAGTTCCGGACCAATCAGCTGGACGCCAGGCTACCTTGCCAATCAAATTGAGGATGTTATCGTAATCTCTGATCATCAGAAGACTAGGGATGTTTTAACCATCATCCCTCTACTTGACGAATCAAGAGTTCCTAACCAGGAACGGATTAAGATTACTTACGATGGTCAGAAAAATTAGAAGGCTCCCATAGTTATCTATCTACCAGGACCATTACCGTAAGAATCAACTAAGGTTATCCCTTACAAATACGGTGCAACAACAGTCGAGAATGGAAAGGAAATTCCATTACCCTCCGTCGTGAATATTGCAGACATCAGTCGAGTAACACGGAGTGGTAGAATCTTCAACCGAGGGGTTAGAGAACCTATCAAAGAAAAGGAACCTCAGACAGAAGTTCCCAATCCACCAGTCGGTCACTCCAGTAATCCCGACCTTTCAAAAACTGATGATGAGATGCTGAAGCTCATCCAAAGGAGTGAATACAAAATTGTTGATCAGCTATTACAAACTCCTTCAAAGATCTCTGTGATGTCACTTTTACTCAGTTCAGAAGCACATAAGGAGGCTCTACAGAAAGTCTTGGAGTAAGCCTTCGTGGAACAGGATGTAACAATCAGACAGTTCGATAGCATTGTCTCTAACATCACTTCCTGCAATAATTTGGGGTTTAGTGATGAGGAATTACCTGAGGAGGGTCGCCGTCATAACATGGCACTCAATATCACGATCAACTGCCAGGACGATGCTTTAGCCAACGTACTGGTAGACACAGGGTCAGCCCTGAATGTTATGTTGAAGTCCACTTTGATGCAATTATCCTTCAAAGGACCCTCGATGAGAAACAGTGAGGTCGTTGTCAAAGCATTTGACGGGTCCAGAAAAACAGTTATCGGCGAAGTCGACCTTCCTATAACTATTGGTCCTTACACTTTCCAAGTCATTTTCTAGGTCATGGACATCCGAGCAACGTACAGTTGTTTATTAGGAAGACCTTGGATACATCAGGCTGGGGCGGTCACCTCGACCCTCCACCAAAAGCTAAAGTTAGTTCAGAACGGTCAACTCGTCACAGTCTGTGGGGAATAGGCTTTGTTCGTAAGCAATTTATCGTTATCCACTTATGTGGAATCGGAAGGGATAATTGGAACTCAGTTCCAAACACTTTCGCTACACAGAGGCTATCAATCCAAAGGAGGAACCTCGATTTCCTCATACAAAGACGCTATCAAAGCAGTCGAAAGTACCAATACAACAAGATGGGGAGAGTTTATCATTCCTATTGACAATAAAGCAAAGAAGGGTCTTGGTTTTTCTGCAACCTGTACTCAGACAGCTGCCAGCGATGAAAGTCTTCATCCCATTCAGAATTTCTTCCACAGTGGAGGTTTCCTTCAACCAGTGACTCAAGCAGTACACACTATCAATGAGGAGGATCCCTCTGACATAGATGTGGAATGGAAGTCCTACCTCAACGAGGACGGTTATATGTCTCAGGAAGAGGTGCCTATGCCATTTTGCTATCCCGCACAGAGCCCGAGATTTATACCCAGGTCAGACGTCGAAATGATATATGGAGGGTGTGATCTGGAAGGATGCCGTACTCCACCAAACTTATTAGAGGAAAACACTCTGATGAAGGACAGCTTTGACCACGACTACTATGGCCCGATGGATGGTCTGCCAATGTGACAACCTTACTCAGGAGACTTGAGGCAAGAGAGTCAGCCGAACAACGAAAATCAGATGAGCATCATTGAAAAGAATGCATGTGTCCCCACCATGTCATGGGATCAACACTCAGGTCATTCAGACACTACTCAACATGCACTACGCTAAAATTGGAAAAAGACAGCGCAACAAAGACAACGCTTTTTGGACAAAGCGCTGCTATAGGTCTTTTAAAAATTTCGCTAAAAAAATGCGTTGTAATAGACAACCTTTAGAAAGCGCTTTTCAAAAGCGCTGTTAAATGCCCTTAAAAAGCGCTTAATGGAAGACACCTTAGAAAGCGCTTTCCAGAAAGCGCTGCTATAGGTATTACTTTAGAAAAGCGCTGTCTAAAGTTTAACCTTAGAAAGTGCTTTAAGAAAAGCGCTGTCTAAGGTTAACCTCTAGAAAGCGCTTTCAGAAAAGCGCCCTCTAAGGTCTTTAATTCTCCCCACTTTAGAAAGCGCTTTTTAAGGAAAGCACCCTCTAAGGTCATTTATTAATTAAAATATAAAACATATTTCATTTCATTTTCTGAAACTGCTTCTATTCATTTTCTTCTCTCGACCGCGCGTTTCTTTCTCCTGAAACCCTTGCTCTCTTTCTTCTCTGTTGAAACCCTTTGCCATTGCCGTCGTTCATCCTCCATTGTCGTCGTTCATTCGCGGTTGCCTTCGTTCTGCTGCCGTCGTTCATTGTCGCAACTTCACTGCTGCCATCGTTCTGCTGCCGTCGTGCTTCATTGTCGTGACGAAGAAGAGGTACATTGTTGTTGTTGTTCTTACTTCTAACATTGTTCGTTGTTGCTGTTCTTGTCATTGTTCTTGTCATCGTTATTGTCAATCGTTCTTGCATGTTGTTGTCGTTCTGTTGCTGTTATTGTTGCTTCAGTTATTGTTGTTATTGTTGCTTCTGTTGCTGTTATTATTGAGAATGTGAAATTAGTAAAACAACATTGTATATGGTTGAGTGCCAAAACGTGAAAGGAGTTTAATAACAAAACATAACTGATTAAACAATTAGAAAATGATTTAGATAAGTTAAAGACCAAATGCAATAGGATAATGATTTAGATAAACAATTAGAAAAGCTTAGTTGATTAAATATAAATCAGATTTTGCTATGTTTTGAATTATGATTTGTGTTATTTAGTGTTATCAGTTATAACTAATAACAAAACCTATTTCCCCTTATTCAATCTTAAATTGTACCAAGTTTTATAGGTTTTGTTCACAATTGTTTTTATCAAGTAAGAATCTTTTTCATTAATAAATAAGTGCAATTTGTACTCATTTTTGCTATGTGATTCTTTTCTACATTTTTAGTATATCATAAATATGTTTACATTTATGTTTAACACTATTAAAATATAATTTTAATAATCTATTTAACCAAAAAATCATTCTACAATTTATCTTCAATAGTAATGCATGTTGTATTAATGATATTTCATTTTATGATACGTGTACAGGGGGGTCTTGTTAATTCTAACCTATCTGGACACTGTGTGGGTCTAGAAGTTGTTTACATCTCTAAAGGTAATTAGTTGTTCTCTTCTCCACTGTAATTAGTAGTGCTTTGAATGAACTGATATGGTGGAGTTACTAACTTATTGAATTTGCTATATATAAGGGTTACTTGTGATCAAAGTGTGAAAGTCGGATCGTTTCCCTGCAGGTATAACATTTTTTATTTTTGTTTTTGTTTAGTTTAATTAGTATAACTATGGATAAGAAATGGATGTCTTCAAGTCGATTGTCGAAAGAGTACAACAATGGGGTATCAGAATTCGTTAAGTTTGCTGTTGCGCATGCCAAAGACCCCAGTCGAATGATATGTCCTTGCTTGGGTTGCTGTTTTGGGATTCGGGTTGACGCGGTTCAGTTGGCATCGCATTTATTGAGGAGTGGAATTGATATAAGTTATACATGTTTGAATTTGCATGGTGAGAAAATTAACGGGAATGTTGAATCGGGGGATAATACGACCTATGCTTCATACGACAATGGCACAGATACATACGATTCTGATCGAGTCGAAGAGATTGCAGAAGCACTTGAAGAAAATCTTAATGATTGTCCCAAAATGTTTGAGAGGTTGGTAAGCGATGCAGAGAAACCGTTGTATAATGGTTGCACCAAATTCACAAGATTGTCTGCGGTATTAAAGTTGTACAACTTAAAGGCGGGCAATGGATGGTCAGATAAAAGTTTCACAGAGTTATTGGCCCTTATGAAAGATATGCTTCCAGAGGATAATGCTCTTCCCAATCGAACATATGAGGCCAAAAAGATGTTGTGCTCTATTGGCATGAGCTATGATAAGATACATACCTGTCCAAACAATTGCGTATTGTTTCGAAATGAGTATGCATCGTTAAATGAGTGTCCTAAAAGCGGTGTCTCTCGATATAAGAAAAATTTGTCTCCAGCAAAAGTCTTATGGTATTTTCCTATAATTCCGAGATTTAGACGAATGTTTCGTAGTGAGACCGATTCATGACACTTGACTTGGCATGCAGATGAAAGAATTATTGATGGAAAGTTTCGACATCCGGCAGATTCACCACAGTGGATGAAAATTGATGATGATTATCCTGAATTTGGAAAAGAAGCAAGAAACCTTCGCTTGGCATTATCTACTGATGGAATGAATCCACACGGTATTCAAAGTATCTCACATAGCACTTGGCCTGTGATCATAATGATTTATAACCTACCTCCATGGCTATGTATGAAGCGTAAGTACATGATGTTATCTATGTTAATTTCTGGGCCTAGACAACCAGGGAATGACATAGACGTATACTTGGCACCCTTAATCGAAGATTTAAAAGTTTTGTGGGAGAACGGTGTGGAGGTTTATGACGGGTATAGGAAAGAAAGTTTTAACTTGAGGGCGATGTTGTTTGGCACAATTAATGATTTTCTAGCATATGGAAATCTATCAAGGTACAGCATAAAAGGTCAATGTGCGTGTCCTATTTGTGAAGATAAAACAGATTGGACGCAATTGGAGTTTGGTCAGAAGAATGTCTTTCTCGGTCATCGTAGATTCTTAAATTCTAATCATCACTATCGTGGGTGGAGAAAAGCATTCAATGGAGAGCCAGAACATGGTAGAGCTCCAACTATATTGATAGGTGATCAAATTTTTGAAAAGGTGAAAGATGTGAGAACTCAGTTTGGAAAGCCTTTTGCACATACACTTGTCAAGAGTGGGTGGAAGAAGAGGTCAATTTTTTTTGAACTGCCATATTGGAAGTCGTTGTATGTAAGACATTTTCTCGATGTTATGCATATTGAAAAAATGTATTTGACAGTGTTATTGGTACGTTACTCAATATACCAGGAAAGTTTAAGGATGGCCTTAAAGCAAGAAAGGACTTGGTACATATGGGGATAAGAGCTGAATTAGGACCCTTGAAGAAAGGAAAACGAACATATCTCCCACCTGCTGCGTATACTCTATCTAGAAAGGAGAAAAAGTATTGTGTAAGTTTCTAAGTGAAGTTAAAGTTCCAGAAGGATACTCTTCAGATATTAGAAGACTTGTGTCTATGAAAGACCTCAAGTTAAAGAGTTTAAAGACGCATGACTGCCATGTTATAATGGAACATTTTCTACCAATAGGTATACGTTCTATTCTGCCAGAAAAAGTAAGAAGCGCAATAACTAAATTGTGTTTTTTCTTCAAGTCAATTTGCAGTAAGGTGATCGATCCTGCGATCTTACCAACATTGCAAAAATAAGTAGTTATTACTTTGTGTGATCTTAAAATGTATTTTCCTCCCTCGTTTTTTGACATAATGGTTCATCTAGTTGTTCATCTGGTGAAAGAGACACAATTGTGTGGACCGGCTTATATGAGATGGATGTACCCTGCTGAACGTTATATGAAAATATTAAAAGGGTATGTGAAAAACCGAAGTCGACCAGAGGGTTGTATTGCCGAACGATACATTGTTGAAGAAGCGGTTGAGTTTTGTACTGAATATCTGTCCAATGTACAATCAATTGGACTCCCCAAATCTCATATTGTCGAAAAAAAAGAAGGAAAAAAGTTAATTGGAAATGAAGTTGTGACAGTATCAAGGGTCGAACGGGATCAAGTGCATTTGTATGTTCTGCACAATGAGAATGAGGTTGAGTCGTATGTTGAAATGCACAGGGATGTTCTCCGAGGTTTAAATCCGAATAGAAATGAGAATTGGATAATACGAGAGCACAATAGAAGTTTTATACCTTGGTTTAAGGATCATATTTATTCAAAGTATTATTCAGACCGCGCTTCAATAACAGAAAGGTTGAGATGTTTAGCATATGGTCCAAGTATGGTCGTGTTTTCTTATAGCGCTGTTTACCGTGAATTTTAGTAAACAACCTCTGGTCTATTAATCTAAACGCAAATTGATTTAACTTGCAGGATCGACCACACAAATCCTAGGACATGTGCTAAGTTTGAGAGACAAGTGTAAATTAAAGAAAATGTAAACTGAACTCCACGTTCGACAATGCTGAAAATAAAGTCTAACTGAACTCCACGTTCGACTATGGGTAATAAAGTAAAGTGAAGACTTGAAATTTAAAGTGATGCAAATAAAGGGTGCAGAAATTAAAGGCGTCGAATGAGTAAAAGCTTTGAAAGTAAAATGCAACGAACTCCACGTTCTTGGAAAGTAAAGGCTGGGATAATAAAAGTGCCGTCGAAGGTAAAGTGCAGGAAAGTAAAAGACTTTGAAAATAAATGCAATGGATTTAAACGAGAACTCCACGTTCTTAAAAATGAAAGACTTTGAAACGTAAAGACTTGAACACTAAATGCTTGAACGTAAAAACGCAGTCGAAAGTAAAACGCAGAAAGTTTAAATGGCTTTGAACATAAATTTGGCATGGAAGATAAATTTCAAGAAACTGTAAAGGCATGGAAAGTAAACATGCTGAAGATAAATTAGATTAATGAAGACAATGGTGTTACATTACATACATTCTCACGAACTCGTTTCTCTACATGCGGGTACTTTGAGTTTCTTAGAGTAACTTGTACAAAAATATGAACACACCATTTACATAAAACCAACTCCTATTTATAGTGCTAAGAAATAACTACTCAGTGGTGGTTACTGCTTCGAACGTGTGGATTTTGGCGCCTTCCCCTTGATCTCAACTGTTCCCACGTTCACAACTGCTCTTATTTAAATTTCAAATATTGGAAATTCCCTCCAAACTTAATATAACCACTACAGCACTACATCCTTATGGTCGAAGAACCCTTTCCATACTTAGCCATTTTTTAAGGTTTCTCCACATTCATTCAACTCAGGCCTCTCAAAAGTTAGGTCGAAGCCTTCTTTACATTAAAAATACTTTTTAATATTAACATAACTTTGATTTTGTCTGGCGTCGAAATTGAGGGCTAACAAATTGCCCCCAAGAAATGTCCTTTCGCCAGACTTGGTAGGAAGGCCATTTCTTGACATAATGCTTATTTCGACGCCTATTTGCATGGCCTTAACTTAACATCCCACTAATTCCCTAATAGCTAAACTATTCAGTTTCTTTAACCCACGCCTCTGACGTCACGCCATCATGACAAATCCTTAAAACGTCTTTTCAGCCGTATTCATCATAACGCCTTTCTTGAAAACAAACGTTAACAGTCTGCACATAACTGCTCCTTTCCATCACGCCTTCAGGAGGAAGCCACGTGTCCCACTAACCCCTCAGCTTCAACAGTGGATCCAAGTCCCTGAAGGTTTTCAAATATCTATATATACCCATTTCCGCCACTTTGTGATCTTTCCACTCTTTTAGTACTCTCAAGCAACTCTTCTTCTCTTCAGTTTTTTACGCAAACCCAGTAAAGACACCATCTTTCCATCTTCTTCCACAATGGCATCCTCCCACATTAATCCTCAAGAAAAGAAGACCCAAAAGGGCAAAGTCACTCCATTCAAGAAAACCATCCCACCGTTCGCTAACATCCCAGGCCCTAAACTGGTAGATAACCGTCGTTGTATGCCGGAACCTACCTCTACGGAAGCAAGAGCCATCTACCAATCTCAGGTAATGATTCCCCTCGTTATGTCTGATAAAACTTATGCATTATCTGGTCCTTTGGCTGAGGTGGACATTTCCAACGAGAAGCTGAGTGAGTTTTTCCCATCGTACCGAAAATCCAGACCATTAGGGCAAAAAAGCTTCCCTAAAATTAATTCTGCTGCTGGAGCTTCCCCTGAAGAGATCCCTTTACCCAAGCTCAATGTTGGATATCTCACTGATGGCAATAGACTGATGAGAGCCGTCAATCCTTTAAAGGAATTCGACCAATGGATGGCAAAGATGGAGAAAGTTAAAGCTGACCATTGGAAGGAGATAGAGATCTATGACCTTCTGATGCTGTCGAAGACCAACATACCCTATTGTTTGAACATGTTGGCAGCATCTTTGTACTTTTGGGACAACACCCATTATACATTCCACCTGCCATGTGGAATGGTCACTCCAACCCTCTTCGACGTGGCTGCCATCACGGGGCTTCGACCAGATGGCCTCGTCTACAATCCTGAGGTTGATGCTGATGATACCATCAACATTGCAGGCTCAAAACTGACCTACACCCTCTTTATCAAGCACCACTTCAAACAAGAAGATGATGAGGTGTCTGATGAAGAACACATTGCTTTCCTCACAGTCTGGCTGTCGAGGTATGTTTTTTGTACCAAGTCTTTGCAGGTGGCTAAGAAGTACCTGCCCCTGGCGAACCAACTCCACCACAACAGAGGGACCTGCCTGAGTGAACTCATTCTGGTGAACCTTTACGAATCTATCAGTGAAGGGGCTTCTCGACTGAAGAATGTGGACGCCCAAGGTCCTATGCATTTGAGCGGTCCTCTGTGGCTACTTCAATTGTGGCTCAATGCTACATTTGAGGCTAGCCTCCCCAGAAAAGGCACAGTCGATGAAGCTTCTGCTGAGATCAGGGAGAGGAGCGTCAAAGGGACACGTCTAGCTAAGCTCACTCCTAATGATGATGGTGAAAACCTTCAAAGGGCTTTCACCAGTTATATAATGATGTTCGCCAAACGCTATGAGTTTACTCCTAGCATGGCACCCTTTGTTCGACGAAGCCATGGCCCTGAGTGGTTTCAAAGGCCATTTCCAAATCCTCTCCAACCCCTTGATCCAGAGTCTGTTGTCATCTGGGAAGCCTTTTTGATTCCTAGATTTATTGTCCACAGGCTGAACCTAGGGAGAGGTTTATCAGCGTTGATTGCCTACCAACCCAACTTGGTTTCTCGACAATTTGGGCTGGCCCAGAGCTTCCCTCAGTGCTTATATGAGAAAAAGGGTCAAGTGATTCTTCACACCGCCTGCCTCAATGAGGAGAACATCTCTGAAGCACTCAATAGCAAGAACGAAAAAAGAAGCATCCTCTCCCCTGTGTTTTTCGAACCTTCCTTTTTATGCACTTCATCCTTCCACCAATGGTGGTTGAAGCATTATACTGAGCACTTTCTTGATGCGGCTACGTTTTCTTCGTTACTTGACCAAGCTTTTCTCCATGTGCAGGACAAGACGAAAAAAAGTAAGTTCACTCACATCGAAGAAATACAGGCTTTTCAAAAATACTTTGAAACTATCTATCGACCAGATGACCTTAGTCGAACCATTCATGAGGCTGCTGTTACTCTAAAGAGAAAATTTCTAGAAAAGCTGGATCAACTAAAAATTCCTCCCAACGTCCCTCGTGAGAAACGTTATAAGGTAGCTTTTAAAATTTGTCCTCCAAAGTTCCCTCGACTGCCTAATGCTGACTTTGGAGTGGCACTCGCCCCTCCATTTCCAGATTGGTTTGTCTGTGGGGAGCATTTAAAACTTCTTCGACAGCAGTCTCAACCAAAAGCCCAACGAGTGGTTTCGACTAAGCATACGTTAGACAGTTTTAAAGGGCACCTTCATATAGGAATTCAGGACGTTCGTGTCGAATATGAAATATATGAAGGTTTGAGATCCTTACTCCATGGCTTTATGACTAGTCATGTAATCATTAACTTGTAACACTTGTGTGCTATCTTTCAGCTGTGCCTAGGAAAGCTGCTTCGACTAGAGCTGCCACCTTGCAAAGTGGCAAAGAACAAGGGAGTACACAGGTATATTTTACCCCTTTTTATTTTTTACTTGTACTTTATGAATTTCTTCCTTATTTTCACTGCCTCTTCAGACTAGTCGAAAGCCTCCAACACCTTCCAAGAAAGGTAAGAAGGATCCCCCAGCTGTAGTTATAGCTTCAGAGGCCTCAGATGAATCTCCTGAAGAGGTTCTCACAAGGAAAAGGAAAAAACCCACAAAGGCCTCTGGACCTGCTGGCCCACCTCCTTCGAAGGTGGCCAAAATACTCGAAAAGGCATCCACCACAAGTGGTGTCGAGAAGGAATCCTCCAAGGTAGCCTCGAGAACCCCTCTTGGTGATCATGGGGGTGATAAATCAAGTCCTGCTGTTGAACAAACTCAGGTATGCGCACCATTATCTTTTCTATTATGCTTAACATCCTTCGCCTATTATTTCATTCTCATTATCTCCACTTGTGTTCTTTAGGCATCCATAATCAACAATCCGGATCCCCGACCAACTCCAAGCAACTTCGCCGCCACCACACTCGACGTTTCTGTTCCTCACCCAACTTCAGAAAGCCTCACCACCACGCTTCTTAACAGCCAAGGTGAGCCAACTTATCACCCATCTTCTGATATTGGCTCTGGTTTGAGTGAGATTAATCAACCCATTCCACATGTTACAGCAGCTACTGCAGCACCAGCTCCAACTCCAACTCAGCACGCACAAGCTGAGGGAACTAACTCTGATGAGGATGACGCTTCAAGCCCACCACCTATCAATCTGGATAAAGGCCAGATGGTTGAAGAAGAAAGGCGTGAACCTGAAATCCAAACACACAACGCCACTCCTGATCAAACCACCCCGGCTGATGACCAGGAGAATGTGTAACCAGCTGCTGATGAATTTGATGAGGAAGTGGGAGGAGAAGAAGATGAAGAGGAAGAAGAATCATCAGAGGAGGAAGAAGAACAAGCTGAGCCTCGCCCCCACCATACTCATCGCCTATGGTCGCTCCACTATCTGGGGACTCGCTGATAGCGCTCAAGTGGTCGAACCCACGTGAGTTTGCCAAACTGATTCTTGAGCAAAGGCATGGTTCTTCCTTTGTTTCTTCAACCTCAGCACCAGATGACTTCGCCCAATCAATTCTCCAAGCCATCAAGAAAAAATTCTTCAAAGGGGATATTTACAAAATTCTGGCCTCAGATCCAACTGCAACTGCTTACCTGAAGGACACCCTTTCAAAGATTGAGCTCACTACTCTCAATCCAGATGTCTCTGGTTTTCTGATAGAGCTAACTGCTGTGGTAAACCAAATAGCTGCAGAAATAAAACTGCTTCTCTCGATCAAGGATACCATAGAGAGAACATCTGGCTGTGAGAGTGCAGCCTGGTGTAGCGCACAAGAGGCGTACGTAGAGATCCAACGTATGGAGGCTGATCAAAAGAAAAAGCAAGATGAGATAGCCTCTAACACGAAGGACATTGAAGCATGGAAGCAACAGATCATAGAGCTACAAGCTAAAATTGCAAATGCTAAAAACCGCAACCGTGATCTGCGCCAACTCGACGACACTGAGATAGCTGAAGAGACGAAGAATGCTATTAATCGAATTGATGCGGCCCAAAGATATGAGAAAGAGCTCGCAGAAGCAAAACTTAACGAATCTCTGTGCAACTCTCGTCTCAAACATCACATAGAGTCTTTTTCTCAGTTGGCGTCGAGGCTTCCCTTCTGATACCTTCGACACCTTTATCTCATTTGTTTAATCACCATTTGTTTCCTGGCCTTTTCAGGCCTTTTATGTAATGACAATTTTATGCCTGTTGGCATTGATTTAATCAATCATTATTATTTTGCCTTTAACTACTTTCGACCTATATTGCATGATGATATTCTTTACTGTTATCTTTTATCAGTCAAATTTGCAATTAAGGCATTCTACGTTTTCTTGGAAAGTCACCCCTCCAGCTTTAAATTCCAAGGCATAAGCCTCTAACTTTAAAGTAGAATTTATAGCATAGCCCTCAGGTCTACTTCCAAGAATAACTCACCTGTTTCCACCGTTTGGCTGGCCAATCCAATCAGCCATTAGCCTCTATAAATTTCTTCCATCTAACCATGTTTTGCGTAGAAGCAACCATGAATAATTCAGAGAAACCCTCAACTAAGAAGATGGATGGAATGGCCAAGGCAATTGAGGAAACAAGGAAGGTAGAGGCGCCCCAACGACCTAATGCCTCCGTCGGAGCAACCTCTTCAGCCAAGAAGAGAGAAACCAAAATGAAGATCTCCAAGAAAGGGCGCTCCAGCACCCAAGATTCTGATGATGAGCCAGATGCAGATTATATGGACTTCCTCAAATCCATAGATTGGAGAGATTATGAATAACCTTTCCTTGAGAAAGAAAGAAAAAAAATGTTGTATTAGTTTCTCTTCGCTTTGTATGCCATATTAGCCTGACTTGGCCTATTTTGGCTTTCTTTTATTCAATAAAGCTTACGTTTTAATATGAATCTCCTGCAGCATAGGCTTATATTTTTTCAAATACTTGCCATTTACTTTCAAGATTCTTTTATCTTTGTCTAACTCTTCCACTTCATAAGCTCCATTAGAGAATACTTGTATGACTTGGAATGGTCCTTCCCACTTAGAGGACCACTTGCCCAATGTTCTATCCTTTCGATCCATGGGCAAAATCACCTTCCAAACCCATTCCCCACATGCAAAAGATTTAGATTTAACCTTTTTGTTGTAGGATTCTTCGACCCTCTTCTTTTGTCTTCTCAGCAACTCCAAGGCTCTAAGCCTTTCTTCATCCAAATCCACCAATTCATTCATCATCATTTCCCAATAATTCTCAGAGGGAATTTCATGATGTCTTTGAACTCTTACAAACTGTAGATAAATCTCAACAGGTAATACTGCATCATGACCAAAAGTGAGTTGAAATGGGGTAGTATTGGTAGCCTCTTTGGGGGATGTTCGACACGCCCAAAGAACTTGGTCTAACGTCTTGTGCCAATTTTTAGGCCTTTTTCCCACATGTTTCTTAATTAGTCCAATCACTACCTTATTGGCAGCTTCGACTTGCCTATTGGCCTGAGCATAATAAGGTGTAGAAGTTAATAACTTAAAACCTATTTCTTTGGCAAATTCCTGCATCTTTCGACCAGTGAACACTGATCCCTGATCTGTGGTAATTGTTTCAGGAATACCAAATCTATAAATAATGTGATTTTGGATGAACTCAATAACATCTTCCTGACCTATATTCACCAGTGGTATTGCCTCAATCCACTTGGTGAAATAATCAATTCCCACCAAAATATATCTCTGGTTCTTTGAAGATGCTGGTCGAATCTCTCCCACTATATCCAAAGCCCATCCTCTGAAAGGCCATGGTTTCACTATAGAATGTAATTCACTTGCAGGGATGTGCTGTATGCCAGCATGAATTTGACATTCTTGGCACCCTTTAGCAAATTCTATGCAATCCTTCAGTATAGTGGGCCAATACATGCCTTGTCGAAACAACAACCATTTCATCTTCTGGCCAACTTGGTGTGCTCCACATGCCCCACTATGTACTGTCGAAAGTGCCAAATACGCCTCTGCTTCACTAAGGCATTTCAATAAGACTCCCTCAGGGGTCTTTTTAAACAATTCATTACCCATCAGTACATAGCTCAAAGCTTGATACCTGACTTTCCGTTCTGTCGAAGCTGTTGAGTTTCGCAAATACTCAACTATGGGCTTTCTCCAATCTTCATCTGTTAAATTATCTATGGCAAAAATTTCAAAATTTTCGCCATCTATACACCCAAGCTTAGTTGTTTCTAAGTCTGATGGACATAATCCAACAGCCACCACCTTACCTCTTGTTTCAATTACTTCTTGAAGGTTCTCTTTCGACACCTTGTACCCAAAAGCAATTTGGGCCAAGTCGTTAGCAACTTGATTCTCTATTCTAGGTATGTGTTGGATGACCACTACCTCAAATTTATTTAATAATCTATTGGCTATCACAAAGTACATAATGAGATTTTCTTTAACACATTTATACTCCTTTGTGATTTGTTTTATAACCAATTCTGAATCTCCCATTATTTCGACTCTAGTTGCCCCCAATTCTAACAAAATTTCAAGGCCAGCAATTAATGCTTCATATTCAGCCTCATTGTTAGAACAAGGACCCTCGACCTTGTACTTGAATTTTGTTGGAATTTTTTTAGGAGAAATAATGTATATTCCTACTCCTGTTCCATTTTTATGACTTGATCCGTCAAAGTATAATTTCCAAGATCTTAATTTGACGTAATTCAAATCATTTTCATTTATGGAGTGATCAACTATAAAATCTGCAACTATTTGCCCTTTCACAACTTTTAAAGGTTGATATGTTAAGGAAAATTCTGTCAATGCTAATGCCCATTTGCCAATTCGACTATGTAAAATGGGTTTAGATAACATATGTTTTACAACATCAAAGTGAGACGAAACATACACATCAACAGGTTTTATATATTGCTTCAGTTTTGTACAAGAGAAATACAAGCATAAACATAACTTTTCAATCATGCTATACCTAGTTTCTGCATCATTTAAAACTTGACTAAGGTAATAAATGGCTCTTTCGACTCCATTTTCATCCTCTTGAGCTAACATGCTCCCTAGAGTTTTATCTGATGCAGCTATGTACAATCTCATACTTTTGTTTCTACAAGGTGGTGAAAGAATTGGAGGGTGGCTTAGGTACTCCTTGATCTTGTCGAAGGCTTCCTGTTGTAATTGCCCCCACTTGAAACCATCTTTGTTAAAACGAAGCAATGGCGAAAAAGGTTGTGTTTTGCCACTCAGGTTAGATATAAACCTTCCTAAGAAGTTGATTTTGCCCAACAATGACTGCAACTCCTTTTTGGTTGATGGCGCTTTCGTCTCCATTATGGCTTTGGTTTTATTCTGATTTATTTCAATCCCTTTCTTGTGGACCACAAAGCCTAAGAAATCCCCTGCCTGCACACAAAAAGTACATTTAAGAGGATTCATTTTAAGACCATATTTTCTCATCCTTTCAAAGGACTGTCGAAGATGGTCAATGTGACTATTCCCAGAAATAGATTTTATAACAATATCATCAATATAAATTTGCATGAATGTGTCTATAAAATCGTGGAAAATTGAATTCATTGCCCTTTGATAAGTAGCACCAGCGTTCTTGAGACCAAAAGGCATCACTACCCACTCATAGGTGCCTAAGGCTCCAGGACATCTAAAAGCAGATTTATGAACATCTTCCTCAGCAATGAATATTTGGTTATAGCCAGAATATCCATCCAGCATACTAAGATATTCATGTCCTACTGCAGAATCTATTAACATTTCTGCTACTGGCATTGAATATTCATCTTTGGGAGTTGCAGAGTTTAAATCTCTAAAATTGATGCAAACTCTCAAAGACCCATTCTTTTTAATAACAGGTACTATATTAGTCAACCATTCGACATACCTTGCAGTGCGAATGAATTTGCAACGAAGCAGTCTTTCGACTTCCTCTTTGATTTTTGACAGTATCTCTGGTGTAAACCGTCTTGGATTTTGCTTGACTGGTTTTTTCCCAGGCGTCATAGGCAACTTGTGTTCGACTAACTCCCTGCTCAGACCAGGCATCTCATCATAATCCCACGCAAAGCAGTCTTTGAATTCTTTCAACAGCTGAACTACTTCAACTTTCAACTGGGGATCAAGATTGGCACTGATGTAGGTAGGCCTTTTGGTTGCCCCCTCACTGAGGTCCACTTCTTCCAAAGGATCTTGTGCTAGCATTTTTATATTATTCGCCAACGGATCCTTCTCAAATCCCAAAGGCTCATCTTCATAGATGGCGTCGAGCCTCTGGCTTTGCTCTCCAGTTTCAACCTTATCTGGAGGTTTTGGGTCAAAGTCCTTACCAGGACCTTCTTGATATACTTTAGAAATGGCTTCACCAGCCATATAATCATTGGCGGCTTCCAAAGCCGCTTGTAGTTTTGTTTCGTCAACATAAGCCGAAATTCTTTTCAAAGCGTCGAACTTAGTCATGATCACTGAATTCATCTCCCCACCCTGTGGGCTCTATTGGAGGTGTTCCTAAACATGGCAATCTTCCTCCTGGTACCTCCCTGTCCCATCTGAAACCTTCAACAGGGTGTAAGTACAACGAATAAAACGTTTCCTCGTCAGGTGTAAACTCAAAATTAGCTGGAGGACATGGAGCGATGTTCACCAGATGTTTCTCAAATTGCCTACTGTCCACATGATTAACAGGCACCTTGAAGTACCCTTGGTCAGCTTCAATGTTTTCCACTATCCCATCTGGTCTCCAGATTGTGATTCTCTGGTGCATAGATGGGGGCACTGCCCCTATCCCATGAATCCACTCCCTACCTAAGAGTAGATTATAGTTAGCCTTTGTTTTGATGACCATGAACACTGTTGGTCTGGTAATAGTTCCCACAGTGAGATCCACCTGAATCACTCCCAGAGTGGAACCAACCTTGCCTTCATAGTTCGACAGAACCATGTTGTGGGGTTTAGTATCAGTCTCAAATTTTCCAATCTTGCTCAACAAAAATCTTGGCATCAAATTAACCGTCGCACCACAGTCTACCAAAATTTTGTTGACAGGGACGTTCTCCACTTTTCCAGTAATGTAAAGAGGCTTCAAATGACCCTTCATTGCCTCTGTGGGACGCTCGAAGAAAGCATTATGTTCTTCGACGCACCCATTGTTCATGATGTAATAGCACACAGGCTTGTGTGCCATCATTTCCAACTCAGCAGTTTGGTCTAAGTCTTCGACCTCTGAGACTTGACCAAATTCTCTTGGCATCACTGACACCACATTTACCAAAATGTCTAGGGAAGCTGCTGACTCATTGTCGAAGTTATCAGTCATATCATCATCCTCTTCGACCTTCTTTTCTGTCTGAATAGTAAACAACTTTCGTCGTATGGGCATCTTCTCCATTGCCCCAACCACATTGGTGCTTGACTCCCCTTGCACCTGAGCCTCCCTGACAGCTTTTCACCTACGCTGCTCTCTTCGCCATTGCGATCTAGACATTGGGTTGTTACCCTTGTAATTCTGAGAAATGTATGCTGATTTGTTTGTGGTGCGATTCTCTTTTCTGTACTCAAATGACGCACCTCTTTCCACATCAAACTTCTCCCACTTTTTCTTCTGTCCTCTCCCTTCGACAGGTTTGATCCAACTACCTGTTGGCACATTCACAGTTGGTTTGAACGTACCTGGCCTAATTCCTGGTGCTTGGTTTTTTAACCCTGTCGAAAGTCGCCTATGGTCAAAACCTCTGTGCCCCTTGTTCACCTTCTGCCCCCAGCTTTTGCCAGCCTTCTTGATACCTTCCAGCTTGTGGGCAGCCTTCTCATAAAAAAATGGCACTGCACCTGGGGCACAACATTACTCCAGAGTCTTTTTTCTGGCACCGATGCAAGAAGTCCACAATTGTCTCTTCCGGCTCAGGATAAGCCATTTTTTTGAGTTTCTCTTGCTCATCTACCTTACTCAATTGTTCATCCTTTCGATCCGTAATTTCGACCATGTTAACATCCATTCTGTCCTTCAGGCGCATCTTGGAGAAGCTGGCTTCCAGACTTTCAGTGGTCTTTGCCAAGCAGCCACCACCTACTGCTGCTTTTGCAGCTCTTTGGGAAGCTTTTTCCCAAACAGCTTTCTCAGCCTCCACCATCTCCTCAGCATTGACTCTCTCGACATCAGGAGATGTCTTGAAAAACTTTTCAGCAGCCATGCATATCCAATTTTCCACCAGACAACCATCCATGTCCAGTATCTCTCCAACCAAGAGCATGTCATCTTCCAATTCCTTAACAACTTGAACTTTAGGGGCATTTCTACCCATAGCCTCATTGGCGTTGACACTATCTGAGCTAGAATCAGACTCTTCAGCCAATTCAACCATGTTAATGCCTTCATTGGCATTTATCTTCCACCCATTCACAGTCGTCTCCAAAACCTTAGCAGCCTTATCCATTTCAACAAACTTATCAGCAGTTTCTTTGGTTACCAACATCAGACTGGTATCATCAACGTTTAGGCCACTTGTAGCCTTACTAGAACCTTCAATCATCACAGCACTGATGACGAAGTCTTCAGTAACTTCTACCATGTTGACTGAGTCGTCGAATCCCCCTATGGCTTCCACCATTTGAACCTCACGAGGCTCTGTATAGTTGGCCTCTGCAACTTGCAATGGGTCAGAGTCAATCTTCATCTGGGCTTTGCCTTTTTCCCCAAACTTCAGCCTTCCTTCCTGGATAGAGTTTTGCACCAAATCCCTGAAAAGAAAACATTGAGAAGTTTTATGACCCAAAAAATTATGGTACTTACAAAAACCTCTTTTCTTTCTTTGTTCTAAAGGTGACGTTTTAGCACCAGCAGGCACTATCATTTGCCCATCTTTAACTAACAAATCAAAAATTTCGTCACATTTAGTGACGTCGAAGGTATATGTTTTCTTAGGGAATTTGTCGTTAGATTCGACAGGATTTTTTCCTTCTGAAGGGGCTAATAATTTGCAAGCATAAGGTGGACCTTGCTTTAACTCAGCAACGTCAACTTCATTTTCGTCGAAACAAGACGGCTCACCATACAGATTCTCCACATCTTCCTTGCATTCGACAAACGCTACTTTTTTACCCCTACTAAATTTGGCCTTTTCTTCTTTTAGCCTTTCTAGCTGTCGAACCCTATCCGCCAGCTGGGCCATATCTCTAAGATATTGGGTATCTAATTTCTTCCTAATGGAATAATCAAGATCCCCAGCAGCCATTTCGACCAACTCATGTTCTGGCACTTGTGTAAAGCACCTGGCTTTAAGAAGTCGAAACCTATTCAGGTAATCATTGATTGGCTCAGTGACTTTGCGCTTGATGCTAGCCAATTCTTTCAAGCTAATCTTAGTTTGCCCCATGTAGAACTGTTCATGAAACAAACGTTCTAATTGGGTCCAATTGTATATGGAATTTGGAGGCAACGTAGTAAACCATGTGAAGGCATTCTTGGTAAGGGAACTTGGGAAGTATTTGATCCTAAGGCTTTCGTCAGCTGCAATCTCGCCTGCTTCGATTAAATATCTAGCCACATGTTCGACAGTAGACTCAGTAGTATCTCCTGAAAACTTGCTGAACTTTGGAACCTTCATCCTAGGGGGTAGTTCTGCTTGGAGAATGTAATCCACTATAGGCGAAGTATAATTTGGCCTAGTGAAGCCAAAATTCATACCGTTCCTAGTCATTATCCTTTCGACCATGGCTGCAAGATTATTTTCTTCTGCTTGATTCTGGTGTCGAACCTGCCTAAGTAGTTGATCTGCGTTTTGGTTCCTGTTCACCATCACTACTGGTTCTTTCTCCATCTGATATGGCATCTGGTTTCTTGGTGGTTCGACTCTGAAATGGTAAACCATCTCTTGATCCTCCAAGTTAGCATCAGGTATCTGACGTTGATGACGTCTTGGGATATCTTCGACAACCGTCGCTCTTCGACCTACTGCTGGTACTCCCATGAAATCAGCCATGCGTGCCACTTGTGCAGCCAGTTGTTGGTTAGTTTGGGTTATATTTTGAATCAAAGGTTGGAAAACTTCTCCCATTGTCTGAGACAACGTATGTATCATTTGCATGTTACTTTCATCCATCAGCTGTCTCAAACAATTTATGGATGTATTTGTAAGGCTAGGCGTTTGAACAGAGTAACCAACACCTACATTCTGATTGCTTCGTCCTCCTGATCCTGACCCCTGTAGTGGTGAAGACACAACAGTTTCTGAAAACACGGGTGGAGCATTCTGCAGGTTTTGCATCATTGATGTAGGCATACCATAGGGTTGACTCCTTGACCCTGGATATGGAAAACCTGGTGGAAAAACGTGCCTGTACAATGTATTTCCTCCTCCTGAGGGTGTTGGTGAATTAGAACTTTGTGGTCCTATGTATTCCAACACAGGTTGAGTATATGATTTTGTATATGTTGATCCTGGCTCAGACACTACTAATGGAAGTGACGCCTGTCCTCCCGTCGAAGACACTGGTGATGGTGTGCTTTGAGTCCCAATACTGCTACTGGACTGAGTGTTTGAAATACTCCCTTGAGGATCAACTTGTTGATTGGCATTGGTTGCCATTTTCTTAGTATATCTTCTCTTTGGTATTCCTTCGTTCGTTGTGGCTAACTTCCCACTTCTCAATAACATACAACGAAAGTGCTCCTTCACCAAGAGAGATGAGGTTGACAAAAAGGTTTGGCTTAGCACTGGGTCTCACTGGGCGTGCCAATTTGTTTACCGTGAATTTTAGTAAACAACCTCTGGTCTATCAATCTAAACGCAAATTGATTTAACTTGCAGGATCGACCACACAAATCCTAGGACATGTGCTAAGTTTGAGAGACAAGTGTAAATTAAAGAAAATGTAAACTGAACTCCACGTTCGACAATGCTGAAAATAAAGTCTAACTGAACTCCACGTTCGACTATGGGCAATAAAGTAAAGTGAAGACTTGAAATTTAAAGTGATACAAATAAAGATTGCAGAAATTAAAGGCGTCGAATGAGTAAAAGCTTTGAAAGTAAAATGCAACGAACTCCACGTTGTTGGAAAGTAAAGGCTGGGATAATAAAAGTGTCGTCGAAGGTAAAGTACAGGAAAGTAAAAGACTTTGAAAATAAATGCAATGGAATTAAACGAGAACTCCACGTTCTTAAAAATGAAAGACTTTGAAACGTAAAGACTTGAACACTAAATGCTTGAACGTAAAAACGCAGTTGAAAGTAAAACGCAGAAAGTTTAAATGGCTTTGAACATAAATTTGCCATGGAAGATAAATTTCAAGAAACTGTAAAGGCATGGAAAGTAAACATGCTGAAGATAAATTAGATTAATGAAGACAATGGTGTTACATTACGTACATTCTCACGAACTCGTTTCTCTACACGCGGGTACTTTGAGTTTCTTAGAGTAACTTGTACAAAAATATGAACACACCATTTACATAAAACCAACTCCTATTTATAGTGCTAAGAAATAACTACTCAGTGGTGGTTACTGCTTCGAACGTGTGGATTTTGGCACCTTCCCCTTGATCTCAATTGTTCCCACGTTCACAACTGCTCTTATTTAAATTTCAAATATTGGAAATTCCCTCCAAACTTAATATAACCACTGCAGCGCTACATCCTTATGGTCGAAGAACCCTTTCCATACTTAGCCATTTTTTAAGGTTTCTCCACATTCATTCGACTCAGGCCTCTCAAAAGTTAGGTCGAAGCCTTCTTTACATTAAAAATACTTTTTAATATTAACATAACTTTGATTTTGTCTGGCGTCGAAATTGAGGGCTAACAAGCGCATACGCAATTAATGGATACACATTTTATACCAAAAAACAAGATGATAAAAGTACTATGCAAAATAGTGGTGTCACCGTGGTAGCTGAAGCAATGCACATTTCAAGTGTGAAAGACTTAAACCCCAAATTTGCAAATCTGTCATATTTTGGGGTTATCGAGCGCATTTGGGTGTTTGATTATGAGAAGTTTCAGATTCCTATATTTCGTTGCAAGTGGGTTGAAAATAATAATGGCCTTTTATTCTAGCCTCTCAAGCTAAACAAGTGTTCTATGTCACTGATCCGACAAGTACAAAATGGTCTATAGTGCTTTTATCTAACAAAGTAATTGATGAAAACGTTGGAGATCAAGGTGATATTGATGTTGATATTGAATCATTTACTAGAAATGATCAAGATGAAAATATTATAGCGAATGAATCATATACTAGAAATGATCATAATGAGGGTATTTGGATCAATCCAACCGTCCGTGTTGTTAAAAGACGGGTAGAACATATTCCAACCAAGAAAAGAAAGAGACGTTAGTGAAAAAGGTACTAGTTATAAAATTATAGCTTATATCATTCAATATAGCTTATATCATTCAATGGATTAGGATTATGGATTTTTATATTTGTCATTTAATTTTTTTTTTCTTTCTTACAGGTCAAATGTCTAGTAACCAGGAAGATACGCACGAGACACATGATACACATGAAGCTCAGAATGAAGCTTCGAAAGTAGAACATGAAATAAAACGAGGAAAAACCATTATGAAGTCAATCATCCGTGCTAGAGATAAAGGGACGAAATTTGATGTACATTGGAGAGACGAGAACCAACTAGTTGAGCCTAACGGTTCAATGTTGTCTTTATACATTGGTTCACTTGTCCGTCAGAACATTTTAATCACTAGTAATAATTGGAGGAGTAAATCGTTGGATGCCGGTAAAGAAAAGATATGGACTGAGATACAGGTACTTACCAAATATGATTGATGTTATTAGATTTTTATTGATGATTAAGTCTTTAATTTACTTATACTAACACTCTTTATGTTTATATGTGTATGTTTTTTTCGTAGAGGTCCTTTAATATTGAAGAAAGCCGGGAAAAGTATTGTCTTCAATTGGCCGGAAAGAGACACAGAGGGTTTAGAGCCTTATTATCAAACAAATATCTTAGGGATGAGGACAAAAATTTTGTTGAAGCAGAACTTCCACCGTTGTATGCGGATGTGATTACACCGGAAGAATGGGGCATTTTTGTAGCCAAACGGAAAACCAAAGAATTCAATGTAATGTTATCTTGTCATGTCTATTGATTGTATTATATATTTGTTTAATTAGTTTGTTTTGATATGACTTAAACTATTTTATCCAGAAATTGAGTGCCATTAATCGCGAAAGAGCATCAAAACCCGCGTATCCATACAGAAAAGGGCGTTTGTGATATGCACGGTTACAACAAAAATTGGTAAGTATATATTAATGCTATGATTTTATTAATTGTATTATTGTGTTATAATTGATGAACTTATTATTTAACTAAATGTGTAGTTAGAAGAGTCTAAAAGTGAAGAATCATCACTTCTGGACCATGTTTTGTGGAAGGAAGCTCGTGTGGGTAAGGATGGAGCTGTTAGAGAAGATGTTCAGCATGTTTATGACGAATGTGTAAGTATAACATTATTTCTCAAAGTTAATCAAAATTTTATTAAAATATAATTAATTTTTAATCCCCACTAATAATTTTTGATTTGTCAATGAATTTCAGGAGAATCTATCTAAATCCTTACCCATAGATGACGATGATTGCAGGAGCATTCTTAGTCGAGTACTAAATGTTCCTGAGTATCCCGGTCGGATGAGAGGTAAAGGATTTGGTGTGACTCCATCTTCCCTGTATAAGCAACCAAAGAGAAAAAATCCCAGCAACCAAGAAGTCATGCAAACTTTGATGGCACTACAAGCGCAAGTCCGTGAATTGCAACAGGATAAAGAGAGATATGAGGCGGAAAAGCGCGGTTCCGGTTTGAAAGATACTAGTGACAAAGCTAGTATCAATTCTCCAAATAAAATTCCCGAGGTAATTAACACATATTTATTTTAATTAAATTAACACATTTATTTTAATTGACCTTTATACATATTAACAATTACATTTTTATTATTTCTTCAGGGCATTTCATCTTGCCAGCTGTATTTATCGTTACCGACTTATCGCATGGTTGGCAAGGGAAAAGTGCATAACCTTGTGGGAGTGTTACTTCACCATCAATCGCTCCCTAATGGATATCTGAAAGTGTCGGTTGATATCGCTTTAGATACGGATGCGGTACTACCCATACCTGACTCGGTTTCAGAGGTTACATTGCTGCGGGATGCAATAGGTTTGTTTGTTGCATAGCCGTTAGACCTCATTTCCATAGGTTATGAGGTATGTTGAAAACCATTACGAATCTCTTAGTATTCAAATGTCAATTCTGAACGATTATGAAAATCATTCTGAACCATTACTTACATTTTTTTACATGGTAATGTTAGACTCCTACAAAACCCGCAGCTAAGAATAAAGGGGTTTTGCGGCAAAATGAGTCTGTTGAATCACACAGAGAGGTAGCTTTTAAGTGTTATTCTATTATCCGAATTCAAAACTTTCATGATTTTCTACTTTACCTAACTTATATGATTGTTAGGTTCCTGCTCATGCTTCACAACAGACCGGCAAGAAAAAAGCTCCTACAAGGACCGTGCAGGAAAAAAGAGTTCACTTTCAGTCGTGTCTAGAAACACTTATGACAATGTCAGATTTGATGGATGGTGTTATTCGTCAAATAGAAATGGTCGATGGTGTTTTTGGATTTTTGCATTCCGAGATAATCGGAAAAAAGGACATGGAGCAGATATTCAAGCATACTGAATTAGGCATCAGTGTTATGCATTCATACATCTGGTACTCCAATCAATCTATTATTTATTTAGTTGAACAATTTATTTACACATTTCAATGAAAATAGTCTAATGTTTATTATGTTTTTATTTAAGGTGTGCCTGTATGAAAAATTCATGCGGGGGACGGAATTGTCAAACATATTCAGTTTCTTCTCTTGCAGCCTTGTTAATGCACCGAGAATTGGTATGAATGCAATTGAAGTAAGAGACCACTTACTTGAGCGATTTATGGCCAGCAACACAGAAAGTTTGTTTCTTTTACCGTATAATATTGGAAACAGGTAAGATTTTCATTCTAATTTCATTCTAATCTTTAATTTGTATCTTTTGCGTAGAAATTATCCATCTAAACTTTTGTTATATTTTACAGTTGACACTGGTTGTTGGTTGCCATTAATCCTATAACATAAGTGGTCTATTATCTTAATTCATTGGATATTGATTGGTCCACATATCAGAATATGAAGGATGTGGTTGACACGTAAGTGAGATTGTTCAAAATATTCGTGTGTATTTGTATATTTAATTATTTCTGTGACATTGTTCTAAGTTTACGTTTTTCTTTTATAGAGCTATACTACTATACCGTGCACAAAGAGAGACTCGAGTAGCACGGGCTAGAGCAACCAATATTACATGGGTCAAAGTGGAGGTATATTAATTTTCACAATATTTCTTATTAGTGATGCTACTTAATAACACAAAACATCTATATTATTTCTTATTTGTTTGTCTATGTGTAGTGCCCTCGTCAGTGTAATGGCATAGACTGCGGGTACTTCGTTTTGAGGTTCATGAGAGAAATCGTTCAAATGGGACAATTGGAGATTCCTATTACGGTATTCATGGTTTTATAACTTAGGATTTATTTTAATATTTATCAGATATGTCATATAATTTATTATTTTTAACTAAATAATGCGTATTTTGTTTTGTTATGTAGTATTTCGATGATATGGCGTGTCCTTATTACACGAGGAAACAATTGCAAGATACTAAGGAGGAATTGTACGAATTCTTCATTGCAAGAAGAATTCTTTCTTGAATGTATAGTTTTGTGAATGTAAATTCTAGTTTATTGAAATGTCAATTCTATACAGGTTTGAAACCATACAATAGAATTTGTGCGAATTCTGCATGTAAATTCTAGTTTATTGAAATGTACAAATTCTATACAGGTTTGAAACCATACAATATAAGGAATTGTGCTAATTTTGCATTAATGTAAATTCTAGTTTTGAAATAGAATTTGTTAATGGATTTGCGTATCCATACTGGTTTATTGAAATGTGAATTATACAGGTTTATGGAAATGTGAATTATACAGGTTTCTACATAAAAAAATGGTTAAAATGGGATTTTAAAAAAAAATCTTCAAAATTATACGTAGACAAAAGACAACGCTTTTGAGAAAAAAGCGCTGTCTAAAGGTATAGGAAAAAGCGCTTTTAAGGAAAAAGCGCTCTCTAAAGGTATATAAAAAAAATCTAAAATTTTATATGTATACATTAGACAGCGCTTTGAAAAGCACTGTCTAAAGTCCCCCTTTAGAGAGCGCTTTTAAGGAAAAAGCGCTCTCTAAAGGTATATTAAAAAATCATTATACGTATACATTAGACAGCGCTTTCAATAGCGCTGTCTAAAGTCCCCCTTTATAGAGCGCTTTTGAAGAAAAAAGCGCTCTCTAAAGCATATAAAAAAATTCTTTAAAATTTTAAACGTATACATTAGACAGTGCTTTTAAAAGCGCTGTCTAAAGTCCCCCTTTTAGAGAGCGCTTTTTCATAAATAAAAAAGCATTGTCTTTACCTACGACAGCGCAGCCTTAGACAGCGCTTTTAAGCGCTGTCATAGGCCAAAAAAAAGCGCTCTCTTTTCCCTTGTTTAGCGTAGTGATGACGATGAATTCGCAACATTTGCAGGATTTGAATTCATCAACTATGCTTTTCCCGAGGTCAACGTCATCGAGAGAGATGGCTCCTCCAGTTCCGAGGAGGTGTGGGACACCCTGGGACAACCAAGTGGAAAATTTGACTTCATGGTCAAGTACACCGCTCCTGAAAGCTCTCGTATTAGGCTCAAAGACATCCAGCTAACTGGATGGGGAGATCTACCTGAGAGCACAAATGCTATGCAAAATGAAACAGAGGAATCCTCCTACGAAAATTCTGCCTGGGAGACAGATTCCAATGATCTTGCTCCACCAGAAATCAGCGTCATTTCTGAAGACAAATCAAGGAAAATACCAGACTTTGTGATTCACCGAGGAGTTCGCCGCCAATGGGTTGCTGTCGATGTTCCGAAGATCGTTCAAAAGTCAAAGTAATTGTCGTTTTTAACCTTTCACCCTGCCCAAGTAAAATAGATGTTTTGATAGGGCTTAATTTCTGTAAATTTCCCTCTTCTCTTTGCCCAATGCGACAGAGTTTTGTTTCATAGGGCTGTAGTTTGAAGAATCGACTTATTCATTAATAAAATAACGTCGTTATGTAATTTATGCATTAATTACTGTTTTCTCTTTTTGATTTTCTCAGAAAATGGTAATCCTAAAAAACATCCCAAATAATAATAAACAAGCAGTTATCAAAAAATACACTACACACACTTTTGCATTCTCTCTATATCTTCTAAACACGAATCATCACGTCATGCAGATTGCTTGTTTTAAATCCAGTTGAAACATATGATCCAATACCTGCTCCCGACTTTGAGTTCCCAGTATTTGAGGCTGAAGAAGAAGTTGACAACGAAATTCCAGAAGAGATCTCCTGACTACTCAGACAAGAGGAAAGGTCCATTGAAGCTCACAAAGAGCCGTTGGAAACGGTCAACGTGGGTTCATAAGAAGAGAAAAAGGAAATCAGGATTGGGGCACTGCTCAGTCTAACTGCCAGAGAGGGTTTGATAAAGCTTCTCGAAGGGTTTCCCGATGTGTTTGCTTGGTCCTATCAGGACATGCCAGGGTTGGATACCCGCATCGTGGAACATCACTTACCGTTGAGATCGGAATATCCGCCAATAAAACAAAGGTTGAGACGGACTCATCCGGACATGGCTATCAAAATCAAAGAGGAGGTACAGAAACAGATTAACGCGGGTTTCCTCGCCACATCAGAATATCCTCAATGGTTAGCCAACATCGTACCCGTTCCAAAAAAGGACGGAAAGGTCAGAATGTGTGTCGACTACCGAGATCTAAACAAGGCTAGTCCAAAGGACGACTTTCCTATACCACACATTGACATGCTGGTAGATAGTACAACAAAGTTCAAAGTTTTCTCCTTCATGGATGGATTCTCGGGCTATAACTAAATCAAAATGACGCCGAAAGACATGGAGAAAACTTCATTCATTACCCCATGGGGTACCTTTTGTTACAAGGTAATGCCGTTCAGTTTGAAGAATTCCGGGGCAACCTATCAAAGGGCCATGACTACTCTGTTTCATGACATGATACACAAAGAAATTGAGGTATATGTCGATGATATGATTGCAAAATCTAAGACAGAAGAGGAGCATGTGACCCACCTGTCAAAACTATTTGAGCGATTGAGAAAGTACAAGCTCTGCTTGAATCCCAACAAATGCACCTTCGGTGTCCGTTCAGGGAAACTCTTAGGGTTCATCGTCAGCCAGAAAGGAATTGAGGTCGATCCTGACAAGGTCAAGGCCATTCAAGAAATGCCTTCTCCGAAAACTGAAAAAAAAAGTCAGAGGATTCCTGGGACGTTTGAACTACATCTCCAGATTCATATTCCTCATGACTAGGACGTGCGCGCCGATCTTCAAATTACTAAAAAAGAACCAGGACTGCGTTTGGATAGAAGATTGCCAAACCCCCTTCGACAGTATCAAGGAATACCTGTTGAACCCGCCGATTCTATCACCTCCAGTGGAAGGAAGACCACTGATTATCTACCTCACAGTCCTAGAGGACTCAATGGGATGTGTACTTGGCCAACAAGACGAAACAAAAAGAAAAGAGTCTGCCATCTACTATTTAAGCAAGAAATTTATCGACTGCGAGACTTGGTACACTATGCTTGAGAAAACTTGCTGCGCTTTGACTTGGGCAGCCAAACGTCTATGCCAGTACATGATTCGTCACACTACTTGGTTGGTCTCCGAGATGGATCCAATCAAGTATGTCTTTGAAAAACCTGCTCTCACGGGAAGAATCGCCCGTTGGTAGATGTTGCTGTCAGAATATGACATAGAGTACCATGCTCAAAAAACCATAAAAGGAAGTGTTTTAGCCGATCATTTGGCTTATCAACCGATTGAAGATCAAGGATCTATCGGGTTTAACTTCCCAGACGAAGATGTCATGTATCTGAAAATGAAAGACTGCGATGAACCGATATCCAGTGAAGGGCCAGAACCAGGTTCCCAGTGGGGACTTATCTTTGACGGAGCAGTTAATCATTACAAAAATGGAATTGGGGCAATCATTGTTACCCCTCAGGGTACCCACATTCCTTTCACTGCCAGACTTACGTTCAAGTGTACAAATAACGAGGCCGAATACGAAGCTTGTATTATGGGTCTCGAAGAAGCGATTGATTTGAGGATCAAGAACTTGGATGTATATGGAGACTCAGCTTTGGTCGTCAATCAGATCAAAGGAGATTGGAACACATACCAATCAGGATTGATTCCTTACAAAGACTACGCGAGAAGGTTGCTACCCTTCTTCAACAGAATTAAGTTTCATCACATTCCTCGTGATGAGAATTACATGGCTGGTGCATTAGCCACTCTCTCTTCCATGATTAGTGTAGGACAATGGACCAACCTACCTAAGATCAACATAATGCACCTTGAACGGCCCGCTTACATCTTCATGATTGAAGCAGTCATAGACGACAAACCTTGGTATTACAATATCAAATGCTTCCTTCAGAAACAGGAGTACCCACATGGGGCATCTAGAAATGACAAAAAAACCCTCAGAAGATTGGCTGGAAGCTTCTTCCTAAGCGGTGATACACTCTATAAGAGAAATTTTGACATGGTCTTGCTCCGATGCATAGACAGACCAGAAGCAGACATGCTGATGAAAGAAATTCATGAAGGATCCTTTGGCACTCATGCCAACGTACATACAATGGCGAGAAAAATTATTAGAGCAGGTACTACTAGTTGACCATGGAATCTGATTGCTACAAGTACATGAGGAAGTGTCACAAGTGTCAGATATACTCAGACAAAATCCATGTACCGCCAACACATCTCAAAGTTCTTTCTTCCCCATGGCCTTTTTCCATATGGGGAATCGACATGATCGACATGATGGAGCCCAAGGCTTCGAATGGACATCGGTTCATCCTGGTAGCCATTGACTATTTCACCAAATGGGTCGAAGCAGCGTCGTACGCTAATGTAACCCGACAAGTGGTAGTCCGATTTATCAAAAACAATATCATCTGCCGTTATGGTGTTCCGAGCCAGATCATTACTGATAATGGATCTAACTTGAACAATAAGATGATCAAAGAGTTATGTGCTGAGTTCAAGATCGAACACCATAACTCATCTCCCTACCGACCCAAGATGAACGGAGAGGTAGAAGCGGCTAACAAGAACATCAAGAGGATCGTTCAAAAGATGGTTGTAACCTACAAAGATTGGCATGAGATGCTGCTCTTTGCTCTTCACGGTTATCGCACATCTGTTCGTACTTCAACAGGGGCAACCCTTTCTCTCTAGTATATGGCATGGAGGCAGTGCTCCCCATCGAAGTAGAGATCCCATCAATCCGGGTATTGATGGAAGCTAAGCTTACAGAAGCTGAATAGTGTCAAAGTCGACACGACGAACTGAATCTGATCGAAGAGAAGCGAATAACAGCACTATGCCATGGTCAGTTGTATCAGCAAAGAATGAAGAAGGCGTTCGACAAAAAGGTTCGACCTCGCGTTTTCAGGAAAGGAGACCTTGTGCTACAAAAGATACAATCATTTCTCACTGATTCTCGGGGCAAGTGGACTCCGAATTATGACGGCCCCTATGTGGTCACGAAAGCTTTCTCAAGCGGCGCCTTGAGACTTGCAACCATGGACAGAGAGGAATTTGCCTACCCCACAAATGTTGATGTAGTCAAGAAATACTTCGCCTTAAAAAAAAACGTCTCGGTGGATTGAAAACCCGAAAGGGCGGTCCAGGCAAAAATTAGAGACATGATCAAAAATCATCCCGGTGGATTGGAAACATCACAGTACAATCCAGGCAAAAGTTAGGGATAATGGCAAGTAACTATGTTCAACAAAGGGGCAAGTCTCTCAGCAGCAGTTACATCATCCGTCAGGAAAACTCCAGTCAAGGTCATCTTTGACAGAAGCTCAGGATGTCCCGAATTCAAAATTGGTAGAAGGATAATGGTCGTTATGTTTCAACGTAGCCCTTTTCCCTGTAAATTACCATTTTCTAACTTTGTAAATACTCTATGGAATCACGCGTTTGGCTGATTTCCATCCTATCAATAAATTTGAGCCCTTGTGCTTTTGTTTGCAATTCATATTTGTTTTAGCTTTACAGAATGATGTTTTTAACATGATCAACGATTCTTGAAATAAAAAAAAAAGAATTTACTTGTAAAACTTTTTCTACTTTCAAAATAAAGTTGGCAATTTCTTTTGACTGTTGAACATCAGAAGAACATCGGTCGCTTCTTCAAAAGTGTTCGAACGTCAAAATGCTGAATCAAAGTACTCCTTCTAACCCAGTGCGCCTGAATGAAGGATCAGCTGTATCGGATGCGGTTTTCCCATCTGGTACCCTCGGCCGAGTTCTCATCTCCTAAGCCTGACCAACATAGTTCCCCGCAGGGACTGTCTCTCATAAGCAAGGCAGAATTGCTACTTTTGGATCAACGGTACGACTTCTCCCCGCGATGGCCAAGTATCCCGTCATGTTCATCTTTTAGTATGTATGTCGCGTCAGTTTTGTCAGCATATACATACATACATCATGCATTATTGATTTGTATACACATTTTATATTGCATCGTTATCACTTTAGTCGGTCTTATCCCCTAGTGATAACAGTCATCTCAATTGGGTTGTCAGTTCTTTCCTCGTCAGGAAATGTTGCATCTAAACGATCTCTCTCCTCCAGTTTATTTCTGGATCAGAATTGTCCCTTGACCACTTTGATAACTTGAACCTCTGAAAGACCAGAGAACCTTTAATTGATGTCACTCTTCTCCATTGAAGATGATATTTTCGTTTTCCCGGATTAAGGAAGATCCCTAGAGGAAGCCTCTTAAGCAGAGATTCGGCAATACAACAATTTTTCTCTGAAAAAAAAAACCGCTGATGAAAAGGTCATCGGCACCTCAAAATTGGATCACATCATATGGCGTTTCCCCGGGAAGATCCCGAGAAAAGTATGATGTAATATCCCTAAGTGTGAAAGCAGTCTCTCAAGAGACTCATTTTTCCCAGTAGAGTCGACGAATGACGTCTCCAAACAGAGAAGTTTATACACCTCTACAACTCAGATGACTGGGTTCCCCAGCGAGTCTGACATCAAAACTTTTTCCATCAAATGGCATCTCTCTAGGAAAATTCGGCGAAAAGTTTGAGGAAAATCACTACGAATAGCGTCCCTTGTCAAGAAAGTTTATTGACAAAAGAAACTAAGACTAGTTCCTTGGTAGGAAGCCAGGATTGAGGGGAAGTTTACAAAAGAAACTAAGACCAGTTCCTTGGTAGGAAACCAGGATCGAGGGGAAGTTTATTTCAGAAACTGAGACCAGTTCCTTGGTAGGAGACCAGGATCGTGGGGAAGTTTATTTCAGCAACTTAGACCAGTTCCTTGGCAGGAAACCAGGATCGAGGGGAAGTTTACCTTTTCTAAGCATCATTGCTTAGCAAAAGAAGATGAATGCGTAAGCTACCATTCATAACCACCACCAAAATTTCGGGTATTCCGATATTTAATCCTCTTGCACCCCGAATGCCCGAACACCTTCGTCATTCGCACCTTCGGGTCCAAGAAGATTAAATAGGGGCATCTATCATACCCCAAATTTTGACCACTAAGATTTCCCATCATTGTGAAAATCATCATCACAATATGGATGAACTATCTTGCCTCACCAGTCTCCCCAAAGATGGGTGAACACTTACTACAGTCAAACTTAGGGTTTTAAACCCTCTCAGAGTTCTTAGACAAATGATCAATCAAGAAATGACATGATCTTCAACTTGTCTAACCTCTCAAATATCTACAAGGGATCAAGAGGACTCCCACTTTAAGGATTAAGCACAAGGCTGCTCCCTTCCATGTGGATCAAGCCTCAAGATCGCTAGTGTCACCAAATTAGGGTTTGGTCGACCAGGGCCTCCAGATGGAAATTTTCCTCTGGGCATGAGCCATTGCTTCAAAGCATAACCTATGATGCTCCAAGGGACATCATAAACCCAATCATCAAGTCAATTTAGCCTCAGGGGATGCATTCATCAAAAATCAGGAATTAGGGTTTCTTGCCCTAATTCACCCTTAAGTTGACTTTTGGGAAAAATCATGAGCCAAGACCTCAAGACATGATTTGAGGGTCTCCAAGATACTACATTGATCCATTTGCAACAATGGATTAATCCAAGAAGCTTGAGCAACAAGTCTCAATTTCATCTGAGCCACAATTAGGGTTTCGCAAGAAAAGTCAACTATAGCTTTGACTTTTAACCAGGACATGCTCCCAAACCCTAGGACATGCTTCAATATACCCTATAATACCCATGGAACATGTCCATCAAGTTTTATTTAGGTCAAAGGCATGATTTCCTAGAGGATCGCACAGTTTGGAATTCATCTGATAAAAAGTCAACTGTGCACAAAAGTCAAACTTTGACTTTTTGAGATTTTTCACTTTTATGATTTTTTAACCCTAAAATTATGTTAATGTGTGATTTGAATCATCATTCATCAAGAAAAATCAAGAAAAGTTGGATAACTTGTAAAAGGGGTAACCATAAAAACTTAGAAAATTTTCTAAGTTAGGAAATAAAGTGGCAAGGGTACCAACTTTGGAGGATCATAACTCCTAAACCACAAAGCCATTTTTCCCCATCCAAAGCTTGATTTGTAGATCTCATGGCCCTCTACAAAAGCTAAAAATGACCCCCCCCCCCCTCCAAATTCATTATGGATTTTGAGTTATGGTTGGATCAAAATCACTAAAAACATGAAAGTACAACTTTTCCAACACTTAGAAAAATTCTGGGCAAGGCAGATTTTATGTTGAAACACCAAAACTTGTGGGATTTTTTCACATAGATGCAAGCTGAATGAGTTCCAAAGATAAACATCAATGTTGTTGTGCATGTTGCCTACAATCCAAGCAACTCATTGGCATGAAACCACTCCACTTGAGCCAAGAGTTATGGCTGCTATAACACACCATGCCAAGGCTGCCATGAAAAATCAGTTTGTGAGTTTTCTTGCCATCCACGATTTTTGAGTCAAAAGTAATGATCACTATGCCACATGCATCCAATCTGATCATAAGCCAACTGATCCAACTGATAGGGTTGAGTCTAAAGGGCAAGGGATCTTCCAACTTGAGATTAATGCATTTTGGCATATATGCCTTGAAATTCAAAGGCATTTATGTGAAATAGGGCACTTTCAACAAAGCCACTCTACTCAGTCAAGTTCTCTGATTAAACAATAATAAAAACATCTGAAGAATGTGAATTTGGTCAAGGCATAGCCCTGCTCTTGGGAGGGGCTAGGTTGCCTTGTGTGAGAAGAAATGCCACCAAGCCAAAGCCTTTGAATGTAATCTGATCCAGTTGCCATTCACTATTCCTCCAAGACAAGAGTTGATCACCTATAAATAGAGGTTCCAATGGATCATTCAACTCACACCAAAGCCAGTTATAGCACTGCTTTCTCTCATTCTCTCTTTAGTGCCAAGTTTTCTTATTTTTGAGCAACCACTATCGGGTTTTGAGTTGCATCCATAAGCAATCCATTCTAACTGCCCAGACACATCACATATGATGTACTGGAGGTGCCCAAACACTTAAACACTAACTGTAACACCCCCAGCTCAAAATCACCTATCAACCTAGCCATTATGCTTCAATTATGCAGTTGGAGTGCTCCAGCTTGATCCAAAGACTTCCAAAGTGTTCCAAAGCTTGCAACACACTCCACAACATCCATTGAAGCTGTTCAGATCATCACAACCCATCTGTAACACCTCCAACTCAAAAATCAAATTGCTCTTGCTGTCACGACCTTCAAGTAAGCCTAAACTTGGTCATCTCTTAATCTATGCATATTTCCTCGCACAATACTTTTGCCAAATGTTCATAATCATGCATAGAATGTTTCCCCTCAATTAATTGCTTTGTTTGAATCGTGTATCAAAATTCTCAGCCTTCATGCAAATTTTAGGGTTCTTGAGATTTTGTCTTGATTTCTTATTCCACGTTAAAAATAAATGAAATTAAAGACCATAGGCATGATCGTGAGGTTGAAACGAGCAGATTGATAGGTGGTTTGCATGATATAATCAAGTATTCAAGGAGATTGGAGAGAAAATGCAAATCTGGGCAAAACTCAGAACACGCGCGTGTTCTTGACGCCCTTTTTTTGAAAATTCAAATATTTGAATTTTGTGATTTTATTTAATTGATTCAAAAATTAATTTCTCTTTGAGTTTTAATGATTTTGAGTTGATTCTTTTTTTTATAATTCACAAAAATGTTAAAATATTTTATTTTATCAAAAAATCCCAAAAATATTTTTTATTTCATATAATTGATATTTTTGCAAAGAATTAATATTTTAATTGTTTTTGACATTTAAAATATTTTTTCCCTCTTGATTTTGTAAATTTTAATGACTTCTAATCATTTTGTAGGTCAAAACATTATTTTTTGAAACATTAATCCAAATCACAATTTGTTCCCACACATGTTTAAACAATTTTGATCATTTTAATTGAATTTTTATTCAATTAAAATACATTTTGGAAACAAATTAGGGTTTTGATTAATTCAACCCTCACAAATCATTTTCAAACTCTTTGGGCCTCTAATAGAGTGTAAGACCCAAGCATTTTTTTAAATAACCTATTTTGGGCCTCACTTATTTTATAAGTCCCTCCGGGTATTTTCAAAAACCTCGACGTGATCGTCGTTTTGTACACAAATAACCTTGGGCCTACCCTCGAGTAGTAAGACCCATTCTTCTTTTTTAAAACACTTTGGGCGTCTAATAGAGTGTAAGACCCAACCCCTTTTGTGAATACACAAATTTTTGGGCCTCACTTATTGTATAAGTCCCGTTGTATTTCAAAAAGTTCAACGCGATCATCGTCCGTTGAAAAACAAACCATTGGGCCTCTCCTCGAGCTATAAGACCCATTCAAAACTCTTTGGGCCTCTATTAGAGTGTAAGACCCAATCCCCTTTTAACCAAAACAAATTTGGGCCTCAGATATGGTATAAGTCCCTCTGTGTTAAAAGAAAATCTCGGCGCGATTGCCATTTCGAGCGAAAAATCATCTGGGCCTACCCTCGAGTTATAAGCCCCACTCTTTTTCTTTAAACCTTTTGGGCCTCTTGAGAGAGTGTAAGACCCACCTCTTTGTACAGAAAACCTTTTCGGGCCTTAGTCACTTGTATAAGTCCCTCTGTACAAATTCACAGTGCGATCACTGATAAACCTTGGGCCTCTCCTTGAGCTGTAAGCCCCAATCCTTCTTTTCAAAGCACTCTCTCCTTTGATTTTGAATATACTGTTATTTTCAATTTTTCTTTGTTGAACAACTAATAAATAGCATGGAAGCTCTACAACCGAGTAAGTGGTTATATGATTTTATTTACCGCTTTCATATACATATAACTGTATTGTGGGGTTGTTTCACTGTAAGTCTTCTTTCATAAACTCATATCAACTGTGTAATAATAGTATAGATACTTAGAGTTTCCCCGGCAACTACATCTAGCATTAAGCCCGTTGATCACTCTTAGAAGTAGACAAAACTAGATCCCCATAGGATCACCATACACAGCCTTCCCTCCTCTTGGGGTTAAACAATATGGAGACGTGAAAGGCAGCATTCTCAGTGAACCCTTTCACAGACTGTCACCTTTAGAAATCGTCAAAGAAACTCTATTCCCCAGAGATGATCTTTTCTCCGTGAATGTCATCTCTTGAGTTTCTTCCAAATTCTCAAACTTTCCTGGCTTGATCTATTCTCTGTGAATAGTCTGTCTTGAATTTCTCGGGGTTTGGGGACCCACAGGCTTCTTAAAAGCATGCTCGCCTCCTCTTGGGCATTGTACAAGGACCCATCGGCTTCTTAGAAGTTTTCACAGCCTCCTCTTAGGCTTCGTATAAATGATTTCTTCCTCCGGGAATGATAGCCTCCTCTTGGGCTTCGTACAAATTGTCCCTCGGTTTCTTAAAAGTTTTCCGCCTCCTCTTAGGCTTCGTACAAATTGTCCCAACGACCTCCTAGAGGTATAGGAACAAAAATTAGTCATCTTAATAGAACAGTCTTTCAAAAAGTCTAAATCTTGCTACTGCTGTTTCTTAAACGTAATACAAAAGATGAAACTCTAGACTTGGACAGTCTAATTACCTTGAGTCTCAAAAACATTCTCAATATCCTTTCAAAACTAGGCGATACCCTTTGGATTTTCCATTTCCTTAAAGAACGGGAGATAACCCTGATCCTCAAATCAAATCCCTGAGTGCAAACAGTGCTCATATAAGAACTGATTTTCTCTTTTAACCAACATAATGGACCTGTCACTCAACTGAAACAATCAGCAGCACCCTAGCCTCCTCTTGGGGTTTGTACAATGATTCTCCCCAGCGGAGCTAACCTCTTTTAGCCTCCATCTCGAGCTTCGTACGAGATACAAAAACACTCTCTTGTTGAGTATAAAAGACTCTCTTGTTGAGTCAAAAATCCTTTCAGCCTCTATCTCGGGCTTTGTACGAGATACAAAAAGACTCTCTTGTTGAGTCAATCATCCTTTTAGCCTCTATCTCGGGCTTCGTACGAGATATAAAAATACTCTCTTGTTGAGTATAAAAGACTCTCTTGTCGAGTCAACCTTTAGCCTCCGCCTTGGGCTTCGTACAAGACACATCTAAAAGCACTCTCTTGTTGAGTCAACTCCTTTTAGCCTCCCTCTCAGGCTTCGTACGAGACATAAAAGCATCCTCTTATTGGGTCGATAGCCTCCTCTTAGGCTTTGTATAAGAAAAACCCAGGTGGAGTCAATCAACCTTTTAGCATCAAAACTCTGCCTCGTTCACAGTACACAAACATCAACAACTCCTTTCCTAATTGTTGTAAGCGACAAGCCTCTGGATTATCTACATCCATGCCATTGTCTCTCTTTTAGCATGAGAAATACCTAAGGAAAAGATGGCATTGCTCTACACTGAGTTAAAGTCTTCTCCTTCAGGTTGAAAATCCCCTATAAAGGAAATTATGGCATTGCTGGATTCACATATCCCAGTTAAAGTAATTCTCCTTTATAATCAGTCACCCAACAGTTGTGACAAACAGACCCCTTTAGAGATGACAAATTCTCTCTAAAGACAACACCCTTTAGCTTCACATCTTGGGCTTCGAACAAGATACAAATAGACCTTTTCAGCTTCACGTCTTGGGCTTTGAACAAGACACCAAAACATCTTTTTCCTCCCAAAAAATAAGAGGAACTATGATCGCTCTGATGTCCTTGTTTCGGTAAACTGGAATACGTAGGCATAAGATTGAAAGAAAAATCTTAGCGAGCACCCTCAACAAAAACCCACAATCCCATACCCACATCAATTAAAAAGTATTAGTCCTAAACCCCTACCCGTCAACATTCCCGGTGTTCCGTTATAAACAAAGAAAGAAGAAAAAATCCCCACTTCCATATCGCATCCGTAACCTAACAGACCGTTGTTTAAACTCAGTATGCAGGCAGGGTTAATTGGGGACATCTATTTCCCTTCCTTCATCAGCTCACAATAGGATAAAAAATGAATCGACCTGTAGTAACCCCAAAAGAGCGGCAGTGCCTACGAAACACGTCCAATTTCGCTCGCTACATGCTCGCTTTACGAGCCTGGGCAAACATTTACCTTGCGAATGATTCATTTGCTTTGTGAACTAGCGATTCCTGCAATCGCTGCTACGCACCAGTAGCATCCCAGCCCCAAAACCCTTTACGACTCCAACCTCAATTAACCCCAAAACCCTCCCAAAACAGTCCTGAAACATCAAGGCAATCAAAGGCATAAAACCTACGACTATTAGGTCGGTTAATTTCACTATTCTAACTCCAAATCACCTAAACCTTCACAAACTCTCAATGTTCCCATAAACCCCATAAATCCCTTTCTCATACAAGATCCCACATATCATTAAAAAGGTTTAGCCTCGAAAGCTTATTTTTACCCCTAATCAATTCAACCCTTAATAATTCATCATCAATCCTCAGAAATACCTCTAAATCATCAATAACTCATAAACCCTTCAAAAACCCCAAAAAACTCAAGATCCATTTTAAACACATCATTCCTATATTGAAAACAATGAAAGGCAATACTCCCATTACCTTAGATTGTCGATCCGGAGTTTTCTCTACTGATTCTTCGGAAACCTTCTTGAATCCTCACTTTTTCCTTCTTCCTCAGAGCTCTGCACTTTTCTCCTTATTTTCACGTTCCAACTAAATGAATTCTATTCCTTCCCAATTCCCTTTTGTTAAATCCTTGGGCTCTCAAAATGGGCTTTCCCCTTAACACGCTCACTAATCCTCCTCAAAAGTCCATCTTACCCTTAATTCCTCTAATATTATTTAAATTAATAATAATACTAATATATTCATATTATATACTATTATTTAATTAAATAACCGAAACTCCATCAAAATACCGACGTCGACACAAACCACCAAACATTCACCGAAAATTCACAAATATTATATTTAAAAAAATTAAATAAATATTCTAATAAATTTGGGGTGTTACAACTCTCCCCACTTACAGAATTTTCTCCCTCGAAAATTACCTCAAAGAAATAGAGTCGGGTACGACTCCCTCATCTGATCTTCGCATTCCCAAGTCCAACTTTCGCCAGCTGGTCCGCCCCACAACACCTTCACCAAAGTTATGTCTTTACCCTGCAGTTGCTTCATTTCTCAATCGTCAATCCGCACAGGTAAAGCTTCCACTGTCAGGTTATCCCTCACTTGTACGTCATCCATCTGAATCACATGTGACGGATCCGGAATGTACTTCCTCAACTGAGACACATGGAACACGTCATGCAAATTTGCAAGTGACGGCGGTAAAGCAATTACATAGGCTACCTCTCCTATCCTCTGCGAGATTTGATACGGACCAACAAAACGTGGAGTGAGCTTCCTAGACTTCAAAGCTCGACCCACACCAGTCACTGGCGTTACCCTCAAAAACACGTGATCTACCTCTTGGAATTCAAGTGTCTTCCTCCTCTTATCATGGTAGCTCTTCAGGTGACTCTGCGACGCTCTCATCCTTTCTTGGATTATCTTAATCTTCTCGGTCGTCTCTTGCATAATTTCAGGTCCGAGTACAACACTCTCGCCCGACTTATACCAACACAAAGGAGTTCTACACCTCCTCCCATACAAAGCTTCATAGGGCGCCATTCCAATACTAGCATGAAAACTATTATTGTACGTGAACTCAATCAACGGAAAATGGCTATCCCAAGATCCTCCATGATCCAACACACAAGCTCTCAGCAAATCCTCTAAAGATTGGATAGTCCTTTCTGTCTGACCGTCTGTCTGCGGATGATAGGCAGAACTCATCCTCAACTTAGTACCTAACGCATATTGCAAACTCTTCAAGAACCTCGATGTAAATCTCGGATCTCTATCCGACACAATACTCGAAGGTATCCCATGTAACTTTATAATCTCTTCAATATACATCTCGGCCAACTTCTGCATAGAATGATTAATATTCATCGGCAAGAAATGAGCCGATTTAGTTAATCTATCCACAATCACCCAAATGGAATAATTTCCCTTAGCAGTCTTCGGCAATCCCACCACAAAATCCATGGAAATACTATCCCATTTCCATTCTGGAATCCTCAACGGCTGCATCATACCTAAAGGCTTCTGATGCTCAATCTTCGACTTCTGACAAGTCAAACACGTGTAAACAAACTCCGCAACATCCTTCTTCATACCCGGCCACCAAAACAACTTTTTCAAATCTTGGTACATCTTCGTAGCATCAGGATGAATACTCAACCTACTTTGGTGTCCTTCCTCAAGAATGCTCTTCTTAATATCTGGAACATCTGGAACACACACCCTGTCTCTGAACATCATCACACCATTCTCGTCAATTCAGAGTTCTCCTCTGTTAACTTGGTTGATCAAAGTCAACTGGTCAACTAACTTCAAGTCAGATTATTGTCCCACTCTGATCTCTTCCAGAATACCACTAGTCAACTTCAACGTTCCCAACTTCACACTGTCAGGAGTCTCTTCACACACCAAACTCAAATCTTGGAATTGCTCAATTAATTCCAATTCTTTCACCATAAGCATCGACATATGTAATGACTTTCTGCTCAATGCATCGGCCACTACATTTGCTTTGCCCGAATGATAATTCAAATCAAAATCGAAATCCTTCAACAACTATAACCACCTTCTATGCCTCATATTCAATTCTTTCTGATCAAACAAGTACTTCAGACTTTTATGATCACTGAACACTTCAAACTTAGAGCCAAACAGATAATGTCTCCAAATCTTCAACACAAACACCACAACGGCCAATTCCAAGTCATGCGTAGGATAATTCCTCTCATGAACTCACAATTGTCTCGAAGCATAGGTGATAACTTGGCCATTCTGCATCAATACTCCACCAAGACCCATCTTCGACGCATCACAATACACCATAAAAGATTCACTTGGATTAGGCAAAATCAGCACTGGAGCGGTCGTTAATCTCTTCTTCAATTCCATAAAACTCTCTTCACAAGTTACATCCCACACAAAAGCTTGACCCTTTCGAGTCAACTGAGTCAAAGGTAATGCCAACTTAGAAAATCCCTCGATAAACATGCGGTAATAACCCGCCAATCCCAGAAAACTTCGTATCTTAGTAGCAGACTTCGGAGTCTCCCACCGTAACACAACATCAATCTTGGAAGGATCTACAACAATTCCACCACTCGAAATCACATGGCCAAGGAAACTCACTTCCTTCAACCAAAACTCACACTTCGACAGCTTTGCATACAAATTCTTTTCCTTCAACACTTGCAACACCGTTCTCAAATGCTCAACATGCTCTTCTTCAGACTTAGAATATATCAGAATGTCATCGATGAAAACCACCACAAACTGATCCAGATACTCATAAAAAATCCGATTCATATACTCCATGAACACACCAGGCGCATTGGACACACCAAACGACATCACAATGTATTCATAGTGACCATACCTCGTTCTGAAAGCCGTCTTCGGAATGTCATCAGGCTTAACATGAATCTGATGATAACCAGACCTCAAATCAATCTTACTAAACACACAAGCACCTACTAGCTGATCCATCAAGTCGTCGATTCTCGGAAGTGGATACTTATTCTTGATAGTCACTTTATTCAACTGCCGATAATCAACACACAACCTCATACTTCCATCCTTCTTCTTCACTAATAACACAGGAGCACCCAACGGAGAAACACTTGGTCGAACAAGCCTCTTCTCGAGCAATTCTTCCAGCTGTTTCTTCAATTCACGTAACTCAGAAGCTGGCATCCGATAAGGAGCCATCGACACTGGACTCGTACCTGGTGCTAAGTCCACTGCAAACTCTACTTCACTCTCTGGAGGCAAATCACCGATGTCATCCGGAAACACCTCTGGAAATTCACATACAACAGGTAAGTCGACACTTGCAGCTTCATGATCAATCTGCAATGATGCAAACATTGCAAACACCAAGGATTCATCTTCCATAAGCTCGTCTACTTGCCTAGCAGACAGGAACATCAACTCTCCATTATCACCAAACTCAGGAAACTCCACAACCTTAGTATAAAAATTGATATGAACATGGTTGAACTCCAACCAGTTCATTCCAAGGATTACATCGATTTGGTGCAAGGGTAAACACACCAAATCCATCACAAAACTCTTCCCAAAAATTGTCAAAGGACATCTCAAACACACAAAAGTAGTAGTAACAGAACCATTAGCAGGAGTCTCTATTAGCATACTACCATTCATATTAGACAACTTCAAACTCAATTTATTTGTACATTCAAGCGAAACAAAAGAATGAGTAGCACCAGTATCAATCATAGCAACCAACTCAACATCATTAATAAAACAAGTACCTCGAATCAGGTTGTCCTTCTCTAACACTTCTGCACCACTCAAAGCAAACACTATGCCACTGGTCTGAGCAGCAGTAGCCGTCTTCTTCGGCTTCTGACACTTGGTACTGATGTGAGCCTTCTCACCACAATTGAAACAAGTTGGACCATCATCCTTGCAATCATTAGCTCTATGACCCTTCTTACCACACTTGTAGCACCTCAACACATTATTAGTGCAAACATCAGCACGGTGACCTTGCTCGCCACACCTATAACACTTCCCAGAAGCGGGAGCTGCTCCCCCACTTGTCTTTTTCCCATCTGAAGCCTTCTGCTTCCCTTTGTCAGCTGAAGTCGTATAAGGTTTCCCCCTATACTGCCCTTTCTTCTCACTCAACTGCTTGTAGTGAGCAGATCGAGCTCGACTATCCTCATCGTAGATTCTGCTCTTCTCTACCAACTCAGCATACCTACGGATCTGTTGATACCCAATACCTTTCTTAATCTCTGGTCTCAGCCCATTCTTGAACTTGAGGCACTTGGACATCTCAGCATCACCACGGTTGTAGTGAGGACAAAACTTCACCAGCTTCTCAAACTTCGCAGCATACTCTGCAACAGTCATGTCTCCTTGCTTCAGCTCAAGGAATTCCTCCTCTCTTTTACCACGAGCATCCTCTGGATAATACTTTCCCATAAATTCCTGCTTGAACACAGCCCAGGTTATCACAGTGCCAACATCTTCCAGTCTCTGACGGGTGTTATCCCACTAATCTTCAGCCTCCTCTGACAGCATATGAGTTCCAAACTGAACTTGCTGCGCGTCAGTACATCCCATCCCCCGGAAGATCTTCTCGATCACCTTCAACCACTTGTTTGCACTTGCTGGATCGTGAGTACCCTCAAACTCCGGTGGATTGTTCCTCTTGAACTCCCCCAAAGCACGAAACTCATCTGGAACTCCACCATTCGGATTGAGTTGCGCCACCACATTAGCAACTGATTCCAAAGCATCTGCAATATCACGATCATTTCTTCCAGCCATCCTGCACACCACCAACAAGGTTAGAAGAACTAAAACATCGACAGTGTACACACACTCGTCGACTGACAGGGGACTGACATCACGTAAATACCTGGCTGGACGGACCGACCTACTCTGATACCACTAATGTAACACCCTTTTCTACCCCACAAATATCGTAGCGGAATAAAATAAAATCATAGTAAAAACAGAATCACCTCAAAGGGTGCACATTTCTCAATAAATTCAAATCAACAAAAGTTACTCCGTAAACAACGGGTTTTCCTCAAAATAACTCAAAAATGCCTCAAAGGGCATCAGAACCACCATAACCACAAAAATCCCACAAAAGGGTTTATTACAATAAACCATAGTCATCAAATAATAAATAAAATAATAACCAAATAAAAGTCAACATGGTTCGACTCAACGACCCAACCCAATGTTACACTATCAGAGCAAGACCCTCTACATCGACCAAAATGCAAATAACTTCAAAAGTCCTCAAAAGCATCCACGGCTAATCCTGATCACCTGCACGTTACCCACGTGGAGGCAACATTCAAATGGGCAGGGTGAGTAAAACAATTCATTATAATCAATATAAAATAAGATATGCATAAAAATGGTGTCATCATCATATACGACATCATCAGAGTCATCACAAGGCAAACATCAAAACACGTCATCATAAATCACAACAGATGCCACATAAATGCAATGCACAACAGGATTCATGCATGTGGTACCAATCATCACAATCGATGGACACTTAGGCCATCACCCTCCAAAGATCCCCGTAAAATAGGATCGGTTCCACACAAGAATCAGAGCACGTCATAAACCACATCCACACAATGGGATGGAAGCCACAAATAGACCGAAGTCTAACATCATCATCACTAGACCAAAGTCCTAACATCATCACCAGAATATGCTGTGAATGCATGATACTCAACGTCAATAATCATCATCATCAAAAATATCATTATGAGCATCATCATTCACCAAAACATCAGGTTAATCATGTCATCATATATTCATCAAAACATCACAAATCATCATCACTTAATCATCAGTAACATCACAGTAAACCATCAGAAAATCACAGCGTCAAACAATCAAAACAGCACAACATCATAAAACAAATTTCGTGAACAACAGGGTTCGTTGCTGAGTTCGCTGTGCGAACCTGCTCGTTGGGACCTTCGCTTTGCGAAGCTGGCAGCGAAGCCCCAATCCCATACAAAAACCAGAGAGTTCCCCAATCTGCCTCTCCTCGCTCCTCCATTCCATGTGTGAAGCCCTTTGCTGGGACATTCGTTGTGCGAGCCCACAAAATCACATCTAAGAATTCATCCTAGTAGCATCACATAATTTATCGCGTATTCGCTGCGCTGCTCGCTTTGCGAGCCTGGGCGAACATTCTCCTTGCGAATGATTCATTCGCTTTGCAAACTAGTGATTCCTGCAATCGCTGCTACACACCAGTAGCATCCCAGCCCCAAAACCCTTTACGACTCCAACCTCAATTCACCCCAAAACCCTCCCAAAACAGTCCTGAAACATCAAGGCAATCAAAGGCATAAAACCTACGACTATTAGGTCGGTTAATTTCACTATTCTAACTCTAAATCACCTAAACCTTCACAAACTCTCAAGGTTCCCATAAACCCCATAAATCCCTTTCTCATACAAGATCCTACATATCATAAAAAAGGTTTAGCCTCGAAGGCTTATTTTTACCCGAATCAATTCAACCCTTAATAATCCATCATCGATCCTCAAAAATACCTCTAAATCATCAATAACTCATAAACCCTTCAAAAACCCCAAAAACCTCAAGATCCATTTTAAACACATCATTCCTATATTGAAAACAATGAAAGGAAATACTCCCCATACCTTAGATTGTCGATCCGAAGCTTTCTCTACTGATTCTTCGGAAACCTTCTCGAATCCTCGCCTTTTCCTTCTTCCTCAGAGCTCTGCACTTTTCTCCTTATTTTCACGTTCCAACAAAATGAATCATATTCCTTCCCAATTCATTTTTGTTAAATCCTTGGGCTCTCAAAATGGGCTTTCCCCATAACAGCCTCACTAATCCTCCTCAAAAGTCCATCTTACCCTTAATTCCTCTAATATTATTTAAATTAATAATAATACTAATATATTCATATTATATACTATTATTTAATTAAATAACCGAAACTCCATCAAAATACCGACGTCGACACAAACCACCAAACATTCACCGAAAATTCACAAATATTATATTTAAATAAATTAAATAAATATTCTAATAAATTTGGGGTGTTACATTACCCAGTGTCCAGTTTGTGTTTTTGGCCGTGTTTTGGTCCTTTTCTCCTCTTCTTCATTTTCCTTTTGATTTTTGCTTTGGACTACACTTTTAAAGGTCCTATTCCTTTTTAAATTCATTAGACTTAGGGTGTAGATGAAGTTGGATAAACATTCACTAATTCAAATTTATCTTTAAAGTGAATTGTTCAATTTATTTTAGGTGCTTTGAGTTATTGATATGTTTAGTACTTTAATCCACCAAGATGAGTGGATGAACTTAAAGATGGAATGGTCTTGAATTTGCAATTCAATTTGGCTTTCCCCTCCCTTCTTCTTCTTTTTCTTTTGATTGATGAAAATCTTTGATATCATTGGAACTTATTTGAAGTTCTTGATAAAGATGAGATCGTTACCTCTTTTCTTTTCGTGCGGTATTGCTTTTGGAGAGTGATCTACATATCACTTCTCTAGCATGCATTAGCACTAACATCGTTATTGATCGGCCTTCCATAGTATGCTCATCCTCATAGATTGTGCTACGATTGCTTAACATAGCGCTACATGTGTCTCGAATCGGAAAATGATCATTCGTGGCCTAAACTTATGTTTGAAAGCCCAAGGATGGTTAATTATTTGTCTTAGGTCCATTACTTATGAAACTTGTTGTTAGGAGGCTTTGATTTTATCAATCCTTTAATGAGTCTTCATTAACTTTGGCCTAAGTTCATCATTTAACCATCGTTGATCATTTTTTCTAACAACTAATCACTAACTCACTAACAATATTATTGTGCTAATTTTGTTTATGCTTCCTTCTTGCTCCCTATCTCTCTTTATTTTTTTTATGCTTTATCATATCATATCGTTTGTTTATGTTTCCGTTATTTTCCCTTTGTCCACTTGGACCTTTTGTTTATGTTTATGTTCTTTTTCTTTTGTCAATTTGGACCAAAAAATCTTAATAAAGGCTTAAACCCCTAAAAACTTGTTCTCATAATGTTGGACTATGGTTACTATCCTTTGCACTTGGACATGGAACTTTGGACTTAGAATTAGGATCCTAACCTATGCTTGGAAGTTTGTGATGGAAAACCTTGGATTTTGGATACTTGAAGTTCTCCTTTGAAGACTCATTTTGATCAAGACCAAATAATGGGAAGAATGTTTATGCTATGGAGCTTGCTTGTGTGGTTAGACCGTTCTTATCCTTAGCTTTTATCTTTATGCAATAGGATAGTTCCTTCTTCTCCACCGCTTTCTTAAATTTTCAAAATCTTCTCCCTTTTTCAAAACCTTTTTGTTTTCAAAACTTAAACCGCTTTCATAATAAAACCTTGACTTTGGTCAAGTGATTTTCAAACTTTGTTTTTTTCTCTAATAAATGTCAATTAATGTTAATTATACTTCGACCATTTCAAAAACACGTAAAAAATTCAAAAACTCATTCAAACCTTTTGTGCCGTTGTGCACTTTTTCTTTTAAAACTTTTCAAAAAGATTAGACATGAGTCATCTTTGTTGATGAGATGTAAAGCTCCTAACCATGGTTTTTGTGTAAAGTATGGTCATTTTCCACTATGATGTTGAAGTGATTAGTCTTGTTGATTTTAATCCAAGCAAATCCTCCATCTTGATGTGATGCAAATGCCTCTTTCACATACCTTTGGGTAATTAGTTGAGTATTCTCTCTTGAGAATGACAAGTTGTCTCTTTCAAAATAAAATGAACCATAACCAATAATTCTTGTTATTTGTACCACGAACTACGAGGTTTTGATCCTATATTGCACTTTATGGGTACGTAGGCATGAGGCGATAAGTCTCTCCAAACACAAAAATATTAAAAAATACTTCTCTTCTCACCTCCCCAATCTATTTTCAAACAAACCTTTTTTAAACCAAAAAGCGTAGATATTTCAAAGGGTTCCTATAGAGTACTACAGACGTTTTGGGTGCTAACACCTTCCCTTAGCGTAACCAACCCCCTTACCCAGTCTCTGTTTATCTGTTCTTGTTTTAGAGCTTGTTTAGGTTTTGTTCTCTCTTTTTCCTTTCCTTTTGGATAAAATAAAAGTGTGGTGGTGACTCTTGCTTTATGAGTTAAGTTAATCCATAGCTTACACTCACAAATTTTCCCGCTACAGAAAAGTGACGACTCAGCTGGGGACTCTGGTTCTTAGTGGGTTCGGCATACTTTGATTTATTTATGCTTATTTGTTTGATTTGTTTGTTATTGCTTGTTCTATTTGGGCGCTTGGTGATCTCTGTGTGGTGAGATAAGTCCTATACCCGGAGTTGAGTGCACTTATGATAGGAGGGTGGTATAGTCTTGTTTGGCTTACGTGGAATAGTCCTTACTAAGATGACTTGAGATCCCCCACTCAGTGGAGGCCCCTTTGGGATTACTGATGTCATATGAGTAGTCGTATTTGGCATTACTTTTTCTGACCTGGGAGCCTGAGAAGCTGAGGACCGTAGAACCTTTAACCCATCTTGGCCTTATTAGGACGTGGTACAGTGGCTGGTCATGTGTAGACTTGAATCAGTTGTTACGCGATACCACACTCAGACGAATTTCTCTTGAGAATATTATTGGCTGACGAGTAGTCGTTTAAGCCGATAATATCTGAAAGATGGATCTATGACTCTGGGAACATTTTTAAAACCTTGTTCTACAGGTGCCGATTTAACCTTAGTACATACCATTGTGGGAGGTTCTTACCCTTGGCTCCATGCTCGTGGCTCGAACCTTTGAACCCGTGTGCTTTGTTTGATCTTGTTAGAGGTTGCTGCATCATGCACTCATGCATTCATGGACATTTTGTTTCAATCAGTTTTCAAGGATCTTAGAGATTTTCCTTTGCAAACATCACAAATATTGTGATCATGGACATTGGAAGGAGAAACACTCAGAAGTACGGTTTCAGAGATCCTGATCTTACAGATTTGAAAAAGCTAGTGTCCTTGGTAGTTGATCGTGCAGACTTTAGATCTCGTCGTGGGAGACTTCTATCTATTCTTTCTACCAACATTCAAGATGGAATTCTGTACACCCTAGTGCAATTCAATGATCCTGTCTACCGATGCTTTAGTTTTCCTGATTATCAGCTCATGCCGACTCTGGAGGAGTATGCTTATCTATTGGGAATACCAGTTTCTGATAAGGTTCCTTATACTAGTTTGGAGGAAGTTCTTAAGCACCAAGATATTGCTGCAACCACCCATTTGAAGAAGTCTAATATAGATGCTAACCTTATGGTTAAGGGAGGCATCAAGGGTTTGACTTCTAAGTTCTTGATTGGGAAAGCCACTTTATTTGCTAATGCTGGTAGCACATTTGCGTTTAAGGCTATATTTGCTTTGCTTATCTACGAACTAGTCTTATTCCCTAACGTTGACAACTTTGTGGATGTTAACGCTATTAGGATTTTCTTGATTGGGAACCCTGTTTCGACTTTACTTGGTGATACTTACTTCTCCATCCATCATAGGACTTCTAAGGGGAATGGTACCATTGTTTGTTACACACTTCTGCTGTACAAATGGTTTATTTCGCACTTGCCACAGTCATCTGCTTTCAAGGAGAACAAGAATTGTTTAAGGTTATCTCAGAGGATTATGTCCCTTACTCATGCTGACATTACTTGGTCTTCTTCTGTTCATGATAATGTCCATATTATTGATAGTTGTGGGGAATTCTCCAATGTTCCTCTTCTTGGCACACAAGGTGGAATTAACTACAACCCGAGTTTAGCTCACCGCCAGCTTGGTTATATGTTGAAGGATAAGCCTAAAAGTATTCATTTAGAGGGTTTGTTTTTCCAAGGAGGGAATGAATCTCTTGGTTTGAGAAGAAGAATGGCTCATGCTTGGACTATGACTCATAGGATGGGTAGAGGACAGCTTGGGAGACAAGTTTTCATTGCCTTGGAACCTTATACGCTTTGGGTGAAGGAGAGAGCTAAGGAGCTTAAAATGCCTTATTCTTTTGAGAAACCCATGACTACAATGGTCGCTACACCAATCCCTATTCCTTCTGATGATGTGAAGACCCTTCAAGATGCTTTTCCCAAGATGAAGGAAGAAAAAGATCTTTAGGAATCCAAGTTTCATGCTTCAAACCTTGAGAAGTTAGAGTTGCAAAAGCAGATGAAGGAAGAAAAAGATCTTTGGGAATCCAAGTTTCACGCTTCAAACCTTGAGAAGTTAGAGTTGCAAAAGCAGATGAAGGAGAAAGACGACTTGATTGAGTTGCTTGAGCGACGTGCTGTGAAGAGACATGGAGAGGATTTATTTTCCTCTACTACTTCATCATCGCATCCTCTTACTTCCGGTGCTTAGAAGGGTATTGTGGATAAGTTTGTGTTAGAGAAGACCATCATGAAGGACAACTATGAGAGAGAGATTGAAAGACTTCGAAGGAAGTATCAGCTTGGATCGTCATCAGATGCTCTTTAGGATCTCTAGGATCTAGCTTTTTCTTATTGAATTTTGATCCTTTATAACTTTTACTTCCAAGTGTAGCTCTTTCCAATATTCAATAATATGAGATGTTTATCAGTATTTTAGAAAGTGTTATTTCTTTACGATGTTTGCAATTGCTTTATATTTTAAAGATCCTTGAAAGTTGAATGAAACATTTTCATTTTCCACATCAAGCATCATTTCTTGCATTGTTTCTTGCCTTTTTCAGGTATCTTATGTTTCTCTTGGTCTTCATTCAGCCAAGCTGTCGCATCAGTATAATACTCGAGCTAATCTGAAGAAAAAGATGGATCAATTACAACAAGAGAACCGTGTGCTTCGTGAGGAAGTGATAACTCTGAAAGATAGTTTGGAAAGACTCACTACTATGATGGAATTATTGGTGGCTGCTCAGAATCAGCCACCTCCTCCTCCTCCGCTTTCGACTCCTTTGCAAAGGACAATCATTTCTGAGATTATTTCTACGCCCATCTCTGTGGCGCCTGCCAGCGTTCCTCAGCACTCCATGCCTTATGGCTTCCCTTGGGGCATGCCTCATAACTTTGTTCCCGAAGGTTATCAACCACCACCACCTCCTAAAGTTCCAGCTATTTCTACTGTTTAGCCTGTGATGTCTGTACCGCAGCCTGTGGTTCACACCGTTCCTTTTGAAGAACTGATTTTCCACACTGCTATGAGTGAAAATGTCAGTGCTTACGAAAAAATGGAAGAGATTCAAGATCAATTTGCTGAAATGCAGAAAGAAATCAAAGCTTTAAGGGGTAAAGAACTGTTTGGGAAGAATGCCCATGAGTTATGCTTGGTTCCTAATGTGAAGATCCCACATAAGTTCAAGGTCGCTGACTTTGAAAAGTATAAGGGTAACTCTTGTCCGATGAGCCATTTGACTATGTATGCTCGTAAGATGTCGACTCAAACTGATAATAATCAACTTCTCATTCACTACTTTCAAGACAGTTTGTCTAGTGCAGCCTTGAAATGGTATATGGGACTCGACAGCACTCGAATTCGCACTTTCAAAGATTTGGGTGAGGCTTTTGTAAAGCAGTATAAGTATAATGTGGACATGGCTCCTGATCGTGACCAGCTTCGAGCAATGGCTCAGAAAGATAAGGAGACATTCAAAGAATACGCGTAGAGGTGGCGCGAGATAGCTGCTCAGATTAATCCTCCTTTGGAAGAAAAAGAGATGACCAAAATCTTCTTGAAAACTCTGAGCCCTTTCTATTATGAGCATATGATTGCTAGTGCCCCGAGTGACTTCCTTGAGATGGTTAATATGGGGATGAGATTGGAAGAGGGTGTCCGTGAGGGACGATTGTCAAAAGATGGTAATTCTACTGGTAATTCCAAGAAATATGGGGGAGGACTTGCCAAAAAGAAAGATGGTGAAACCAATGTTATTTCTCGTGGAAGACGCATAAAGAGTTATGGTAAGAATAATCAATGTCATAAACATGTTGCATCTGTTACGCCTGTTATCAATTCAACTCCTGTTGTTCAAGCTACTCATCAACAACGCTCTCATCAACAGAACAATCAACGAGGCCATTATCAGAAGGATTTTGATCCAATTCCGATGACATATACAAAATTGCTTCCTGGTTTATTTCAGAAGAATATTGTTCAGACCTGTGCACCACCTGTTGCTCCAAAATATTCGCCGTGGTGGTATAAGCCTGAAGCTCACTGTGCTTTCCATCAGGGAGGAGTCGGGCATGACATTGAGAACTGTTATCCATTGAAGATGAAAGTGCAAAGATTGGTTAGAAGTTGTATTTTGTCCTTCGAAGACACCAATCCTAATGTACAATCAAACTCGTTGCCCAATCATGGTAAGGCGTCTGTCAATATGGTTCATGGTTGTTCTGGTACATTCAAGATTTTTGATATCCGTTGGATTCGAATATCACTTGTGGAAATGCATGCGCTTTTGAGTGAATACCATGATATTGATAATGATTATACAACTTGTTGCATATGTTTCGTGAATCCGCGTGATTGTGTGATAGTGAAGAGGGACATTCAAGGGATGATGGATTAGAATTTGATTGAGGTCACTGCAAAAAGAGATAAATATCAGAATGAGGTGAATGTTATTGTGCCACACTTTAATGTTCCTGAACGAGTTGTTATCTCTTATGACAGTCGGAAGACCGCTGTTACACCTTTGGTTATTTGGTTACCCGGTCCAGTACCCTATGAATCTGACAAGGCTATTATGTATAAGTACAATGCTACCATGGCAGAAGATGGTAAGAAAGTACCCATTCCTTTTTTGTCTTCTGTGGTAAGCATCACTGATGTAAGTAGAGTGATCTAGAGTGGTCGTGTCTTTGCTTCTGAGCCTCCAAAAATTATGGAGAATGTTGTTGCTGGCAAACAACCTCAAGATGAGAGTAATGTCGATATTTTTGGCCAGTCCAGTGGTTTGAATAAGAAGGCTTATGAGGATGAGGTATTGAAATTGATCAAGAAGAGTGAGTACAGTGTGGTAGATCAGCTCTTGTACACCCCGTCCAAGATTTCAGTTTTGTCCCTACTAATGAATTCTGAAGCTCATAGGGAATCTTTGAAGAAAGTGTTGGAACAAGCGTATGTTGAGCATGATGTGACTGTTAATCAGTTTGATGGCATTGTCGCCACCTCACAGCATGCAATAATTTGAGTTTCTGTGATGAAGAGTTACCCGAGGAGGGGAGAAATCACAATTTGGCTTTACATATCTCTATGAACTGTCAAGAAGATGCACTTTCCAATGTGTTGGTTGATACTAGCTCTTCTTTGAATGTGTTGCCAAAATCTACTTTGTTGAGGCTTTCGTACCAAGGTTCTCCCATGAGGTATAGTGGGGTTGTGGTTAAAGTTTTTTATGGATCTAGAAAAACTGTGACTGGAGAGGTCTATCTTCCAATCAAGATAGGACCATGCTTTTTCCAAATTACTTTTCAAGTAATGGATATTCGTCCCACTTATAGTTGTCTGCTTGGCCGACCCTGGATTCATGAAGTTGGGGTAGTGACCTCAACTCTTCATCAGAAATTGAAATTTGTTCAGAATGACAAGCTGGTAATTGTTGGAGGCGAAAAAGCGATGTTGGTGAGCCATCTTTCATCCTTTTTGTATGTTGATGCCGACGAAACTGTTGGGACTCTGTTCCAAGCTCTTTCTATTGATGATAAAGCTGTTAAGAAAAATGGGTTGCCCATGTATTCTTTGAAAGATGCTCTGCATGTATTAGAGACTGGTCGGTCTGATGGTTGGGGCAGAGTTATTGATGTGGTTGATAACCAAGGCAAAACAAGTTTAGGCTTTACGCCTGGTACGGTTATAAGAGATTTGAAGCGTATTGATGAGGCCTTTCACAACGCTGGATTCATTAACAAAGATCATTCTACAGCTGCAATTCTTGAAGATGACTCTGAAGATTACATCTTAGACGGCTCTGAAAATGATTCCATTCCTTCTCAAGATTGGGAGCCTTATTTGGAAGATCATGGATACAGTTCTGAGACAGAGGATGCATATGAGCCCTTTTATTCCCCTTGACCGAGGCTTAATGAACCCGAATATGAAGTCAGCATCATCATTGAAGATGATGAAGAGGAAGAACTTCCCAATTTCGTGACACATGGATAGATCTGCCAGAATTGGATAGTTGTTGATGGTCCTACTGTTATTCATATTTCAAAGTAATTTGTTTTTGTTTCTTTAAAAAATCCTTTCACTCTGCCCAAGGTGAAAGTGAATTTGTGAGGGCTTTGTTTCAAATATCATCATCATCAATAAAATGTTATTTTGTTTATCCATGTTATGTTTTTTTTCCTTTTTACTTTATTTATGAAAAATGGTAACTAAAAAACCAAAAAATATTAGTAATAATGTGATGATCACTTTTATCTGCATAATACTTGCATTTATTATTCATATTCCGAAATCAGACATAAATCATTGTGCAGAATGATTGTTAAACCCATTGAAAACAATTACCCTATGCCCTCTCCCAACTCTGAGTTCCCTGTGTTTGGAGCTGAAGAAGAGGATGTTGAGGAGATTCCAGAAGAAATTTCTCGGTTGCTTGAGCACGAGGAAAAAACCATTCAGCCTCATGAAGAGCCGGTAGAATTGGTCCATCCGGGTTCAGATGATAATAAGTAGGAAGTCAAGATTGGGGCACTGCTTCTGTCAGATGTTAAGAAGAGGATGGTACAGCTTCTTAGAGAATATGTTGACGTGTTTTCTTGGTCCTATCAAGACATGCCTGGTCTTGATACTGATATTGTGGAGCATAGGTTGCCATTGAAGCCTGAATGTCCGCCTGTTAAGCAGAAATTGAGAAGAACTCATCTCGACATGGCTGGGAAGATCAAAGAGGAGGTTCAAAAGCAGATTGATGCTGGTTTTCTTGTGACTGCTGAGTATCCTCAATGGGTGGCCAATATTGTGCCTGTTCCAAAGAAATACGAAAAAGTCTAAATGTGCGTTGACTATAAAGATTTGAATAAAGCAAGTCCGAAAGATGATTTTCCACTGCCACACATTGATATGCTGGTAGATAATACTGCTAAGTTCAATATCTTTTCCTTTATGGATGGATTTTCCGGTTATAATCAGAAAAATATGGCACCCGAGGATATGAAAAAAACAACATTCATTACACCCTAGGGAACATTCTATTATAGAGTGATGCCCTTCAGTTTGAAAAAAGCTGGTGCAACGTACCAGAGAGTTATGACTACTTTGTTCCATGATATGATGCATAAAGAAATTGAGGTCTATGTGGATGATATGATTTGTAAGTCGAAGGCTGAAGAAGATCATATTGAGTACTTATTGAAGTTGTTTCAACATCTAAGAAAGTTTAAGCTCCGTTTGAATCCTAATAAATGCACTTTTGGTGTCCGTTCTGGAAAGTTTTTGGGATTTATTTTCAGTCAGAAAGGCATTGAAGTTGATCCTGGTAAAGTTAAAGCTATTCAGGAAATGCCTGCACCCAAAACAGAAAAACAAGTAAGAGGATTCTTGGGACGTTTGAATTATATCTCCCGATTTATATCCAATATGATTGCCACATGTGCGTCGATCTTCAAGCTTCTCTGCAAAGATCAGGGTTGTGTCTGGACAGACGATTGTCAGAAAGCCTTTAAAAGAATTAAAGAGTATCTGCTTGAACCTCCGATTTTGTCTCCTCCAGTGGAAGGAAGACCTCTGATTATGTATTTGACTGTGCTGGAAGAGTCTATGGGTTGTGTTCTTAGTCAACAAGATGAATCTGGTCGAAAAGAATTTGCCATTTATTATTTAAGCAAGAAGTTCACCAATTGTGAGTCTCGGTACTCAATGCTTGAAAAGACATGTTGTGCTTTAGCTTGGGCTGCCAAACGCCTCCGCCAGTATATGTTGAATCATACAACTTGGTTGATATCCAAAATGGATCCAATCAAGTATATCTTTGAAAAGCCTGCTTTAATTGGCAGGATTGCTCGTTGGCAAATGTTGTTGTCAGAATATGATATCGAGTACCGAACTCAAAAAGCAATAAAAGGAAGTGTTTTGGCTGACCATTTGGCACACCAGCCGATTGATGACTATCAACCTATCAGTTTTGATTTTCCTGATAAGGATGTGATGTATCTAAAGGTTAAAGATTGTGAGGAACCATTACCTGAAGAAGGGCCTGAGCCTGGATCCCGATGGGGTTATTAATGAGTATGGCAATGGTATTGGGGTAATAATTGTTACTCCTCATGGTTCACATATTCCTTTCACTGCAAGGTTGATGTTCACTTGCACAAATAATGTGACTGAGTATGAAGCGTGTATTATGGGCTTGGAAGAAGCTATTGATTTAAGAATCAAGATTCTTGATGTATATGGAGATTCAGCCCTGGTGATTAATCAGATTAAAGGGGAGTGGGAGACACGTCAACCTGATTTGATTCCTTATCAAGATTATGCAAGAAGGTTGTGAACTTTCTTCAATAAGGTTGAGTTTCACTATATACCCAGAGAAAGGAATCGAATGGAAGATGCTTTAGCAACTTTGTCCTCCATGATTGTGGTGAATCGGTGGAATGATGTGCCGAAAATCAATGTTATGCGTCTTGATAGACCAGCTCATGTGTTTGCAGTTGAAGAGGTTGTTGATGATAAATCGTGGTATTATGATATCAAATGCTTTTTTCAGAATCAAGAATACCCACTTGGGGCATCGAAGAAAGATAAGAAAACTTTGAGAAGATTGGCTGGTAGTTTCTTCTTGAATGATGATGTGCTGTATAAGAGAAATTATGACATGGTCTTGCTAAGATGCGTGGATAAACACGAAGCAGACATGTTGATGAAAGAAATTCATGAAGGATCCTTTGGTACCCATGCCAATAGACATGCAATGGCTAAGAAAATGTTGAGGGCAGGTTACTATTGGCTAACAATGGAATTTGACTGTTGTAAATATGTCAAGAAATGTCATAAGTGCCAGGTTTATGCTGAAAAACTTTATGTGCCTCCAACTCCTCTCAATGTTATCTCCTCTCCATGGCCTTTCTCCATGTGGGCAATTGATATGATTGGAATGATTGAGCCCAAAGCGTCAAACATACACCATTTCATATTAGTGGCTATTGACTATTTTACCAAGTGGGTTGAAGCGGCATCATATGCCAATGTGACCAAGCAAGTAGTGGTCCGGTTTATCAAGAACCAAATCATCTATCGGTATGGCATTCCGAGCAAGATTATCACTGATAATGGGTCAAATCTGAATAACAGGATGATGAAGGAATTATGCGACGAGTTTAAGATTGAGCATCATAACTCTTCTCCTTACAATCTAAGATGAATGAGGCTGTTAAAGCTGCTAATAAGAACATTAAGAAGATTGTTCAGAAGATGGTTGTTACATGCAAGGATTGGCATAAGATGCTCCCTTTTGCTTTGCATGGGTATCGTACATCCGTCCGCACTTCAACAGGGGCAACTCCTTTCTCTCTTATTTATAGTATGGAAGCAGTGCTCCCGGTAGAAGTTGAAATCCCTTCTATGAGAGTTTTGATGGAAGCTGAATTGTCTGAGGCTGAATGGTGTCAGAGTAGATACGACCAGTTAAATTTAATTGAAGAGAAAATAATGACGGCCTTGTGTCATGGCCAGTTATATCAACAAAGAATGAAGACAACATTTGACAAAAAGGTTCGACCTCGTCTGTTCAGAGAAGGCGACCTCGTGCTCAAAAAGATCTCAACTTTTACCACTGATTATAGGGGCAAGTGGACTCCTAATTATGAAGGCCCATACGTTGTTAAGAGAGCCTTCTCTGGAGGTGCATTAATTCTTACAACTATGGATGGTGAAAAGTTCACTCGTTCTGTGAATGTCGATACAGTCAAGACATACTTCGCCTAAAAAAAAATAAAAGAACAACACGCTAAGTTGAAAACCCGAAAGGGCGGCTTAGGCAAAAATAAGCGTCTCGGTGGATTGAAAACCCGAAAGGGCAGTCCAGGAAAAAATTAGAGAAAAGACAGAAATAATCATCCCGGTAGATTGAAAACCCGAAAGGCCAATCTAGGCAAAAGTTAGGGATTATGGCAAGTAACTGCATCTGGCTAGTCTTGATCATTTGAAGCAACACCATCTATCAAGGATTTTGCTTCAATCATCCTCAACTGAAGTTTTGAGCACAGTGGAATTCAAATTTGTTAGGGAGAATAGTGGTCATTGTATTTCAATGTAATCCTTTCCATGTATTTACCATTTTTCAAACTTTGTAATGATCCATGGAGTTACGCCATTTGCGGACTACCATTTTATTAATAAAATTTGGGCTTGTGTCCCTTTTTTTTTAATTCTTACTTTTTTTCTGTTTGCAAAATTTTATTTATTTCTGATGATGATTTTTGAAACAAAATGTGAATAATTGATTTAAAATTTTTGAAAAGTATAAAAACATTTTCCATTGATTTATGAATACAAAAAGGAATGTTAACGGTTATTCCAAGAATGGTAAAATCAATTTTTTCCTCAGCAGGATTCATTCTTTCCTCTCTGGTAGAATTTATTGATAGCTCCCCAATAGAGTTTGTTGATATTTCCCCAATAGATTTGTTGTTTTCCTCGACATGATTTGTTCATATAACCAGTTATTGACAAAATGATGGGTTCCTTCAAAAGTTTGTTATGATGTGATGGAGTCATAAGATCCAGTATTTCTTAGTTGAATACCGATTTGAATTTTCTCCAAACGAGTGTTGTTTGGTTTTTCCCCAGCTATGTCTCGATCCAGATCTTCTCCAGCTGATTATGTTATGGTCAGGCAGTTGAGCACTGTTGAGGACCACCTCTCCCTGGTGTCAATCCCCACACAGAGATTCAGTTTTTTGCTATCCCCAGCAAAAGTCATATGAGGAATCCTCACTCACAGTTTTACCCTCTAGATGTGTTGTTGTTGCTTTAGATGTCCCCAAACAGAGAACAATGTTATTTTCCTTTAAGAAGCATTGACATAGTGGCCGCTTGTCGGGTTTTATCTTGTCTTGTGGATGTCTTTCTCTCCAGGCTTTTCTACCCAGAGATTTATCTTTGCTGATCCCCTAATGGAGGCAGCGCATTATTATTTCGATTGTTTCCCAAGCATAGAGCAGTGGTGTTAACTTTTTATTTTCCCCGGCAAGTCCAAGATGTATTTCTCTCCAGATTGTTTCACTCATAGATTTATCCTCCTAGTGAAGATTGTGCATCACTATAGCGGATATTCCCCAATGAAGTCGCTGATGATATCTCTATTCAAGTAATATTGATATATTAGTGACCTGTTGGGTTTTCTCTCATTTGTGATGAGTATTGATCTAAAATTCCCCGCAGTTTGACCTTTTGCTATTTTTGCGGCAAGTTCAGGATGCTTTGCTCATAATTGCTTAATCCTCAGAGAGCTTTTATCTTGTATCTCCAGTAGATCTGCATTGCTTTCCCAATGGAGTTTGTTTATATGTTTACAATCCCCAGCGGATCCTCTATTTTTCCACAGCAGATCATTTCATCTTTTTGAAGTGGAAGTTCCTATGACTTCTTTTTATTATCCCCAAGAAGAGTCAGAGAGATTTAGGTTATTCTGATTCCCCAATAGCTTCCCTCTCATCCTCGAAGCAGAGTTTATGTTGTTACCCTTTTGTAGATCATTGACGTTAGAAGATTGATATTTGGGTTTCTTCCCAAGGAGTATCTTCTTTTCTCCAGCAAGATTTAAGCCTTGTAGTAGGATTTATTTTCCTTTGATGACTTTTGTTTATCTCTTGCAGAATTTCCTCAGCTGAATTTCTAGCAGAGTTGCTAATGATATCTCCATCTTGTTGAGATTATCCGAGTATTTTAATGGCGTTATGTTGTTTATTCACTCTTCATTTATCCTTATGTATGTTTTGTCAGCATATTTATACTCATGTGCATTGCATGCACATTCATTTGTTGTGCATAGCATATTGTTATTGCATTGTGTATTTTGCATCTGTGTTGGTGTTTCTTTGCTCTCTGGTGTTGTTATCCCCGTAGAGCGTGTGTGTCCTCTCTCCATTAGAGTGTCAACCCGTAAGCAGAAAATGCCTATCTTTGTTAATTCCCCACTGAGTTTATGCCTCGTGGAAGATATATGTTTTAGTTTTCCTCCCCAGTTCATTTGTTTCGATGGAATTAATCCCCGATTGAGATATTTCCTCCTTGGGATGAGTCTTGTTTGACCGTTTCTCTCTGGTTTATTCCTGGATTGAATTTTGGTCCCTTGCTATGGTAATGGAAGCTTATCACCTTTGTCATCCTCCCCATTTAGTTGGTAGTAGGTGATATAGCTGGCTTATTACCTTTGTCGTACTGCCCTTTAGTTGGTAGTAGGTAATATAGTCAGGTTTGGTTACCTTGTTGTAGCTATCACTTGTTTGATAGTTGGTAATCTCCCCCTGGTCGAGTTTATCACCTTTGTCGTCCTGCCCTTTAGTTAGTAGGAGGTGATATTTCTCGTACCTCTTTAGAGATTATTACCTTTGTCGTCCTACACTTTATTGGTAGTAGGTAAAATTTCTCATATCCTTGGTTGATTACCTTGTTGTGACTATCACTTGGTTGATAGTTGGTGATTCCTTTTCTTTTGATCTTATCACCTTTGTCGTCTTGCCCATTTAGTTAGTAGTAGGTGATATAGCTGGCTTATTACCTTTGTCGTCCTTCCCATTTAGTTGGTAGTATGTAATATAGCCAGGTTTGGTTACCTTGTTGTAGCTATCACTTGTTTGATAGTTGGTAATCTCTCCCTGGTCGAGTTTATCACCTTTATCGTCCTGCCCTTTGAAATACCCCAAATTTTGACCACTTAGATTTCCCATCACTGTGAAAATCATCATCACAATATGGATGTACCTTTATGCTTCACCAGTCTCCCCAAAGATGGGTGAGCATTGACTACAATCAAAATTAGGGTTTCAAGCCCTCTCTGAGCACTTAGACAAAGGATCAATCAAGAAATAACATGATCTTCAACTTGTCTGATCTCTTAAACATCCACAATGGATCAAAAAGGACTCCCACTTCAAGGATTAAGCACAAGGCTGCTCCCTTCTAGGTGGATCAAGTCTCAAGATCGACAGCATCACCAAATTAGGGTTTTGGTCGACCAGGGCCTCCAGATGGAAATTTTCATCTGGGCACAAGGCAATGATCCAAAAAATAACCTAATATGCTTCATGGAACCTCATGAACCCATGCATCAAGTCAATTTTGCCTCAGGGGATGCATTCATTAAAAATTAGGAATTAGGGTTTCTTGACCTAATTCACCCCTAAGTTGACTTTTGGGACAAACCATGAGCCAAGAGCTCAAGAGATGATTTGAGGGTCTCTAATATACCATATTGATCCATTTGGAACAATGGATTGATCCAAGAAGCTTGAGCAACAAGTCTCAATTTCATCTGCACCACAATTAGGGTTTTAAGGGAAAAGTCAACTGTAACTTTGACTTTTGACCAGGACATGCTCCCAAACCCTAATACATGATTGAATATACCCTATGACACCCATGGAACATGTCCATCAAGTTTTATTTAGGTCAAGGACATGATTTCCTGAAGAATTGCACAGTTTGGAATTCATCTGATAAAAAGTCAACTGTGCACAAAAGTCAACTTTGACTTTTTGAGATTTTTCACCAAAATGGATTTTTAACCCTAAAATGATGTTAATGTATGATTTGAATCATCATTCATCAAGAAAAATCAAGAAAAGTGAGATAACTTGCAAAAGGGGTAACCATAAAACTTAGAAAATTTTCTAAGTTAAAAATAAAGTGGCAAGGGTACCAACTTTGGAGGACCATAACTCCTAAACCACAAGGCCATTTTTTCTCATCCAAAGATGGATTTGTAGCCCTCATTATCACCTACAAAAACTTCAACTACAAGTCATTCCAATTCATTAAGGATTTTGAGTTATGGAGTGATCAAAGTGGCTGAAAAGTGAAAATGTCACTTTTTCCAACACTTAGTGAAATTTTCACTAAGTCAGATTCTGCCTCACTTTTTTGCCAAATGTAGGGGGATTTTTCACTTGGAATCAAAAGAGATCAAAACCAAACTTGTTCAAACAGTTGTTGTATCATGTAAGAGCTTTCCAAAATGGCCAAGAACATTGCCAAATTCAACCTACACCATGAGATACAACATTGCCAAGTTGCCTTGCTGAAATCTGTCAAGGCAAGGCAGAATTTGCAACTTTGGTCGATTTGCCAAAATCAGCCAAATTCAATTGCTCCAATCCACTTGGACACCTCAGAGGATTGAATCTAAAGGGGACAATCACTGAGCCAAGCCTCCAAAGTCCATGGAACAAGAAATAGCATATTGAACCTAGAATGGCCAAAATAGGGACAAGACTTCAAATTTGGAATAAGGCATTCAATGGAACCATCAAGGTGGCATGGACTAAGCCATTCTCATCTGAAATCAGTCAAGACTTATCCAAGACCAAGGGGACCAAAGCTCTGTGCCCTAACCTCTAGTCAATGGCTAGAGGAGACTTGGATTTTCATTTGCCAACATTGGCCAAACCTACTTACCAGCTGCCATGCACTATTCCTTGCAAAACAAACTTGCTCTACTATAAATAGAGCTCAATTGTGGTCAGTTTAAGTACACCAAAGCCATCTAACAGATGCTTTCCTCAAAATCTCTTTGTCTTGGCAAAAATGCCTTTCTTAGCAAGGTAGCTATCGGGTTTTGAGTTTGAGAGCAATTCTGCACAAACCAATCACTCACACACCTCACATACATCACATATGAGCTGATCAAACACTCACATAACTTCTGAAACATCAATTTCATGAAATCACCAGCTGGTTGCTCAAATTTTCAAACAAGTTGCAGCTGAGGTACCACAAAGTGATCCAGCCAATTTCAATCAAGTCCTACATCCTAACCCTTGTTCCCTGCTAGAAATTCCTAGAAAGAAAGAAAGCAGTATTGGCGAAAATACAAATAACCAGTACAAAGGCCCCCCACATTGTAGCATTCGTAACCTAACAGACCGCTGTTTAAACTCAGTATGCAAAGCAGGGTTAATTGGAGACATCTATTTCCCTTCCTTATTCAGCTCACAATAGGATAAAAAATGAATCGACCTGTAGTTCAAGCTCAAACCACAGAGAGCGACCAGCGCATAAGAACCGCGTCCAAAATCGCTCGCTACAGAAAAGTGGCGCCCACCGTGGGGCCCTTTCCTTTCTTTCTACTTCTCTTGTGTGAAAAATTACACAAATGGCGACTCTGCTGAGGAGTCTCCTTTTCTGCCTTAGGGCATCATCCCCGTTTTCTACGGAAAATGGGAACTCTACCGAAGAGAAAGATTGACCTATGCTGGTCCATCTCTTAGGCAGAGAACCACAGATTGGGGCTTCCGCCGGGGAACCCATTTCTGTCAGGAACTTAGGAATCATAGCTTTATAAGTCTAGGATGTTTAGGACAAATATATATACTGCTTTTCCTAATTGCTATACGTGTTTATTTTTCAGCTACTGGGAATGCGTGTGATGCCGCATGTGGTGAGAATGAGTATACACCTAGAAAAGCCAAACCCTTTCGTAGTGCGGAAGCTATCGGAAATAGCTGTTACACGATACTACCCTCATTTGAGGCTGGTGATCTATTCTCGGTGAATAGCACTTACTCTAAGATTGCTCCACAACTCGCTGGCGATCCGCTTGTTGTTTTGCTTTCCTGGGAGGAGCTGATGATAATGAGTACAGGTACAAAAATCACCCTAGTATAAACCTTTGGGGATGGGTAGAGCCTTGACTTCATGACAACGACCCTCTGACCCCATGTTTTTTCTATGTTTTTGTGTGCTGCATTCATGCATTCATTTAATAAAACATTAAAACATTCAAAAAACTTTCTCTTCTAGTCTCTCTGTTTTTCAAATTAAACTAAGACTGTGATTGCAAATATCAGAGAAAAAGATTGCATTAATGGATTTCGGTAGAAGGAGAACTCACCAGTATACCTTCAAGGTTCCAAAATTAGCTGATTTGAGAAAGTTAGCAAGGATGATCGTTAACCCAGAGGCTTTCAGAGCTAAGCACGGTGGTTTGCTACCACTGTTAAGAGTCCATGTGATTAAGGGGATCATGGACGCGCTCATTCAATTCTACGATCCGGTTTATCATTGTTTCACATTCCTGGATTACCAGCTAGCACCAACGCTGGAGGAGTATTCTCATCTGACTGATTTACATATCACTGATCGAGCTCCATTTTCTGGACTGTAAGAAATTCCAAAGAATCAGACTATTGCAATAGCAATTCATTTGGACGAGTCTGAGGTCAGGACTCACATGACCACTAAGGGTGGCACCCAAGGTTTGCCAGCCCAGTTCTTGACAAAGAAAGCTCTGTACTTCGCTAGTATAGGGAACACGACTGCTTTTGAAAGCATCTTTGTCTTGCTCCCCTACGGGTTATTTTTGTTTCCTAACATCAATAACTTCGTCGATATCAATGCCATTAAGGTTTTTCTCATTGGAAACCCTGTGCCGACTTTGCTCGCAGATGCGTATCATTCTATACACTTAGGAAATTTGTACAGCGGAGGAGAGATCACATGCTGTGTACCTTTGCTCTACAAATGGTTTATCTCTCACTTGCCCAAGCCTGCTGCTTTTTGGGATTGCAAGAGTGTCTTACGTTGGTCGCAGAAGATCATGTCTCTTACCAATTCTTATATAGATTGGTGTAATAGGATTTATAAGGGAATCAGAATCATTGACCGTTGTGGAAATTTCCCCAGCGTACCCCTCATAGGAACTAAAGGAGGAATCAACTATCATCCGATATTAGTTCTTCGTCAATTTGGATACCCGATGAGACACATCCCACTGGGTGTTCATCTGGAAGGTCTTTTCTTCAAAGAAGGAGAAAACGACAGAGCACTAAAGATGGAAATAGTGCAGGCTTGGAAACAGGTTCATAAGAAAGGATGAGAGTCTCTGGGAAAACCGGATTGTGTCTCGGTGGAGCCTTATCTCCATTGGGTACAAACCAGAGCTCTCAAGCTAAAGATGCCTTATCCTCGTTACGGGATTCTTCTGCCGAGGGAAATTGTCACGTACTTCATGACGGAAACTGAAAAGCTTCAGGTTACTCTCAACAAGGTTCAAAAGGAAAGAAGGTCTTGGAAGAACAAGTACCGCACCCTCGACTTAGAATGTATCCAAATACAGCAACTACTAAAAGAGAAAGATGCTCTGATTGAAATTTTGGAGTAGCATGCTGTGGAGAATCAAGATGACCAAAGGAATTTGCTCGCTCATTTCACCTGGCAAAGGAATGACAACCCGACAACGGCCCAAGCGCCCCGGTCAAAGAAGAGGACTCGGGACCCATTAGTTTAGGTTTCTGTTTCTGCACTTTGTAATCTACTGTATTTCCATTTTTTGGAATTCAATAAAAAGGGGTTTCCCCACTGTTTGATATTTGCAATCTAATTGTCGAAGTTTATTTTGATTAAACCAATAAACAATTAATATAATCATTGCATTCATCATTCTCACATCGCGTATTCTTCTTCCCTACGAATCTCACGTTTGTGTCTCGATTCTAGAGTCAAACTGTCTCATTCGTATAATACTCGGGCCAATCGTCAGAAAAAGATGGATGGTCTTGAGGAAGAAAACAGAGAGTTGAAGGAAGAAATCGACGCTCTGAGAGAGGATATGAGAAAGCTTCGTAACGACATGCAAGCCAGGCAGAAGCTCAGCTACAAGGAACTGTGATCTTAGAGATCACCTCAACGCCCATCATAGAAAAGTATGATCCTAGGTATCAGATGGCGAAAGATCGTCCTTGGGGCATGCCTGTTAACTATATCCCGGAAGGATATGTTCCACCGATCACTGAAGATCAGGGAATCGCAACGAAAGCCGCTGGGCCTGAAGGTTACAAACTTCGGGAGGCGCCAAGACTTACTACCGTAGTCACGGTACCACCCCCTGTGGTGCACACTGTCCCGGAAGGAAAGATTCCACCAACACCTTCTGATAAGAAGGAAACTATGTTTGATAGAATGGATGAATTCCAGGAGCAGTTCTTGGAAATGCAGAAAGAGCTGCAAGCCATTCGCGGTCAGGATCTATTTGGAAAGGACGCCGCAGACCTCTACTTGGTCCCAAATGTGAAAGTCCCGCACAAGTTCCAAGTGCCCGACTTTGAAAAATACAAGGGTAACTCTTGCCCTCAGAGCCATCTGGTGATGTACGCTCGGCGGATGTCAGCTCAGACGGAAAATCAGGACCTGCTGATTCACTACTTCCAGGATAGTTTAACCGGTGCCGCACTCAAATGGTACATGGGTTTAAACCGTACTACGATTAGTACATTCAGAGATCTTGGTATTGCCTTCGTCCAACAATACAAGTACAATTTGGACATGGCACCCGACAGAGATCAACTCAGGTCAATGTCGCAAAAGGACAAGGAAACCTTTAAGGAGTATGCTCAAAGGTGGCGTGGAATTGCCTCTCAAATTTGTCCACCTCTTGAGGAAAAAGAGATGACAAAAATCTTCTTAAAGACCTTAAGCTCATTTTACTATGACCGAATGATTGCCAGTGCACCCAGTGATTTCACCGAAATGGTCGGCATGGGTGTACGTCTTGAGGAAGCCGTCCGAGAAGGACGTTTGGTGAAAGACACTGGATCAACGAGTGGTACTAAAAAATATGGTAGTGCTCTCCCTAAGAAAAAAGAGCAAGATATTGGGAATATCTCTCTCGGAAAGCAAAGGCGACGTTATCAGCCAGTAGCAGCTGTTACTCCTGCTATCGGCCCCGCGCCTGTTCCTATGTATCAACCTCAGGTTGCGCAGAGCCAACCTGACCAACAAAGGACACAACAGCCTCTTCAGCAGGCTCGTCCTCCATATAACAACAACCGTACAACACGGCCACCAGGATTTGATCCTATACCCGTAACGTACGCAGAGCTGTTTCCGTTACTGCTGGCTAAGGGGCACATTCAGACTAAGTCTCCCCTTTTAGTTCTGGAAAATCCGCCTTTTTGGTTTAAAGCGGATCAAACATGCCCTTATCATCAAGGAGGTTCAGGGCATAACATTGAGACTTGTCTCAATTTCAAATCTGACGTGCAAAAGCTTGTTAGGAGCGGGCTCTTATCTTTCAAAGATACGAGTCCTAACATTCTCACGAACCCGCTGCCTCAACACGAGAAAGCTGCAGTCAATCTGATTAAGAAAGAGACTAACAATGTCTATCAAATTCACAATGTACTATTATTGGGGACCAATCTGGTCAAGATGCATTGTAGACAGAGTGGATATGGCCATGTGCCACCTCATAGCTATCACCAGTGTGATATCTGCTCTAAAGACAACCAGGGGTGTTCTGTAGTGCAAGCAGCTCTACAGGAACAAATGGATCTTGGATGGATCCAGGAGCACCGAGTTCGTGGAGTTAACATGGTTTACACAAATTCCAACGTCATTCAAAACCATGACATCCGTGCGATGAATGTCAACTTGGTGGTGATGCACTCAAGGCAAAGCCAGTATCATAATCTGCCGCGACATGATTACGGTTCCTGTCTGATTTGCTCGGTAAACAAACAGGGATGCTCTTTCATACAAGAGGCCCTCCAGCGTCAGATGGATCTTGGATGGATCCAAGACTACCATGATAGGAACTCCTATCAAATCAACATGGTTCAAATATTCGATATCCGCGTAATGAATACCAACCTGGTAGAATTACATGCTGAGCAGGTCCGACTTGGATTCTTAGTATCACATGACTATCAAAGTTGTAAAGCAGGTTGTGAAAACAATCGAGGTTGTACCCTTGTCCAGGAGGCACTTCAGCACTTGTTAAATCACTGGTGGATGCCAATCTATATGGACGAAGATACTCAGCAGATTAGTATCAATCACAGGAATCCTACTCGTCGTCAAAGTCAGGATGTCCGATCAATGAAAGGTAACCTAGTGAGGTTACATTGTATTCAAAGTGGGCGTGGCCAGGTGCCACCACACAACTATGACAGTTGTAGCGTCTGTTCAGAAAGTAACCAAGGGTGTTACCTTATGAGAGCAGCTCTTCAGGGTCAGGTCGATCATGGAGAAATTCGTCCATATCCGGGTTCTGGACCCATCAACTGGACGCCGAATTACCTTGCCGATCAAGTTGAGGATGTTGTCACCATCTCTGGTCATCACCAGGTCAGGGATGTTTTTGCCATCATCCCTCTACTTGACGAATCTAAAGTTCCCAACCGGGAACGGATCGAGATTACTTATGATGGTCAGAAAAATTAGAAGGCTCCCATAGTCATCTATCTACCGGGACCACTACCGTATGAATCAACTAAAGCAATCCCTTACAAATACGGTGCAACGATAATTGAGAATGGAAAGGAAATTCCATTACCCTCCGTTGTGAATATTGCAGACATCAGTCGTGTAACACTGAGTGATAGAAGCTTCAACCGAGGGGTTGGGGAACCTAACAAAGAAAAGGAACTTCAGACAGAAGCTCCCGATCCACCAATCGGTCAATCTAGTAATCCAGACTTTTCAAAAGACAAGGATGAGATGCTAAAGCTCATCCAAAGGAGTGAATATAACATTGTTGATCAACTGTTACAAACTCCTTCAAAGATCTCAGTATTATCACTGTTACTCAGTTCAGAAGCACACATAGAGGCTCTACAGAAAGTCTTGGAGCAAGCCTTTGTGGAACAGGATGTAACAATCAGACAATTCGATAACATTGTCTCTAACATCACTTCCTGCAATAATTTGGGATTTAGTGATGAGGAATTACCTGAAGAGGGTCGCCGTCATAACATGGCGCTCAATATCACAGTTAACTGCCAGGGAGATGCTTTAGCCAACGTACTGGTAGACACAGGGTCAGCCCTGAATGTTATCCCGAAATACACTTTGATGCAATTATCATTTAGGGGCCCTCCGATGAGAACCAGTGAGGTCGTCGTCAAAGCATTCGACGGATCCAGAAAAACAGTTATCGGCGAAGTGGATCTTCCCATAACTATTGGTCCTCACACTTTCCAAATCACTTTCCAGGTCATGGACATCTGGGCAACATACAGTTGTTTATTAGGAAGACCTTGGATACATCAGGCTGGAGCGGTTACTTCAACCCTCCACCAAAAGCTAAAGTTCGTCAAGAATGATCAACTTGTCACGGTTTGTGGGGAACAAGCCTTGCTTGTGAGTAACCTATCATCATCTACTTGTGTGGAACCCGAGGAGGTTATTGGAACTCAGTTCCAAGCACTATCGGTGAGCAAGGACAATCAGTTCAAAGAAGGAACTTCAATTTCTTCATACAAAGATACTATCAAAGCGGTCGAGAGTACCGATACGACAGGATGGGGATGGCTTGTCATTCCTATTGACAATAAAACAAAGAAGGGTCTTGGTTTTTTTGCGACCTGTACCCAGACAGCCGCCAACGATGAAAGTCTTCATCCCCTTCAAAACTTCTTCCACAGTGGAGGTTTTCTTCACCCAGTGTCTCAGACAGTTCATGCTATCAATGAGGACGATCCCTCTGACACGGATGAAGACTGGAAGTCCTACCTTAATAAGGACGACTATATGTCTCAGGAAGAGGTGCCTATGCCTTTTTGCTTTCCTACAGAAAGTTCGAGATTTATACCAAGATCAGATGTCGAAATGATCTACAGAGATTGTGATCCGGAAGAATGCCGTGCTCCGCCAAATTCATTAGAGGAAGACACTCTGATGAAAGAAAACTCTGACCACAATTACTACGGCCCAATGGATGGCCTGCCAATGTGGCAGCCTTACCCAGGAAACTTGGGGCAAGAAGGTCATCCGAACAATGAAAATCAGTTGACCGTCATTGAACAGAATACCTGTGTCCCCACCATGTCATGGGATCAACACTCAGGTCATTCAGAAACTACTCAACATGAAGATGAATTTGCAACGTTTGCAGGACTAGAATTCATCAATTATGCTTTTCCCGAGGTCAACGTCATTGAGAGAAATGACTCCTCCAGTTCCAAAGAAGTTTGGGACACTTTGGGACAACCAAGTGGAAAATACGACTTTATGGTCAAGTACACCGCTCCCGAAAGCTCTCGTATCAGGCTCGAAGATATCCAGTCAACTGAATGGGGAGATACAGCTGAGAGCACAAATGCTATGCAAAATACAACAGAGGAATCCTCCTACGACAATTCTGCTTGGGAAACAGATTCCAATGATCCTGCTCCACCAGAAATCAGCATCATTTCTGAAGACAAATCAAGGAAGGTGCCAGACTTTGCGATTCACCGAGGAGTTCGCCGCCAATGGGTTACCGTCGAGGTTCCGAAGGTCGTTCGTCAGTCAAAGTAATTGCCATCTTTAAACCTTTCACCCTGCCCAGGTGAAACGGATATTTTGATAGGGCTCGTTTTCTGTAAATTTCCCTCTTCGCTTTGCCCAAAGCGACAGAGTTTTATTTTATAGGGCTGTAGTTTCAAGATTCGACTTGTTCATTAATAAAATAACGCCGTTCTGTAATTTCCGCATTAATTGCTGTTTTCTCTTTTTGCTTTTTCAGAAAATGGTAATCCTAAAAAACAATTCAATAATAAAAACAAGCAGTAAAATCAAAACACTGCACACACTTGCATTTTCTCTATCTCTTCTAAACACGAATCATCACGTCATGCAGATTGCTTGTTTTATACCCCGTTGAAACATACGATCCGATGCCTTCTTCCAACTTTGAATTCCCGGTATTTGAGGCTGAAGAAGAAAATGACGACCAAATTCCAGAAGAGATCTCCCGACTACTCAGACAAGAGGAAAGGTCCATTGAACCTCACAAAGAACCGTTGGAAACGGTAAACTTGGGTTCAGAAAAAGAGAGAAAAGAAATCAGGATCGGAGCATTGCTCAGTCCAACTGCCAGAGAGGGTTTGATAAAGCTTCTCAAAGAATTTCCCGATGTATTCGCTTGGTCCTATCAGGATATGCCAGGGTTGGATTCCAGCATCGTGGAACATCACTTGCCGTTGAGATCGGAATGTCCTCCAGTAAAGCAAAGGTTGAGACGCACTCACCCGGACATGGCCATCAAAATCAAGGAGGAGGTACAGAAACAGATCGACGCGGGTTTCCTTGCTACATCTGAATATCCTTAATGGTTAGCCAACATCGTACCCGTTCCCAAAAAGGACGGAAGGGTCAGAATGTGTGTCGATTACAGAGACCTGAACAAGGCAAGTCCAAAGGACGACTTTCCTTTACCACACATTGACATGCTGGTTGACAACACAGCAAAGTTCAAAGTATTCTCCTTCATGGATGGATTCTCGGGCTATAACCAGATCAAAATGGCGCCGAAAGACATGGAGAAAACTTCGTTCATTACCCCATGGGGTACCTTTTGTTACAAGGTAATGCCGTTCGGTTTGAAGAATGCCGGGGCAACCTATCAAAGGGCCATGACTACTCTATTTCATGACATGATACACAAAGAAATCGAGGTATATGTCGATGATTTGATTGCAAAATCAAGAACAGAGGATGAGCACGTTGAACATCTGTCAAAATTGTTCGAACGTCTAAGAAAATTCAAGCTCCACTTGAATCCCAACAAGTGCACCTTCGGTGTCCGTTCGGGGAAACTACTAGGGTTCATCGTCAGCCAGAAAGGAATTGAAGTTGATCCTGACAAGGTCAAGGCCATTCAAGAAATGCCTTCTCCGAAAACTGAAAAACAAGTCAGAGGATTCCTGGGACGTTTGAACTACATCTCCAGATTCATATTCCTTATGACCGCGACGTGTGCGCCGATTTTCAAATTACTCAAAAAAAACCAGGATTGCATTTGGTCAGAAGATTGCCAAACCGCCTTCGACAGTATCAAGGAATATATGTTGAATCCTCCGATTCTATCACCTCCAGTGGAAGGAAGACCACTGATCATTTACCTCCCAGTCCTAGAGGACTCAATGGGATGTGTACTTGGCCAACAAGACGAAACTAAACGGAAGGAGTCTGCCATTTACTATCTAAGCAAGAAATTCACCGACTGCGAAACTCGGTACACAATGCTTGAGAAAACTTGTTGCGCTTTGGCTTGGGCAGCCAAACGTCTTCGCCAGTACATGATTCGTCATACTACTTGGTTGGTCTCCGAAATGGATCCAATCAAGTACGTTTTCGAAAAACCTGCTCTCACGGGAAGGATTGCCCATTGGCAGATGTTACTATCAGAATATGACATAGAGTACCATGCTCAGAAAGCCGTTAAAGGGAGTATTTTAGCCGATCATTTGGCTCATCAACCGATTGACGATCAAGAATCAATCGGGTTTGACTTCCCAGACGAAGATGTCATGTATCTAAAAATGAAAGATTGCGATGAACCGCTACCCAGTGAAGGGCCAGAACCAGGTTCCCAGTGGGGACTTATCTTTGGCGGAGCAGTTAATCATTATGGAAACGGAATTGGGGCAATCATTGTTACCCCTCAGGGTTCCCACATTCCTTTCACTGCCAGACTTACGTTCAAATGTACGAACAACGAGGCCGAATACGAAGCATGTATCATGGGTCTCGAAGAAGCGATTGATTTAAGGATCAAAAACTTGGACGTATACGGCGACTCAGCCCTAGTGATCAATCAGATAAAAGGAGATTGGAATACATACCAATCAGGATTGATTCCTTACAAAGACTATGCAAGGAGGTTGTTACCCTTCTTCAATAGAGTCGACTTTCATCACATCCCTCGTGATGAGAATCACATGGCTGATGCATTAGCCACTATCTCTTCCATGATTAGTGTAGGTTAATGGAATGACATACCTAAGATCGACATAATGCGCCTTGAACGGCCCGCTTACATCTTCGCGATTGAAGCAGTCATAAACGACAGACCTTGGTATCACGATATCAAATGCTTCCTTCAGAAACAAGAGTACCCATCTGGGGCACTCAGAAAAGATAGAAAAACCCTCAGACGATTGGCTGGAAACTTCTTCCTGAGCGGTGACACTCTTTATAAGAGAAATTTTGACATGGTCTTGCTCCGATGCGTCGACAGACCAGAAGCAGACGTGCTCATGAAAGAAATTCATGAAGGATCCTTTGGTACTCATGCCAACGGACACACAATGGCGAGAAAAATTCTCAGGGCCGGGTACTATTGGTTGACAATGGAATCCGACTGCTACAAGTACATGAGGAGGTGTCACAAGTGTTAGATATACTCCGACAAAATTCATGTACCGCCATCACATCTCAAAGTTCTTTCTTCCCCGTGGCCATTTTCCATATGGGGAATCGATATGATTGGCATGTTTGAGCCCAAGGCTTCAAACAGACATCGGTTCATCCTGGTAGCCATTGATTATTTCACCAAGTGGGTCGAAGCAGCGTCATACGCCAATGTAACCCGACAAGTGGTGGTCCGATTTATCAAAAACAATATCATTTGCCGTTATGGTGTTCCGAGCGAGATCATTACTGATAATGGATATAACTTGAACAATAAGATGATGAAGGAGTTGTGCGCAGAGTTCAAGATCGAACACCATAACTCATCTCCCTATCGACCCAAGATGAACGGAGCGGTAGAAGCGGCTAACAAGAACATCAAGAAGATTGTTCAAAAGATGGTTGTAACCTATAAAGATTGGCACGAAATGCTACCCTTTGCTCTTCATGGTTATCGCACATCTGTCCGTACTTCAACAGGGGCTACCCCTTTCTCTCTAGTATATGGCATGGAAGCAGTGCTCCCCGTAGAAGTAGAGATCCCATCAATCAGGGTATTGATGGAAGCGAAGCTCACCGAAGCTGAATGGTGTCAAAGTCAACACGATGACCTGAACCTGATCGAAAAGAAGCGAATCACGACACTATGCCACGGTCAGTTGTATCAAGAGAGAATGAAGAGGGCGTTCGACAAAAAGGTCCGACCTCGTGTCTTCAGGAAAGGAGACCTTGTGCTCAAGAAGATACAATCATTTCTCACTGATTCTCGGGGCAAATGGACCCCAAATTATGATGGCCCCTATGTGGTCACGAAAGCTTTCTCAGGCGGTGCCTTGAGACTTGCAACCATGGACGGAGAGGAATTTGCCTACCCCATGAATGTTGATGTAGTCAAGAAATACTTCGCCTAAACTAAAAAAAAAAAAAACGTCTCGGTGGATTGAAAACCCGAAAGGGCGGTCCAGGCAAAAGTTAGAGACATGAAAAAAAATCATCCCGATGGATTGGAAATCTCATAGTACAATCCAGGCAAAAGTTAGGGATAATGGCAAGTAACTATGTTCAACAGGGGCAAGTCCCTCAGCAGCAGTTACAGCATCATCTATCGGAGGAAATCTCCAGTCAAAGGTCATCTTCGACGGAAGCTCAGGATGTCCCGAATTCAAAGTTGGTAGAAGGATAGTGGTCGTTATGTTTCAACGTAGCCCTTTTCCCTGTAAATTACCGTTTTCAAACTTTGTATATACTCTTTGGAATCACGCGTTTGGCTGATTTCCATCTTATCAATAAAATTTGAGCCCTCGTGCTTTTGTTTGTAATTCTTTACTTGTTTTAGCTTTACAGAACGACGTTGTTTAAATTTAATTAGCGATTCTTGAAATAAAACAAAAATGAATTTACTTGTTAAAATTTTTCTGCTTTTAAATTAGAGATGGCATTTCTTTTGACTGTTGAACATCAGAAGAACATCGATCGCTTCTCCCGAAGTAAGCGAACTTTAAAGTGCAGAATCAAAGTACTCCTTCTAAGCCAGTATGCCTGAATGAAGGGATCAACTGTGTCAGAGACCTTGTTTCGTCTAACACGCCTCAGCCGAGTTCTCATCTCCTAAGCCCGATCAACATAGCTCCCAACGGGACTATCTCTCCTAAGCAAGGTGGAATTGCTATTTTGAATCAACGGTACTTCTTCACCCCGCGATGGCCGAGTATCCAATTGTGTTCATCCATTAGTCTGTATGTCGCGTCAGTTTTGTCAGCATATACATACGTACTTCATGCATTTTTGATTTGCATTTACATTTCATATTGCATTACTATCACTCTAGTCCGTCTTGTCCCCTAGTGGTAGAAGTCCTCTCAATCGAGTTGTCAGTTCTTGCCTCGTCAGGAAATACTGTGTCTGAACAACCTCGCTTCCAGTTTAATTCTGGAAGGAAGTTGGTCCTTGGCCACTTTGATAATTTGAACCTCTGAAAAGCCAGAAAAAAACCTTCAACAGATGTCACTCTTCGCCATTGAAGATGATATCCTTGCTTTCCCGGATTAAGGAAAATCCACAGAGAAAGCCTCGTGATCAGAGATTCGGCAGTACATCAGTGTTTCTCCGAAAAGCCGCTGATGAGAAGGTCATTGGCACCTCAAAATTGGATCCCATCATATGGCATTTCTCTGGGAAGATCCCGAGAAAAGTATGATGTAACCCCAAATGAAAACAGTCTCTCAAGAGACTCGCTTTCCCCAGTAGAATCGACAAATAGCGTCTCCAAAACAGAGAAGTTTGTACAACTCTACAACTCAGACGACTGGGTTCCCCAGCAAGTCTGACATCAAAACTTTTTCCACTCAAATGGCATCTCCCCAGGAAAATTCGGCGAGAAGTTTAAAGGAAAAGCGCTACACATAGTGTCCCTTGTCAATAAAGTTTATTGACAAAAGAAACTAAGACCAGTTCCTTGGTTGGAAACCAGGATCGAGGGGAAGTTTAAATCAGAAACTAAGACCAGTTCCTTGGTAGGAAACCAGGATCGAGGGGAAGTTTAAATCAGAAACTAAGACCAGTTCCTTGGTAGGAAACCAAGAACGAGGGGAAGTTCAAAAGAGACTGAGACCAGTTCCTTGGTAGGAAACCAGGATCGAGGGGAAGTTTACCTTTTCTAAGCATCATTGCTTAGATAAAGAAGATGAATGCATAAGCTACCATTCATAACCACCATCAAAATTTCGGGTATTCCGATATTTAATCATCTTGCACCCCGAATGCCCGAATCCCTTCGTCATTCATACCTTCGGGTCCAAGAAGATTAAATAGGGGCATCTGTAATACCCTAAATTTTGACCACTTAGATTTCCCATCATTGTGAAAATCATCATCATAATATGGATGTACCTTTATGCTTCATCAGTCTCCCCAAAGATGGGTGAGCATTTACTACAATCAAAATTAGGGTTTCAAGCCCTCTCTGAGCACTTAGACAAAGGATCAATCAAGAAATGACATGATCTTCAACTTGTATGATCTCTCAAACATCCACAATGGATCAAAAAGGACTCTCACTTCAAGGATTAAGCACAAGGCTGCTACCTTCTAGGTGGATCAAGTCTCAAGATCGACAGCATCACCAAATTAGGGTTTTGGTCGACCAGGGCCTCCAGATGGAAATTTTCATCTGGGCACAAGGCAATGATCCAAAACATAACCTAATATGCTTCATGGAACCTCATGAACCCATGCATCAAGTCAATTTTGCTTCAGGGGATGCATTCATCAAAAATCAGGAATTAGGGTTTCTTGACCTAACTCACCCCTAAGTTGACTTTTGGGACAAACCATGAGCCAAGACCTCAAGATATGATTTGAGGGTCTCTAATATACCATATTGATCCATTTGGAACAATGGATTGATCCAAGAAGCTTGAGCAATAAGTCTCAATTTCATCTGCACCACAATTAGGGTTTTAAGGGAAAAGTCAACTGTAACTTTGACTTTTGACCAGGACATGCTCCCAAACCCTAATACATGATTGAATATACCCTATGACACCCATGGAACATGTCCATCAAGTTTGATTTAGGTCAAGGACATGATTTCCTGAAGAATTGCACAGTTTGGAATTCATCTGATTAAAAGTCAACTGTGCACAAAAGTCAACTTTGACTTTTTGAGATTTTTCACCAAAATGGATTTTTAACCCTAAAATGATGTTAATGTATGATTTGAATCATCATTCATCAAGAAAAATCAAGAAAAGTGAGATAACTTGCAAAAGGGGTAACCATAAAACTTGCAAAAGGGGTAACCATAAAGTGGCAAGGGTACCAACTTTGGAGGACCATAACTCCTAAACCACAAGGCCATTTTTTCTCATCCAAAGATGGATTTGTAGCCCTCATTATCACCTACAAAAACTTCAACTACAAGTCATTCCAATTCATTAAGGATTTTGAGTTATGGAGTGATCAAAGTGGCTGAAAAGTGAAAATGTCACTTTTTCCAACACTTAGTGAAATTTTCACTAAGTCAGATTCTGCCTCACTTTTTTGCCAAATGTAGGGGGATTTTTCACTTGGAATCAAAAGAGATCAAAACCAAACTTGTTCAAACAGTTGTTGTATCATGTAAGAGCTTTCCAAAATAGCCAAGAACATTGCCAAATTCAACCTACACCATGAGATACAACATTGCCAAGTTGCCTTGCTGAAATCTGTCAAGGCAAGGCAGAATTTGCAACTTTGGTCGATTTGCCAAAATCAGCCAAATTCAATTGCTCCAATCCACTTGGACACCTCAGAGGATTGAATCTAAAGGGGACAATCACTGAGCCAAGCCTCCAAAGTCCATGGAACAAGAAAAGCATGTTGAACCTAGAATGGCCAAAATAGGGACAAGACTTCAAATTTGGAATGAGGCATTCAATGGAACCATCAAGGTGGCATGGACTGAGCCATTCTCATCTGAAATCAGTCAAGACTTATCCAAGACCAAGGGGACCAAAGCTCTGTGCCCTAACTTCTAGTCAATGGCTAGAGGAGACTTGGATTTTCATTTGCCAACATTGGCCAAACCTACTTACCAGCTGCCATGCACTATTCCTTGCAAAACAAACTTGCTCTACTATAAATAGAGCTCAATTGTGGTCAGTTTAAGTACACCAAAGCCATCTAACAGATGCTTTCATCAAAATCGCTTTCTCTTGGCAAAAATGCCTTTCTTAGCAAGGTAGCTATCGGGTTTTGAGTTTGAGAGCAATTCTGCACAAACCAATCACTCACACACCTCACTTACATCACATATGAGCTGATCAAACACTCACATAACTTCTGAAACATCAATTTCATGAAATCACCAACTGGTTGCTCAAATTTTCAAACAAGTTGCAGCTGAGGTACCACAAAGTGATCCAGCCAATTTCAATCAAGTCCTACATCCTAACCCTTGTTCCCCGCTAGAAATTCCTAGAAAGAAAGAAAGCAGTATTGGCGAAAATACAAATAACCAGTACAAAGGCCCCCCACATTGTAGCATTCGTAACCTAACAGACCGCTGTTTAAACTCAGTATGCAAAGCAGGGTTAATTGGAGACATCTATTTCCCTTCCTTATTCATCTCACAATAGGATAAAAAATGAATCGACCTGTAGTTCAAGCTCAAACCGCAGAGAGCGACCAGCGCTTAAGAACCACGTCCAAAATCGCTCGCTACACCCTTTAGTTGGTAGTAGGTGATATTTCTCGTACCCCTTTTAAGAGTATTACCTTTGTCGTCCTGCCCTTTGTTGGTAGTAGGTAATATTTCTCATATCCTTGGTTGATTACCTTGTTGTAATTATCACTTGGTTGATAGTTGGTGATCCATTTTCTTTTGAGCTTATCACCTTTGTCGTCCTGCCCATTTAGTTGGTAGTTGGTGATATAGTTAGCTTATTACCTTTTTTCGTCCTGCCCATTTAGTTGGTAGTAGGTAATATAGTCGGGATTGCCTGGTCGAGTTTATCACCTTTGTCGTCCAGCCTTTTAGTTGGTAGTAGGTGATATTTCTCGTACCCCTTTTGAGATTATTACCTTTGTCGTCCTGCCCTTTGTTGGTAGTAGGTAATATTTCTCATACCCATTGGTTGCCTTGTTGTAGTTGCCACTTGGTTGCTTATTGGAAATCTTTCCTTTTCGATCATCATATTACCGGATGTCTGGTAGTAGATGACCTTTTCTCCAACGAAGAGTTTTCCCTCCCTATTGGGACGAGTTTTCCCTCTTTTATTTCCAGTGTTGGTAATTTTCCCTCAGTGGAATCTTACTCTTTTATCTTCCCTAGTGGAGATTGTTTCCTCCCCTGTTGGGATGTGTTTTCCCTCTTTTGTTTTCCCCAATGGAGTCTTTTCTCTTTGCTCCCCAGCTTTTTGTTTGTCTCCTGTGGCATTTTCTCCCCATAGAAGTCTTGTGTGTGCATATCATTTGCACGATCCTATCATTTTGTGGTCTCTTAGGGCCAAAAATTAGGTTATTCTTATATTTAAGTCTCTTCTATCTCATCGAGACAAAGATGCCCATCTTCGTATCTCCGATTAGAAGAAACTTAAATAGGGGCAGCTGTAATACCCTAATTTTTATCCCTAAGATCCCACATATCATTTGCATCTCATGTCACAAGCAAGATCACAAGCTTTGGTTCTCATACCCTCCTCTGAAGGTTTGTTCTTGAGTGAGATCGCCAAATACCCCTGTTCTCTTGTTTGTTTGATGTTTGTATTTGTTTATGTTTTCTAACCATTAATTAAAATCCAAAAATATTTTTTTTCTTTACTAACTTTTTCAGGAAGAATTTGTATCAAGGATATCAAATACCAGTCCCTCAGCTCGAATTAATTTCATCTAAACAAAGTCAAAATTGATCGGCAAACAATTCAAAAATCATCTGATCAAGAGTTTCCAAGATTTAATTGATTATTATTCAAGAGACTCCAAGGTTCATGTGTTTATTTCCATGCCTTCTTTGACAAGTCAAAAGAATCGAGCCACAACAACACATCAAAATGCCAATTTTCATAATTTTCGCTGTGGTAATCGATTACAAGCATTAGGGTAATCGATTACTCAGTGCATTTTTTTTGTGAAAATGTACCAAATTCAAATTCTGCAACATTTTAGCACCAATTTTCAAATGCTTCATCATGAGAATATTCTATATCACCTCATTTTAATTCCCCTACCTCATCATAATTAATTTCCACCATACACCCTCATTAATTACAACTTGATTTTGATTTTGCCTCCAAAATTCAAATTCCAATCCTAATTTTGTTTCCAAACCTAACTCCAATCCACCAAAATTTCCAAGCCTAAATCCTATAAATAGAGGCCTCATTTCATTCATTCTACAAGCTTTTGATAGACAAATTCACCTTGTCAAAATTCTTCTTGACTCTCTCAATTTTCTCTAACTACCAAATTCACCAAAGCTATTTCTTCCATTGAAAGTTAGTAAGTTCATCATTAGAACTTACTAATTTTTGAGCTAAACCTTCATCCATTCACTTTTTCATCATCAATTTCTATAGATCAAGGCTTTGGAGTATGGTTCTTGGAGTTGATTTGAAGAAATTTCAGATTTGAAGTGGTAAACTCTTGATCCACCATTGTTGTTCTTGATACATCCTTCACAATGTGATATATTATTGATTCTTGTTGCTTGATCCTTGGATCTTGCAAATTGTGTTCCATTGGTGTTATTTGCTATTGTTTTACTTGGATTTTCGTGAATAATTGCATCCTTGATCAAGAGGTGTTTTAGCAGGTGTAATCGATTACATTCCTGGTGGTAATCGATTCCACCCTGTTTCTGCTCCTGGATTTGCCTTTTTAACAGTGGTAATCGATTACCAACATTAGGGTAATCGATTACCCAGTGTCCAGTTTGTGTTTTTGGGTTTGTTTTGGGAGTGTTTTTGGTCCTTTTCTCCTCCTCTTCCATTTCCTTTTGATTTTTGCTTTGGACTACACTTTTAAAGGTCCTATTCCTCTTTAAGTTAATTGGACTTAGGGTATAGATGAAGTTGGATAAACATTCGCTAATTCAAATCTATCTTTAAAGTGAATTGTTCAATTCATTTTAGGTGCTTTGAGTTAATGATATGTTTAGTACTTTAATCCACCCAGATGAGTGGAGGAACTTAAAGATGGAATGGTCTTGAATTTGCAATTCAATTTGGATTTCCCCTCCCTTTTTCTTCTTTTTCTTTTGATCGATGAAAATCTTCGATATCATTGGAACTTATTTGAAGTTCTTGATGAAGATGAGTTAGTTACCTCTTTTCTTTTCGTGCGGTATTGCTTTCGGAGAGTGATCTACATATCACTTCTCTAGCATGCATTAGCACTAACATCGTTATTGACCTGCCTCCCATAGTATGATCTTCCTCATAGATTATGCTACGATTGCTTAACATAGGGCTACATGTGTCCCGTATCGGAAAATGATCATCCGTGGCCCAAACTTATGTTTGAAAGCCCAATGATGGTTGATTACCTGTCTTAGGTCCATTACTTATGAAACTTGTTGTTAGGAGCTTTGATTTTATCAATCCTCTAACGAGTCTTCATTAAATTTGGCCTAAGTTCATCATTTAACCATCGTTGATCATTTGTTCTAACAACTAATCACTAACTCACTAACAATATTATTGTGCTAATTTTGTTTATGCTTCCTTCTCGCTCCCTATCTCTCTTTATTTTTTAATGCTTTATCATATTATATCATTTGTTTATGTTTCCGCTATTTTCCCTTTGTCCACTTGTCCCTGTGTAAAGTATGGTCATTTTCCACTATGATGTTGAAGTGATTAGTCTTGTTGATTTTAATCTAAGCAAATCCTCCACCTTGATGTGATGCAAATGCCTCTTTCACATACCTTTGGGTAATTAGTTGAGTATTCTCTCTTGCGAATGACAAGTTATCTCTTTCAAGATAAAATGAATCATAACCAATAATTTTTGTTATTTGTACCATGAACTACGAGGTTTTGATCCTATATTGCACTTTGTGGGAACGTAGGCATGAGGCGATAAGTCTCTCCAAACACAAAAATATTAAAAAATACTTCTCTTCTCACCTCCTCAGTCAATTTTCAAACAAACATTTTTTAAACCAAAAATCGTAGATATTTTAAAGGGTTCCTGTAGAGTACTATAGACGTTTTGGGTGCTAACACCTTCCCTTAGCGTAACCAACCCCCTTACCCAATCTCTATTTATCTCTTCTTGTTTTATAACTTGTTTAGGTTTTGTGCGCTCTTTTTCCTTTCCTTTTGGATAAAATAAAAGTGCGGTGGCGACTCTTGCTTTATGAGTTAAGTTAATCAATAGCTTACACTCACAAATTTCCCCTCTACAACTTTGAATGAGTGTTCTCTGATAGTTGTTGACGGAATTTGTTCACCTCTGTCAGGTGGGGATGGATTTTATGATAGCTGAATTTGTTCCCCACTACAACTTCCTTGGAGAGTGAGTTACATTGGCTATTGTGTTTACTCGGAGGCTGGATTTGGTGTCTTCTTCTCCTTACCTTGATGATAGGACTTTAGTTGTACTAGTTTTACCTATCCATTAGCAATCATCCTCTTAGTACAGTTATCTTCAACTCAATTAGCTTTATCTTTATGGTAGGAGTTTCATTTTTAGGTTCTAAAGCTAATGATTCTTTTGAATAGTTTGTGGATGGGATTAGTATAAGACTAGGGGATGGTCTAAGTACCTCGTTTTGGATGATCATTGGATAGGACCAGTCTCTATTAGAGAGAGGTTTCATAGGATTTTTCTAATTGATTGTAATTGGTGTGGTTCAATAATAGAAATGGGGTTCTCCAATGGGGTCCAGCTAAAGTGGGGTTTCCAGTAGAGGCGATATTTCTTTAAGTAGGAATGTGCGTTAGTAGATAGCTTTTTACAAGTTCTGTAAAGGGTCGCCTTCTCGTCTTGTAATGATTATTGGTGGTGGCAAGTTGGGAAAGAGGTATATTCAGTTTCTTTAGGATATAACTCTCTTATAGGGAATAAGCCTCACTATTCTCTTCTCCTTAATAGGAAGGATCATATTATGTCCTCTATTTGGGTAAATGAGTATCCATCTAGTTTAGTTGTCTTCTCTTGACAATTACTTTTGGATAAGTTCCCTTGTAGAGAAACTTTGGCTAAATGTGGGACTATCTTTACAAATCTAGCGGTGCCAGAGTCGAAACCTCATTTATTTATCATTTTGTGTTATAATTTTAACTTTTTAGTATAATATTTTTAGATGGCTATGGTGTTCTTCTATTATCAACGTGGACATTTGATATCTTTTAATTCATTTGGTAATTTGGGAGAGTCGACTAAGTTATGAGGGGGTTTTTCGATGGCATTGCACAATGTGGTTTGGCTTGTCTAGAAGTCTAAAAATGATTTGGTTTTTTAAGTAAAGTTGTTAACATAGAGGAAAGGGAGGTCATGCGTATCCCTTTGGCGTGGAAGTAGTATAAGGGAAAGTCTTCGAAATACTCATTCCCTCTCTCTACTTGGTTAGAAAACCCTACCTTCATTATGAGTCAATTGCAACTCTGAATATCATTGAATGTGATGGGCAGAGGGGTTCTTTCCTTTCACTTTGTATATTTCTATTTATGGTTTGTATTCTCCGTCTTGGGATCTAGTATTGGTTTTTTTGGATAGTTGAGTTGTCTTGTTTTGATACTTTTGTTATTTTTCGTGTGTGATGTCTTAGAGTGTTCCTTTCTTTTTTGTCTTGTTTGCTTTGGTTGTTGTTTTTTTGGCCTTTTTACAACATCTCTTGTCCCGAGGTTAGGTGTGTATTTCTACTTTCTAATTAATATATTTTGTCATTTAAAAAAATTAATATACTCAATTTTATTAACAAAAAAGCTTATATGCAGTCCCCCCCCCCCCAAAGTTTCTCAATGACTTGATTTTGTCCCCTCAAGTTTCAATTGCTTGGTTATAGCCCCTCGCGTTTGTCCCCTTTTACATTTGATAGACTCTCAATGACATGTAGACTAAACTTGCTTATGTGGCATTAAAAAAATTAAGGCAACACTGATGCGACATAAAAAATAGGAAGTGTTTTGGCAATATTTGATTCCTTAAAAGTTTTTTAAAAATAAAATAAAATAAACTAGTTATGATTTTTATAATATTTCATTAAAAAAATCTTGTGGACTTGAATTGAAAGATTATGTTGCCACTCAAATAGAAATGGAGTTTCATTTTAGGATAATAGAAACGACAAAGAATATAGAATAAGTGACAATAATCAAACGGAAGAATATCGACGAGCCTAGTCATGGTGATAGAAGATAATCAGTCAATAGAGACTCTTCTCAAATATATATCAAAGTAAGATTTTCATTCTCTTTAGATATTCCACCATTGTTACAATTTTAATCTTTCTTTTACCTTCGATCACTCTTTTTACATTTACAGTACATACATAGAGTTGATGTTAAGTGTCCAGAAGGATGTCCATTTCATAGAGAGAGAGTAAATATAAAAACAAGATTTTTTACCAAATTATTAGTTTAGAGGTTACTCATACATGTCATAGGGTTGCTAGGAATGGGCAAGAAAAGACCAAATTATTGGTGAAAAACATTGTTAGTCTTTTGTGGCACGTACCAAACATGAAACTTGGAGGCATTGCAAGATGAAGCTAAAATAGTGATGCTCAGTAGACATCACGCATATAGAGAAAAACAAGGGCATTAGGGATGATTGAGGGAGGTTGTATAGAACAATATGCACATTTGACGAGTTATGGACAAGAACTATTAAGGAGTAATCCAGGAAGCACAATTATAATTAAGACTAAACTTGGTGTGGATGGTCTTGTGTTTTCTAGGATGTATATCTGCTTCAAGGCTTGTAAGGTTGCATTTGTTACTAGTTGTAGGCCTATAATATCCCTTGTAGAAGGTTTGAAATTCTATATGGCCAGTAGGATTGCTAGACTTCAGAACTTTATGCTCATATATGAGGGAATTATATGTGTTACAATACATAAGAGGTTGGAGAATTAAAAAAAGAAGCTGATAGTTGGAGTCCGATGTGGTCTGAAGATTTGAATCAATATATTTTCTTGTGTCAAATAAAATTGATCAATATGTGGTAAATTTGAAAGAAAAGAAATTTTCATGCAGGAGATGAGATTTATCTGGGATACCTTATGTATTGTTGCATGTAGTTTAGTAACAATAACACAGGAGATTTTATTTTACATTGGTACATGTATAATTCGTAATTGTGTTGTTTAATATGTTTAAATAGTAGAATTGTTGTTAATTTTATTTTTTAATTTATAGGAAACCTACCCTTATGGAGTGTTATAACAACATCATTTTGTCAAATAATGGACCTAAATTGCGGCTAAGATCTAGGCTTCCAGTTCAGCCTCCTTTTGTTAGAAGAGCTCTAAGGAGAAAAAAAGCAAGAGAGGTCAATGATGATCCAAAAAATAAAAGAATGAAGATAACTACAGGAGGACACATATCTTGTACGACTTGTGGTAATTTTGGACACAATAAGAGAACATGCATATGGAAGACAACAATTGACAGGATGATACCAAAGGGGGGGGGGGGGGGGGAATAAGGTTGTTAATTTTGTTTGTTTGTTTGTTCCGGTATATCTTCTATTTTATTATGATAATTTTGATAGTTGTTGTTATATTATAATAATTATATGTTTGTTTGTTCATGTAGTCACATAAATCTCTTAAGCATTTAGGAGCTAGTACAACACAAAGGGAAATGAGGAAGAAAGACAAAGATGCATTGGGCACTCAAACTTCAACAAGAAAATTTTAGTCATTTTCTTCATTTTTAGATTTTTTATTTTATTCTTGATTTTGGCCATAAGGAATATTGCCATTGTCATAATTTCTTAGACTTCTTTGTTGATGTTTTGGCCAAAGAGTATTTTATTTTAATTAACTAGTTGTCCATATTTTTTATTATTATTTTTTTAATTTTAATTCAAGTCCACAAGTTTTTTTTAATCAGACATTATAAAAATCATTACTATTTTTTTAAAATTTGTTTAAGTAATCAAATATTACGAAAAAAACTTCTTTTTGCATTGACAAAGTTTTTTTTTTGCATCAACCTTTTTTATGCCGCATCAGCATTGACTTAATTTTTTTAATGTCACATATGCAAAGTTTAGTCTACATGTCACGAAAGGACTATCAGATGCAAAAGGGGCAAACTTGAGGGGATAAAGCCAAGTAATTGAAACTTGATGGGCCAAAGCTAAACAATTGGGAAACTTGGGAGGCTAAAACTGCATTTAAGCCTAAAAAATTGATTTTAAATTTTAATTTCATTATTCACATTAAATAATAACGATAATATTTAAATACTTGTCTAAATTTTAATTTCATTCCTAACTACAAATAACATATTTCACAACGGTTGTGAAAGAGATATAACCACGACTGAGGATTAGTGGTAAAGTAGTGTGTGGTTGTAAGTGGACTACTTACAACCACGGTCAACTGGCCATGTTAATAAGCTAGAAAGTGTGCTACATATTATCACGGTTGAAAAAACCGATCATGGTGAAGTGATTTGTTTTTTTTAATATAATTTTTTGATTGTACAGAATTCTCTATTTTTTAATTTGTATTTTTTTGAATCGCAAATAGAGCAAAAATAGAAACATAAACCATTTGTGAACCACACCTATCGTTGAAAACTAAAATGACTCCAAAATTGTATTACATCAAAACCAAAGATTGCATTAAGAACCAATATCTCTTTTTCCAAATATTTCTCTCAACGGACCCTTTTTTATTCTTTCCAAAGACAACAGTAACGTGTTCTTTTCATTGATAAACTTTACCCCCAGTTAAAGGTTTAGGAGTGACTTCAAACTCATGCTCTCTATTAAAAGTCTTCTGTAATATATGATAAGGATGATTGGGTTTTAGAAAATTCTGATGCCCAAGGTAAACAGTCTATTTTCCAAACTGAAGTTGGTGAAAACATGTATTAGATTCACATATAGGACATGTTGTATGTCCTTTGACATGATATCCAGCTAAATTACCATATGCAGGAAAGTCGTTGATTGTGCAGAATAACATGACACACATCTTAAACTTTTCACCTGAATACGCATAATCAACATCAACACCTTCCTCATATAAAAGTCTTAAATCTTCAATTAATGGACTTAGATAAACATCTCTTTTTTTTCATATTGTTTTGGTCTATAAATCATCATAGATAACTAGATATACTTGCACTTCATGCACAAAATCGTGAGAAGAATAGGCCACAAAGTATGGTTAATACTCAAATTACCAAAGGAGTTCATTCCATTCGTGGCAAGCCCATGCCTAAGGTTTCTTGGCTCAAGGCCAAAATGCGAAAACAATAAATCAATTTTCCTCAATTGCAAAGATTCAGCTACATGGCGAATGTTTCCATCAAATTTTCTTTCATCTCCATTCCATCTAATATTCTTTATGTCATTCACATTAGCAAAAAGTCTCTTGATCCTTGAAATTATTGGCAAGTACCATAACACTTTAGCAGGAGGACACTTCTTGCTAACATCGTCATAGTCATCCCCATTGTTGCCCTTCACCTTATAGCGCGGCACACCACATTCCTGACATTGATCCAATTTTTCATACTCTTTCTTGTATAATATGCAATTAGTACGACATGCATGTATTTTGATATACTTTAAACCCATTGGACACAATATCTTCTTGATCTCATAATAACGATCCAGAAAATTGTTATCTTCTGGTAACGTTTCTTTCAGCAAATCAAGTAATTCTGTAAAACTTTTATCTCTCCACCCACTTTTTGCCTTCAGATTAAATAATTTTAATACTGTAGACAATCGTGTAAAACTTGTGCACCCCTTATATAAAGGTGCATCCTTGCCACTACATAAAGTATCATAAACATGAGCTTTTTTAAAATAAGATTCTCCAATATCACGAATCATATCTTCTAATCGATCATCCATATCTTCATCAACTTCATATCTTTGTGATGTATATGAATGGTACACTAGTGCTACACAAATATGAATGGCACACTAATGATATACACAACATACTAATATGGTTATATGTTGCATACACATATATACAACCTATATTCACACAACATACTAGAGGTTCATACACATATCTGATTTTGTTATCAATTTTTATTCACAACGATATAACATTTAACTACACCAAAACCTTAAAATCAACATGAATGGAGATAAAGCTGATGAAATAGAGAACATGCCGTAAATTGAAAAAGAGGTTGTGACCAAGAAAAACCATTCCTGTGCGCTCGTTTTCGTCTTGTAAGAACAGGAAGTTTGAACGTTCCAAAAAATGAATGAGAGGTAAAAAGATAAAGTGTGGAAGTCTGTTTCGCTATCGCTTTCGTCTGTTCTTTGCTAGGAAACTTGTGGTCTGAAGGAAATAAACTAAATTTGATATGTTTTAATTTAAAAGAAACACATTTCACCTCGGTTGAAAAGACCAACAGTTGTGAAACATATTAATTTTATGTGACATATAATCACGTTTGACAAGTACAACAGTGGTGAAATTATTTTTAATTTTTATATGAATGTAGAAATTAATGGACACACTCTTTGTTGTATAGAAAAATTAAAAAAAATATTAGTGTTGTAATTCGAAACCTGTAAACTTTAACATATCACCACAATTGTTATTATTGACCATAGTGATATGTCCGTAAAAAAATGTAGAAGTCTAAATTAGAGATATTATTCCGATTGGTTAATTAACCGATGTAATAACATATTACTATAGATATATTTTATAATAATGATTATTCACGTTAAATAATAACGAATAATGAAAATCTTTGAATACTTGACTAAATTTTAATTTCATTTTTATTCACATTATACTTTAGTCCAAAAACCACCTAGTTCTCACAACCAAACCGTAAGAACATCACTTGAACTGAAATAGGAAAGCATATGTAGCAACCATGTTATTATATTCTTCAAGTTAGCCTAGAACTCATGATGTATTGCTATATTTAATATTTCATATGGTAAGATTGGTGAGTAGCATTTGGCATGTTATGAATCAAACATAGTAAACCTATCCAAAATGGACCCCCAACATAAATTACTTATTCACATGCAATAATTTCTAGGTATTCTTTTATTAGAATTTTCTTCAATAAGAATAATTGCTCTAATAAGAATATGGACAAATTAACTTAAGTAAAGCTTACTTTAAAATTTAGAGGATTTCTTAATACACCACCCAAGTTTCTTAGGCACCATGTGAAATTTCATTTTTGTCCCCAGATTCCAGATTTGCACATCCGGACGCACCAAATTTGTAAAAAACGCTGATATGTTCCGGATGTGCACATCCGGAAGAATTCCTGATTTGCAAATACGGAAAAAATCAAAAGAATTCCATAAAATCCTTTACTTCTAAATATAATTAAATTCAATATAATTAAAATTAATATCATTTTTTCAATATAATTAAATCCAATATAATTAAAATCTATATTAATTAAAATTAATATGATATTTAATATGATTAATTTTTTTCAATATAGTTAATATGATTAATATGGTATTTAATTTTAAATGATTTTTTTATATTGAAAAAATTAATTTAATTATATTGGATTTAAAATTATATGGTATTTACTTCTAAAATTAGATTTAATTATATTGGTATTTAAAATTATATAGTATTTACTTCTAAATTATATGGTATTTACTTTTAAATTATAATTAAAATTATATGGTATTTACTTCTAAAATTAATTTAATTATATTGAATTTAATTATATTGAAAAAATCATATTAATTTTAATCACATTTATTTTAATTATATTAGATTTAATTAAATTGGATTTAATTATATTGAAAAAATCATATTAAGTTTAATTATGTTGGATTTTAATTATATTGGATTTAATTATATTTAGAAGTAAATGATTTTATGGAATTCTTTTGATTTTTTCAGATTAGGAATTCTTCCGGATGTGCACATCCGGAAAAAACTGAAAATTTTTAGAGAAAGGGTGCTTCCGGATGTGCACATCCGGAAAAAACTGAAACATTTTAGAGAAAGGGTGCTTCCGGATGTGCACATCCGGAAAAAAACTGAAATTTTAGAGAAAAGGTGCGTCCGGATGTGCACATCCGGAAATTGGGGGCAAAAACGGAAATTCAGTTGGTGCCTAGGAAACAAGGGTGGTGTAATAAGAAATTCTCAAAATTTATTAAGGAAGAATCACGTTGTCCCTTATATTTGCTTTTTCTAACGTGTTTCATTGCATATACTTTTATTATATTTACTGTATAATACTCTCTCCATTTCACAATAGGCCTTTTTTAGATTTTCACAATTTTTTAAGATAATAATTTATTTTGATTGGGTAAAAAACGTTTTTTTTTGTTTGTTTTTGTTTTGGTTTGAATAAAGGTTTTGAATTGTTTGTGTTCTGAGATCTGGTTTTAGTTTATGTTTATGTTTATGTTTTGAAAGTTTGAAAATTTTTTAATTTAGTAATTTTTATTTTATGTTTTGTTTTGAATGTCTGAAGTATCATGAAAATTTGTTTCAATCATTCAGTTGAAGTACAAGGTTGAGCAGAACAACATTTGATGTTAAAGGATTTTTAACTAGCATTAACATAGGATATTTTAGAGAGAGAAGCTCAAACTTCTCTCTAGGGAAACTCAAGTCATAGTGCAACTGGTCTTAAACATCTTAACAAATTTTGATCCTTAGTCTCCTTGACAATGTAAAATTTCGATGTTTTTGGTTTAAACTCCTATATTTAGGTATAGGGACCTTGGCATCTGTTTCTTCTTCATTGTTCTAGGCCTTTGGATCATTATTTGTGTTGATACAACTAGCACTGTGATTGAGAAACAGGATTTTGCGTGTGGAAATCTTTCGCAAGTGAGCAGATAAGGAGATTGATCACTTGGAGAATGGAGTGGCAAGTGGTAAAAGGAAAGAAAAGAACAGCAAACCCAAAGTTTTCAGTGTGGAAGGATAGGTCTGGTAAACTATCAAATGAGGACGATGTATCTTCATTCTTTTTCACTGAGATGCCAGACGACTACAACGCTAAGGAGATGTTCTTCGTATTTAAAGAGTTTGGTCAAGTGCAGGAGGTGTTCATCCCAGCTAGACTGGATAAAAGAGGTAAACGCTATGGCTTTGTTAGATTCAGAAAGATTGATGACATCAGGATGTTAGCTATGGAGTTAGACAGTATACAAATCAAAGGAAGGAAAATCTTTGTGAATGTCCCTAGATTTCAAAGAAGAGTGGTGCAATTGAATAATGCCCCTACTACCAAACCGACACGTATGGCGGAACATAAGAAGGTTGAACGTGAGAAAAAGCAGGTTGGTGGTGGACAGAAGAAATCTTATGTGGATATGGTAAGAGGGGAAAAAAGACAAGTGACAGAAATTTGGAGAAAGGAAAATCGACATTCTGAATGGGGAGGTTTATCTTTTAGTATTGAGGAGAATGAAATCAAACGGTTTGATAGGGCGTTCGTTGGTGAGTTAAAAGATTCCGGTAATGCTTATAACATTAGAGAACTGTTCTACAAGGAAGGGATTTTTCAAGTTAAAATTACTCCAATGGGTGCTAATTTATGTCTTATGGAAGACTTGGTGGAGAATGCAGTCAAATCGTTAGTAGAGGAAGAGGCTGATTGGATGCAGAGTTTGTTCTTGGATATCAGAGGTTGGTGTCCCTCAGAAGTGGATAAAGAAAGGCTCACATGGGTGAAATGCTTTAGCATCCCGTGTCATGCTTGGAGAGATGACTTTTTTAAGTATATTTCCAGCCGGGTAGGAGAATTCATCAGATGTGATGAGGAAACAATGTCTCAATCCACTCTTGATGTTGCTAGAATACTGATCAAGACTAGATATGTTAGCAACCTTAATGAGATTATCAAAGTTGAAATCAATGATGTGTTGTTTATTATCAAACTGATGGAGGATAACCATGGTATGAGACAGATTATTTTGGAAGATATGAAGGAGAGAAGTATGCAGGAGCCGGAGGAGTCAGTGGTAAGTGAAACTGAGGACGATGAGTCACAGGACGAGAATAATGAAGACCTTGAAACTAGGTTATCTTCGAACAATGGTAGTACATCAGTTGAGGAGGATATGGAAAACGCAAAAGGTGAAGATAGAGATGGTGGAAGAGAAATTCAGGGATCAAGAGATTCTATACCTAGGAGCAGTTTGCATGGTATAGGTAATAATCAAAAAGGCAGTCTTGAAGGACGAGAAAAGCTGTACTTGGGTAGTCAAATTGCAGAAAAAGCAGAAAAGGTAACTTTTGGAGGTAAAGGAAATTGTGGTCAGAGCCAGGTGAATAGGCATTTAATGAGGAGGAAGTCCAAGACAAATTGACAAGACTAGGGAGGGGGGTGGGTGACGATTTATGGGAAAAGAGAATTGAGTTTGACACAGGTTTAAACTTGGGGTGTACGGCTGGTAAGAGGATTGGTACACCTCAGGAGGCTTTAAACGGGGCCCAAATAGATCGTGGGGCGTTGGGTTTGGTCTCTAGGCCCAATGGCAATGAGAACTTTGTCCATAGACTAGCTGGTGGACCAATACAATCGTTAAGAAGAAACAATAAGTCATTGAGTGAGATATATGAGGAGGTGCAGATTCCTTACGAACCCTCTTACTATGCTGCTTTATTACATGCTTCCTCTAGGTTCAAAAGTTCCAAAGAGACCTCTGGTGAAGTTGGAAATTCTCTTACTCAATCTTCTCAGTCTGGGGGTAATGAGTCTAAGTACTCTGGTGGATCAATTCTTTGTTGTAATTCATTATCTGATGGAGATGTAGCAATGGGCAATGAGAGAATTAAGAGCAATCCAGGTGCTGTTACTCAAAAAGTTTGGTCTATTCTAAAGGAGTTGGGGATTGAAGGTGAAGAAGATGAGGAGGTTCTGGATAGCATAATTAGGAAAATGGATGGAAGCTCTCTGAAAAAATCTCATAGATTGAGGGAGGAAGCTAATGTTGAATTATGAATATGACAACATATAATATCAGGGGGTGCAATTCTCTTTTGAAGAAGAGAAGACTTAAACTGTTGATTGAGAAAGAGGCAGTAGATTTCATTCTTATTCAAGAGACTAAACTTAAAGTGGTAGATGACAAGACTGTAAAGGCGATTTGGGGTGGTGAAGATTGTGACTGGTCGGTTTCGGAGGCGGTTGGTCTGTCTGGAGGTATGCTCTCAATTTGGAAAGGTAATCTTTTCAAATCCATATTTAGTTTCTCTGGTAGAGGTTATTTAGGGGTATTTGGGTGTTGGAGAGATAGATACTTGTACATTATTAATGTTTATTCTCCATGTGGTATCTCTGAAAAAAGAATATTGTGGGAGAAATTATTACAACTAAAAGCCAGTATGCCTAGGGGAGATTGGATAATAGGTGGAGATTTTAACTCCATTAGATGTAAGGAAGAGAGGCAGGGGTGTGGGAGTTATAACAGAAATGAGATGGAGGAATTTGACATGTTTATTGAAGATGTGGGATTGTTAGATTTACCTTCCGTGGGAAACAGGTTTACTTGGTTTAAAGCAAATGGATCATGTAAAAGTAGACTTGATAGATTCCTAATTAGTGGTGAGCTATGTAATGTTTGGAAGGTGGTAAATCAAAAGGTTGGATTAAGAGATATCTCTGATCATAGGCCAATATCCTTAGTGGTTAACAAGTGGAATTGGGGCCCGAAGCCGTTTAAATCCATAAACGCTTGGTTAGAACATCCTAACTTTGTGGAGTTTGTCAAGGAATGTTGGAAAGAGGTGGAGGGTTCAGGTAGTGCAAGTAATGTGTTGATCCAAAAGATGGGACACCTAAAAAGAAGATTAAGGTGGTGGAATTTAAATGTGTTTGGGATTCAAGATCTGAATATTCAGGAGAATATAAAGAGCATCAATGAAATGGAGGATTTGATGTCAGAAGCTGAGGAGCAATGGTCTGAGGATACCTTGAAGGCAAGAGGGCAGGCAGTTGAGGAAATGTGGAAAAATATTCATACTAAAGAAAGTATTCTCCATCAGAAATCAAGACAGAGATGGTTGGAGGAGGGTGACTATAACACTAAATATTTTCATAATGTTATAAATAGGAGGAGAACTAGGAATTCAATTTCAGCTGCTGGGATAGGACTGGATGAAGATGTGGGTGTTGAGAAAGTAAAACAGGTGATCAAAGAGTTCTTTGAGAACAAATACAAAGCTAATGATGAGGTTAACATTGAGATAGATTTATCTGATTTGAACAGACTCTCATGGGAAGAAAGTTGTAGCCTTGTAGAAGATTTTTCATATGATGAGGTTGTTGATATTATAAATAGTTGTGTGGGAGATAGAAGCCCTGGGCCAGATGGCTTTAATTTTAAATTCCTAAAGAAGGTGTGGGGGATTATTGGTAATGATTTTTACAGATGCATTACTGAGTTCCATGAAAAAGCTATTCTGCCAAAGGCTTTTTCCTCTGCTTTCTTTGTGCTGATCCCTAAAGTGGATAATCCTCAAAACCTGCTGGAATTTAGACCTATAGCTTTGATAGGCTGTGTTAATAAGATTATATCCAAGGTTCTTGTGGCTAGGCTAAGGAAAGTGATTCATAAACTGGTGTCTGTTAGCCAAACTGCATTTATACCTGAGAGACAACTTCTAGATGGTGTCCTAGTTGCAAATGAGATTCTTGATTATGCAAAGAGAAGAGGAAAGACAGGATTTATGTTCAAGGTGGATTTTCCACAGGCTTATGATAGTATAAATTGGGATTTCATGTGTAAAGTACTAATAGCTATGAATTTCAGCTCCAAGTGGATTGAGTGGATTAAAGGGTTAGTATGCAACAGCTTTGGGTCTGTCTTGGTAAATGGAAGTTCAGGCAAAGATTTTAAAATGTCCAAGGGGTTAAAACAGGGGGATCCCATCTCCCCATTCCTATTTGTTTTGATGGCTGAAAGTATGGCACTATTGTTCAAGAAAGCTGTGGATGTAGGTTTATTGAAGCACATTAGGATAGAAGGAGGCCCATCCAATGTGCTGCTGCAATTTGCAGATGACACATTGATAATCTGTGAGGATAATTGGGATAACATCTGGTGCATAAAATCTATATTGAAGGGGTTTGAGACTCTGTCTGGACTGAAAGTTAATTATGGTAAGAGTAGGATGATGGGTATTGGAGTTGAGAATGATAGATGTATGGCTGCAGCAGCTTTCCTAAATTGCAAAGTTGGTGTTTTTCCTTTCAAATTTCTAGGACTATGTGTTGGTGGTAATCACAAGGCAGTAGGTTTTTGGAAACCGGTCATTCAATCTATCAAGAATAGATTAGTGACTTGGAGAGGCAGACTGATTTTAATTGGAGGAAGGGTTACACTGATCAATTCAGTATTAAGCAACTTACCAATCCACTATTTATCTTTTTATCTTGCTCCTGCCACTGTTATCAAAGAAATAAAAAGGACTCAAAGAAGGTTTTTGTGGGCTGGAGATGGTGAGAAGGAAAGTATATCTTGGGTAAAATGGTCTACAGTTTGCAAAACTAAAGAACAAGGTGGTTTAGGGATTATGGACATTGGTAAATTCAACAAAGCTCTTATTGCAAAATGGCTGTGGAGGATTTCCAATAAGGAAGATACAATTTGGTCTGATCTGATAAAGGCAAGATACAAGGGTGACTTCTCATGTTTATTTCTTAACCAAGGCAAGGTGTTCTCAAGACTTATGTCATGCTGGTGGAAAGATTTATTATACCTGGCCAGTGAGAAAAATATGCAGGGTCTGTTTACACAGCTGAACTGGAAGATTGGAATGGGGGATAGAACCTTATTCTGGTAGTCTAAATGGATTGGATGTGAATCTTTAGCTACACTATTCCCCTCTTTATTTCTATCTTCTCCAAATCAGGATGTACTCATTAAGGATTGTGGCAGTTGGATTGAAAACAATTGGAGATGGGAAATATTTTGCAGGAACATTGTTGTAACAGGTGAGAATTCTGAAGCTGCTAGAGATCTTATGCTATTACTGCATGAGGTCAGACTAACAAACAATGTGGAAGATGTGATAATTTGGCCAACCAAGATGGATAATACTTTCAGTGTGAGGGATTGCTATTATTTTTGGAGCAGGCGTGAGGAGGTTGGAATTATGGATAACAGGCTTAAAGAAGCACTTGTTTTACTTTGGAAGACAAAGATTCCTCTTAAAGTGTTGATATTTGGCTAGAGATCTCTCTTAAACAGGCTGCCAACTCGTTCTAATCTAATAAGAAGGCGAATTATATCGGATCCGCATCAACAATCATGTGTCTTCTGCTTCAGAGCTGTGGAGGACATCAATCATATTATTGTGGGCTGCAATACTTCCAAATTGGTGTGGAAAGGACTGGAGGATTGGGTTGGCCTACATTTACCTAGAGAAGAAAACTATATTGAGATGTTTGTTTGTTGGGTTGGACACAAGGAATTCAGCTCAATATTGGCTTGTTTATGGCTGATATCATGGTGGTGTTTATGGCCGACTCGAAACAAGGTGATATTCCAAGGAGAGGTGGCTATGGCAAACAAAATTTTGCAGGAGGTGCAGGTTTATTCTTGGAATTGGATGAGAAGGAGATCAAAGCAAGTGTCGACTGGTAGTTGGTACGAGTGGTATAAAGCTCCGCTTGCTGTTGCTGGAATATTTTAATGGCTGCTGTTTATAATCTTAGTCTATGGCTTATGTTTGGTTTAGGTAAGACTTACTGTTGGGAGATTACTAGAAATCCTATTGGTTTTCCTTGTTTTTTCTGTTGTAGTGTTTGAATGAAGATTTGGAAAACTAATTGTAATTCTTGTTGATTGGTCCATCTTGGACCTGTTAATGGAATTTTATTTGATTTGAGTATAAAAAAAAAAACATTTGATGTTAAAGATATGCTAGATGTTTCGAACTGAGTCATCATGCTAAATGTGTCAACTGAGTCATCATGCTAGATGGTAACAGAGAGATTTTGGATGGGAAGGTAAAGCCTTAGATACTGTACAAGTCCTTTGTTTTATGAAATTTCTCTTGTATTTCTTGACTAATCATGGCTTTTGGTTTATTTAAATGTGCTTTTTATTTTGACACATAAGAGGCTGACGATTACAAGTGGCAAACTTACAAATAAGTATATGATATGGTTTTTACTCAATTGAAATTCTCGCAGTTAAATACATGTGTTTAGCAGGATTCACCACACTGATCATAGAGGTATCGCAATACATTTTGACTTTTGATTTTTCAAAGGTTTGTGGATTGAAGTGGTCTTATGATAATCGTGAATTGGCATCTGGAGAAAACGACAACAAAGTAAGCAATTGCAAACTTAATCATTTATCTGAACTATCTAACTGCTTTGTAATTTTTTTCTTCTCCTTTATTGAAACTCACTCTATTCATATCTTTGCAGTTGTTTGTTTGGAATCAACACTCGACCCAACTTGTCCTGAAATACTGTGAGATTGTCAACCTATCTGTATGGTAGAGCATTGAACTTCGAGATTGACAAGCTATCTGTATGTGTGATTGTCATTGTTCTATTTACCGATAACATTTGATGCTTCCTTGCAGAATAGTTTTTCATTTTTTTGGTAAACTGTGTTGAAAGAGATGTCACTATTTTTCCTTGCAAAACTGTTCTTCTTCCTGTTTTGAGAGTAGGGGAAATGGGGAGTAGGATGTAGCAAGTCATGGAAGTTGATTAATCAAGATTTTATAGTGAGATGTTCAATTATTTTCTTTGTATAGGAATATAGGTTATAACTGGTGTAACATTCATTATTTCATATGGACCAATTCTCTTAAAAGGTTTAACTTACATTAGGGGCTGAGTTATGAATAAGTTATTTACATCTCTATATCCTGTCAGTGACCTCTTACCATGAAATATTATAAATTGTTGAAGCTTTGTTATTGATGGTTAATCTTTCTTTGACAGGGTCACAAGGTTTGCAAAAATATGAACACTAAAAGTGGACGTGCTTTTTGATTTTGGTGTTGCTAATATTGCTCCAATAGAGGGTGAGGGCTTTGCTTAAAAGCTTGTTCCCAATGAAGGGACTATTTGAAGCTCTAGCAGTGGTAGCAACGTGTCTACAATAAGAAGCTGATACACAGCCTTACATGGACAATGTCTAACGGCTCTTACGCATCTAGCAGTTCACAACATTGACAAATGCTTAGTGGAAATTCCTAATGGGGTAGGTTTATTATCTATTTAGTTACTACATTCTTTTTCTCTACTAAGCTGCTGTCCTTCAAACCTCTTGCAGTATGTTTATTTTGCTCTCAATGAATCGGTTCTGGTGGCGAAGGAGGTGTATGTGGTGGTGAAGAAGTATAAGATTTGATGCAGCGTAGTGTGACCACTCTTTCAATATCCCCAAAAGATGTTCATGAAAACCAGATTCAGTTTGCTCTTGAGCGTGGCGTGCCTGCCCATGTAGCAGTATTTGCTACACATCGTTTATTGTATCCGAGCCCGGCATTTAACTCGGTCCGTAGTTGTTTTGAATGATGTTGTTGCAAGCATGGTTGTGCAACTTAGAAGTTGTTCTGAGTTTGATTGTTGCGAGCGTGGCTCCGGATGTGATCTCATTTGTTAAACCTTTTTAAAATCCTGGTAAGTTTCATTTAGTTTGAGTTCCGATTAAGTTTTGCATGACGAGTTCTGTTAAATTCTTCTGTAATATACAAGACTAGATATAGAAATTTCTGCTCCTTCAAAAATAATTACTCCTGCTGAATAGACTTTTTTGGCTCTGATATCTCTTTGATCTCATAAGCTGAAGCAAGGATTTACATCCATTGCCCAAGCAAATTTTTCCAGCAGAGTTTGACTAAAAATCTGAGGATTTCAAAGTTCCAACCAACAACAATATCAATGATTCAGTACACTATTTTATGATTAAGAGAAGAATACTATAATCAATATTAATCATAACATTTGAAGAAGTCCATAGCTTTTCCATAGGTACGTCATGCCACTTGCACTAGGCAACTGAAATCAGCGGGTCTAGGTAGTTTATCTTGGACATGCCAAGTGCCACCGTTTTAAGATCTTCTTATATGCATATCAAGTTGCATTTTATCAATTTTTTCGATGGTTTGTGATATCTTTTTCTCTATCCTATATGTTACATAAATCAAAATCACACATTACATTTTATAGCTATAATGTGTAAAGATGCTAAAGCACAAATCACTATGCAGGAGTTTATGGAAGAAAGTACAAATCACTAATTTGAGGGACAAACTTTTGATGAAACAGATGGAAGTTCAGTACTTACATGACTATGCAGGAGTTTTTGCCAGTGTTGGTTTGATAGCAAACCCAATGGTCAACCTCTATGGTATTCGTGTCGACTAGAGCTCATCCCTTGCTCTATAATCTTTGTATTTTCATATGGTTTCAGGGACTGCAAACTTGTTTGGTGGCTCTATTATCATGGTAAGTCATTAGTTGGAATTGAAGGTTTTGAGAAAAGGGGAGAAGGAAGTGAGAAGATGGGTTCCAATTCAAGGGAGGAAGAAACACCAGGCTCTACAGGATCTACAAGATCTACGCATTTTATTTAATTTATTTTCAAGTTACATTGCTGCCTGAGTCGTGTATTTATACTTTCATTTGTTTGAATGGTTTTTTATTTATAAGATTAGGCTGAACTGAATTAACTTGGAGAATACAATGGCAAATTGGAAATCACCATAAATCATAATGAATGTTGATTACCAAGTTCCTGAAATGTTGTGAACTTCAGACATGGCTTTAAAATCTTGTTTGGTTCTTTGTTCAATCTTGCATGTTATGTAGTTAAGATTTTCTACATTGAAGGAAATTGGGTAATGTTATAACCTTGATTTTTTATTGAAAATGTGGGATTCTTTCTTGTATTGACATGTTAGCTCGGATGTTTGATAAAAGGGAAGACAATAATTTTTTTCTTCTGAAAATTCATGACTGCTTAAACATTTTAAAAGATTAAGTTATGGGTCGAACTGCTGCGTAATCTCATTTATCTACCTTAGTTCTTGTGAAAACATTGGAGTAATGAGATTTCCTTTTTGTGATTAACTTTTGTATTCAAATTCTTATTTTTATACGGCAAATGAATTTTTGTTTTCAAATATTTGTACCTTTGTATACATATATGTTATATATGAATAATATAAATGATTTCAAAACACCTGCAGAATGACTGAAGTGTTGTGAAACGTGGATGGGATGCTCAAGTTCTTGGTGAAGCACCTTATAAGTTTAAAAGTGCTCTTGACGCTGTTAAGACACTAAGGGCAGAACCAAAGGCCAATGACCAGTATCTGCCTCCTTTTGTTATTGTTTACGAGAGTGGAAAATCTGTTGGTCCTATAGTTGATGGCGATGCTGTTGTTACATTTAACTTCCGGGAAGATCGTATGACTATGCTTGCTAAGGCTCTTGAATATGAAAACTTTGACAACCTACCAAACGGTGACATGGTGGGACATACAGGAGACATCGAAGCAACAATTGTCGCTTGTAAGGCAGTTGACCAAGCTGTGAAGGTATAAACTGAATGAACTTTTAATTTTCAATTTCGCTGGAATATTTATTTAAATAATAGATATACCTTTTGTTACGTTATTGTGCTTTAGCTGAAAATTTGAAATTTCTTGATGCCATATGATTCGTGAATTTGCAGTTGATTCTTGATGCAATCGAGCAAGTGGGTGGAATATATGTTGTCACTGCTGACCATGGGAATGCAGAAGATATGGTCAAGAGGGACAAGTCAGAAAAACCTCAACTAAAGGATGGACAAATCCAGATTCTTACTTCTCATACTCTTAAGCCAGTAAGTTTTACAACCAAATATAGTCATTCAGTCATTGACGAGAACTTTGCATAAATTACAATAGTGTATGTCTACTAGAAAATCTTATACTTCTCTTTGTTGAGGTACCAATTGCCATTGGAGGTCCTGGATTGGCTCCTGGTGTCAGGTTCCGCAACGACGTTCCCACCGGTGGGCTGGCCAACGTAGATACAACTATGATGAATCTTCATGGATTTGAAGCACCAAGTGACTATGAGACAACCCTCATTGAAGTAGTTGATAAATGAGAAACCAATAAATGATGAGTTACAAGTTTTCAGGAATTTTAAATTAATTTTGAACTTTTGATTCCTCCACAAATGTTTTTGTGGACTTTTGTTCTTATGAAATGGTTGTATTAGTATGCGGTTGATATATACTTATAGGGACTGTGGTTGTAGATCTTGACCCTTGAGTCAGAGATCAAGTACTACAAGCTTAGAATACGGTTTTGTCAAAAAAGAACATAGAATAAGATTCTTCAATTTCAGTCATGTTTGTCAACTGTGATGTCACGCTTGAATACGCTTTTTTGGTTTGTTGTCTTTTCATTTTTATGAAGAGACATATATAATATTACTATCAGTGGTATTTCTTACCTCCTTAATAAAAAAATTACACACAGCAAACAAATATTTGGAAGAGTCAATATGAAATCAAATTTTAACACTCTGTTTCCTGCTAAAACACTTGCAACTGTATCAGAACACTCATCCCCTATAACCATTCCAGCAAGATCATTTCAATTTCAAAGCCTGTCGCATGCTATGATTAGTGCCCAATGCTTTTCATTTCAACTGTGCCAGTCTGAATATTGTGTAGTTTCATCAGTAAATGGTGTCTTGGAGTTCATCATACCACATCACATTATGGAAAATGTACAACCAGCTGTACAACTTTACACGAACTAGAATTTTCTATATATTTAATTTCTATACTATGCTTCTGTAATCTTTTATTTCTATACTTTATGTCTGCATCAACTTAATGTAAATTTGGTGGAGTGTTGGTTTTTAAGCAGTGTGCTTAATTACATGTGCCACTTTTTGAGAATCAACCATGTATTGTTGAGTTATAAGTATTGGTTTCGGTTTGTCACTCAATAGTATAGTTACTGCTATATCCAATATTCTTTCCAAAAGTCTATTTTCTAACATTTCTGAAAACAACTCAACCATATGACAGGTTGACTTTTTCTGTCCCACCCATTTTTAACAGTGCACTGTTTTCTGATTCAAGCTTTTCACTTCCTTCTTCTTGAGGTTATAGGAATTGACAACTTGTACAAAAGGAAAGAGAGTAACTTTGAGAGGTTAGTAAAGTTGAATTCTGAATTGGCAAGTTAGATAACCAGAAAATGAAACAGATATTTATGGTTAGAATTCTACTTCAAAATTACAATGTTATGTATTTGGGTTTAGTTATATGTGTTTACAACTTCATTTATTATTAAGTGACCATTAATGATCGGATGCTTATGTTGTTGTTTATTATTGTGCAATAACATTGTCATAGATTAGTTGCACTTTATGAGAGTGGGATATTGCTAAAAAAATTAATTTGGTGGATTTGCAATTCAGTTCAATTTTAATGGACTTTACATATATTAACTTTACATATATTCAGTTCAAGTATAAAATTGTTCGACAAATATTTTCTTCCAGCATTTATTGAAGGAGGTTAAGTCTGAGAACATGATAGAAATGCTTGAGGATATGGAAGCATTTGAAAATGAATTTACGTCAACATTATATTTTTGTTGCATGTGTCATTTTCTACAACTGAGCCACGTGAGATTACTCATTTTAGATTAAACTGGAATGCTCAAGAACTTGATGTGAAGACAAGAAATATTGGTGTAGTTGTTAGTAGACCGCAAATTGTGAGGTTTAAATTTTGCTTTGGAATTTGTTCCGATGGCATTAGTATAATCTGTCCGATTGAGAATACTTATGTAGTAATTAGTAGATATCAAAATGTAGTTTTTAGTGATGAGTGGTATCTTTTAAGGGGAATATACTTTGTATTTTGAGCAACAAGTTTATTGTTTGGTTCAAAACTTCTAATGCTTTATTAAATTAAATGTGAAATAATATCAAAAGTATACGTATCTAGCTACCAATCTGGTTGGATTTATTAACATCATTCTCCATTACAAATTACAAATAATAGTTGTGTTTTCATAACAAACTACACTTTCTTCTTTCAAAACTTATTATGCTTCATTAAAGCAAAAGTGACATTCTTTCAAAATTCGTATCATATGCTTATTTCATACAACATTTCAATTATAAGCATTAGCTCTTAATATATATATGGTGTAGCGTGCGATTTTTGTCGGTGACGCGACCACCTTACCGCATTGGTCGGAATTGGGTGCTACTTTCTGATATCTTATTTATCCTATGAAGCTGGAAAGGAAAGGGAAGCTATCTAAAACTAACATTGCATGCAAATGTTTTCTTTAACAAATGCTAAGAGATTGGGGGGTTCGGGGCCAGGTTATACAATGGGAAGTTATCAATTACCCAACGTATATATGGTTATCCATAGATTGTTTGGCATTTTCTTCTGTTATCTACTTACTGGTGTTTGTCTGTCGTAAATGGGAAAGTTTCTCCTTTGGGAATGTTTGAGAGAGTATTTTTGTTATTTTTTGGGTTTTTTGATGTTTTTGGTAAGGTACTAGACCTAAGGGTTTTCAATTAGTGTGCTCGCTAAGATTTCGCAATCTTATGCCTACGTATTCCCTTTAAAGAAAACAGGGAAATCAGAGCAATCGTAGTTCCTCCTATTTTATGGTAGGAAAGAGATGTTTGGTGTCTTGTTCAAAGCCCAAGATTGAAGCTAGATGGTTTGATTGAGAGAGCATTTGTCATCTCTAAAGGGAGATATCTCATCTGTTTATCACAGTTGTTGGGTAACTGATTATAAAGGAGAATTACTTTAACTGGAATATATGGAGTCCAGCAATGCCATAATTTCCTTTATAGGGGATTTGTCCTGAAGGAGAAAACTTTAACTCATTGTAGAGTAATGCCATTTTTCCTTATGAGTCTTTCCATGCTAAGAGAGGGACATTGGCTTGGATGTAAATAATCCATAGGCTTGCCACTTACAGCAATTAGATGAAAGAGGGTTTTTACCAGGATAAAGAGGGACCACAACTTGGATTTTTTTGATTCAACAAGTGTGCCACTTACAGAAGTTATCTGGGATTAAGGTTTGTTT